>JAQSUU010000023.1:3662142-4882857 GCA_038087645.1 Saccharum hybrid cultivar R570 | reverse complement strand
AAGGTAAAACATGTACCCTCCTTGTGTGGCCCAAAACTATTGAGTTCAACGACTATCTGGTACGGAGTATAAGCTTATCACTAGTACATCTGAACACTATGGGTTCACTTCAATCATGAAATTAACTAGGGCCATCAGGATTTGAAGGCAAGAGGTTATTTTAACCAAATACCGCTGCTTAAGGAAAACTGTCTATGTTTACTTGTGAAGTGTTTGACAAAGAGCCAAATGAATTCTGTATAAGAAGTCAAATGGAGAACAGGCAAGAGCAGATTGCAACTAACATGCAGGAAATGTCAATATGCAGCATCCAGATAGACCATAGGACCCCAAAGTCCAGAAGTCTCAGCTCTTTCTTTTGTTTGACAGACATTTTTTGTGGAGGAAAAGATTAATAACTGTTCCTTCCTTGGCAAAGGAGAACAGCTACAGAAGGTGCTTATGTACTGCAAAGGCTCAACTTTGGTTTTGCTTTTGCAATCTCGTGCAAATCTAACAGTGCACTAAACTATTACAAATAATCTATCTAAGAGCACACTGAACTATTACAAATAATCTATCTACGAAAACAAGATTAGTCATTAAAATCATATAGCATGCTCCTAACTATTCCATTCGTAACACTAGAATATTTATATTTGAGAGCTAGTACTTGTTTCCCTGTTAAGGAACACATTCACTGGCTTGGTAGTAATTCAGGTATTAAGAACCTAGGCAAATCCATGCCAGAATGCACATCAGGTAAAATTCAAAGCATAAGAGTTCACATTTTATAAGAGTTCACATTTTAGTATCTTCTGTAACTTCCAAATTGACAATGTCACATAATATATAGTTCATTCATCTTGGAAAGCACAGCAGAAACAATTAACAAGCTTGTAATGACAATGGACACAACACATTAGTTAATGATTGAACAGCTCTGAAGTTCATCAGGCACCCAGAAGCAACGTATTGTGATTGGTTCCTCTGTACAACCATGCAATACAAAGTTGCAAACAACATCACAAATTTTTTAAAAATACGAGATTGCAACCCTTGAGAGTATAAAGATGATGAGATGAATGGAACAGAAACCATTTTTATATATAAGCGGTTGAGTAACCAAAATAGACTAACCTTATGTTGTACTTTGGTGCAATCATGTTAATCCAAGTAGATAAATAAGTATGGAATACTATTCTGAAACAAAATAAAAGAAATAAAAAAATAATAGCTTCCCATTTACAGCTCTAAGTCTCAGATTCGATACAGCGATGATCATAACCAGTGCACAGCTACCTTCCGCAAATGTACATTGATATTTCGAGAAACTCACGTTTCTAAGCTAAAGATTTTAGCATTTTCCTCAACAAAGAAACAGATAATCCCACTATAGGTGTCAGAACAGTTGCACGATGGATCTCCTAGCAAAATAAAAAAAAAAAACTACAGTAGCAAGCACAAACTTCACTACTATCCTAATTCTCTAGTATCAAGCAAGCTTTTACCTCTGAGGTTTGCACCTCCTCCTATGCCGGGTGAAATCTGAAACAAACTTAAATATTTTGCTGCACCCAGGCGTTGTGCATTTGTAAGGCTTGACCCCAGCATGGACCTTGAAATGCTCAGCCCGATCCCATGACCACTTGAAAGCCATATTACAATCATCCCATGGGCACTTGTAAGGCATATCATCGTTGTGTGCACTCTGGTGGCGCCTCAGGTACCTGTGGGATCTGAAATGTTTGTTGCATGAATTGACCGTGCACATGTTCTTCTTGTGGACAGCAAGCTCAGCTTTTGTCTTGAACGCCATGTGGCAGTAATCAATATTACATTCAAATCTATTTCTCTTCATCTTTTTAACCTTGCTTGCAGCTGAATTATCCATAAGGTCTTTCTTTATGTCAGCAAGTTTAACATTTATGGACCCAGCTGTTGACAAGACACTTTCACAACGATCACTTCTCACCAGTGTCTCCTCTTTCTCGCATATAACACCATCTTCCAAGTCAATATTTTCCTTCTTTACCTCCAGTAGCTCCAGCTTCCTCTTACCTGTCCGCCTAGCATAACAAATAACATCTGTTCTCCCTGATTTACCAATGCTTCTAGTCACTGCATCCAATACACGTAAAACACCGGGTGCAACAGATTTATCCTTCGACACTCCTCCCTTAACGGTTGGTCCTCTGGCTCTAACAGGACCATTGGTTGTGGAATTCACAGAACCACCGTCTTCTGCAGCATCACATCGAGAAGCCTGCACTGTACTAGCAACAGTGTCTATAGCATTTCCAACCTGCACATTGCCTATGTTCGGATCACAACTAGGCGGCCGTGGCTCATCTAAAGCAGCAGTATCATCTACATTGCAAGAAGTTCTGCCAGCATCTTCCGGTTCAGCAGCAGCTTCACTAGCAATATAATCCTTGCCTTCAGATTCCAGTTCAGTAGTTTCATGAACGACAGAACCTGTATCACTAACTTCCACCACGGTGGTTATAACCCCTGGGTCAGTAACAGGTTTGCCTGTAACTTCTGGCATAGTGCTTGTAACCCCTGGCACATCGGGCGATTCATTAGCAAGGGACGCGCCCTTGAAAATTCCTAATTCAGTGGTCGATCCATTGACAAGAGAATTCTCCGCTGTAACCTCCAGCTTGGAGTCACCACCCGGAAGAGAAGCTCTAAATTTAACTCCCTGCTCAATAGCAGCATCATTGACAACAAAAGCACCGGCTTTAGCTGCAGGACCAGCAGCAGCTTCACTAACAGGGGTAGCACCTTCCGGTTTCACCGCAGCTCCACTAACCTCAGAAGCACGTTTAAAAACTCGCAGTCCCACAGGAGCTTTATTCACAGGAGGTACATGATCAATCTTGCATTTCTTAACTGAAATCGTTCATAGAACACCAAAGGGAACAGTAAGTTAATGCATTAGCATTTATCACGGTGTAGTACCGCAAACGCAAATGATATTTTGAACGGAAATACAGTGCGAACCTTCGGGAGCAGGCGGTCGCTGGGGCAGGCCGACGCGCTCATCGGCCCTGACATGGGATTCCGGCACCCAGCCGGCAATGTGCCCTTTGTGCTTGATGGCGTCCTGGCCCTCCTGCGATTCCAGGGCACACCCCCACTGTTACAACCCCCGCCCCGAACGAAGTAAAAGCGCCCCCCTTCATGGCGACGCGGGCGAATAATGCAGCGCTAGAGGAGGGGGGAGGAGAAGGGGATCGAGTTACCTGCGGGGCGGGGCGGCTGAGCTCGCAGAAGGCGCAGCAGTCATCGTCGTCGGTGTGGAGCCAGGACGCGGCGAGCGGGCGCGGCGGCGACGAGGGGGCGGCGGTGGTGGCGGAGCCAGGGGAGGTGGAGGAGAGGAGGCGCGCGGCGTAGCGGCGGATGCGCATGGCGCTGGTCGGCCGCGCCGTTGGGGCGGCGGAGACGGTGGTCGGTGGTGGCGGTGGTGGGGGCAGGGGGTGGACAGGCGCACGGGGGACGCGGACGCGGTGCGGAGGGGTTGGGGAATTTCGGCCGGGAGCTCTCGCCCTCCTGTGACCTGTGCTGCTGTGCTGTGGCCGTTCCCCTCGGCAAGAATTTTCTTGGTGGTGAGAGGTCAGGTGTGTGGCTTTCGCGTCCGGACAGCCCACCCTTTTGTGCTGCGTTTCCTTCGCTTCCTTCCGATCCTCTGTAACCTCCTGTTCCGTGTTTTCTTTTTATTTTGATGATAGGTCATGTTTTGTGTTTATTTATGTTTTAATTAGGCTACTGTTTAGTTCAAAGGTGGGTGCCGGAATGGTAATGCGATTAGCTGCCAGCGCTAACTGTTACACAGGAATTAGAAATGTTACGCCCTCCGTTCCAAATTATAAGCCGCTTTATCTATATGTATAGTAAAAAAAAATGTATTAAAAAAGTCAAATCGAGTTATAATTTGGAAACGGGGGTTCTTGTTTTAGTTCAGTTCAGGAGTGCTTTCCTTTTTCGTTACATTATTTAGTTGGAAACAAACGCGATCAATGTAGACAATAAAGACATATTGTGTTCTATGATAGTATCGAACACAACAAAGACAGGCAAAAAAAGAAACTTATGACACTTCATTTCTGAATTATCAAAAGTTTTCTAAGACAAACTCAAGAGTAATCAAAATTTTCATAACTTTGCATATGTAAGAGAAATGATTATTTCCATTCTTTTACAAATCAAAATATCAATAAATGGTTCAAAATCTCAATAGTAGTGATCAAATTTATGAACAACACACTTCTAGAATGCATTACCCATGAATGAAATTATAAGACAACATCTCTTTGGCATTGGCTTGTCAAATTATTATAGCTAGCAGCAAGCATCAAGTAGCAAATCCTTCACTTGTTCCATTGAGCCTCATCTAATGAATCAAAATGGTACAACGTGAGTACATGTCATTTTTCCATATGTAATAGAAGCAAATTCTTCATAAGAAAGAAAGAAAATAAAAAACTTTGGACCAACAGAACCATCGTCCATGATGTAATGCGCCATGGCAACAAAACAAGTCTACTTATAGCCAGCAGCTACTCATGTCACTACATACACAACTGCTAGGCTGTACATGTTGTACCACGTAACTACAAAATTGAAAAATGAGCAAACTAGGCTGCTAATAACCACATGACAACAACAACATGCCTGAAAAATACTGCAGAAGGTTAACATGTAGAAATTAGAGTCCCGATGTCACTTGCAGCTAGAAAAACACCAAGTAGGAGGAACATCCGAGCAAGAGAATAGAAAGGTCATCAGGAGCAACATGCAAGCAAGCACGTTTAGTATGAATTCTGACTTTAAAGTCTCTAGAAGCTCAAAAAACATTAGTCGTCTAATTTGGGATATTCACAAAGACACTTACAACTTTGACAAGTTCAGAACCAATGAAACCAAAGCTTGGCAAACTTAGTAATAGACTCAAACAAACAAATCATCAAATATTTGGGCGGCTTTGCATATGGTAGCACTTGTGAAAATAACATATTTATTCACACAGCGCTAATGTGTCAAAATGAAAGTAAAACAATAGCATTATTTTGAAGAGATTAAAATACAAGGAATATTTTGAAATAATTTCCTGGCCATGATTTCCATATTGTTGCTTCTCACATTGTTCGGATGTAGAATCAAAATCAATATACCCAACAATATTCAGTTAGGATAACAATGTAGGACAAACTAGAACTACACCACAGTACCTTAAGCAAAAGAAGGGAAAAAAAAGGCATTCATCCGTGTACATTCGGGCAGCAAACTGAAAGTAAACTTAAAAAAAACATTTATCCAGAAGCATCTGACAAAAGCTTCTATAGCAAACTGAAACAAGAGCTTAGTCGACAGCAACCTAAAGCAAGAGTTTAGAAGTATAATACAGAAAAAGATAGGAATTTGAGCCACAGTTGAGAGGAAAAAAACTAAAGTACGGAAATCATTTTATTGATTCTAGCGCTAAATGCTCATTTTGAATAATACAGAATGTTTGGATAATTTCTATATGGAAAACTAACTACTTAGGGCACTCACAATGCAAGACTCTATCATAGAGTCCAAGACTATTTATTACACCTTATTTATAGTGTTTTGCTGATGTGGCAACATATTTATTGAAGAAAGAGAGAAAAAACAAGACTCCAAGTCTTATTTAGACTCTAAGTCCATAATATTCGAGGTAATAAATAGCTTTAGACTCTATGATAGAGTCTGCATTGTGAGTGCCATTATCCTATAATTTCCTGTAAAAATTTGTTCATTCTACAGCCTATTCACTTGGCTGAAAATAAGCGGCTGAAAGTACTGTTGGCTGGTTTGTTGTGAGAGAAAAACGAGGTTAGCTGGCTGAAAATAAGCGGCTGAAAGTTTAAGCATTTAATGAGATGAAAAGTTAGTGGAATCTTCAGATCAAGCGAGGTCAGACATCTGTTGCTCACCGAAGGATAACAAAGATTAACTAGCCATATTCTAGAAAATAGATTCATAAAGGGATGAATTAAAAAACCGTTATCCACAAAATAAACTCGAAATTTTATACAATATATATCTAATATTAAAGAGCTAAAATTCCTGTCCTATTTTTTCCGTGTACCAATTTCGTATTTTTTTGGTCACTCTGCCTCCCGCATTTGATCTAATCCTGAGTCGGTTGTTTTCAAGTTGATTTGTTGTCTGCTCCATGTTTCATGTTTCTGTTTTTTTTTCTTTGTTGTGCTCGTTTATCCGATTTGTCATTGGGTGTTTTTTTCCTGTTGATTTGTCATCTTCTCCGTGTTTGATGTTTCTGTTTTTTCCTTTTCCTTGCTGTGTTCAGTCATGGTTATCCGATTTGTTGTGCTTCGTGTTCGGTTGCTTCTGAGTTCTTTTGTTGCTCCATGTTATTTTCATGTTTCCTTTTTTTCACTTGGCATTTGGGTCCAGTTTTTTCCGTGTTCCTCCGCCATTCTAATAATTGTCAAAAAAAATCCAACGGTATGGTCTTTGAACCATTGACCTTTCCATAAAATCAAAGATTTATACCACCAAGTTATTGTTAATGTAGTTTTGCTTAGAAACAAAAAAAACTGTCCTCATCAGCCAATGGTCCAACCAATCAAACCTTGAACTGAGCCTAATTCAGTCTAAATAAATATATCTCTGTAATCCCCAACAAATGCTGCCATGTGAAAATTTGAAAGAGGTCTCTCTTCATAATCATCAGTGGACAAATCAATCCTTTGACTCGTCTGCAAGTAATTCCTTACCGACTTTAGTTAGATGTTAGAATTATATATTTTTATTGAGTCCTCGAAGAAAGTCTTCAATATTTAACTGTAGCAACACATTGATAGTATGAACATTAAAGTAAATGATATATTTACGTCTAAATATTTCTCTATTTTGAGCTATCAAAGTTGTATTTTAACTCAATACATACTTAATAGGATATTGATATATTATTGCCTACATTAACTTATATTATGGATGTCATAATTATCATAAAATAAATTATAGGTTCAAAATTTTATAGAAAGAATAAAATATAAATACCCCACTAACATTTTATAGTTTTTTTTGTCTCGTTACAACTCACGGACATATTTGTTAGTTCTACTAAAGATACTTCGACCACTTCTCGATTAACAAAGTGGCAACAATAGAAGCTCAAGTCCATACTGAAGACAATGTTTACCATCAGTGACTAGGATAGAGCCTAGAGTGATCAAGAGACCTCCCAACTGTAACCTTCAGAATAATTAAACTAATTAAAATTATCTACCCCACGTTTCAAAGCGCATTCAGAAAAAACAAAACGAGGTGAGAGACGCTCACCTAGAATGCCCAGCTTTGCTGACAGAGAAGCACGCAAGACCTGATATTTTGTGAAAAAATGAGCTCCAAACCCTAGAGAGAGCAAATACTACTACACTCACATCTTTCACAGCCGCATCGTAACCCACATCACAGTCCAATTTCCGCCTCGGCAGTAAGCTGTCGACAGTGATGGTCATAACCTTCACGTCAGCTTTTAGGACCGACTACAGTGTACACTAACACCGCCAATTGGCTTATGATCCGTCCGTAATTAGGTTCTTACTTCAGTTGCATTGGAGCACGACCCGGCTGTGGATGTACACTAACATTGCCCCATTGGCAAATGATCCGATTGTGTCGAGGCTATCAAAACCGTCGTGTGGGCACATCAACCGCCTGTGGTGGTCACCAGCACCATCGCCTTGTACTTCGACCAGAGTGTCAGCGGTGCGGGTTCACTGTGGGTTCGACGGCCGAGACGCCTGTACAGAGGTTAACACCACCATCGCTTCAGCATATGATCCGCCAGTGCTAAGGTCATGGTTACCATCGCCTTGCACCACGATTCACCTTTGGTGATCATTTAGTCGGTGTCGGGTTACTAAACGATTCGGTAGTGATACAGTTTGATCCCTGCCGCATAATACGTTTAGCGACGATGTTGGATGTTTGCACCACCAACGGCGGTGATGATAACAAAATAATAAACGGCCCTTAATAGCTTACTGAACACAAAATATACAGATATAATCATTGCATCCATAAATCATGCTCTTACAATAACAATGGATGTTTACCATAATATCTTTCTTAACTGATGTCCTAACACAAGCGGTACATAGATTGCAAACTAAAGGTACTGATCTCTACAGGCTTACATAACGAAACAACATAGCTGTGCTCCTCCTATGTGGCACTTCTGCTTGCTAGGCAAAAATAAATATAATTAGTGCATCCTTCGAATTGGTAGGCAATGCACCATGAAACCCCTCTTCTTCCTCTAGCCAATACAGGAAAATTATTCAAAAGCACTCAGATTCCACCTGCACAAAGCAGTACAATTAATAATATTTAACACACCATTTCTTTACTTACGAAGCCTAAATTGGCCTATATATAGAATCAAAAGAACTACCTACCTGAATAAAGGCATGACTAATTACAACAAAATATAGTGCACCTTTACTGCTCTACTAATGACTCCATGAACAAGGGAATATAAGGAAGATAGTGAGGTCCGCCACTAATACATAATAGTTTCCAAGTATTTCTAGGATAGCCAATGGTCCGTACAGGGAGGACATGAACTCTACTGCGGTTCATGTCATATGCAAGCAGTGATTTGTCCTCCCCAACAAGGAAAATCAAATTCCGTTATGGATGAACGACAGTCACTCCGTAGGCCGCATCACAAACCTCGGTACCAATTTTAATATTCTTCTTTCCAAATAGCTCTAGTGTGGTCACCTTATGCTTCAGTGTCCATTTACTAGTACCATAGTCTTTAAAGATCCAGATTGAAAGCTCATACCTATTCAGACTATCAGCAGTATATAAACACAACTGACCTGAGCTTCATGGATAGAGATTGCATCACCAGTTGGCCTATGAATTGTTCTCTATGTCTTTCCCTCCATATCAACAATAACTGTCTAGGTGAACTCTAGCATGTGTATAAAACCATTAACAAACACACCATTTCCAAATGTGGATACTACAATATCCTCGCCCTATTCAGATTCTTTAAAGATCCATGCTCTAGTTTTAGATGAGTAGATATTGACACCTAAGGAGTCATCATCGTTGATCCCATATTCAAACACATGAAAGTGCGAGGAGACTATCGGATCAAACCCCAAGCGAGCAGAACCACAAGAATGGTTGCTACTCGATAGTAGCAACCATTTCTTAGTGACCGGATTACAGACAACATAGCGAATTCAGAGTATTAGAAGAGGATGAGGCCCCAGGAGCAATCTGAGATCGCGATATCCTGAATGGTGAAGGGCAAGAAGGACAAGGAGGGGTATTCACCATTGACGCTGGTGAAGTTGCGTTTGCATTTCCAGCTACGGTAGAAGAATCTGGTGAGAATCTGGGGCAGCTCCTTACGATACTTGGATCCTGAGATAAGGCTATTTCAGGAGCGACAGACACACTTGCAGCTGCACAAGAAGTGGGCGGTGAGGCGGCTGAGGATGAGGACCAAGACATGGTCTAAGAGGATGGCCACTTCGTTCCTCTTGTTAGGAGCCTCCTCCTCCATCTTGACGAGGATCTGGTGGAGCGGGGACGGTGATGAAAGCAGCGGCGCTGTCGCTGAATCAGAGGAGCGACTGTGGAGATGTGTTCATGAGCTCATTAATAATCAGATGGAAGCTTCATTCGTACTCAAATGAGTGAAGAAGGAATTAAAAATCCAAGAACAATGCATAAAGAAAGTGTGAAAGCATTACCATTGCCTTTGGATCTTGCGGCATTGAGCTCGAGCGACGATGGCGGTGATGAGTACTACCCTAGTCACCAGTGGATCTCTATTGTCTACCTGCTAGTGAGGCGTTCCGACATGGAGCACTAGCTTGTCGGCGGTGACTGGCGGCTTGCAAACCGCTAAGTAGGGGCGGTCGCATAGTTCGGCACTGGGGAGCAGGGGCGGTGATGAGAAACAGCACACTGAGGAGGAGAAAGATATGGTGGGGAGCATCCTTTGTAAGCAGCTATATCAAACGTGGGAATACAAATTTCTAAAAAACTTTGTAAATACGCACGGGAGTGACGTGTAGGACTCACGCGCGGGCTTGAAAATTGACGAAAGCAGCGGTGAAGGCTGCCGGCGGTGATGATTGGGAGATGTTAGCACCTACTAACGACGGATGTGTCATATGGTCTGCGAACTCTAAGGTGCACAAATGGAACTTTCAAGTCACAGCAAACAGAGATGAACTCAAATTAATAACTACTAATATTATGAACATTTTTATTCAGAATGCAGAGGCATGTTACAATCGAACTACTCGTGGGGAGCATTACGAACAATGTCCTCTACATCTACCATGGCCAGGATGCCATCACCCATGGCAGAGAACTCGCCAATCAGGTTCTGGCGCTGCCGATAGCTCGTCTCTCCCGGGAACCTCGGCTCCACCACGGTCAGGTCCTCACCCAGCCAAAGTTGGGCGGCGGCTATGACCAAAGTGGCCCCCTAGGCGAATATAGTACATGGCCACCTCCTCGACCCATGGTGGCACGGTGCGGAGGCGGTCCGCTAGGGTCGTCCCCGCAGGCGCAGGAGGTGAAAGCAAGCGGACGGCGTTGCCTGCTGCCATGTGGAGGTCCTGGTTGCGCCTGTTGCTCTCGGTCACCATCTGGGAGGAGACACGGGCATTGTCCTTGGCTATCTGGTGAAGGCTGATCGCCTCCGTTGCCTCACCCCATGTGATGATCAGCTGCTCCTGGATGACTGAAAAGGAGACAAGAAAATGCTACAACTGAAGACACGACGTCGCACGTAGTGAAAGAGCAAGATCCTATCGTGTAGAATGCCTTACCAGCGAGGCACCTCTAACAGGCCATGTTCATGTTGTAAGACTTGGCTGGGTGGGCATCGCCGGGTGAGTCTAGTCCTCTGCTTCCTCTGGCCATTCCGGTGCGTCGTCTGGACAAACATCAGTGCGGAGGCAGAGGCTGCGGCGTCCATGCAGGATGGGAAGGTTGGGGGAGTGAGCTATGTTTTGCAGCAAGGAGTGTAGGATCCGCAATGAGTGTGATAGGTTCTTTAGATCAATGTTGATATGTGGCTGTTGGCAGACGAGTATCGCTGTAATGTGCCGCTTATTTTCTTTCACGTGATGGAGATCCACTTGCCCATCAGGGTTTGCAGGCAATTCGAAAGACTTACAGGCTACCCACCACCGCTTTACTCCACCAACCCGAAATTGCACGGGTGCATTTTGAATTCATAAGTACTCTACACTTGTCAGGTTTGTGTGGTAGAACTAATTATGCTTTTGTTGCAAGATGGACCGCAGGAAGAGGTTCACTGAGAAGGATTGGCGCGTGACGCAGCACGAGTTCATCTAGTTGTGGGAGACTAGGGAGCAGACACCAGTCAATGTTGGTCTGCCACATGACCAGCACATTTTTTATGAGTACCTACAGTGCTTCATAGGTCCACGAGGACACATATCAAGCCCCCTACACCGACTGTGGAGTTGAGGAGGACTCAGAGGAAGATGTCATTGAAGACGTGTACGACATTGACACTAGGCAGGAGACGCAACCATAGAAAGCCTCGCTTGAGAGATACGTGGTAAGAAACTTGAATGCATCCATTTGATATCCATTTGGCATTTACTAAGTGTAACAAAATGGTGCAACCTTGTTTTTTTTTTACCAGGCCACACAATTGTCAAGGCTGTCCAACAAAGCAGTGTTCTGACTTCACGAGTGTAGAGGGTAGGGCCTAGGCTTGCTAAAGGCTTTTGTGCAGGTACGCATGAACTTGTAAACATGAAAATGTTCGTGGAGTCCTAATGCCCATGGAAAATAACTTTTTTTATTGCACGTACATGCAGAAAGTGAGAAAGAGTTGCAGGAAGCTAGCTCAGAAGTTGAGTTGCATGGACACTCCATGGACCACCCCCGGTCTGCTGGCACGACTTTGGCCTCGGTGAGGACACCAATCGGTTCTTCTGAGCCAGTGACTAGCGTGACCTCTGTCGTGCGTACACCCCCACACTACAGCGGCGGGAAGGGCCCTGCAGACGAGGAGGACGAGGAGGAGGATGAGGACGAGGCCTTGGGCTTCCGTATTCACCACCACTAGAGGGACCCTTACCACTAGGAAGAGCTTGGCTTCTCGCAGCTATGGGATGCCTCGTTTGGTTCCCAAGGAGATGAACAGGTACTAGTTATACACTGTGAGATGTGGCTTCAACTAACAAAGGTTCAATTTGTAAATGCTTGCCATGTGTTTTACTTGTAGGGTACCAGTCACACGCAATAGTTTCACCGCCAACCCCGCCATTATGACCGAGACAACCGTTCACTCCTAGGACTTAGGATCTAGGTAAACATAAGCCCTGTTTGTCTCAAGTACCCTCAATTGCACAAATTGTTTACTTGCTTGCGTACTAGCCAATTGAATGATAATGCAGGTACAAGGCGTTTAGATGCTCTGAAGTTCAAGGATCATGTCAGGAAGACGTTCGTTGTCCAAGATGTAGCCTTATTTTGGAGTTCATGTAGTACTCCAATTATTGTACTTCTAGCACTTCTTGAGGATAATGTCATCACATCGAACTTGTATGGTTATGTTGAACTTGTATGGTCAAGATCCTTATGTCAAACTTGTATGGTCATGTTAGTTATGTCGATCTTGTATGGTAATGCTACATATGTCGAACTTGTTGTGGTGGTTATCCTCTATGTTATGGCACTGAATTTCCATCTTGTAGTGAAGATTTTCCCGTGTGATTATCAATGTTGGGTCACTGCGGTGTTTGCAAGCATTTGAAAGCACACATATACCTGTTCACGCTAGAAATAGGCCCTAGGTCCTGCCACGCCATGGCTAGGGGCGCGACAGCCCTGACATGCTACAGTCTTTGGTGTGGCAAAGCTGACGCGCCGCAGTCTCTAGCGCGTCAGCCTCACGCGCCCCCAGAAATGGCGCAGAAGGACCCGGGCCCTGTTTGCAGCAGGAGCACCACTTTCTGTCACACTTCTCAAGTCTGGGACCCACTTCCTTCAATTTCAAGGTAGATGAGCCCTTGGGTTGAACAATGTCAAACTTGAACATTTCAAACTAAAGAAAATTACTTGACCACACACCAGCCAGCAACAGAAAATTTTATTATTTTAGTTGAACAAACGTCATCAGCAATGTTCCAAAAGAATTCCAACCATTCAATATTGTATTGTAAAGAGGCAACTAACACATGCAGACAAGTGAATCATCATAGTTCTTGTCACCAGGGCCTCTCATTTGGGAACACAGGCGGGCAATAGTTCCATCGGCATATGACCATCAACAAGAAAGATCAAATGAAAACGCAATACAACATCGACAAAGTTCTAGTACAATACAACATTGTTCATTACTAAACCATAGGACCACCAAATCCAAACTATTGAACTACCACACCTCAACCTCACCTCTACCGATACTCAGTCGGAAACATACTGAGTAAGCAACTCGTCGTCCGAGTACCAATCCTCTACCACAACCTCGTTGTTGTGGCTAGGCGCACCTGCATTGCTCAGATCTACCTATCGCCTGTAGTATGCGGTCTCAGCTTCATTTGCGGCCTGAGAAAACAACGCATTCTCCTCCACCTCGGTCATGTGGCTAGGTTCACCTGCGTTGGCCCGATCTGCCTGTCGCCTGTAGTAAGCGGCCTCCGCCTCATCTATGACCTCTGTGGCCTGAGAGAAAAAGGCATCCTCATCCTCCTCCTCCGCCTGCAAGCCCACCTCTACAAGAGTGATAAGCTCGCTCAGTTTGCCAGTGTCGTTGTCCTCCTTCTCCGCTTGCAAGCCCGCCTCTGCTAGAGCGATGAGATTGCCCAGCCTAGCAGTGTCGTCCTCATCCTGGTCGCTCTCATCTTCTACCACAATCAGGCGTTCAACGGTGCCACTGGCTCGTGTTTGGTTCTCATGTAACTTCATTTCCATATACCTTGCATGGGCAACATCCGCGACATATTCCCCAGTGCATCCAATCCCTTCACGTACAAAATGCAGCAAGTTAGCAATGCGATTTTATTACATGTAAAAGCAGGCAACGAAAATAACAAGGTTTCCAATGACTCATTGGCACACAATGCAACAATATTATCGTTCAGGACCTACATCTCTGCTCTTTCCTCCTCCATTGCAACCTTCCCTGCCCTCTCCTCCTCTTACTCCTGCTTTCTTTGCGCTAGGTACTTGGCTTCCCAAACACTAAATGGGGTAGGAATACAATTTGGTCTAGCATACTTGTGCATGTCCTTCTTCTGTTGGTCATAGCGACATAATCAGGCCCATATCTCCTCTCATGTGCAACTAGTCGCCTCTACTGCAACTCATCGACGAATTTATTTCTACCCTCATAATATTTTCACTTGCATTTCCCAGTGCTCTGTTGAAACGAGCAAATTGGTCAAAACTTATTGCAAAACAAAATGAAATATGATTCCATTTTCTACAAAAATAACCAACCTCATCATAGTCAACCATATGGCAATAGTGGCCAATGCCAAGCCCTGAAGGGTCTAGCCCGTAGTTAGATTTAACTCCACACTTGCACATGACAGGAGGTGCTCTACAAAATTAACCTTTGTTTCTTCTTTTCCTTTGGTGGCTCCGGCCATTGATCCTTAGGACCATAGAGTCACTCCTTGAAAAAACATTTGGCAAATCCAAAGTCCTACAAGAGGGTACATTAGTACATGCACACATAAAGATAAACAAATAAACTTGTAAACTATCCACTTACTTTGTGCTTATTGGGACACAAACTCCAACGTATTCCGAGGGTTTATCACAGCTCGATCTCTACATTCACGTAGGGGAGGCTCCTCAAACCGTCTAGCTGCGGCTACGTACTTCTCCTCCTTCGTCATTTGCGGGGGGTTAGGGGGGTGGAACCCAACGCTTGAAGTGCCCATATTGATGTCTCCCTCTCCACCAATCATCGAAAAGGAGGTACCTTGGGTCGAACTTGTCTGGACCGTCGATCCATTGAAAGAAAAAGCACCTCTTATGGTCCTACACAAAAAGATTCAAAAAAAATATTAGTAGCCGAGTAACACAAATGAACAACAAAAGATACAGATAGAATTACTTACACTACAACTACTGCATGTGTAGAAGCAACGAGCCGCTGTGTCCGGATGTCTCGACTAAAACACGTTGGTCGGACGACCACAGTTACAGTTAGGGTCAGGGAGGTCAGGAGGGATGGGGGCATCTTTGCTAGACGTGTTGGGGTATAATTCTCTAGGACGACCCTGTTTTTTTCCAATACTCCTCCCGATACATGTCTTGCATATAACAAAATCAATCAAAACATCGATTGGTAATGTACAGGAGAACCATTTGCATTACATCAAAAGAATATAACCGACAATTTTAGGAGCAAAAATAAACCTTACACTAAACATGGTAAACATACTTCAAAGTAACTAGTTAACCTTAATATTGCCACAAGCGAACTAGTTAACCTTCACAAACTAATTATACTTTACTAACTATACTAACTATACTTTACTAACTATTCATTCAAACTAATTGTGCATCTTAACCATAAGTAACAATGATTTCAATTCATAGGGGAGTAGGGGAGTACCTTGACAATGATGGGAAGCTTCGGACTTAGCTAATGACGACAAGGTGAAGGAGATGGGACCGGAAAACCACCGGCCGGCCAAGGAAGGGGCAAGGGGCGCAGAGGTGAAGGAGAAGATGGAGGATGTGGCCGGTCGGCGGTGGGGAGGCGCAAGGGAGTGGCCGACGACGGCCGGCGGCGGCAGGGAAGGGCGGCGGCGGCGGTAACGGGGGCGGGCTGGAGGGCGGGCGGCCGAAAGAATGAAAGAGATAGAGTGGAAAGAGAAGGGAAGAGAAGGACGGGCCGCACACCTGAATTGGGCCAGCCACGCCGTGGCTCGTGGCGTGGCATTGCCGCGCCCAGATCTGTGGCACGGCAGGTCCGCCACGTTAGCCGGCGACGGGGTCAGGCCGTGCCACAGTGGCAGCGCTGCCGCGCCAGCATATGGCCGCGCCATGAGGCTAGGCGCGTCCAAAAGTGCTAGTTTTAAAAAAACGACTCAATGTCAAATTTGAAAATAGTTTTAAAAAAGTGTTAGAAATAAAAAAAATCCACTTGCAGAGAGGCACCTCCCATATTCTCTGGCAAATCACAGTGACGAACGACAGTCCTAGACAACGCGAGCTAACGGCCTAGCAACTGAATAAAAAACCACGTTGGGCCTAGACAACGCGAGCTAACGGCCTAGCAACTGAACCAAAACCACGTTGGGCATAGGCCTGTTTATTAGAACAGCTTATTGGGCCAAGATCTTGTCTTAAAAGCTAAGCTAAGCACGCGGAGTGGGCCAAACATGTTTCAGCCTTCTTCTAAACGAACTACAGGTGGGGTGGGCTTTCCGAGCCGTTTTTCACGCTCCCTCGTCTCCCTCTCGCTCTTCGGTCCGTCCATCTCCGATCCCTCCGACAAAGCCCCACCCCGCCCCCACCGCCGGAGCGTCGTCTCCCATCATTTGCAGAGGCGTAGAGCTACGGAAGGGACCTCACAAGAGTCCCATCATCCATATTCCATAACCAACAAACACAAGTAGCTCTTGAACAAATAACCCGTACGTGTCATGCACATCTGACAACCAAACAACGAAACTAAACAGCAAGCTTCACGATTGCAGCACGAATGCACTTGGATATGCACCTTAATTAAGCAACACACACATGTATAGCTCCTGACAACGACATGATCCTAAGCATCTAGAGAACACAGCTAATCAACATCTAGGAACTAATGGCAAACTTCATGACTAGCCGATTTAGCTTAACTGGACGGGCCGACCGCTACGTATTGCGTTGACGGGCGGACGTGCCACGCGAGCATGTGGACGACCAGCAGGTGGCACACTGTGTGAAGCACGCGCCAACTAGCTAGAGGGCATGATGTAAACGGAGGCGAAGACCTTCGTGGCTGTGAGCAGCAGCAACACTCGGAGGAAAGGTAAGGTGGACAGGCAGTGTAGGCGAGACGCCGAGACCTCGACCTCGGTGATCATCGTGGCTGGGAACAGAGCCTGACGGAGACGGTGGTCACGTGCTTACGAAAGGGGCATAGACCACCGGACGAGAGAAACGCAGAACAGCGTTTGCCTCCAGCAGATCCAAGCCAGCACGAGCGCTCGAGTGCAGTGTGTTAGAAGATGCTTGATGACGAGTGCTACTGATAGCACCTTCTGCGTCCTTCACCTTACCATCTTACCATTTATGTGGTGTGGCAAAAAAAAAAAGGGCGTGGCAAAAAAAAGTAGAACGAGTCTCATGCATGAGTAAGGAAAAATACCAATATCAGGGATTTTTCCTGAATGGTCCAAATGGGAATTACAAGTTTATACTTCTTAAGCATATCCTAGCTACATCTTCAAGCAGAAGGCTAGAAGAAAACATGGTTATGTTTTATGGACAGGAATGTTCCCGTCATAGTTGGTCAACATGAACAGATATGGGAAAACCAAAACAAACAATATGTATGCATTTCTCCTTGAGCATGAGCATAGGACATCAACTTCATCTTGAATAGGCGAGTCGTGAACCTTTGGGTCTTATTCGGTACGGATTCGGTAGCCAGCATATCCAGTAGTCGGGAATCCTAGGAGTATGGCACCGTCAGTAGCCCCCGAGCTTGTCGGCCAAGTGCGACTCGATAACCTTCCTATACTCGGGCCCTTCAAGGGTATTCGGAACCGGGACTTTTACTGAAAAAGGTCCGACCTTTACCCAAGGCTGGTCAGGTAGAAGTTGCAGAGTCGCATTGTTGGGTGATGAGCTGTTGAATAAAATAAGCCATACTTAGGAGTCGTATTGTCTTGTCAATGCAGTCTTTTCCCAAGTCAGGCGGCGGTTGCAGGCACTCAAGTGGCCGAGCTGGCTCGACTTCCGAGGATTACGCATGTCCTGCGATTAATGCATTGCTTCGGTTCGTGAGTGATGATTGGCTTGCCTTCCCAATCACCTCAGCCTCGGCTTTATAAGCGGGCGTATGAGTGCTGGGTTTAGATCCACTTAGTGTCTCCACATTTGCAATCATGAGGACGAAAACTGCCGGTCGCCGCCGCAAGATCCCTCGCTTGCTGCTCGGGGATTCGCCTGGGCGATCCGCCAGGGTCTCACCTCCATCGTCCCCCTCGGCGTCATCGTCTCCGCCTCTGGTGTTTCCTGCCACACCTGCCCCTTCTTCATCCTCAGCCCCGGCGCTCTCCTAGGGGGAGGCCGTGATCATGAAGAAGGAGAAGGGAGAGGCCTCAGCGAGCACCGAGGAGATTGCCGCCCTGGCTTCAGGGGAGCCGGAGGCGGGTGCGCCGTCGCAGGGAGCAATCGAGCTCTCCAACGATGAGTCGGATGGTTTGGTTGCCCACATTCCTGTTGCCGCCAGCGCTGATCCCTCTGGAGCCAGCCCATCTACTCCTCAGGTTGCCGCCGTAGCTAATACAAGCGGCGACTGGGAGTTTGCCTGGAAGCTCTTCATTGAGCTAAACAGGGAAGCCATCGGAATCCCCGACGACTGGGCCCCGGTGGACCTGGTGAGCGACGATGAAGACGTCGCAGCAGCTGATGCCAGCAAGGCGAAGGAGGTCGCCCTAGGCGACGACGAGGAGAGGACGCCGCGGTAGACGACGGACCGCCAGAGCAAGCCGTCGTGCCTCCCAGTCCACCAAGCACCTTAGCTTGGTGAGGGTCACCTTGATCGGGCCATTTTGTCCCTGTTCTGCAAGGAACTCGTCGTCCTTGCAGATCGGGATTTTTTTAGGCTAGACTCGATGATCGGTCTTAGAGTTGTTAATTAGGGTTTTAGGGTACCCCTTTGTAAATCCGTGTTTCAACGAAGTTTATCAGTAAAGAAAAAAAATCTTTTGTCAGTCTATTTTTGCATTTTAATGTTTGCACATTGTCTGCATAGCAATAGGCTGATGATGAGTCATGTCTTTGGATTATTAACGGTTAAACGAGTTGATCTGTCTATCCCGAGCTGATCGGGTTTTAGCAAATTCTCGCTTGTGAACTGAAGAAGTCGCTATTTTTCCCTTCGCACATAGGCCACGGGTTTGTATATCTCCCAACATTTATGTGGATTCGGGCATGTTAGCATTTGTATGAGCGAAAGAAATTCAGACTAGTGAATATGTATATGGTAGATCCTGACTCTTTATCTAGATTGGGATTCTGATGAAGAGTAAAGACTAGTAGATAAATTTTAGCAGCTTTGTTGCTCTTTATGTGAACATTGGACAAAATTCTAGATAAAGAGCAATGATCCGCTTGAATAACTGTCAAATAATCAACCAAGGTAGCCCCCGAGAGTTTTCAACGGGCTCCCACAACGCTACCGGCAGGCTCCAGCCCTCGAGCATGCAAATTATGGAGGGGCAAGATATTAAACCGTATATGTAGAAGAAATATTGACTGGACGGTGCAAAAATTAAAGTAAAACTTATCTTTAGATGTAGAAACGTCGTACTTGATCTATATTCCACGTATTGGGGAGTATGTCACCATCAATTTTAGCCAATCTGTAAGCCCCGGACGGGCTATCTCAACCACGATATATGGTCCCTGTCATGGAGAAGACAATTTTATTTTATCCTTTGTACATTGGTCCTTTTTTAGTACTAAATCCCCGATGTTTAGAGCTCGATTGCGCACACGTTGGTTGTGATATTTCCGAAGGGATTGCTGATTACTTGGTAAGCAGCTCTATCGCGCTCTTCTTCGAGCAGCATTAAGTCAAGACCGTAATGCTCAGGTTTTTCTTCTTTAGAAAACATCAATACTCGCGGCGACTTAAGTCGTATGTCTGGTGGGAGTACTGCCTCGGCACCGTACACAAGGAAGAATGGGGTTTCGCCCGTAGCGCGGCTAGATGTCATGCGCATTGACCACAATACTGTCGGGACTTCTTGTGCCCACTTTGTCATAGGCTTTAAGCCTGTAAAAAATTCAGGTCTTAATCCCTTGCAGTATTATACCATTTGCTCGTTCGACATTTCCATTGGTCATCGGGTGGTTTACTGAAGACCGAGGATGTTTTATTCCTTAGGCGGCACATAAAGTTTCAAACTTCTTGCTTATAAATTGTGTTCCATTGTCTGATATTAATCGGTTGGGTACACCAAAGCGCATTATTATGCCATGCAAGAATTTGACTGTGTTTTCCTTAGTGGTATGTCGGACCGGCTCTGCCTCGACCCATTTGGTAAAAGTATCTATGGTAATGACCAGGAACATGTATCCTCCTCGGGCCTTTGGAAACGGTCCTAGTATATCAATACCCCATGTGGCGAATGGCCAAGATAGTGGAATGGTGTTTAACGCTTCAGCCGGCTGGTGTATTTACTTCGCAAAAAATTGGCATGATTCACAAGTTCTGACCAGGTCGGCGGCGTCTTGAAGAGCTATTGGCCAGTAAAATCCTTGTCGAAAGGCTTTACCGACCAAAGCCCTATGAGATATATGGGACCCACATATTCCTCCGTGGATGTCACGGAGCAAACTATTGCCCTCGGTCTGTGTGATGCATTTGAGAAGAACCCCATTACGGCCCTGTTTGTAGAGGATACCATCGACCATTGTATAGAGCATGGCTTTATGGCTGGTTCGTTCCATATCTGCGCCATCGACCAGAGTATCCTGGTTTGTGAGGTACGTCCAGATTGGATCCATCTAGTTCTCCCCATTTCCAACTAGAGTGGCAGCACGAGGCGGATCGCCTAGCATAGACTTCCCAAGGAATTCGCTGAGTATTGCCTCGTCGCTTGACGGATCAAGCGTGGGGTTTGGACCTGGCTTTGAAATCAGGATAGAGGGCTTTTCAAGCACTTCGACCAGGACATCTCCCGGTAGGTTCTGTCGTGAAGCTGGCCGACTGGCCAAGGAGTCGGCATCAGTATTATATTTTCGGGGAATGAACTATCCATCAAATTTCGATTCTAACCGTCGATATGCTTGTAATATGATGCCATGTTCTAGTTCATTGCTCGATATCCTTTGGATATTTGTTGCGTAACTACTTCTGAAACCCCTTTCACAAGTAGCCTCCGGATCCCCAAGGATATGGCAATTCACAAAGTAGTTAACAGGCCTTCATATTCAGCAATATTATTGGTCGGAGTAGGGTTAGTGAAATCAATTTGAATCGCGTACCTCATGACGTCTCCCTCTAGTGATACCAAGACAACTCCAGCCCCTGCGCCATTTTTACATTTTGCACAGTCATAAAACATGAGCCAATGCTCAAGGTTCTGTGCTGCCTCTTCAGGTTCAGGGTCTGTCCACTCTGTAACAAAATCAGCTAGAGCCTGTGATTTGATTGCAGTATGAGGTACAAATTGTATGTCGTATTGTCCTAGCTCTACAAACCACTGGGTGATTCTACTAACGGCATCTCGATTATGGATAATGATGCCAAGCGGGTAAGAAGAAACCACCTTGATCTTATGATTTAAGAAATAATGCTTAAGCTTACGAGAAGACATTAGTACGACATACAACAATTTTTGAAGGTTAGGGTACCTAGATTGGGCGTCATGGAGGACTTCACTTATGAAATAGATTGGGTGCTGCTTTATCGATTTTCCCACCTGATGCTCGACCACCAGGACTATGCTTACAACTTTAGGGGTTGCTACCATGTATAAGAGCATGACTTCGTCTTCCTTTGGAGGTACAAGGATCGGTAATTGCTTAAGGTATTGCTCGAATTCCTAAAACGCTTCCTTGGCCTATTCGTTCCATTGGAAATTGTTGTGTTTATGTAGCAATCTATAAAATGGCATACCTCATTTGCCTGACTTGGATACTTCTTTGTGCATGCATAGAGACTACATATCTTTGATAGCCTTGACCTTCTTGGGATTTTCTTCGATGCCACGTTGAGACACCAAATACCCGAGTAGCTTACCCGAACAAACGCCGAATGTGCATTTATCAGGATTGCATCATATTGTTCTTACGTAGGTTGCTAAAAGTTTCCTTTAAGTTGGTGATTAAATCACCTTTGGATATGCTTTTAACAACTATATCGTCAATATAAGCTTTGACATTGCGGTCAATTTGGCCTTCAAGTACAATATGAACACACTTTTGATACGTAGAACCAACATTCTTTAGGCTGAAAGGCATCTTAATATAATAGTATACATCGAAAGGAGTTACAAATGTAGTTTTTTCCTCATCATCTATGCACATGCTAATTTGGTGATACCCCGAATAGGCATCCAGAAAACATAGCAATTCGCATCTAGAGGTTGAATCTACAATTTGATCTATCCTTGGAAGGGGATATTCATCCTTTGGGCATGCTTTATTCAAGTCAGTGTAGTCCACGCAGATCCGCCATGTGCCATTAGGCTTCTTTACCATGACGGGGTTCGCTAGCCACTCTAGGAAAGGGACCTCTAGTACGAAATCTGCCTTCAATTGACGGTTAATTTCATCATGTATGACAACTCACTTTTTTGGGGTGTAGCGTCTTTTCTTCTATCTAACTGGTAGGGCGCTAGCTGGTAGACTCAGTTTGTGCTCGATTACTTCTCTAGGGATCCTAGGCATATCAGATGGCTCCCAAGCGAATGCATCTTTATTTGCCTGGAGAAAAGCAATGAGCTTGAGTTCCCATTGAGGATCTAGGTTTGACCCGATGTTGGTTGTTTTAGCTAGATCTTGGGGCTCTTGTAGGGCTTTCTTTGTTGACGCATCGTCTTGGGTCTCCTTCACTTGAGTAGAATCAGGAGCCTGCCAACTCATCATTTGCTTCGTGACTTTCACTGGTGGTGACTGCCGGCTGTTGAGCTGGTGGTGCCGGGGCCTTAGCCCAGGCAGCAGCTGCTTTGGAGGACTCGACATCTTTCGGCGTTCCCTTGGGCTTTAGGATTATCAAAGTCGAGGTTGCCACCGTAGTGGTATTCTGCAGCTTGATCGCTGGTTCTTTTGGGTCTGCCAGGACCTATGCATGCTGCCTGATCATGCCAAGGGTTTTCATAACGCAGGCGATGGCACCCTTTTGGTCACCACGTATGGTCATCGGGCCATGAGGGCTGGGTACTTTGAGCACCGAATAAGCAAAATGGGCAACTGCCATGAACTTCTTTAGGAATGGTCGACCCAGGATGCAATTGTACGCCGAATCAAAATTTGCAACCTCAAATGTAAGGAATTTGGACCTAGTGTTTTTGCCTTCTCTGAGGGTAACTTGTAGGTCGATTCTCTCGAGAGGGTACGCTGACATACCCGACATTATCCCATAGAAGGGCTGTTTGACCAGGAGGAGGCGCTTCCTAGGCAATCCCAGGTTGTCATATGTGTTAGCAAAGAGGAGATTGAGGCCACTACTGCTGTCAATCAAGGTTTGATTGACCTTGTAATTCCCGATGTAGGGCTTTATGATCAGTGGGAGCAACGAACCATCGTATAAATTCATGGGGTGGTCTCGAATATTGAATTAGATAGGCACCTCTGACCATTTAAGCCTTTTGTCCGAGGGTTGGGTGCTATTCACCTGGCGCTTGACCTGCTTTAACTTGGTCTTAGAGGTTGGTGCAGCCGTGCTGCCACAGATTATGGCGATTTCGTTTTCCCCCAAGGTGATCGGATCATCGTTGTTATGGGGCTCAACTCGGCGTCTGGGTGGCTCTTGCCTGACAGGGCCCTTGGGCTTACGTGCCTGAGGGCGTTGTTCCCATTGTTATTGTAGATGGTCAGATATACTATGGGTATTGCGTCAACTGTTTGTACCTAGCGATGGGCGACAACTAGGACCAATGGCAATGGTCACTCCGTCTATCTTATCCCATGCTTTTGTGGACTATGACTACCTGCTGGCACTGTATCTGAACTAAGTGTGTGTGTGGTTTTAAAACTACTTGCTTCTGCTATGATTTGAACTCGTGTTGTAATAACTTTATATTCTGAACTCCGATGTATTCAACTGTCATTGTGAACTTTATGTACCATGTGATGGTGACTGCTAAATCAGTACGATCTTGGTTGGAATGTTGGTTGGTTGGAAATCCTTCATGATTTCACGGAATCTCAGGTTGTACGGGCTTAAGTTTGATAAATTATCTGCCTCGGTGGAAGATTTTCTTACTTAATCTCGTATAATCATGTTGATCCATTACAACTGTCACCTGTCCACAGCAGCACTGAGGAGTGCGGTGTTCAGGGGTGGAAGACCTTTGTTGACAACGCGGACAAGCTCAAGGAAGCCAGCACACCGTATGTACGGCTCATAATGCTCGTCCCACTACAGCTATCTATTGTGCATGCGCGGCCGCAAACAAGGCATGGCCACCTCTGCTGCACCGTCGATCAACACGTGAGCTCAGTGCTCGTTGTCGTACTCTATCTCAAGGATAGGGTACTCCATGTGCGGCGTGTGACAGACCTGCCAAGGAGCCATCCTGTTTCAAATTGGCAAACAAAGGGTTAAAGCAAATATTATGAATAATTCAGTATTGAAATTAACATTAAGTTGCATTACAAAATTTAAACTACATGCTATGGTACATGAATACAATATGAAAACAAATACATGTTGTAAATAACATTAACAAACAAATGAAACAATATTACTAGCAAATAAACAAGTTTTATATATGGACCTGCTGCCCTCGTCTTCTATGCCTGCTAGCCTTGTGACCTAATTCTTTGCAAACCGAGCAAAGATTCCTGCCACGGGTCTCGTTTAAGTCTGCCCCACCGTACATGTCTTCACCGTATCCTCTCATGGCATCCATGTCCCCCTTGAGTCGCTTCTTCTTCCTCCTATCCTTCCCTACCTTCTTTAGGTCTGGATGCGGCACGTAGTCAGAACCATGATAAGGGGGCCACTGTGTCGGGTCAAGGTACGGCTCGAAGCACTTCTCCTATATACTAGGGGTGTTTGAACAGAGATACAATGGTGACATATATGGCACAATGGTGTGGTCATATCCACAGATCCCGCAGGCCGTGATCATGTGAGAGTAAGGGGCATGCATGATCTGAGGGACGTTGCAACTGCACTCAACTTTGTCTAGATCAACTCGGTAGTTTCGTCCACCATAATGTTCGCCCCCATGCTTGTGCCACCCTTCCCCCATACACTGAAGACATGCTGGTGAGGTCCATACGCTTGACGATATGCTGCTTGCCCAATTCCTCGGCCTCCTTCAAATGTTCATGTCTAGCCTTTCCAAATCACCCATGCTCGGCTATATTCTTCTGCGCAAGCCACCTCTTGACAAAATATTCATTGCACTTCTAGGAACTCAGCAATTCCGGAGATAGGCAATGATCGAACTCCGGTGAATACACGGTTGAAAGACTCTGACGAGTTAGTGGTCATGATGCCGTACCTGAAACCGCCCTCGTCATATGCTAACGCCCGCTTAGCCTTCTATTCCATCTGTGCCTCTAACCAGGCCTTGCTCGCTTCGTTCATCATCTTGTCTAGTTCTCTCTTTGTCTCCTTGAACTGGTGCTTCGTACGAACACAACATAGAGCTTTTACGTTATCACAAACCTCCTTCCTCTGACGTCACCAGAAATTAGCAGCAAAATGTCGCATGCACCATCTATGCGCTAGAGGAGGGAACCCATCTATATGTTCACCTGCAACATTCAGAATCCCTGGGTGATGGTCCGAGATCAAACATATAGTGCGAGATGGGCAAAGCACTTGTACATGTAGAAGTCGCATGAACCATGACCATGATTCATTGTTCTCTCCCTCTACCAATGCAAAAGCCATGAGTACTATCTAGTCCTCTGGATCAACAGTAGCAGCCATCATCAATGTGCCCCTGTACTTTTTGGTCAGGAAAGTGCCATCAACAAGAACTACTGGCCGACAATACGAGAATGCATGTTCCGTCTGCGCGAATGACCAGAACACATGATGCAGGACATGCCTCAATGGGTCCTGGAAATACATTCCTCTGGTGTCTACAGACCATTTCATGCCAGGATTGTAGTAACTCATTGCACACAATATTCTAGGAACCCGGTTGTATGCTTCCTCCTAGCTACCCCAACGAATTGCTAGGGAAATTTGCTTAGCACGCCAAGCCTTCCCGTACTTCACATCATACTTTAAGACACCAAAATTTCTTTGTTGTTATCAACAAGCCCCAATATATGATGACCAAGGTAACGTGCAGTGAGCTGCTGATGATTCTCCTTCTCCTTATTTGACATGCAAGTGTGGGGTTGTACCACTTTACTTATCCTCCACTTGCCATCACTCTATCTCTTCCGTGCATTCAACCTCCAAATGAAAGGAAAACCATTTTTTGCATATCACGTGGTACCTCAGCTCCCTATCCAAATGAGTGACGGTGTAGGGCCTATGGTGATACACAGCATAGTCCTGAAGGAACAGCTTCATCTCTGACATCGTATTGAATACCATACCCTTGCTAAGGATTTCATCCTCATGGTTATACAATGATTGCCTACACATCTACAGACCAGTGTCACAAACTGCTATATATGTCATGCTGACATCCCTATAGTTTGAAATGTCACTTAAAGGTACGTTACCCTGCCTCAGTTGCATAAGTTTTGTCGCTGTGTAAGGTGGTGGAGGAATGTACTGATGTGCTTCGCTATCCCACCCCATGAATCATAGTGGGTATCATCCTCTAGCAAATCTGTGACTAGCCTGCCCTGAGCCAGCATAACATGAAGTACCCTAGTTGGTACTAGTAATGGCATAGCATGAACCGGTACTGGCATGGCATCAACCGGTGTTGGCATAGCATCTCTAACTACTTGGTCATCATCCGAATTATTAGAATCACTGCTAACTACATCACCGATCATGTCCTCCTTCTCCTGCTCCTCCTCTTCCCGATCGAACTCGTTCACATCAAAGTCATTGCTTATATAGCCAACCGAAGCTGAATGAAATTGCTCCTACGTCAACTGACCATCCAAATCCATCTTACCCTGAGTTCCTTCCCCTTCGACCTCAAACTCTTGTTCATTGCCGCCAACACCGTCATTGCATGGCCCGTCCTGAACATCCTGCATCCTATACCCATTTTCCACCACCACCTCAGCCATGGGCACATTCGAACATTGGAGCACCCTATTGTAGCGGGACTAGTGAGCAGGGTCGCGCAAGGGCATCAGGACATAGTGTGCCCTAGTCTTCCCACTGTCAAACCTCCCCTTCAGTGTGAAATCACCGCCAAACTTTGCATTCAAATGGACACAAAGGTCGTTGAAGCTAGGAGGTCCATCAAACCATTCTAGTTCTTCTTCCATATCCTCAAACATACCATCTTCTTTCCTAACACTTCCTCCGTAAAAAATCTAACACAACAATCCATCTACAAAAGCATTTGAGTAAACTTCATCAAGTCGTCCAAATTGTCGTACCTACTAACTACACCTATACTAACTATACAAACTAATCTAATATTAACACCTATATTAACTATTCTAAGTAACTATAATGACTAACTAAACTAGACTAACTATAATAACTAAGTACACTAACTATATTAATATTAGTACCTATACTAACCAATCTATTATTAATAACTATTGTAGTTGTAATAATAATAAAAACTAACTAAATATACAACTACAAACTATAGTACAACCACAATAATCTCATCACATTCCTAACCCTAACTAACCAGTCAAAAAAATTTAAATCCTAACAATAACTAACAAACATTTGAATCAAGCTACATAATGGAGAAGGGGATTACCTTAGCAATGGCTGTGGGAAGATTGGGACTCACCCCAAGGTCAGCACAGTGCCAACAAATGGCAAACGGGCAGGAGAGGGAGGGAGATGGGGGCAGGGCAGGAGAGAGGAGAGGGAGGGAGATAGGGTCGGCTCATGATAGGGTGGGAGAGTGGGGAAGGACGAGAGGGAGGCAGGGAGGGAGATACGGGGCCGCCACCGGCAATGGCCAGCCGACGGCGCTGACCAACACGGCGGGGGTGACGGGAGACAACGGGGGAGACGGCAGTTGGCTCTAGGGAGTGAGGGGAGAGAGGGCAGGGTAGTGCGGAGGGGGAGAGGGGGGCAGGGAGGAGCCGGCGGTGGTGGCGGCACAGCCGGGGGCTGCAGCATAGGAGAGGGAGCGGGGCTGGCGGCGCGAGTGAGGGGGCGAGTGAAGGACAAAGGAGGACGCAACACCTGTACTCGGTCTTGCCACGCCGTGCGCGGTGGTGTGTCAGTGCGCGCCTAGATCCGTGGCGAGGCAGATGTGGCCACGTCAGCGCTCACGGTCTGGCCTGCTGCCACGTCACTAGTGCTATCGCGCCGCCATGCATGATGCGGCACCATGCATGGCGCGGCAGTGTTGGTTGGCCACGACATGAGCCTAGGCGCATCCAAAAGTGTTAGTTTTAAAAAAATCAGTGTCAAATTTGAAAATAGTTTTAAAAAAGTGTTAGAAATAAAAAAAATCCTTCAAGTCAATGATCCGTTATTGGTATGGTTATGTTATATAGTAAACGGATGAAAGGGATGTCCTCTGGCATTTTTTTCGAGATCGTGCTTTAGCATGTTTTTCATTAAGCAGAATGAAGGAGTTTTGTCGCAGTCAGTGTCAAGTTACGGTAATCCAAAGATTATCAAAACCCACACCCTTCACCCTCACCAAACTCGCACGTGGTTGTAATTAGACAATAAACATAACTACTGAGCGACGGTGGTGCTGGTGGCGAAGGGGCTAGTTGGCCACCTCGTCGAACCCGACCATATCCAAGTTCATGGCCATTGGGTCGAACTCTCCACCAAAAAGAAGCTGCAGCGCCTCCTGGGTAGAGTCTAACAGCGGCGCCTTGAAGGTAGTCTTGTACTTGCGCACCGTCTCGGAGTCGACAATGGGCGATGATGCCACCATTCCCAGTTTCTAATAATAGGCTGGCCATTCGGACTTTCAAACCCTGACTACAATAATAGGTTGTCCGTGTCTCATCTAAGGACGTCACAGAAAATCAGCAAGGCCGACCGAGTGATGAGCATTGGACTATTGGCTTATTTTATTGTGGTGGTGCCAGGACCATGCTGGTGCTTAGCGACGAAAATGGACGGAAAAACCCTATTTGTACTTCTGTTTCTATAATTTTTGGCGGAAACGGGATTAGGTTTGGAAAATATGAGTTTGGAAACGGAATCAGGATATGCGGATGCACGGAAACGAACAAATACGGATGGAGAGCCAGAAAATTAAGTTAGAATAATATGATTAAATATTCATGAATATACATGAGCAAAGTCACAAATTAATATACACATACGAAGTTATTGGTCTAGTATTCACTAGCATGCCATGTGTTAACATGCACAATTGGTGATTAATAGGTCTATGAACATATTAATTTCTACACATCTTGTATAGATTTAAAACGGGATGAAAAACGGAATAAATACGGGTCAATTTCGGGTGAAAATGGGATCCCGCGGAAATAGACGGAAAAAACCCTCTCTCATTTCCGTAAATATAGAAACGGGTCCCGCAAATACGGAAACGAACAGACAAAAGTGAAAAACGGAATGGGTCGGAACGGGAATTTTTCTGTCCGTTTTCAACTCTACTGGTGCTGAAGGCTAATAGTGTCCCAGCCCCACACACACTGGACCGTCCTCAACTTCAAGGCTGCAGCTGATGCATGCGGATGCAGTAGTAGCACCACACCACTATTGGTCTATTGCCCCGCTAGTGCTAGCACCAGGCCAGCTGCAATGGCGACGAGATTGACGCCAGCCTAGGCCTCTCACGCCTTTAATTTCCCTACATATATAACACTGTTCGCAGAGTGCAATCAGTTCTGGTCACGCACCAGCACCACTACGGCTCGCCAGAGGCCCAGAGCTAGCGCTAGCCGGGCGCCTCCACGATCGACAGGTCGACACGTACTTGTCGCTGGCCCAGCGTACAACAGCAAGGCCATGCACGACGCAAGCAATGTTCTCCATGTGAGCGAGAACCTCCAGTGGCAACCAGCAAGCGCTTTTATTTTGTAATTTGGCCCTTTTTTAAAACTATATTCTCATTCGGACCCCTGGAAAACTTATATCAGTGTTTGGACCCTGGAGGTCGACGCTGTGGACCACGGTGTCAAGGTAACACGTCTGGACGCCGTCGGTCACGGCGCCGACAAAATTACCACCGTTTACGGCGTCTGCATACGTGGCTGACATCTCGGCGCCGTAGATCATGGCGCCGAGCTCGGCGCCACAGATCACGGCGCCGAGCTTTAAACAATACCCCGCGGCGAGTCTTCTTCCTTCTCTGTCGTTGTCATTCGTTCCCGAAGTCAAAACTACCGCCGCCGTCCCGCCGCCGCTGCCCGTCCTGCCGCCGCCGCTCGCCGTCCCCGCCTTGACCGTCCTGCCCGCGCGCGCCACCGCCGCCGTCCCCTCGTCCTCAGGCCATCCCCGGCTGCTCGCGCCCCCGTCGTCCCCGCCTCCCGGAGCCGCTCTCCGCCCTCATCGTCCTCGGCACCGTCGTCCCTGGCAGCACCGTCCCCGGCCGCCGCCGCCGTAGCCGCACCCGCCTCCGCAAACTTGCGCCCCGGTGCAGTAGCCCCGCTCTCCCCCTACTCTAGTGTGCCTACAGGCGCCACCCGGCCCCTGCCCGTCCACCTCTGCCACTCGTCGTCCTACAGAAAGTTTTTTTTTTTGCAAATTTAGTTAGTTACCATGGAAATGTAGTTAGCAAATTTAGTTAGATACGTAATGTACAAATTTAGTTAGAATGGTAATGTAGTTAGCAATTGTAGCATGGTAATGTTGGTAGCAAATTTACTTAGATATTGTGTATACTTATATATATATTATGTATACAAGGTAATATATACATTTACTATATATATTTTATAAATAGTTAGATATACTTTTTTAGTTAGTATGTTAGAGAGATATTGAAGCAGTTAGGTAGATAACTATAGTATTTAGGAGTATATATATGTACCTTGTTTATGTATCTTATTTAGGAGTATATATATAGTAGTTATCAAATTTTTTCTATAGTGGACCCGAAATGACTTTTATGTTGTGCATTCCAACTAGATGGACAACGTAGTCACCCTTTATCATGGAGGAAGTGTGGAGGAAGATGAAATTGGGAATGTTAGTTTTGTTGGAATGCAAAGGGTGCCTCTGATGTTCGATGACCGGCCGTTGTTTTTTGAGTTGTTGGCTAGGGCTCGTGATGAGCTTGACTGTAGTTCCACTGGAGACGCCATCTCAGTTGAGGGGATACTTCACTATGGAAAATCAGGCCGAATCTTCTACCATAGGTTGGTCCCAATTGCATCCGAGGGTCAATGGGAGAAATATGTCAAAACGGTCATGAAGAATGAGTTTCAAAGTTTGGATTTGGTGGTGCGGAAGTTGTCCAATGATCCCACCCCTCATGGGTATTCACCACAGCGTTGCTTCTCGCCTGAACCGGAGAATCAAGCACCTTCTGATCCTTCGTTAGCCAACCTTGAGGTGGATGTGGAAGATGTGCTTGTAGTTCCAGATGCACAATCCACCCCAAATGAGGTTGGAATTTGTCCTGATGTCGGTGCTGCCCCTCAGGAGATCCCTTTGACCCAAAACCTTCCAAGTAAGTGTCATACTTAGCACATTGTCTTTCTTTAATTTCCCACCGGCACCACCTTCATGACCCTTGTATTAATGGTATCCATATTCTTGCTTCAAATGCAGGAGACCTTCCTGACAATATTGGTGGTCCTCCTATGCCTCCATCAGTCGACGTGGCTCTAGGGTTTAGATCATCAAATAGTGTGGATGTCAACATCGATGATGATGAGGAGCCTTATGCCACTACAAGGGCTGTTGATTTTGATGATGACCGTCCTGTTGCACCATTGAGCGAACAAGATATGGACCTCATCAGATCCATTTGTCCTGATCATGATTCACTAGTTCATGAATTCAGCGATCTCAGACAATCTCAGAGTGCTTATGCAGAAGGAAGGGATCATGAGCTGCTAGAGGCTCCTGAGGCTGATGGCAATGTGGAGATTCAGAAGGGTTTGCTGTTCAAGGACTTGCCTACCTTGAGAAGGTGGTTACAAGAATACTCTGTGAGACATAAGAGACCATTCAAGGTGAGGCATTCCTTTATGGATCGGCGTTACACAGTGGTGTGTGAGAAGGATGATTGCAGTTGGAGGGTGTGTGCTCGTAAATAGAAGGCCACAGGGAAGTTCAAGATCACCAAAATTGAAGGTCCACACACTTGTGCCTAGAAAGACTTGAAGCACAAGCATCGGCAGTTGACCTCTACCCTCATAGCCAGTTCACTATTGGATATTTTGAAGGGGCAGCCCAACTTGAAGGTTAAGTCAATTATACAGATGACCAGAAAAATCTTCAACTATGACATAAAGTATGGCAAGGCATGGAGAGCAAAGCAACGGGCGTGAAAGATGATATATAGGGATTGGGAGGAGGGGTACGAAAAGTTGCCGGCATTGTTCAATGCAATGAAAGCAGTTAATCCAGGCATGCATTATGAGTACATCCCCAAGCCAGATGAAACGAGGAACGGGAGGCAGATAATCTTCCGGGCATTCTGGTGCTTTCCCCAGTGCGTGGAGGCCTTCAGGCACTGTCATCTGGTGTTATCCATTGATGGTACTTTCCTTCTAGGCAAGTACATGGGCACACTACTGGTTGCCATTTCTTGTGACACAGACAATGCATTGGTTCCTTTAGCGTTTGCTTTGGTGGAGAGGGAGAACAAAGACAGCTGGGGGTGGTTCATGTGCCTTGTTTGGATCCACGTTATAGGCCCTCAAAGGGAGGTTGGTGTCATATTTGACAGACACCAGGGTATACTCAGTGCCATGCAGGAGCAGATTCTAGGGTATGCCCCTTTGCACCATCGTTGGTGCACTCAGCACCTAGCCGAGAATCTACTTCGGAAGGATGGCACGAAGGACAACTTCCCATTGTTCGAGGAGGTTTGTCTCATGCTTGAGGTATAGTTCTTTGAGGAGATGTTGGAGCAGCTAAGAACAACAACAAACGCAGAAGATAGGCAGTGGATAAGAGGGTTGCTAAGGGAACCAGAGAAGTGGACAATAGCCTACGACAAAGGTGGATGGAGGTATGAGTTTCAGACTAGCAACATGGTGGAGTCATTTAACAGTGTCCTCAAGGGTATACGTGGCGCGCCAGTTAATGGTATCGTGATATTCACCTTCTCTAGGCTTGTAGCATGGTTCAATGAGAGACATGCTCAAGCATTGGAACTACAGAGCAGGAATCAGGCTTGGGCACCAAAACCGTCACATCACCTGTAGCAGAACCTCCTAAATTATATGGCCCACATGCACCTGTCATTGTCCCTAAGATCTCTGACAGCGATACATGCACACCAAGTAACCTAAGAAGATATGTCGGGTGCCCTCATAGGACCCCGATTAAACTACATTTAACAACCTATACCAGGATCAACAAAGGAGTAACTACAATATTACAACATTTGTACAAAACGTTACATCAGAGTGCGGAAGAATAATAACAATAAATTTACAAATCATGATTAAGTTAACTTTTTACAAACTTAACTTGTATTGCGGAAGTCGAGTAGAACTACAGAAGACAACTTAGGTAGAACACCTAAGTCAGGAGAGGACAATCAAATCATGTCAAGCCCACTGACATGACCTAATTAGCAGCACCAGTTAGCACCTGCAACAGGGGTTAACAAACCCTGAGTACGAGAGTACTAAACAAGACTTACCCGACTAAGACAAAGACTCCAAGGGCATGCTAGGTATTCCAGAATCAAATTTTCTTTTGCAGAAAAGCTTACTAAAGTAAGTTCTTACCTTCAATATTTTACTTTTACCATTGATGGTTCATTAACCAATTCTAGGTGATCCTAATCTAGATCAAAGTAATTATCATCAAATCCTTTCTCATTCTTTCTTTTATTCCAGTTCTTAACTACGATGCAAGTCAGGTGATCAAGTCTCCATAACCGAGGAGCAACGACGATTCGAACCGATTATACCTAGCTGGGGATCCCTAACTTCACGACATATGTAGAACCGAATCTTGCATATATCAACCCTCATTTAGATCTCCCAAAACCAGAACGTGTCCATCGCCACCCGAGAGTACAGTACTCCTCGAACCCGACCAAATTCTAGCCCCGAGGGTACACGCTACTCTCGCCATCTCTCCACTCCCAGTGCGAGGTTAGACGTTCTCGTAATGGAATCACCAACATTTTGGGCTTACCCAAGGCATGAGGCTAGTTGCAAAGTCTTGAACACAACAGGCTTACAACGAACGGACCTTAACTGACAAGGCGGAAACACTACATTGAGACTCCTTTCCCAATGCATGTTAGCAGTGGCCAAACCACCCGCCCGATCTTTCAAGTTCATTCTCATATTTCAATATTCATTCAATATGCCGTCATGGCTATATAAACATTGCATTTAAAAGCTTAACTTCTAAGCATAGCGAAGCATACTACGCATTTTTCGTAAAACAGGTATCAAGGTTGAAGTCACAATAATCAAGGATGATAATGCAGCAATTAGGTTATCACTCAACTCCTAATTACTTAATGCAGTAAACCATAATATAAATAATAAAACATTTGTAAAATTCAAGGTAGGGTTTAAATGCACCGGGGCTTGCCTTTGTTGCAGCGGTGGTTAATTCTCGTAGAAGTCAAGTTTGACACCAACACCTCGAGTGTATTACCTTCTCCGAAGCTTGATCGACATGATCCAAAACACTCTCGTATGCACTACACGTAATAAAAATGATGCGATGCTTAATATGATGAAATGCATGCCATGATGCATGACGCATGATGATGAATAAGGCATAGCATACAAGAGACATTTAGAAAGGATAAACATCAGTTATCTACTTGAGTACAACTTTCCTTCGCGGTACAGTTGTAAGCTAACAAGGTAAATTTAAAGGTTAACTAACCATAACTTTGTTTTTACCCAAGAGGTTGCATCTAATAACAAGTAATCTTACCACAAGACCACTAAATAGTAACATAAATAAGTTATTAACTACTAAAGACCTAAGTTAATGACACTAACTATCATTAACAAATCCTAGTTAACAAGTCAATCATAACTTAAGCAATTAATTAAAGTGCCAAGGGTCATTACATGTTAATGACCCAAGGTCATCACTCAATCCCAAAAGAGCACACAACACTTAAAGTTATTGATTTAACATTTAATTACTATTTAATTAATTAGGGCATAATTAATAGTTGATCAAACTTTACCTAAACAAGCTCAAACTTTTTCTATATATTAAGAATGACTTAAAACAGTGTCACAATAAATTTCATCATTTTTGGATTAATAAATTAATTATTAAAATTCATGGAAGTTGCATTTAATCTTTATTGGAACTAATTAAATCTACTACACAAAGTAATCAAATTTAGGGTTTAACATTTTTCCTAGATAGTTTGCACATTGAGAAGTTTACACAAAAATTTTTAGAAATTTTGGAACTCTACACAATTTTTAATGAAATAAATAAATAACTAAACTATTCATTTATTTGAAAAAGAAAAACAAAAACGAAATCGGGCCGATTCTCCTTTTTCTCCCACGGTCCGGCCCAGCTGGTCGGCCCGCTCGCCCGCGCCTTCACCCACACCCGCGCTCGGCCCAGCCGCGCGGCCCAGCAGCGGCCTGCCTTCGCCCGCGCGCGTCTGCCTCTCCCTCTCTCTCTCTGACAGCGCGGTCCCGCCTGTCATCCCTCACCTCTGTCTCCCTCTCGCTCTCCCGCGCGCTCACTCGCTCTCCCACGGTGGCCGGCCGGTGACCGGTGCCTCGGTCGACAAACCGACTCTACCAACACCTTCTACACCACCCCACGACTCCGTTTTGCTACTAAACACCCTGGCTCGAGCTCTAGCAACTAGCGAGCGACGGCGATGGCGGCACGGTGGTCACGGGAGCAGCACGCCGGCGCCTACAAAGCGGTAGAGACTAAATTGGAGGGTCGAGAAGCATCAGCGGCTCACCGCGGTTGCAGTGAAGCTCTCGGTGGCGACGGGGAGCGGCTGGAGTGGTCTGGCCACGGGAAGGCGAGGATGGCGGGCAGTCGCCGGAGTTGAGCACGGGAACAGGCGGTGCGGGAGCTCGGGTGCGAAAACGGTGAATGCAAGCGGTCCACAAGATGCGCAAGGCCGAGGCGGAGCTAGTGGTGCAGTTGGCGTGGCCAGAGACGGCTTGGTGGCGGCAGCGGCGAGCGGCGGAGCTGCGGTGGCGGTGGTGACGAAAACGAACAAGGTCACGGTGAACGTTCGGTATTTATAGCAGGCGGTCGCGACTACAGAGCGGCACTGCTACATCATCATGCTGGCGATTCTGGGCGCGCCTAGAAGCTGGCCGAAGCCGTCCGGCGTCTCGCCGGCGCCCATACCGGCCGGTGGCCGTCGGTGATTGGCGTTGCACTGTAGCTCCCCCCCAAACTCTAAAATTTAAACTGGTTTTTCAAATTACTTTCAAATTCATGTAATAACTTGAAAAACTTCCAATGTATGAAATCTTCAGAATTTCAAGCTCTACAAGTTTTGTATTGAACACTGTTTCAAATTCTCACTGCATTTTGAAATTTGAGTTTAAATTCAAAAGGGGACACATTTTTCACATTTGGAAATTTAGAAATTACTTTTGATTTTATATTGAAACTTCAAAATCTCCAAACATCAAAGTTGTATATCTTGACCAGACCTACAACTTTGCTGTTCAAAACTTTTTCAAATTCTACCTCCATTTTGAAATCTTAGTTTGGGGACAAAAATAAGTTAAATCTGAAATTTGTTTATTTTCAAAATTGCTCCACATTTTACACTAAAACTTTGAAAACTCAAAACACCAAAGTTGTAGCCCTTGAAAAGTTCTACAAACTTGGTTTTAAACTTTTTCCCAAATTTTGCTTAGATTTTGAATTATTTCAAAAGGGGTAAAACAGGGTTTTGAAATTGAGGGTTTTGAATTCAATTGATTATTCTTTTTAACTAAACATGATTAATTATTTAACACTAATAAAACATTATTTCATGTGATAAGAAACATGGCATTATTAATGTATTAAGCATACTAATAAAAATAACATATCAAAACATTATTGAAACATGTGAAACATGTATATAAAACATGAAACATTCTATTGCAACATATGAAACACTACCAAGCAACACATGAAACATCACTATGCAACAGAGACCTGATATATGAAACATTGCTTATGCAACATGAAATACATCTTATGCCTTGATGTATGCATGATCCGTACTTAATCAAGTTTTAACTGCTTTTTAACATCTGGGATGTTACATCACCTAGCGAAGGCAAAGGAGAGGGCTCGCACACATGATGTTGAATGCTATGACCACATCACCGGCAAGTACGTGGTCACGCAAATGGGTGGAACAACTTCCGATGGGGAGCGGCTGCCATCTAGGAAGTATGTTGTAGTACTCAGTACTTTTTCATGCAAGTGTGGGAAGCCAAGGCAGTATCATTTTCCTTGTTCTCATTTTGTTGCGGTATCTCAACATCACAACTTTGACTATGAGTCCATGATACCACATGAGTACAATGTTCACAGCTTAGTACAAACATGGTCTCCCTATTTCGAGCCATATCTAGATGAGGGTCAGTGGCCATAGTACAATGGTCCAAAATATATTGCAGATGCAGGTGCACATTGAGACAAACGTGGAACCAGGAAGAGGACGAGATACAAGATGACCATGGATCAAGTTTCTAGTAGAACTTGGCGAGGGAGAGCAACCCCCTTTCTTGCTGACCCCGATCAGAACCAATGTGGGAGATGTGGATGACTTGGCCACAATTCACGTACATGTCATTGGCCGATTAGTCAGGTGGAAGTATTTGTAGATGCATGTCTCATTTTACAGCTTGTCTTAATATATATGCTTTCTTCCATATGCTTTATTGACATTTGCTTCATGTTATTGTGCAGGATGGAGCCGTTCCACCTCCTGGAGCCATACTACGAGGAGAACCACCGAGGACGACGCACCATGGAGGGGGAGGTACTTAGTACATCATCTTTTTGTTGTGTTCGTCTATTTCATATTTGTACAATGCACTTTTACTAACAATTGCAATGTTTGCAGGAGCTGCCCTCTCTCCGTCCTCGAACCCATGACAAGTTCGAGGACATGCGGTACGACGACCAGTACACGCCTCTACTACAGAGGGCTGGCCTGGATGTTGTATCGTACCAGCTTCACCATGGGTTCCCTGACATTAACCCTGGGGCGATTTTAGCTATGGTTGATAGGTACACACATTACTTGAAATAATCTTTTATCATCCAATTCGTTCATTATACACTGCCTTTATTAACAATACTATTCCTTTATGTAGGTGGAGGCCAGAAACTCATACTTTCCACCTACCTTGTGGAGAGATGACTCCTACGCTTGAGGACGCCCAGAAGTTCCTTGGTTTGAGTGTTAGAGGGCGTCCAGTTATCGGGCACTGCAGGTCTGACGGTTGGAGAGAAAGAGTTGTGGCCTTTCTTGGGAGACCACTTCCTCCAGAGGCAAGTGGTAGCCGCACCACAGGGGTATCTCTTTCTTGGCTCAGGCAGAACTTTGGTTAGTGTCCGCAACATGCAGATCCATAGACACTTACCTACTACTGCAGGGCTTGGGTGATGCACTTGTTTGGGTGTGTTTTGTTCCCAGACGCGACTGGAGACACCGCGTCATGGATGTATATCCCCTGCCTTACTGACTGGGACACTGCAGGGGGGTATAGTTGGGCTTCAGCAGTGTTGGCGTTCCTGTACCACCACCTCTGTGAGGCTTGTCGATGGACTTCTACCGCTGCCTCCATTGGGGGGGTGTACCTTCTCCAGCTTTGGATGTGGTCTTGTATACCAGTGGGCCGCCCCATTGTGCAGCCGCCTCGTGACTGGTTCCAAGTGACCAACCCTCGATACCTACCCACTGTTGCCCACCTCTGGGACGAGGCCCAGGTACCCTTCGTTAGGACTCCCTGTGCCTACATTGAGTATGGCAATGAGCTAGACAATCTGAGGCCTTCAATGGTAAGCTAATTATAATTCATTAGTTTGTAGTACATCATTTGTTACCCTTTGAAACTAACGCCCTTGACTTCTACTTTTGTAGGTTACTTGGCAACCGTACGAGGAAAACTAGGTGAAGGATCTTCGTGTTAGCAACATGTGCAGCTCAGACGAGGACTTGTATTTGATGAGGTGCCCGCTGATTTGCTTCTACGCTGTTGAGTACCACCTCCCACACAGAGTTGCACGCCGGTTTGGCTTGCGTCAAGAGTGGCCAGTAGAGCCATTCTCAACATCCCAAGAGTTGCACAAGTAAGTTTGCCCTTGCAAGCCATTTACGCTTATTACACACCATTTTCACATGTAGTTTATCCATTAAATTGTGTGTCACAAGTAATCAAACTTTTGCAGGATTGATCGTCAGAAACAAAAGAAGACAGTTGAGTTTGAGAACCTGCACCGTAAGCACATTGAGATATGGGACGGTTTTCATGACAACTTGTATGAAAACAACGAGCCGCACTCCAACTCCAACTTTTGAGCGTACTTAGCTTGGTACCGTGGCGTCATAAGGACAAAGTTGAAGAAGGAATGGACCGTGGTCGACTACGCCGACATTGGCTCCTCCGAAGACGAAGAGACCTCCTATGACCTTGCTGCAAGATCTAGGACGCTTATTGAGGCTGCACCTGTCTTGGATCGAGTGGTAAGAGATGTTTTCACATTTCATTAGCGGCGAGCGATATAATAGCTATAATTGCCCTAACCTCTCTCTCTTTTGTAGGGCAACGCGCTATGGCAGTCCGTGATTGAAATCGAACAATTTCCAAGGATTGGCGTGGACGAGAACTCATTGAACAACTTCCTTGGAGTAAGTTTTGAATCACACACTAGAAATTAAGTGATTGCATAGCCTTATCTCCGTACTTAGTAATATCACCTTTGCATGACAGAGGCTAGCACGTAGGCTTCGTCGTGCTGCAGCTCATTGTGGTTGTGGGACTAGTGCCATGATGGACGAACAAAGGGCACAAGGACACCAGTGGGCCTATACGTCTGGCATCGGTGCTTCTGGTAAGACTATATTGATGTTTTTTTTGGATTCATGTTTCAATCAAGCCATAGGCAAATAGTAATGTATAATCATCTTGGCTGATGCATGGTGTACAGGTTCCGGAGGGCAGAGCTCCTCCCGCGGTACTGCGGACACTTTCCAAGGCCACCAGGGAGGGGACGAGGAGTCAGAGGAGGACCAAGGTGGATACGAGGAGCTTGGACCGTCGTAACTACAAGATGCTCCTTCGACCCAGTCTTCTCAGCCTATGGGAACACGCAGATGCCGGCCACCGCAACACTACACTCCAGGCACCAACGCTCTTGGACACAAGGGGAAGGGTAAGTGTAGGAGGCAGTGACGAGGACATATGCATAGACTTTGCTTATTTTGCTTGTATGGATTTTATGGAATGTATGGACTTTATTTGCTACAACTCATCGGACTGTATGGACATTATGGACTCTTATGTATGACATGTTATGGTGGTTGTGAGCTTCTATGTGATTGTCTTAAGCTATATGCATGACTATATGTTTTGATCTTATTATATTGCATGCTTGTCATTGTGGACGGTCCAAATACAAGGGAAACTCTGGCAAATTTTTAAATTTATTCATTATAATACATTCAACTTTGCAATTATAAGAACAATGACGACAACGATTTATCATGGACACGAAACACCTACAACATCTAGGCTTATCATGAACACAGTACAAAGATGAAAGCGACTTATCACGTCAGCTATTAAGTGCCAATAAGTATGCTGATCGGGAGCATTTATGCCACATCGCAACGGCTACTATACATGCCACCTCCTATATATATGCATTGCTGGATGGATCGGTAGCCACAATGAGCATTTCATTCAAGTAGTAATGTCTAGAGGGAGAGGGAAGGGGGTGAAAAAGGGAAATCTCAATCTCATGTATCTGATGTTTGAATTAATTACCTAAGGCATGTTAGGTTTAGTCAAAGACCTCTGTACCCTTGTTTGGTACATGTTCTCACATGCAAGTTCATGTGCTGTGCGTGTCCAGCTATGTAATGCACTACTTTACGGTTTAACTATGTCGAATATTATCACCACAACAAGTGGAAAAACAACACAATGATCATTGAGTCCAATACAAGACGTACTAAGTGCAATAGTATGCCATAGTTAACTAAATAAGGTTCATAAGAGTACATGACGCTGAACTAGATAACGTAGAACATGGTCTAAGTACGTCCGAACTAAAAGTGCACTACATGATTAAAAAGTCCAATACTACAAGACATTGCTCATGCATAAACCAAATAGCTACTGAGTGCAACGAGGCCACTTTCCCTTCTTCTAAGCATCGGGATTCTCCTTCATTGTAGCCTTCGCTCGGTGCGCACGCTCAAGCTTCCTCTCCCTCTCCTCCCTAGCCATAGCAGCTTTCCTCCTTTGCTCCTCTTCCTTGTGCTCCTTCTCTGCAGCCTCCTGTTTGCACCTCATCTCATACCTCTGCCTGCACTCCTCCCACTCTTTCATGCGTTGTAGGGACTCCTTGTTCGACTCCTTGATCTCAGTGTCGATCCACTGCTCAAAATCACAAAGCGATGGAGGGGTTTGCAACATATACAATTGATACAGAATAAATAAATCCTGGAAGACTTCATATGACAAAAGAAATCAATACAACAACAACAACAACATAGCCTTTTGTCCCAAGCAAGTTGGGGTAGGCTAGAGATGAAACCCAAAAGAGACGAGAAAACAGGGAGACACATAAAGGGACAAAAAGAGCACAAGACAAAAAGAGGTCACGGTTCAGGCACGTTGATTGCCAATCTCCAAGCGCTCCTATCCATAGCTAAATCCTTGGGGATATTCCACTCCTTAAGATCTCTCTTAACGGACTCGTCCCAAGTTAGTTTAGGTCGACCTCTACCGCTCTTTACATTATCGGCCCGCTTTAGAACTCCACTACGCACCGGCGCCTCAGGAGGCCTCCGTTGGACAAAAGAAATCAATGCACTATAAAAACATTTCTCACAATAAAGTCACTACGACGTTGTTGCTTGGTAGGCTCCCATGCAAAATTCAAACAATCCAATACCTCTGCCTATAGGCTTCCTCTTCCTCGGAAATGTCTACCTTGCAAGGATTGCCACAAAAACACATGGGTACAAGAACACCGCTGGGGAGAGGCTTTGGGGCATAGGGACTTTCCCACCGACGATGATAGCTACAATCAAAACAATTTCATCATACTAACCGAAACCTAATTACATTCCCTAGACATAGGGTTTTCCATTTGTTTCACAAATAATGAAAACCTAATATGACCATTACCTTGGTTTCTTAGCTTTGCCACGTCTTGGCATCCTACCATTACAAATGTAACAAAAACTTAAAATCAATTCAAATACTAGGGTTCCAAAATCAACGCATTTTATACCAAATCAATGCACAAAAATTGAGGAGAGCGAGAGATTACCTTGCTAGTGAAGATGTGTGGATCAAATCGAAGTTTCCAAGGTGCAATCCATCGATTCAAGAGATTGGCCGGCTTGGAAGAGGAAGAACCCGAGAGGAAGGGAGGAAGGAACAAATGAAACAAGGTTAGGAGAATAAGAGGTTCGGGGCCATATGGAATCCAAGCTCGGCGCCGAGATTTGTGGCGCCAAGCTCGGCACCGTGACCTACGGCGCCGAGGTCCCTGCCACGCGTGCTAACGGCGTTACCAGGCCCAAACACCTCAGCGCCATGACCGACGGCGCCGAGACGTGTAACCTCGGCGCCATGACCTACGGCGCCGACCCCTGGGGTCTAAAGATTGATTTAGGTTTTCCAAGGGTCTAAATGAGATCTTAGTTCAAAAAAGGGCCAAATTACAAAAAGTTGGGAACCAGCAACCGGTCCCTGTTCTTCTTCTCCAGTGTCCTCGCCGGCAACGAGGGTAGGTGGGCCGGTTCCACCTTTCCCCCATGATGATAACCCTCATCCCAATTTAGGGTCATGTGGGTCATGCTGCACTGGAGAACCGACCACAATGCACATGATGGTGATTTTACCGCTAGTGGCCACTGGCCGACGATGATGGGCTTCAATCCAATTCGGGTGAGTGCCTAGTGGTGTGGTACAGAGATGATTTCGCTAAGCTTGGTGACTTGAGATGATCAAGGAGGGTGATGTGTTGGCTTGGGCAAAAGGATGAGATCGAGAAGAGGGCAAATGGCAGATCGCGGGTGTTTGCTTGGGCGGCAAGCGAATGTGATGCGTTGGCTTGGGCACAAACAAGGAGGATGATATTGAGAAGAGGGAAGATGGCGGCTCGTGTGTAGAGAGTTCGTGGAGGTGTGCCGGGTGAGGTGAGTAGCATGTGTGGAGCCGTGGAGCAGTCTATGCACGTGCACAAAAATCGTGCACAGCACGATCATGTTGACTATAGAGGGTGGATGAAACTCATCGCCCAGACGAAGGGGCAGACGGCTGAGACACTTCGTACTTCATAGCTCTAGAGAATAAAGCTTAGCTAAGACTTTCTAAAACTAATATTCTTAGTTCTTAAGAAACCATCCAACATTTAAAATACTGATATTTATATTAGAAGATGTCGATCTCAATTTCTGTTCGTTCCTATCCCTGAAACCTACACCACAGACCATTCCTCAACCCCTCCCCAACTTGTTTAACTAATCTTCTAGACACTCACTAGCCCTCGTCCCTGCTCATTTTCGTGGCGGACATGTACACGTACGCACTAGCTTTGCAAAAATAATAATGCAAGTACATCGCTGGCGCGAACTTGCACGCACAACTTGGAGAAAAGAAATAGGAGATGAGAGAAGCAGACAAGCAGCATTGGCGCGCACATTATCGTAATCATTCATGCCCTGATGGAAAATTAATTAAAGTTGCACGGAGACACACCCGCATCATTGCACGATAAACTATACTAGTCAGGTTACGTGCGCAACTATTTCTATTCGGCTGCATGGGCTTTGTTTATGCTGGAGGGGGTAGCTGTGTCTGCAGAGCTGGCGCACTTTGAGATGAGCATTGCAACAACCCGATTACTAATTGTTAAGATTAATCAAGGAAAATCTAGTGTCCTTAATCATGAGTCATCATCATGCAATGCCTCCGGTCTGGAGTTGATGAGCTCAAACAAACCCGTTTGGAGCCACATAGAGAGCTCTAGCATTGAGTTTGACTCATCGAAAAGCAAGATGTGCACTTATTTTGGGACGGAGAAAATAGACGTTAAAGATATGGGACGACAACAACCAGCTACTTATACAACCAGCGCGCTACTTATGTGCCCCCAAAGTATTTATCGGAACCAAATAACATAGTCTTATTATGCTCCCCATATATATATGGTTCTAGAGCTAGCAATAGTCAAATTTCTTGGTGGTTGGCTGTTTGCTTTTGCTTGCAGGTTCTTGTCAGTGCAAGTTCAAACTTGTCTTAGTGTCTTCTTCTTAGCCCTGTCTAATCTGTAATGTTGGAATGCTTGTATTTCTGTTATCCCATAATGGAAATGAGTGAAAAAAAATAGCCAAATTTCTTAGCCTGAAGCTAGACCTCTATCAAACAAGACACTTGTAATCTGTAGTAGTCTCCAAATTATGTATTGTCATTCATTAGAAAATTTGTACAAATTTTCTTGAGAACCATAATTTCCTAGACCTAGGTTTTATGCTAATAAAGCTGCAAGCCTGCAACAAAAACCTAGAGATGAATGCATGCATGCATGTTGATTTTGTCGATGCAAATATAAGCGAACAAGTACCAATGTGCCATACTGCCAACCAAACTGTACCATGCATCTTACAATCTGTTCTCTTCGATCACCTAGCTAGCCATGATGCATAATTGATGGCGATGTATCTTAGCCCGTGTCCGGATGGGTCGACCGTGCGACGTGATGTACAGGTAAGCACGCGTAGACCCCGGAATTTTGCGCAACGAACAAAGCTTCGGTGTACGGTGCGTACCAAACGGACGAAAGGTGCAGCGATGCGACGTATAAAAAACAACCACGGAAGCAGCATCCGGACACGGGGAACAGAAGGCAGGAAAGGGAAAAGGCAGCAGAAACCACGTACTCCAATCCTATACGAGAGGCAGCTCGTTCTCAAAAGCCGGCTGCATTGGGCGGACAAAAGCGTCGTCCGGCCAGCACACTGCACAGGGCCGCCGCCGGAACGGCGCCACTTTGGCCGGACGGCGAACTAACACATACACGTACGCCACCTTCTCCTCCAGTTCAAGATTTTTTTTACTCATAAAAAAGACCTAGTAGCTACTCTCAGCCGCGTACATCTATCTTGTTGCAAATTTAATTTTGCCCTAGTCCCTTGACAAAGTCACATGCATGCATACATGAGAGATCCAAATATGTGAGTCGACTAAAATGCAAAGTCTGAACTAGAAGCTGCTTGGGCTAGCTAGATGACAAGTTTTGGGGCATTGACATTTGGCAGTTTGACGGTGACAGCCGACGTGAATTGAAGTTGAGGATGCAGGCCAACATGTCAGTGTCACTGCTAGCTGTGTCGGTTGTGCTACTAGTCGACTAGTCGTAGCTAGTTCATGTGCGACCTACTAGTTTCATTCGCATGAATTGCGAGCACGCCCATCCCTAGCTGCTAGCCTCTAGTGAAATGCATGGGCCTGGCCATAACTTGTGTGAATCAGCGACATATATGCATGTTGGAGAGGTTGATACGCAAGACGATGCGTTTCGTCTTCCCTGAAATGATTTTTATACATATACAAGTATTGGTGTGTCCCTGGAATGGGCGCTCACAGGTCACTTGCTCTCCTCTACATCGTGCGCGTTTCTCTCTGGCCTTGTCCCCCGGCGACCTTGCAGGCCTTGTCGTGTTTCTCCTCTATAAAACCCGAGCTCGAGCTTAGCCTCACTCGTGCGGCGGCTCGCAAGTTGCTACTTTCTGCAAGTAGTTGGAGGTAGAGGTCTAGAGGAGAGGAGCATCAGGAGTTGACGGCCGGAGACGACGACGGCCATGGCTTCCTCGGGCAGCGGTGGCGGCTCGCTGGGGTCGCCGTGTGGGGCGTGCAAGTTCCTGCGGCGTAAGTGCGCGGCGGAGTGCGTGTTCGCTCCCCACTTCTGCGCCGAGGACGGGGCGGCGCAGTTCGCGGCCATCCACAAGGTGTTCGGCGCCAGCAACGCGGCCAAGCTGCTGCAGCAGGTGGCTCCCGCCGACCGGAGCGAGGCGGCGGCCACTGTCACCTACGAGGCGCAGGCCAGGCTGCGCGACCCCATCTACGGCTGCGTCGCCCACATCTTCGCGCTGCAGCAGCAGGTACGTGCGTGCGTTCTTCTACCTTGTGCCTGGAGTCCTGGACTACCTCCACGCCCAACGCACGCACGCACGCATGCCCTCCGATCCTGCGTGTGCATGAGATTATCACCAGTACTAGCTAGCTTCTGTCTCTCCGGCCGCGTGACGCCGCTGACAAACGCATGCTCATGTATATCTGTGCAGGTGGCGAGCTTGCAGATGCAGGTGCTGCAGGCGAAGGCACAGGTGGCGCAGACGATGGCGGCGGCCGCCGGGCCGCAGGGGACGACGGGCAGCAGCCCTCTCCTGCAGCGGTGGCCGCTGGAGCCCGAATCTCTGTCGACGCAGAGCTCCGGGTGCTACAGCGACATGTACTGCGGCTTCGGCGACCAGGAGGAAGGCAGCTACACGAGATGAATTCGCGCGCATCAAACAGCTGCAGGCTGCAGCTAGCGCCAAGAGAGACGACTACCGCGAGAGAAATTAAACAATCGAGGGCCTCATGCATGCTTTCGTGTTGATTTGCAGTGCCTTTTGTTTAGTTCAGCTTGGATTTGGGGATTGGAGCCTTTTGATGCTTTGGTGCGAGACTGTACTTCTTGCCTGTTTCAGCTGTAAATCAAAGGTGCAGCTCATGATCATGTGGTTAATATAAACGGAAGCACAAATCAGAAATCGAGGATAATTTCTTCATATTGCCTAAAGCCCAAATGGATTTAATTAGTTAATAGGGCCGAGGGTTTTAGTTATGAAAGCTTTGATGCATACACATGTGGGTGAGAAAGAATAGGCGGCGAGAGAGAAATGAAATAAGGTAGAATTGGAAGCTTGGAGCAGTCAAAAGCACTCAAGCGTCAATTGACAATGGCAAAAAGAGAGAAAGAGACTGTTCCTTTGATAGGATAGAGAAGAAGAGCTTGCGATTGGACTGCCTCCGATGACCGATTCGTGAAAGCATGTAGACTCGAGCTCGCTTTATTTGATTGATTCAGAAGATGCATGCGGAGGACTGGGCATGAGAGTGCCATGACATGACCTAAGCCGTGGCCCTAGCTGTGTGTGCATGCATGGTCGGGCTCGGGCCGGCGCTTGATCCTGCTTATGGGCCTGTCCGGCTTTCAGTCATGTCGTGTTTAAAGCCTTATAATTAAAGGGCATGTTTGCAACTCACGGATTTATTTTACCGTGGTCGTAGAGATCGAGTTATGTCTCGAACTCACGGATTTATATATTTTACCGGATTTAAAATAAGCTATTTTCTTTTACTTCAGGACAGTTCACGCTGAGGCGCTCGACTCACTGTTCACAGCTTGTCGGGGACGGTCGCGCTGACTGTTTTAGGTTGATCCTAGTCACGGATCTCAGGGTTGTTTTAGTCAAAATGTAGCCCTTCGTGGTCCTGGTCGGGCCAGGATCGGCCACTCTTGTACTTTTAAAACTTCTATCTTCCTAATACAAAAATATGCACAGTCGTGCGTATTCGCTAAAAAAAAAGGCTCACCGATTCCTGCCAAAAATTGAAGTTTGAAAGTGAGCTTCAGACTTTACCCGGCCCTAGCTGTCCTTGAAGTTCAGAACACTAAAGTCTAAACTAGGGCTCTCGCACTGCTGCTAAACTGCTAAAGTAGGTTCAACCTGCAGAAATGCATCAGAATCCCTTCCAGAGACAAACAAACAAATAAACGAGTGGAATATTTGTGTGTCCATTTGCAAAATCACAAAACCATATATATATTTGCGACACAGACGAAGATGAATAATATATATCTAGGACATTTCACTTCGTCTCAGTTTGCATCGCGCATGATTCAAAAACATGCTCACAATATTTCTCAAGCAAACATTCAGATCCTATTGGAATATCATCCCTATACATCTTTACATTAGACCAGTTTCAAGATTCAAATTCAGCACTACCGCATGTAGTTTTCTGTATATGCCCTTCTTTGAAGATATGGTGATATTCTCATCCGATCCCAATCGATCACTCCAACAGCCAAGTCGCTTCAAGACTATATATGGTTAATTGTCAAGTTAATTTGTATTTGATCGGTTCAGGAATCAAGATATATGTCCGCCGTCTGATATTTATAGATAAATATTCAAATTTTCCTAAGAATCAATAATTATGTAGAATGAGAGAAGATTTGTTCTTTGGCGTTCATTTTCCTGACATGACAGATATATGTAGTGCTGTTCATTGTATCATATATTAGATAGATTTTGTTAAACCCGTATATAGAATATATTGAGGAGAGGGAAGCATATATGAGAAAAGTTTGTGTCCTTCTTCACTGTAAAGACAACAATGATTGATGCTTTCATCTCCTGGATGGTATGATATGGTATTAAGTTTCCTTTGATGTATGTACTATTGATTAGGATGCAAAGTGACATCGTCCTTAGCTTTTTCTTGTATGTTTGCTTTCCATGTTGTATATATAGTGTCAATTCCACAGTGTGAATCATGTATCAATTTACAAAATACACTTTGTGCAATACATATAAACCTATTTAGTATTTCTGGAAACAACTTTCTGCCACTTTAGTTGAACTGTTTCTAATTTTATTTTAAACCACCAAAAGGAAAATACACTTTGAGATTATTCACCCTTCAACTCAATAAGTTAGTACTTTACCAGTGGTCTTTGAGTCTCATATACAAATATAGTCATTCCTCAAGAAGTAAAATGAATTATGTTTGTGTTTAAGTGAGTAATGACTAAGGCCCATATTATGCTACCTTCAATTCTTGGGATGATATAAAAAAACTTAAAAGGACTAATTTTGGAGCTATTCCACAAATCATGGATTTTTTTTGCAAATAATGCACTTGAAATTATCAAACATTCCATCAATTAATCTGTGGAAAATATAGAGTGGCTATACATTGATTTATCGTTTTTCTTCTATGATTAAAATTGCAAGCTACCAAAATATAGTGGGTATTCTTCTTACTGAGGTTGATTTTTTTTAGAAATAGAATAAAAGCTAGGACATCCTCCGCAGGGTATATTTGATTCATTGGGAGCTTTTATGTACTATTTCAGGTGGGGCATATATATATGATTTGCGTCGACACCACATGAAAGTACAAGATGGACATGAGTATGTTCTGGGTGAACACTATACAAGCCCTTGATTTTGAGTGCTTGTGGCCTGAATTAGTTGTCTGGGAGGCATTTGTTTGTCAGGGCAGCAACAAAACAGCAGGCCCTAAGCTTCTTAGTCAATATATCCTAATGCAAGCATGCAACTAGTACATTTTATGGAGGTTGGAGGGTGGTTTACCCTTATTAGTTATGCTCAATCCATTCAGGTGTATTCATATATAATCCTTACCCTAGCTAATTATATGTTTGTATATATGCACCGATATCATTTGACCTGTTCCATATATATTTACACACGCATGTTGAGACCCATGATTCTATCTATGTCCTATATAAATATGAGTTGCTTGTTCCATCCTGCTGTTCATGTAACACGTTCAAGCCTGGCCTGTTATAAAAGAAAATTTTCCTGGCCTTAAGATTATATATGTTCATAGTTACACTAGCCACTCATATAGATCAACGGTCACAGTTTTTTTTTGTGAAACACAATTTATGATTTTAAAGATGGTGGATTGTGTAGCTATATATCTCTAACGCCTTCTATATAATGGAAACATTAACCAAAATTTGTGTACAAATAAAGAAAACATCAGAAAAAGGTCATTATCAAATGTAGACAAATTATTAGACACAACACTAATTATGACGAGTAACCATAATCGTCCCTTTTTAAGGATGAATGATCATGATTATTTAGAATATCTACAGGGGTGTGTTAACGGCATGTTAACATTAAGTTATTTGAATCAATTAAGTAGCTAGGGTAATGAATCCAGATATAGGATTAGTTATTAATTAGTATAGTAGGATTGTCTCTACAAGACAAAAGACTATCATTTCATCTACTATACTAGTAGGTATGTACGAAGATGTGTGCATGTCCCATCAGCAAGAGTTCCAGTAAAAGGGGTCAACGAAAATAGTAAGCTAATTGGATCTTCCACGTGTGGCCATGAATCAATCAGCTGTCTCTCAATATGCTGGCATCTATGTTCCTTGGAGTACATTTTTTGGCCGGCATGACAAATCTAACCTTGCTGCAGATACTGCTGCAGGTAGAGAAAGAGGAGAAGAAAACACAACTCCAAACTGAAGAACTAGCAGCATAATCATAGCAAGAATTCTTCATTTTTTGGTCCAATTAATTAGGTTATTACGTTTCTACACTGATCAATATGTGGATCTATTATATATCAATGGGCTGTCGCATGCTTCTGAATTATTTCTAGAGGAGACCGATCGACTGATCGATCCAAAATCGCACATATAATCCCAAGCTCAAGTCCAAAACACGATCAGATCAGGAATTGAGGACAGATATATATATCTATATATATCTCTCTTGTGATATATTTTCTGCACTAGTAGTTCTCAGTTCTTACGAGCGATGGTTCAGGTAAGCGTAAGCCACGCTCTGCAGATCCTCGCAGTCTTGGTACCCCGACGACGACCTCCACCCGCTCTCCTCCGCCCCGAACGACGAGGACTCCGCTACTGCCTCGAAGGACGCGTTCCCCTCGTCCGCTCCGGCGTGCTCGAACGCGTGGTACAGCGACTGCTGCATGTAGTCCGACCCCAGCAGCGCGGTCAGGGACTCGTGCCCGCCATTGCCGTACGCGCCCGGCTGCGCGGCGGGCGCACCCACGGCACCGCCAGAGACGCCTCCATTGCCGTTGCACCAGGGGTAGCCGTACCCTAGCTGCTCCGCGGCGGCGCTGCCCACGTAGCCCTTGGCGTCCTCGTGCACGCCCTGCTGCCCCTGCGCCGCCTGCGCCTTGAGCGACGCCAGCTGCGCCTGCAGAGTCATCACCTGGATCGATTGGACGCACGACGGCACGGGTCAGCGATTAAACCCTATCATATCACAAGAGACAAAGCAGAGACGACGGCGGCCGGGCACTCGCGCACCTGCTGCTGGAGCGCGAAGATGTGGGCGACGCAGCCGTAGATGGGGTCGCGCAGCCTGGCCTGCGCCTCGTAGGAGATGGTGACGGCGGCCTCCGGGCGGTCGGCGAGCGGCAGGTGCGCCAGCAGCTTGGACACGTTGCTGGCGCCGAACACCTTGTGGATGGCGGCGAAGTGCGCCGCGCCCTGCTCGTGGCAGAAGTAGGGCGCGAAGACGCAGCCGCGCACGCACTTGCGCCGCAGGAACTTGCACGCCCCGCACGGTGACCCGAACCCCGTCATCTCGATCTCCGCGCGCCAAGCACTGCTGTACCGTACGTGCTGCACGTGATCGCTCGATCGATCGGTGGTGATCTCTTCGTCGTTCTTGCCTGCTGACTGCGCGGTGGCGCGGTGGAGGATGGGGGGTGCAATGCAAGACCCTCCGCCAATGCTTTTAAGGAGGAGACGGCAGGGCTGGGGGATTAGGGCCAGGGGATTAAACAAATCCGGCGTGTCTCCCCGGTGGGCAACCGGCTCCATTATTTTGAGCTTCCAATCGCCCTCGCTCCTTGCCGCTAAATTTTATGGTGACATGCACCCTACCTGCATGGGCACCCTACAACAAGCCTAGCAGTAGTACTAGTACTGTGCAAAGGGACGAACGACAATGGGGGCTGGAGACGCCAATCATTGCTAATCTTTTGCTTAGGGGTTTTGCATTGGGTTTGGTCTAATACTACTTTTTTTTTTGTTTCGTTTTTCTGTGCCTGCTCATGCACCCATTTCTTTTGTGTGCAGTTGCGGCTCGGCTGCTGCGAGACCAGCGAGCACAGTCCAGTTCATAATTTGGGGATAAATAAAATACATGCGTTTTTTTATTTAAAAAAAGTTCAGTGTACCGTGTAGTACATGCACTCATACATCACCTGGCTCCAGACGTGGAGTTGTCGCTGGCCTCGCTCGCTCGCTCGACCCTTTGATATTTTCTTTTGTTTTTATTTTTTTGCGGGACTGAGGAAAAGCAAACAATTATGAGTGATGGGAAAGAACTGGTTCCGGTGTCACATCTCCCTTTGATTTGATTATCATCAGGAAACTATACATGCATATTGTTTTTGTTTTTCTGTAGGCATGTAAGTCCAACCACCGAGAAAAACAAACCTAGCAATGGCCTGCCAATTTGTAGCTTAAAATATGTGTTTATAAGAAAACTGAATTTAGTATAGCTTAAGATGTACTGTTTCTATAGTATAGCAGTTGCACCTATGAAGGACTGGAACAAGGCAGCAGAACTTCCGAAACTCTGCTACCTCTGCTTCACAGAATGTTCAAAATTAAAGGGCGATTAGGACTGACGCCTGTAGTTTTATCCTAGCTAATCAGGCTTTTTGCCTTCCACTAGCCACTGGGAAGAGTTTGCTCAACCAAATTAGCCTGATGGCCTATGCTAATTTGTTATTAGATGCCTGGTCCTGGCCTGTTGGCCTATGCTCATCATTGCGTTATTATGTGGATTCCTCAACTAGCATATCCTGGCATTATTGATGGCATTGTAAACATCAGTCTACTGCATCCTAGATTCATAGGCCCAAGTAATTAGTAACAAAGACAGATGGAAAGGAATGCTGGCCTCAGCCTTCTGATGTCCTCTTCCTTTATCTGTTCCAATACGGTGGACCTGTGGACCTGGTCACTTATGCTCTGAATGATTCCCATTTCTGACAAACGAATCACGAATGGAAGGAATCACAGAAACCACAACTAGCTCATCAAAAGTCAGAGCAGTGTGTGCATGCTCTCATGATGGAGCTTGCATTGAGATGCAACTACAACAACTACATATACCCTACCTCTTGTTGTTTGTTCTTAGTCATTATGGCTCTAATTTACATCAAAACAAGAGCAGAAGGTATATCTTTATGAGAAAATAGACCTATCTTTGCATCCTATTTTTGAACAAAAAAATACAGTTCACATTTATTATATGACAAGAATACAATAACTTTTTTTAGAGCTCTTTTTTTAGGGCAAAGAATACAATAACTTCATCTAGTCAGTAGGACATTTGAACTGCCCTATGCTACTAGGGTGCTAGACCTGCATTTTACAGTTCAGTATCTAACCACTACAATTAACATGTATCGCCAATAGCAGCTCAGCAACCAACCTCTTCCTGATAAGCTACGTAGGAACTACTGATGATGAGTTTACTGTCAAGCTAGCACATCAGTTTCTCAATTCAGTAAGTTTACACCCATAATAACAAATCTCAAACCAGTAAATTACGCCCATATATAATTACAAAGCTAAGTTAGACAGAACTTTTAAAATTTTGCGTACTACATTGGCAGTTCTTAATACTCCCTCTAGTCCACTTTATAAGGCACACACGCATATCAAAATTCAAACTTCACAATGTTTGACTCATAATTTAGCCAATAAATTTTTAACTATTGTAATATAAATTTGATAAGTTAGATTTGTAATCAAGTGTACTATCCAATGATCATAAGTTTATCATCATAAACAAACATAAACAATGAATGATCAAAGTGTAATTTGATACCAATGAACTGGACCTACTATCTCATGAAAAAAGAATGTAAATAAGCCCCCTAAGGTTTCCTTTTTCAGTAGAGAAGTCTGTGGATTTCTCTGGATTCCCTGGTAGGGTTGTCACTAGTTTCAGAAACACCTATAGGCAGTACTTCAGCACGCTACCTGGTTGGATATCCTTCTAATTTTTTTGAGTTTAGGCTGCCGGATCTCCTTGTAGTTTTTACATGTTTGTTTGCCCCGGTGTCACATCAAACCCTCCTTGCATGTACAGGAGGTGGCAAAAAATAGTGAAATGGAAAGGCTAGGGTAGACCTGGTACGTACCCCAGGTGCTTATATTTTCGGTGCATGTCTATTGGCCCCACGACGACCACTAATGCAGCTCTTTCTCTCTTCATTGTTTATCTAATCCTGCCGGTTTTTTCATCCTCTGGGAACTAGTAGCGTTAATCTGTCCAGCATCGAAAACTTTTTTTTTTGCGAACAACAGCATTGGAAACTGGAGCAGAGACATTTCTGACTTGTTTATTGTTATATCTTCACGTTCAAAAAGCTTGCGAGGTGGTCTGACAAAGAAAAAGAAAAAAAAAACTTGCCAGGTTAGGAGCATTTCATCTCTTCATTGTTGTGCAACAGAGACTTTTCTAGTGCAAGACAAATGATCCTGCTGTAGTCAGAAAATAAAATACATGGGATTCTGTACTTGTACAATCTGCACTAGTTGTACTGCATTTGGAGTGACCTGCAGCTGCAGGTACTGAATGGAAGATCACATCGCGCGTGGCTGTGGTACTACTGGTACTGCAGAGGGAAAACGACCTGAAACCAAAATAGGGCTACGTTTAGTTTCCAAAAATTTTCAAAATTTTATATCACAATGAATGTTTGGACACATGCATGAAGCATTAAATATAGACGAAAAAGAAAAGTAATTACACAGTTTGGTAGAAAACTACGAGACAAATCTTTTAAACCTAATTAGTCCATGATTGGACACTAATTGACAAATACAAACAAAAATACTACAGTCGCCAAAGCCAAAAATTTTCGCGAACTAAACGCACCCTTAAAAACAAAACCCAGAGCACGAGCATTGTGAACAGTGCGAAACTGGCCGGCAAGCACTGTGGCCATGGTGAGCCCCAGGGAGGGAGCGGAAGGGGACAAGCAGGCCCCGAAATGAAATGAAACCTTTCAAGGCCGCAAACGACGGTTGCCTCTTTGGAATGCTGCGATGCCCAGCGCCTGTCATTTCATTTCGGGGCCTCCCTTCCCCTCATCTCATTCCAGCAGCCTGCATGCAACGTGGATGTCATGTGATGAGCCATCAGCAGCTTTACCTTGCTCCCCCAATTCTGATCGAACGCCTTGTTTAGTTTGCCTCAAAGTTCCAAGTTTTTTCACTCTCTCTCCATCACATCAATTTTTAACCGCTTGTATGGAGTATTAAATGTAGGTAAAAAAAATAACTAATTACACAGTTTAGTTGGAAATCACGAGATGAATCTTTTGAGCCTAGTTGGTCCATGATTGGACAATATTTGCCAAATAAGACGAAAGTGGTACTATTCATCGGGTTGAAATTTTCTTCAATCTAAACAAGGGCGAAGTTGGCTTCACCAATCGCCACTAACCTTTTCTCTGAGATCCACATGCCCATCTTCCTGTCACCTCAGCTCATCATCCTATCATGGCACTGCTACTACTGCCTTTTAGGCTTTAGCCTTTCTTTTACACATCTCGCAAGGCTACATATGAAAAACGGCGGCTTTGTTCTTCTGATCACCTCTCTACCCTAGCAATTCTACTGAATTTCCTACTAAAGAAATGGGACAATATAATGTCCATTGAACCATGGACAAGCTCCAAACAATGGCAGAATCAGATATACCAACAAAGTACACTACACTGCAGACAATGACACCAGTAGTCACTGAACACTGAACAGGCACACTACAGTATTGAAAGAAGTAGTACCAAGCAGCAAGAAAATGGGGCCACGCTCTGCATGATTTAGGCAATGAAAACCAAAACCATATTCCATCAGTCCTCAGAATTTAGGACATGTTTTAGAAACTTGTGCTGATCGATGCGTGGCGTGTAGCGCTTTAGTATTAATCAGACGTGCCCGGAGCCGGGGCCCAACTAAGCGGCCGGGAAACCAAGGAAAGTGGGGCTAAAAACTATACTGTACTAGCTTAGCCGGATGGAAAAGACCCTGAGGAAGGTTGGCGATTTGGCATGGCGTGCCTTGTGCTTATTATGCAGATGAGGAGCAGAGATAGGACATGTTCCAACTTCCAAATATTCCTGGGGGGTGAGCCGATGGGCCGTGGCAGCTTGGGTGCTTTAGCACTGGGAGTCTGGCAGGGAGCTCAGTGGTGGGTCTTGTTGTCTGTTTCCACAAGTCCCATGGAGTGAGCAGCCAGAGGTGGTCTCAACTGTCGTTCTCATCTATGGACCCTCCTGCCCGGCACACACATGAAAAAGCTCGTACCAAATACCAATAGCTGACTAAGCCTTGTGTGTGTTATGTCTGGTTCAGATGCTATTTTGTTAGTACAACACTATCTAGCTACTGCACTAGGTTTGGTTTGTTTCAGTGACCACCAACATCCGTAGTTAAGTTTTGGATACAAGTGATTATACGCATATAGATATAATTCAACATTTGGCGTCTAATGGACGTTTACTCGCTAAAACTGCTTGCTTTATATATATAGTACAATTTTACCCCAAAAAAACAAGTACAGTTCAGTTTGGAACATCCTTACAAGTAGGCTTGATATCTCCTCAATATCAAACGTTCAAACCTACAACACACACAGAGAGAGAAACTAGCACTCCTTTTCATACAATGCTAATCACAGTATGATATGAGGTCTCTCCAATCAGCAGTTGAGTCAGAAAGGCTTCACGTCAAGACTCCTCTCTCCAATTTCTTAGAGCGAGAGAAAGAACAGACACACAGTCACAGACCCTTGACTGGGCAACCTTTGCAGTAACTTAACCTTCTATTATGACAACACATTCTTTCCTTGCCGCAACAGACTTCCAGCAGCGCAGCGCGTGGTTTGTCCTCTCCAGACGATCGTCGGTTGCTTCAGCTCGCCTGCCCGGAAATCCGCTGGAGATGGAACACGGCCCTGCACCTGCAACAGCAATATATATTCTGCTTCTGCACACGAGCGATCGAGCAGATAATCATTCACGCACGGATGCCCTATTGGTCGGAAGAATATTGATGCGACAGCGACTCGTCAAGGAAGGCCCAACAGCACACTAGCAGCTAATTAAGCTAGGAATACAGCACATGTTGTTTAATTTAGCGTATTATTGTTACTACCATTACCGTGTGTTGTGTATGTAGCTGATGTAAGTCGCTGTTCAACAACGTGTGATGCGTTGCATTGTCAATGTCATTGTGGCGGTGATAATTCTGCGTCGTCGTCTTTGCATAGTCTCAGACTTTACGGATGACAGTAGGCTTCTTTGTCTTGACCAAACGCGTGCAGAGAGAGATTTTCAGGGGAATAACTCTGCAAGACGCGGCTCCGATCCATCAGTGCCTGCAACAATTCTTCGCGTCTCGCACTGTCCAGCCGTTCATTCGTCGGCTAGCTTATGTTAGCTAGAAGTCTAGAACAACGACAGGAAAAGAAAGAAGCTAATTAAATCATGAGGAATATATAATAGATCGTCGATCGATCATCAGCTGTGATCGAGTTGGGAGCATGTTCAGATGGCATCATCGCTCAGCACCGGTCAAAGAAATGAGGAATTATTAGAAGCAGATCAGCAGAAGGAGCCGCCGCTAAGGCAATGGAGATGGCGGCGTCCCGGCTCACATGGCTTGCATAAGCTCTCGCAAGGCGCCAACCGGTTGGGTGGCTAGTCAAATTTGGCCGCATCCGTGGAAGTGGAACGCGCGCCCCGGTCGGTGGTCCAACATAACTGTCCGTTAATATAACCCCCGTCCGGATTAAGATTTGGGTTGCCTGCAGATCCCTCCCTCTTCAGTTTAACTGATTTTCTATCTTTCCCTAAAAGAATGATTTTCTATCCAAAAAAGTACTAATATTTATTATATCAAATAAATATCACTAGATTCATGCACCATGTAATATATCTAGTTAGAATCATACATATAATAATTGTTGATATAAAGATTTATAGTATAATTCAACTGGCCAGTTGTTTATCCCAGTTCTTTTTTGTTTTCTGAAGAAGCTGTTTATGCAGCTCGTGAAGCCCCCCTATTCTACATTCTTGCTTCGCGTCGAGTCATGTGGCAAGTTTGCACGAAACTTGCTAGTAATGGCGATAGGCGATCGGGAATCGGCGATGGAGCCAAAACGTTGTTTATTCCAGCTTCTTCCTCACGCTGTGCTGCTGCTGCCACTACGAACACTACAACGGAGCCAAAATGTTGGTCGTCAGAGCGAGCTCAGGTCGTCCTTGCAGTCTCTGTACGTTGCGCGTGTAACTTTCGCCGCGAAAGCTGAGAAAAAGACATGGACACGTCTCAGCCGCTGCCATTAATTCTGCCAATGAGCACTGTTCCGTCTGTCGTCAAGGAAGCCATTATCATCGCCATCAAACTCAAACCCCACAGCTCCCTTCTTGTCTTGTTTCTGAAACACGCAGGGGCATGGACACCCAAGCAGACAGCAGGAGGCATGCATCGCGTCTCGTTCAGGAGCCCTAGGGAGCTCGAGTTTCTTTCTTCTTCGCGTCTCTCTGTCAGTGAATGACAGCGCACTGCCTGCCTGCACACTTCGCCATGCGTCGTCGCAGCGTTCGGACGATCGCCCAACTGTTTAGCGCCTTGAATGTGCAGTTGGAGCTTGGACTTTTGAAGCCTTTGTGATGAGAGAAACAAAAGGGTTACATTACCTTTACATCTCGATCTTGTATAACCTACAAAGCTAGATTTGTCGGTGCCATGTACAATGGACGATGGAAGCACGACGTCTACGTGGATCCAGCTTGCTGCCTCTGGGCTGCAAGTAGCGTCCGCTTTTATGGGTGCTGTGAAGTTACTATCAGGACCGGCCAAACTCGATCTCAACACATGGAACAAGCGCAAGGACAGTGACGATGCAGTTCCAGACGGCGCTACGCAACAGATGTACTACTAGCAGCAGCACCAAGCTTTTGGCAAACCCAAATGATACGCGCAGTGCTCTGTTCCTGATGAACATGAACGTCAGTGTTGTGTGATTGTCTCGTCCCTCTTTCGAGTTTCGTTCTATGCAAGCAGGTTCTGCACCTTCTTCTTCTCCTCCTTTTTCTGAAAACACCACTGATGAAGTATGGTCAGGGGAAGCCGTTCATCAGCATCAGCTAGACTAGAGGGTGTTTAGATGCAAAAAAAAAAAAAAAGGAATTTTGCTACTGTAGCACTTTCGTTTATATTTAGCAATTAGTGTCCAATAATGAACTAATTAGATTCAAAAGATTTGTCTCGTGATTTACAATCAAACTGTGTAATTAGTTATTTCTTTTACCTACATTAAGTGCTCCATGCGTCTAAATATTGATGTAATGGAGAGAGTGTAAAAATTTAGAATTTGAAAGGCAAATAAACCAGGCGTATGAATGAAAGCGATTCCAGCTCGCCTCCTTCCGGCGGTCAAACCGATTGGTTGGAGTGTTGCGTTGGCTCACTGCCCCTGACCTGACCACTGAGGCAATGAGCCCCCTTGTCACTGTCGAAACCAACACGAATTAGGCCCGTCAAAATAATATATATCCATATGCTGTCATGTGCGCCTTGTAGCTTAGAAAACACGTTCCATGTACTTCGCCTTCTTTGATACAGTAAGCTGCAAAAACTCCATGTGGTCCGTCGTCTCCTGAGCTGAACTTGCTCCGAGCAGAATTTGAACTCTACGTACTACTCCATGGGCGGATGTATATAGTTATTGCACCCATGCAAAAACAGAAAAACATAAATTTTCACTATATTCGCACCTTCAAAATAAAAGTCTACACACCCACGAAGCAAGCGCACCCTTATTTTCTCTGGCTCCGCCACTTACTACTGGTACGAGCCAGGAGCGCCCAGGAAACTGGAGCCGGAGCAACCACGGCCACGGGCAAATCAGTCCGCGTCGTCGGTCGATCTCGTTGGCGCGGCGGGCGACGCAGTAGCGTCCGGAGACGGAGGGGTCAGGTCAGGGGACAGCGGGAGGCCACACGGCCGCGTCCTGCCCGGCGGTCGCGGGACACGACGCAATCGCGTCGCTTTCTGCACGGAGAGCGGGGGCCAAAACAAACGCACGGTGTACCCGTCGAGATTGAATAAAAACTAAAACTAGTGAGCGATCTCTTCGAGCACCAGCTCTCGGTCGCTATTTCGTTTCGTGCCGATTAAGCGCCCCGGGGGGGACAGATCTTCCACCCCGCCTCTTCTAAATCAAATCTATCCTAAACTAAAAGCATAATCTAAACGCAAGATGGTGTTGCTATATATATATTTTACTATGGTATAATAACTGATGCAAGGCAATTTGAGCGACTGGCTCGTGAGTGGCTATTAATAAGCTATGGCAGATGATCGAGCAATGGGTTCCTTTCCTGGGGGCGCACAAGAGGACAGGCGATCGAGTCACTTCATGCTGCGCTGCGTGCGTCCGTCGCACGCCCAATGGATGCGATGAGAGGGTTCGTGACACGGACTCCAGGGTTTGGTGCCATCCATCAGGGAGTGCGTGGCAGCAGCGCTGCACACACAGGCGGGGCAGCGCTCTGGGTTTAGAAAATCCTTGGGGTTGGCCGCTATGGCGTTGGCCGTATTAGCGGACCGCGAGCCGAGAGGGGTCTTGGGTCTTGACCGACCGGCCGTCCCGACTCCGGACCTGCCTGCCTCTGCTGCGTTCTGCCGTTTCTCCATGATGACTGTGATACTGTTTGCTCCATCCAACCGAACTGGGTTGCGTTCTACCGTGAGAGACTCGCGTTCTCAGGTCCTGCCGCGTGCATGCGATGCGTACGTGCCGTGATGGCTCCGGTAGCCGGTTGGGGACGCTTGGAAGGAAGAGGAACGTGGCTAGCGACGGCGGGGAATAATTGGGGCCAGGATAACTACTCGTGTAGAGTTTGACGGCCTGGGCTCGCGTTGTTCGCCGCCTGACAGTGGTCGAGGTGTTTGATTTGAACTTGACGCTCCCGGTTTGTCTGATACGATGCTGGGGACTGGAGGTTAGCGACAGTGAAAAACAAAGTTGGTAATGGCGTGCTCTCTTTACGGTGGTCATCAGTCATCGCTGTCCGGGTACGGTAACCGTGGTCACCTCATACCTGCCTCTGCTTCATCAGAGTTTAGACTTCAGAGCAGACTCATATGGATTGCAGTGTGCCGAGCAGTTGAGCTGCCCTGCCTTGCAGTGCTGAATTCAACTCTTGTCATCGTGCCATTTCACCTTCTGATTTGCTACTCCCCGGACAATTCTGTCGAGTGTCCCGTGTCCCCGCCATCCCCGGACGCACATTTTAGCCACACCCCGACGCGCAGGCCAGAAACAGAACCTAAATAAAAGCTGCTAGACAAGAAGCCAAGCATAAACTAGACTGGTCTCCAAGACTGACATACTGCAAGACCAGGGCCTTGTTTAGATGAAGGGTAAAGTTGAAATTTTTTCACTCTCTTCATCGCATAGCATCGAATCTTTAGACGTATGCATGGAGCAGATAAAAGAAATAACTAATTGCACAGTTTGTCTGTAATTTACGAGACGAATCTTTTAAGCCTAATTAGTCCATGATTAGACACTAATTACTAAATACAAACGAAAATGCTACAGTAACCCAGATTCAAAAAACTAGCCATCTAAACGAGGCCTAAACTACTTTGCAAGGGCATGACTTGGATTTTGCACGCCTACCCAACAAAGCGTGTGTTTAGCTCATGACCAAACATTGCCCCGTTGATGATAAGATGCGTCAGTTTCTTACTTAAGCTGTCATTTGACTTTCTACCACAACTACCGAACTACAGTTTGTCACACTTCTAGCCCACCAGGGATTGATCCATTTCTTTGCCAAATGGTGCCTAAGGTAAAGCCACACAAAAAAAATGTTAGCCACACATTCAGTGAAGATTGGCAAAACAAAATCTGGCAATACGTAGTCATTATCCAAACACACCATGTCACGACGCCGCACCGAAGTCTGCTTGGATTTTGCCCGTCTACCGAAATTAGGCCAAAACCATCACATGAACCGACAAGTGACGAGGAAGTGAAGGAAACTGCCAACCATTGAATCAGTCGCGATTCCTGCACTGCTAACAAGGCCCAGCGCTATGATAAATCAAATGGATAAGATTAAGCATTGGCAACCTAGTTCAACACAAACCAATCGCAAGTACATAATCGTGCAATCTAGTCGCCTAACCTGCCGCTCACACCTTCGTTCGGGCCGTGCCCCGCAAAATGGAATCTGATACATGTAAAAGCACAGCTCGATGGCATTGACTGCATCGCAGCTTGCTTCAAAATAGACCTGTCTCCAGAGTCCAGACACCGCCTGAGGCGTGCAACTATCTAAAGAGCCTTAGTTCGTCTTCGCCTTGGGGGCCTTCTTCTTGCCCTGCCGCTTCGGGATGGAGTTCTTCATGCCCAGAAAGAAGAGGAGAGCTCCAATCAGTGCCACATCCTGCAGTCACAAATTATCATGGGCTATTTAGATACTGCAACAGAATGTGTGCTGCATGGAACATTTCTAAACAAAGAAATCCATAATTACCTGGGTGAACTTCCCAAAGAGCTGCACAAATTCTGCCTTCTCCATATCGTAGTTGTAGAAGTCATGAATGATTGGAGTGATCAAAGCAAGGTAAAACAACTGCAAAGATAAAGTGACTTCGTTAGCTAGTAGCTAGGGTAGCCACAGAGACAAACCAAAAGATCAGATCTGTCTAGGTTCACAATAAAAAGAACTGCAGGTGTCACCTCAGTGCAAGGAGTAAGGATAACAGGAAAAGATAATAAAGACGGGAGGTCCAGAAGTAACTCATAGCATTCTATTATAGCAACGTATTCGCAGGAGAAACAATGGGCGCTAGATAAAGCAACACCCCCATTTGAGCATTCAATAACCAGCAAATCAGCAGATAAAGAAAAGGGGCTATGGACCCAAGGCAAGAAACATCAAAAAAAAAAAATACACTGTTCATTTTTTAGGATCAAAGATTGCTCCTCAGTATTTCCTGGGAGTATGTATATCAGACAATGAATGGCATGGTGCCGTATAGTTTAACTAAGGCAAATTATGGAACATATATGTTGCCGTATAGCTTAACTAAGGGAAATTATGGAACATACTCCCTCCATACTGGTAATTCAAGTCGTTTTGGACAGGTTTGGGTCAAACATTGGGAATATAAATCATGAATAACTTCTAAGTTGTTGAGTTTGGAAATGTGAAAACCATATAAATATATTTGTCTTGAAAAGTACTTTCATAAAAATATACATATATCACTTTCCAACAAACATTTTTATAAAAATAAGAAGTCAAAGTTATGCTTTGGAGACCGTGTCGCTGTCCAAACGACTTGAATTACCAATATTGAGGGAGTATATATTATCTCAATTATTTTACCAAGTAAAGAACCAGCATGAACAGCTAGAAACAAGACCTACCAGGTAAAAATTGGATAAAAAACTATATGCAAGACATGTAAGTACACCAGGTAGCTCCAGATTTTTGTATCATCAGCATCATTACACAATAGTTTTTAAGATACAGATTGCATCATTACATACCAATTTTTAAGCCCAGATTGCAAAAGCCTAAAGAAAATATGGCCTAAGGGTGCCCTGATCTGTTCCTCAATAGTCAAAGAATATCTATGTAGCCAGGTTTCTCAATAGGCAAAAGAACAGCATAAAGTAATCACAGAACCAAAATATGTGTGCTGCAGTCCCAAATGAAACTCTATGAAACTAAACTAAGTGTCTAAGTTGCTGACATTTCAACTCAACTGGAAATAAAACACATGACTACACAGCGATGCTTTTTGTATGACAATATTTACTAGACAAGGAGTAATACTTCCATCATGCGTACATGAAGCAATGAACACCATGAGACCTGGAAAAGTGTTGTGTGGCTCTATATATACAGCATTTATTTACAATCAGGGTCATAGAAAGAAGGATGAATTTGAAGGTGATTATTTACTTAAAATAGGATAGGTAAAAGATCAAAGAAATAAATAACAGCAGCGCAAGCATAGTACATACCAGGAGATAAGCACCGAGAGAGCTGCTCAAAATAAAAAGGAGACTTCCAAGACCCTTAAGACCAATTGTAGCAGCAATCACATGCTTCAGCTGGATAAATCAAAGTAATGATGCAAGCAACATAAATCAATGACCCACAGAACATACCACAAATCATGTCATGAGAAGGAAAAAAAAAGTAAATTCTCACCTCAATGTGCGGCACAGCTACTCCCAGATGAGCAGAGATATTTTTGACAAACACGTTGAACTTGGGCTGGAGTGCCTTAGCTGCTGGCCCACCATCAGTACCGAATTCATTAAACCTGCATCCAGGTGAAATGAAGTGTCAAGACTATTAATTCATCTGACATATGGCCAAGAAGGAAGAGCAAATAATTGAAGCTAGACTTGACTCCTGGTAGCACATGTAGAGAAAGATTCTAGACGACGCTTATAATTAGATTACTTGTGAGATGTGCTTTGAGCGAGCAAGCTTCATCTCAATTGAAACTAAGACCAAGGGTGAACCTAATACTGATCCTGATATAAACAAAAATAGTATCTCGCACAAGACCTGATGTCACTACCCATAAAAACACTGAACTAGCAACCCCTTTGAATGGATGGTCTCTGTTCTATAAATATTTCCTACTAGGCACTAACTACTACTTAAAACCTGTCAGTTGTAAAATTAAGTGGGCAACACTGTAGTGATAGGACTTGACTATGAACCAATCATATCTTGTCAAACCTTTAGATTCACAACCCAAAAACGCCAACCAGTTACTATATGACTGACTGACTGTTCACACAACAGTTCATACTCAGTGCAGATCATCCAATCACAAGTTAGATATAGCTCTCACAGCATTCTCATGTTATATAGTCCAAGTGGAGGTATGCAGATACTATTACAGAAAATGCAAGACACTGGTTTAAACCAATGCAAACGATTGCGATGCCCCTTCTTGATAGAAGTGAAAAAAAAATGGAGATCATCGCTTTAACAAACTTCCCTCACGCAGCAGCAACAAACTGAAGATCTTGGGTTTTGTTTGTTCTCTTATCTCCCAAGTCCCAAGGAGGCATAATAATTGATGACAGCAACTGAAATCAACACTCTTAAGGGATAGACTTGTGCATGGAACCATTTATTCGCTCCACCCAGCCCAAAAAAAACTCCCCCTTCCCACATAGTACCTTGAGTTCATGACAATCTGTAAACCTAGAGGCATAATTAATAGCCGTGGAAGATTTGGCAATGGACCAGTTTGGTCAAGTGGTGTTTCACACACCCCAGCAGTTCAGCCTATGTCACTACACGAAAATTGTCCAGGATTGGCAGTTATTCTGCTGCACGTACTCCTACATGCTTGGCAGTATTTAACTACAAGATGAGGTGTCAAATTATGATTTATTTGTTTCCTATTAGAATCCAATGACCTAATTTAATGTGGTTCCACAACCCATGGTTAGAATCCACATATCCTAAATCTCCTGAGGCTTCAGGACCACAAGTTAAACAATGACCTAATTTGAATTTTGCTAATACAAGTCTATCGGGCAGTGGTTCCAATACATATGGTACACTAGAACATCACATCCAACAATCTACGAGGTAGATCAAAGTACAGCTGGCATGAAGAAACTTGAAATCAGTAAATGAACACATTGTTCTACTTCAGCTCCCTCCAAATCTGCAGATCACTACCGCAATTCAACTACCCAGGTTTTCAGATAATGAAATATTCCAACTTCCACATCATGGATACATACATCCGTAATTCAACTGCACAGGTGCAGATCGAAGGGCCCAAAACCAAAATTACGTCGTTTCCGTGTACCAGGCAGGAAAAACGTGAGCAGATCCAACCACGTCACGCCCCTACACCTCACAAATCAAACTATCCACCGCGAGATCGACGCACCAGGGAGCCCCCAGCCCACATTCTCCCTCGGACTCCGCGGAGGCCGCGCCAGATCTACCGAAACCGGACTCGAAACGACACGGCAAGCAAGCACGCGGCAATGAGCAGGCAAGGGGAAGAAATGGGAGAGGCACCTACTCCTGGTACGCGGAGAGGAGGAACGCGGCGACGAAGAGCACCCTCCCGACGAAGGACACGAACCCCATCTCGGCAGCGGCGGCGGCGGCGATGCTACTACCGGGCGGGAGCAGGGGGCAGGCAGGCGCCGCGGCGTTGGGGACCTGGCCTGTGGAGCTCTCTGGGATCGAGACGGCCGGGGGCTTTGTCCGAGGCGAGCCCCACGCTGTCCTTATAACGACGCGGTGGTTTGTTTAGCCCTTTGTGCTGGGAGGAACCCCCTCGCCTTCTTCGGTATTGCATCCGTGTCCCCCTCTTGCTCTTTGGAGTGGAGTCGTGGATGCCTGGAAGGTCTACGGGAGAATGTTCCGAGCAAATTCCATCTGCGTATGAAAAACACGTTGTATACTCTCTGGTTTTAGTTGTAGAACCAAGGTTACGATATCGTTGTGAATGTTCTTGTATGGCAGAGGGGTTACTTTATGCTGTTTAAATTACATTGAGAATGTTTTTTCTCACCTTCTTTTGTTGTTTGCGCTTGCGTGGAAGCAAGACAGTTTAATTCAATGCTTTCAGAGTTCTAGATTGATTTAAAGGTTTCTTGGAATATAGATTTACAATGTATGCATTATTCTTTTTCGAGGGGGTGGGAAAATTGTATTAAAACTCGGTACGGTATGTCCTCAAATTATGTATAAAATAATTGTAAAAAACACAATATCCTATCAAGTCATTTCATCTTCTTTCTTTCCTCGTAGTTTTAGTCTGTGCAGACGACACTCCAAATAGACAGAGCCTTGTAAAAAATCAAAACTAGAGTACACTCCACATATCGAACTACCAACCAACATCGAAATATTGGTCACATCGCAGGTACAATATTTCAGAACGAGACCGAGAGCATCTGAAACTACAAAACAACAATGGTGGTTGAATCATTGAGTAAAGCATAGGCTAAAGATTCAGCACCACCAACCCTTGGTTTCCTCTCTACGCGCCATCAACGATGAGTTTGGTGACCCGGAGTTAATATCCCACAAAGAGTGTCCATGAATACCCTTGCTCTCACATATAGTATTCACAACTTGACTTCTATCAATAAAAATGACTCCCACGATGGTGATCTCATCGAAGCCATTGCATGTAACAAACTCTCTGTTGTAGTAGATTTATTTCGATTAAACCAAAGCAATCTAAAGACAATGAATTGTTTAGTTGTAAATGAAGAGTGAGATCCTCTTCTTCTCGCCATCAGTGACGTCGTCGAAGTGCCTCTAGGTGGTGGCGACAAAGCCCTAACTAAGCAACAACAGTGACAACTTTTTCATTTTGTCTCTTCCCCGCGATAGATAAATGCTCTCTTATGTATGATTGCATGTACACATCATGAATAACTCGGTGAGAGTATCTTTGTATGTGATATTGTAACCAAGGTAAAACTATAAATAGTGATAAAAAATAGTAGAAACTTCTATAAATATGTTATTTGGAAATATATTTGGCTCATATGTTCACCTAGGACTTGAGAGGCACTTCGCAGTGGCGAAGCTATAATGTTGATTGCGACTGCGGATGCACCTAAAAAATGGAAAAACAATAAGTAGGATTAATTTTTCATTATGGCTGCAGCTCTAGTTCGCACACCGACAAACACAGGCGCACCTCCTTTAATCTGTTCTAGCTTCGTCGTTGGCTCTCAACAAATGGGCCAAAGCGAAATGTAGATTTTATTGTGACACATACAATATGGAAACACTTTGCAGACTTCTAAACCAGCAATAGTCTGCAATGTACACAACATTAAAAATAGTTGATAAATCAATACAATACTTCATTTAAGCGTCCATTCGCCTAGAACGTATGTAAGGCGTTGCAACTATCTTTTTTACTGATATATGCTCTTGTTGCAACCATTAAGGGCACCTCCAATAGCAAAAGTTAGGTATGGACTCTTAAATGTCATCTTTATTTTTTATTTCTCTCGTGTAATGCATTTTTTTATTTATTCATATATTCTCTTTCGTATCGAGGGACAAAGGAATTATGTCTCTCATGCATTAAGATGCACAGTTATTTTATGTCTTATCTTCCCACAAGATCAAAGGGTATCGACCTTCTCTCTACACCGCGTGGTATCTAACACTAACTTAAAGTTTAGTAATTCAAGGTGCACTGATGAAACAATAGGCAAAGCATTCGGCTCCTAGGATCACACTATCTAGTCCCCTCACGACATCCGATGGAAGGCGGCAAATATGGATCCATGAAAAATCATTCCACTGCATAGATCTACTTTATTCATAAACAACACATCTTTTTATTAGAGTTAGTCCCCTCCCTAGGCAGGGGATTAGGGGGCAGTAACATTTATTTGTTAACTATAAAGTTCCCCCTCGAGGGGGGTTTAAGGGGACGAAGACTTCTTTCCGAAGGGAAGATAGACTTTTCTTTCAGGGAAGTCTACCTTTTCTTAACCGGTCCACCGGTTGGTTGAGCCTTAAGTAAAGTCTTTGTGGTTGGCTCAACCATTCCACTCCTTTTGGAAGAAGGGGTCTAGATGGTTGTATTCCACCGTTCTGACTTACTCGTTTGCAAATAATGCAACCGCCAATGATAAATAATGTCCACAATGACCGTTTGTAGTTAAAGAAATTGTGATTCACGCTGATAATTTGGATGGTAGTGAATTTCAAAATTAATATAAAAACAAATCTAAGCTATCAAGAACGTTAATGCATACTCTCTCGCTCTATCCTGAAAAATAGCGGATTTGAATTGTCACGCGTCATAAAAAAGGGTACTAATATTTATAGCATCATGAGCTTTACTAGATACATTATGAAATGCATTTTCATAATTTACCTATTTATTTTCTCTAGAAAAAACTTAGTTAAACTAGAAATAACTTAACTTCATGGCCGAAATCAAGTTTGTCCAGCAGGCAAACTTGTCCTGACCCGATAGATATGCCCGTTGAAATTCATGGGAAGTGAAGGGCTATTTTCGCAAATGCATGGACCAGCAGAATCCAGATCGCGGCCGGCGAGGCCCTGTCGCCGCAAGTACTACCACCGGATCTCGGAGAAATTTTACCAGAATACCCGCCCGCCAGCCGCCAGTCCCCTCTTCTCTCCACTCCCCAAGACGGCAAGCGCAACCAATCACACGACGCAATCAGGCGCGTGCCGCGCTGCTGCGAACAGCGGGCGAGACCGACGCGATGTCCCACCCCACGGACGCGCGCGGCTGGCCGGCTGGCGGACCCCTACTCGACTCGTCCGCCGCGCCCCTGCCTAGTGGCCTCGGCGTCGGCGTCGGCGCGGCCCGGGGAAATTTTGAATCCGGAAGCGCGTGGAGGAGGAATGGCGTGCAGGTGCGGAGGCGGCGGTTTTGCCTTGCGGTGTGCCGTGCGGTGTGGCGCCCGCGTCGTGGGGTGGGGTGGACAGGGACCACTACCACAGCGTGGGCACAGCTCAGCCGTTCTCAGGGTACGGCGGCGGCAGGGTGGCGTAAATGCGCTGCTTAGGCCTTGTTTAGGGCCTGTTTGGTTAACTTTTGTTAAAGTTTAACTCCCATCACATCAATGTTCCCTCAAATGCATGGAGTACTAAATGTAGACTAATTGCATGCATGTCGACACAGATTAGGAGTAATTTACGAGACGAATCTATTAAGCCTAATTAGTCCAATATTGGAAACTTTTTATCAAATAAGACGAAAGCGCTACAGTGTTTGTTAAACTTTAACACCTCAAACCAAACACCCCTAGTTCTCCCAATTCTCCCCAAATTCCACTATGCAAAAAGAAGATTCTCCGTCACATCAAAATATCGGCAAATGTATGAAATACTAAATGTTGATGAAATCAAAAACTAATTGCACAGTTTTGTTGTACTTTGCGAGACGAACATTTTAAGCTTAGTTAGTCAAAATTTGGATAACTTTTACCAAATACAAACGAAATGCTATAGGAATTCTGATACAGTGTTTTTCTCCCCTATTCTGTGAACTAAACGAGGGCTTAATTCTACTGCGGCTTCTTTCCCAGCTGGGCCAGCATGGTTTATGACTTTTTTTACAGCTGGGGCCGTGGGGCGTAGTTTAAAAAACCTCAATCACTGGGCCCTGTTTAGTTCCTAGAAAATTTTGCAAAATTTTTCAGATTCTCCGTCACATCGAATCTTTGGACACATGCATGAAGCATTAAATATAGATAAAAAATAAAACTAATTACACAGTTTAGACGAAATGGACGAGACAAATCTTTTAAGCCTAATTAGACCATGATTGGACACTAATTACCAAATAACAACGAAAATCGCTACAGTATCGTTTTACCAATAATTTTGGAACTGAACCGGCCCTGGCTCACACATGACACGCCAGAGCTTGTTTCGGCAGCTTAAGTTCCAGTTATGCGATTAAGGTCTTCTTTAGATACACTCCAAATTCTAAATTTTTACACTCTTTCTCCATCACATCGAATTTCGGATACATACATGGAGCATTAAATATAGATAAAAAAATAACTAATTACACAGTTTGGTCGTAAATCACGAGACGATTTTTTTAAGCCTAATTAGTACATGATTGGACACTAAGTGCCAAATACAAACGAAAGTGCTACAATAGCTGAAGTTGGAAAAAATTGTAATCTAAACCAGGCCTAAGAAATACTCCTAAACCATGTTCAGTTCAGGACTTCAGGTTTTTTCAGAGGGGGTGGGGTGCAGTGGCGGAGCCTGAAGCTAAACTTAGAGAGGGGCCGGTTTGCTAACCTGTACGATTAATGATACTCTATCTAAACAGGATAACATCGCAACATCTCCCTGTTTCTCTTCTCTTCCAAAGTCAACTTGCTACTCTGTCTATCTTGTCTGTATTTTTTTTCTTCTCTTCAAGCTCTTTTATCCTCAAGTCAACGATAGCAAGACATCATCATGATGAACTACTCTATTCTTTACATAAATCTTAGTGGCAAGGGGGCCATGGCCCACTATGGCCCCAACGAGGCTCGGCCACTGGTGGGGTGTGAATAATCTTCTGTAGCCTTCAGGGTCTGAAACTCCGAATGTTGTAAATACTCCAACAGAGAACCGTGGCCGACACGAACACGGTAGCCGAGGTAGCGTTCTGTTGACCAAGGCCGTGTTTAGATGCTTGATTTGGGGTTCCCTGAATTATTATGTAACACTATAGTAATTTTATTTTTATTTAGTAATAATTGTCTAAACATTGATTAATTAGGCTCAAAACGTTTGTCGCGTAAAGTACAACCAAACTGTGTAATTAGTTTTTTATTTCATCTACATTTAGTACTCTGTATATGTGTCGGTATTTTGATGTGACAGGAAATCTTTTTTTACATAGTGAAATTTAGGGATGAATTTGAAAACTAAACGAGGCCCAACATCGTTACGACCTTGACAACCGCCAGTCAGTACACGTCCGTGAAAGTCACGACAAACCTCGGTGGAGCTTACAAGAAAGCCCCGTGATTTTTCACTGGTGGTGAAGTTTCTCCAAACTTTCGAGCCTTTGAGGGTGTGTTTACTTCGCGAAAAGTAGGTGAAAATTTACTATAGCATATTTTGTTGTTATTTGGTAAAATTTGTCTAATCATGGACTAACTAGGCTCAAAAGATTCGTCCCGACATTTACAGACAAACTATGCAACTAGTTATCTTTTTTACCTACATTTAATGCTTCATGCATGCGTCGAAAGATTCGATGTGATAGGTGAAAGAGGAAATATTTTGGCTTGGGATGGAAAGTGAACGAGGCCTCAATTGTTCTTCCAGTATAGTACGCGGTAAAAACTTTCAGGGTCTCTTTAGAATACACAGTACAGGAGTTTCACAGAAATCTTATAAGAATTTCGTAGAAATTAACTCATATTTAGGGGGTGCTTACTTCCTTCCAAAAAAATTTCATCCTATCACATCGAATGTTTGGACACATACATAGAGTATTAAATATAGACGAAAAAATAACTAATTATACAGATTGCTATAAATTTGCGAGACGAATTTTTTAAGCCTAATTAACCCATGATTTGACAACGTTGTGCTACAGTAAACATGTGCTAATGACGAATTAATTAGGCTTAATAAATTTGTCTCGTTGTTTCCAGACGAGTTATGTAATTAGTTTTTTTTATTAGTATCCGAATACCTCTTTCGACATCCTATGAAACATCTGATGTGACACCCAAAAATTATTCACCCCACGAACTAAACATCTCCTTAGGCCTTGTTTAGATCCAAAAATTTTTCACGAAAAACTACAATAACGAATCTTACGGCACATGCATGGAGCATTAAATGTAGACAAAAAAAACTAATTGCACAGTTTGGTTAGAAAATCGCAAGATGAACGTTTTGAGCCTAATTAGTCTGTGATTTGACACTAAAGTGATACAATAACAAATGTGCTAATGACGGATTAATTAAGGTTAATAAATTCGTCTCGCAGTTTCCAGGCAAGCTATATAATTAGTTTTTTTTATTAGTATCCGTAAACCTCTTCCGACGTCACACAAAACATCCAATGCGACATTTAAAAAAAAACTTTTCACCGACTAAACCCTGTGTACAGAAAAAACCGTATTGCGAATGGGTTCGAAGTTTCTAGCCAGGTTGTCCGGACTGTCTCGGCAAAAAGTCGCGCGAACATCTTTGGACCAGGTAGCGAAACTAGCCCATAGTGTTGGCTGAGGCGGAGAAGAAAGTGGCTAGTACAGGAAAGGCCCACTTTTCTGTCAACCCGTTCAACCTATCCGCGTTTGTCGTTTTGATTTTTTATAAGAAGGGTTTGTCATTTTGATTTTTTTGAGAAATGTTTGTCATTTGGATTTTTTAAGAAGGGTTTGTCATTTTGGTTGACACAGAAATTGCTACTGCCGCTGGCCACGACTACCTATTTTAGTTTCCAACGAGTATTGGGCTAAACACGACGTACCGATTCATCATGGCAAAAAGACACTGCAGCATTACAATACAGCTGCTATACTCAGCTTCAGGTCAGGGTCACGGTTTCACAGACTACTAATTTTTGTGTACCCACCCATGGGCATGGTGGGATCCACGAGCCAGACGTCTGTCTGTTGCCGCGTTGCATACAAACATATACTACATAGCTGATGAGGCGAGATCGAATCGGTGACTCTGTACATCACATGTAAAAACCGAACTGGAGCGCGGCAGGGCGCTTGATTGAGCCCGTCTGCTGCTCATGGCCGGCAGTCACCGTCTGATGCTGGTGCTTCACTTGGTCGTCTTGGGCGCTCCGTAGACATCGCTGGCCTGCTTCTCGCAGTCCATCTCGAGCTGTTCCCGCTCTTTGCCCGTGCTGCCGACCTCTTGGTCTTTCTCCTTTCCCCACAGCAGCATGTACAGGCCCACAATCACAACCCCGCCTCCGACGATGCTGCAAACAAAAAACCATCAGAATTCAGCTAACTTCAGGAGGAGTGACACCACCAGCACCAAAGCATTTCATGTGTATGTGTACGAAGTACCTCCCGACGTATAGGTTCTCGCCGAAGATGAAGTAGGCCAGGATGGCGACCATGATCGTGGAGAGGGGGTTGAACATAGTGACGAAGACGGGGCCTTTCTTCTCGGTGCACCAGAGCTGCACGAACACCGTGAAGCCGTTGCAGGCGATCCCCGAGTAGACGATGCACCAGAACTTGAGGCCGAAGCCGATGCGCCAGTCTTCCGGTCTGTGCTGCATGAACACCGTGAAAATGGTTGACTGGATGCCCCCAACCGTGCACATCCATGCCGTCAGCGATAGCTGGGCCGGGTACCTCTTCAGAGACGACGCCTGCCATGCATGCCGTCATGCGTGGACCAGAATGGAATGAGATGCATAGACAAGTAAGCCATCAGTTTGATTGTCTATTTGTTGCTTGTGACATGACAGTCTGACAGAGGTTAAGGTTCAACACCTGCATGATGTACCAGATGGACCAGCATATGCAGCTGGCCACTGCGAGGATTGACCCTTTCACCCAGCTCCCATGGGCAACGCCGCCGCTATCGCTGCCGGGGATATGAACAGGCGACTTCCAGAGGCTCGTGATGGCTGCTCCTTTGTACAGAGTCATGGCGGTCACCCCGGCGAAAGACACCACGGTCCCTGCGATCTTGGCGAGCCCGCGTAGGCTCTTCACGTCCACGATCTCCATCCTGGAGTCAAGTAAGATGGGGACGTCAGTGGGTGGAACTAACTGACAGACTGAAACTAACCGCCGACATCTCTCGCGTCGTCAGATGTCAAAAACAAAGCTGTATATAGTTAGGATGAGGGGGCTGTTTGTTACCTGAGGATGATGGCGATGACGAACGTCATTGAGGCAATGGTGTTCACCACGGAAGTGACGAACGTCGGGGACGTGTACTTCAAGCTCGCGAAGTACATGTTCAGAGTTAAGCTCACCCTGCATTTTCGTAGGCTGACGTGTTAACAAATTTCTTTAATTTTCTCTCTCCCACGTAGGGTGGCATTTTCGTGCAAGTCATTTTCTTTCCGTTTTCTCTCTTTCTCCCAAAGAAGAAGAAGAGATGGAATCAGTTATGTAGCCTTCTCATCAATGATCATGTTCTTACCCGAGAAGCGAGAGCACAAATATCTCCATGAACAGCATGAACGTCATTTTAGGCCTCAACCCTCTGCAAGAAAAGAGACAAGATCATGCATAACCCATGAGCAGTTGATCGAACAGGGTTCAGAAAACTCAGAGCACATCGTTCACTCTTCATCCTAAATCCTAAATGAAAAGAGCTGAGCTTACTTCTCCTGGTAGTAGGCGAAGGGCCAGATGAGGACGGCGACGAGCAGATGGCGGTAGGTGATGTAGACGTAGGGGTTGAGCCCCTGGTTGAAGGCGGCCTCGGTGATGAAGTACATGAGCGTGTAGCACAGCTGCGCCAGCACCATCAGCACGTGCGGCGCGTACCGCACCCACAACCCTCCTGCGACCTCCAGCAGAGCCATTCCTTCCTCCAGCACAACTAGTAGTAGTGCACCTCAGCTCAGCTCAAGCACTACAAGCAATTTAGCATCTAGCAAAGCTGGATCGCTTGTGGTAAGAGCGGAGGCAGGCTTGTTTATATAGGCAGGTAGTTAGCCTGTGCCTTGTGGTGCCGTGCCGTGGGCTGGCCGCTGGTGAAGAGAAGTCCTCATCATCCCTCTGCTCGATCCGCTCCCACCCAGACCCAGGCCACTACTGCCTGAATAACCGATGCATGGTGCTGTCACCGTGGATGTGGTAGCCTGATAGGTGATAGCTACGGCCTGAACGCACCAAAACGGCAAGCGGGAAGCGCCACAAGGCATTTCGCAACAATGTCCTCTCCTTCTTCTCCCTCGGCTTCCTGAAGAAGCAGCAGGAACTTGCCGCTGGTGTCGGCATCGGCGTCGGCTTGGATGTGCCGAGCAAAATGCTAATCCTGGGAAGGACGTACGATGGGTGGGAGTGGGAGGATATGAATATGATTACAGAATACAGACGCTAGCTGTGCTGTCTTTCTACAAAAGCTGGGTTTACTTGTGTCAAAAGAAAAAAAAAGATGCAAGAAAACTGATGGTGTGTGCGTGTGTGTTCTCCTGATTAGTAAGATGATCTGGAGCCGTGCGAAAGCTGAAATCCCAGTGCTCCTGGACTCCTGGTAGACTTGCACTAGCAGCAGTGCCGATGCTTTCGGTTTATTTGGCCCAGCGTTTGTAGCGGGAAAGATATATATGCGGATATCATGCGTGGCCCCCTTCAGAATTCAGATAGAGAGGTGCTGCCGTGTAGAGCTCAGTCTGGGCTAGCTAGCTATGTGTTTTACAGTTTCGCTCCATGAGACTACCCGCACTCATGAACCTCTATATTCATCCTCTAAAAGAAATATTTTATTCTAGTCACCACAAAATATACAGTTTCCCGCATTCATCCCTTCTCTGTATCATCCTCCATCCACTGTGGGGCCCACTTGTCACTTTATCTAAATATATCCATGTGAGATCTAGTTTTGAATAATTTATTAAAACGAATTTAATGGTGCAATCGGAATTTAATTTGACTTTTTGTTTGTGAGTTATAACATTTTTTTTGTTAGTGGCAGCAGCGGGGCCCGCGTCTGTCCTCTCCTCTTTCTCTGCCGTGCATTCTCTACCCGTGCTTGGGTCCCGCCACAGGGCTCGTTCAGACCGTCCGCCACAGGCCGCTCGTCCGACATATTTGGCGTGAACAGACCGATAGAGTATCATTTAGCGTTCCCTGCTGCAGCTATTTTTTAGCCTACCTGGCACTCTATCACGTTTACCGGACACACGTACCGTACCGAGTGCGGCCGGTCTGATGACAGTGCAGTCTGTTACAGCCTTGCAGGTACACTATGCCTTGACGTGTCTGGTTTCCAGTTGCCAGCTCGGTTGAACATTTTGCTGCTACAGTACGTACGTGAGCTCCTGTTGTTATCAGACACTAGTGTCCAGTTGGGTAGAGTGGAGATCCTCTCCTCTTGTCTCTTCCACTACGCTGCTACGTGAGCTGTAGTGGCTGGAAACAAAACATATTCGTTCAAGTGGTACAAAAAGATTTTTTTTCAAAAGAAATGGACACAGGTATCCTGCGGGCCTGTGTGCTTATATGATTTTTGTAAAAGCTGACTCCGGATTTTTAAAAAGGAAAGCAAAACGGGAAAGCCAAAACACTAGCGCGGCAAGTGCTTTCCGCTCGAGACTGCTCGATTTTTTTAAAGCCTGAGCCCCGTACGTTAAGCATTTAAGCTACCTATCGTGTTATTATTAATCTGCAACGCCTAGCTAGCTTAGGTTTCTATATGGAGCATCCACTTAACTTAATCCATGCCTTTTTTATTACCTCTTCCAATAAAACACTACAGATTAACTTGTGGTCACTAAGCGCTTGCGAGCCGGTAAATCTCAGCGTGCGGCCAGGAACATGATTGACCCGGCACAACTTCTTCGTTCTGCGTGCAGACGGAAGCTTGTTTCATCTGCATTAGTGCACTGAAACAGCGAGATGCTGGCCGCTCAGAAGGCCGCGACGTGCGCACGCATCCCACCAAACCGGATCGCCGGATTGCCTTTCGTGCAATACAAGGGGTGCGTTACTGCGCTGCGCTGCAAGAGCATCCGAGCAAGAATCCCCCGCTCATCAGACGCCGGATGTAGCCAGAGCTTTTGTGCAAAAGCTAGTCAGGTCAGGTGCGACGACGATGAGTGAGTGGCGATCATCTCTAGTGGGCGGAGTCGCGGAGAGAAGAATGTGGGTGGCCTCCAGGTAGGCCTAGTGTGTGTGTCATCGAACAATTGGCAATTCTGACTGTCTCTTCTGTTCTCCTCGCTGTTCTGCCGCTGTGGTTGCGTCACCGCCGGCCGTGTTGTCGATCTCTGCGACTGCGTAGAATGGAATCCGTCGCCGTCCGGGTGCATAACTGAATCTGTTCCCAGCCGGCAGAGAGAATTTTGGTTGCGCCCCATTTGTGCCCGGCCACTCAGATGGTGTGCATTGGGCTCAGGTTCAGATGAAACCTGAGAGGTCTCTCTTTCCTGGACAACCAAAAAGCGGCTGCAAGTTTTGCCCTTTGGAGTTGGAATAATATAAATGCGAGGGCGAAAACGATCTCATGTCATGACGCGCGACGATGCTTCATGGTACAGTTGGTCAGTGGGCAGGGGCACCCGGAGAAAGATCCGGTGGCGGCGGCGGATTCGGCTATTTGCCATGCTCCCGGCAACATTTCAGTCAGAATCTGAATCCGGAAAATACTCTGCTGCGGCAAGTTGCGATGGATGGCAGGCATGAGGCACTCAGCCCCTTGTTCTTCCCTCGCAGGAAAACGCGGTCGAGGATTGGTGCTCAACGTCCGCTGCAGGCACACCGGGGTCCAGCGTCCACGTTTTTTTTTCTTTGTTTTTGGGCCGCCAGGATACGGTTGGTTGGGCGATCGAGCGAACGTCAAGCCATCTCGTGACCGTGGCCAGGAGACAGGAGCACTGAAACAAACAGAGCCCAGACTTGTGGCTACTGTGAGTCGTGTAACTGGGCCTGTTGGCTCGGCCGTATGTGTTGGTATGGGCCGCGTGGGCCTGAGTAATGAGAGTGTGTGAGGTCATGGACCTGAACTCTGGAGGCATGAATAGGTTCCTTCCATGGTCGTGCTTCGATCTTTTGCCAAGCGCTGTAGGTTTTCTCAACGGAAAAAAATTGAATGGAAACCATATCTAGCCTAGTGCTAGTGCCGTGCATATATGGCTCCGATGATTGACGCGTGTCCCACCAACGGATCAGACACGTGATCTGGCTCAGTCAACCGAGGCATTGATTAGTTTACTCCAAAATACAAAAAGTTTTCAAGATTTCCCGTCACATCGCATATGTCGGCATATGTATGGAGCATTAAATATAGATAAAAAATAACTAATTACACAGTTTATCGATAAATGTCGAATACAAACGAAAAGTTCTATAATGCTTTTCAAAAAAATTTGAAAACTAAATATGGCCCGAAATTGGTGTGTTTGGTATCATACCTTTCTTCTGGCCTGCCTAAAAAATAGGTCAGGCTAGTCTAAGCCCGTCTCTAACAAACCAAGATGTACTTATTTGGTTGCATGCACTGTTTAGGCCAGCTAGCGTTTAGTATTTGGTTGGTTAGTTTGGCTTAGATAGAGTCCCATCTTTTTTTTCAGATAAGTTCACCACCTTTGACACAGTTCGTCGAGCACGTGGTGCGCGCCACTTCTCACGAACGCTATCGAAGGGGCTGCAGCAGCTCAGCACGAACACAAACACAAAAGCCATGGAAGATAGCACCTGAAGCAGCCCATCATCTCCTCCACCGCACTTGCCCATCTACGACTCCACTGCTTCCTGGAGAGCACCTGGCGAGCACCTCACGGCGAGCACCACATGGACACGGATACAGCTTCCTGGAGAGCAACACCTGACGAGCACGAAGAGGCCGTCGCGGACTCCAGGAGAGCACCTTGGCGCCGCCACCACCGCTCGCCACAACCGCACGCATCGCCGCCGGGCACGCCACCGCTGCACACCACCACCACAGCACGCTTCGCCACCACCGCACGCACCGCGTTACGGCCTCCTCCGGCGACGCCGCCACCATCGCAGGCACCGCCGTTCGGCCCCGTGTTGCACGAGCCCATAGGAGATCTCGCTGGCCGAGTTCGTCGAAGGTCGAGGACAGCGTGTCCTCTTTCCTCTTTCATTGCCATTAATGACTGCTTCCACTCTTCTGTCCGCTCAGGGGAGTGGCGGTGCCGGATCTGCGGGCGGTGACGGTGCTGGCGCGGGGGTGAACTCGGCGAGGGAAGACGCTTGCTGCTGTTGCAGCGGCGGCAGTTGCGGCGCTGGCGCTGTGCCGTCGTAGCGCGCGAGCATCGGAGCAGCAGCCTGCAGCGTCGTCACGCGGACGCGGTGGAGATGGGACGGTCGCGTGCACGGACGCGATGGAGATGCATCGCCGTACGACGCAGAGGAGATGCGGGGAGGTGAAGGAGGAGCGGTGTCGTACGATGGCGAGACGCGGTGAAGGAGCTGCGGACGGCGCGGGAGGTGAGGCGAGCCTTGGCTCAAGCCTGGCCCCAGAAAAACAACCTCCACCTGGGTTCTTTCCTAGCCAGGCCCCGAGTGTACGAATGGACCCCGAAGCCAGACCCTAGCTATGTACAACCAACCAAACAACTCAAAGTTGATCGAGAGCACTAGGCCAGGGGTTGGTCACCCGACCAAACACACCCAATGTCGGCTGAGCCAGCTCTATCCAGGAGAAAACCAAACAGGCGGTGTGTCACCTACCCTGGGCTAGGAATTAGAATTAAAAGCTTGTTTGTATGTTTAGCCAGCTTATCTATTCCTGTGCTAGCAAGTTTTTCTTGCTTTTGCAAGAGAGCCAAATTGTGAAATTGGTTCTCATGGCCTAGCAAGGTTCTTGTTATCCACGCTAGCAAAACTTAGGCAGCCTTGTCCAAATATCCATCGATCTATCTATTTATATTTACACTATAAAAGAGCGAAGAAATTAAAAGATATCTCTTACCTTAAATCCTTCCACTCGTCTAAGTTCTCGACCCTTCCCTTAGATTTTCCATCTAACGTATCTGGTTAATTATTGTTCATCTAAAGGATGAACCAAAGCCTTTATGGACATTACACGGTAAAAGAGCAAAGAAATTAAAAAAAATCTCTTACTATCGGTGTTTGACCACTGATAGCCTGCCACGGGAGTTTCTGGGACAGTTGTTCGGGCTTCGGTGCGTGCTAGAACTTGACGGTGAACGCAGAGATAGTCGATTTATACTGGTTCAGGCCCTCGATCGATGATCGAGTAATAACCCTACGTCCAGTCGGCGTTAGCCTTTACGTTGGATTGATTGTGTTGTGTCGTTCGTTGTTACAGGGTGCCCACAACCTCTCCATTGCTCACCACGGGAAATTAGAATCACGTTATCGCAGATGTATTGTTACAGAACCCCGCGGGTCCCGTATCGACACTTACCTTGAATCCTTCTACCCATCTAAGTTATTTTTTTACCCTTAGATTTTACATCTAACGTATCTAGTTCAAGTGAAGAAACAATGGTGTTTGCAAAATAAACAAAAGATTCAAGCAAAAAAAAATCAACGTTTTCTTACCCACCCCCATGACACACCCCACCTCTAGCCTCCCTGATTAAGTCTGCATAATAATAACACATCATCGATAGGATCATTAACACAGACATTTGGTCCACAACCGCCTCAACCGCTGTCTCCCCTTCTATACTCCCCAAAAAACGCTCCGACTATGAGCCCGCGAATGATTGACGACGCGGTGGTACATGATATGACAAAGGAGAAGCAATAGGAGTACGGGCGTGGCGTACATACCGAGTGTGGGCATCGGTCTCCCTTCCCTTCTTCGTACTCGTCGCACGAGACCGGTTAGCGTCTCAAAGCATTTCCATCGTATCCCTTTTAATACATCTTCTATAAGGTGTATTAGAATAGTGCTTTAAAATTAATTTAGGATATAGGAGACCACTGCTGTAGCAGATTATCTAAAACTTGTCTTCTGTATTTCTCTAAGGTTAGGGGAGAGGGGTTATCTTCTTTATTTAGGAGAAATGATGCTTCTTTTAGGAGTTTATTTTTTTAAAAAAAATTATAGGTACAGAAGATGAGATAGGAGATTCGCTGCAACACCTCTATCTCCTATAATGCTACTTCTAGGTATATAAAATTAGATAAAATATATAGTGGAGATGCTCTTAGCGATGCAATGTTCTCTCTCCTATCCGTCATAACCGACACGGTTAGACTCATGTGACTTGGGCTTGGCCTTTATTAGTTTCTTCCGTGCAATAAGTTCATGGCTATTTTGCCTTCTCTTGTGCGGCCCGACGTTAGTAGCGTTCTCATACCAATAGTGACCTAATCATCAAGCAAATTAATAATATGGATATATATTAAACAATGCCCCCAAATAACTATGCTAAGATAATCTATCTAATCTAATCTAAATCTAACTAATTCTAAACTATAAAAGAGCAAATAAATTGAAAAATGTGCCTTACCTTGAATCCTTCTATCCACCTATGTTTTTCGCCCTTAAATTTTACATCTAACATATCTGGTTGATTATTATTTATCTAACGGGTGGACTTAGACCTTTACATGGGTAAACACCGGTGTTTGCCAAAAAAAATTGCTTGTTCTCAAGCCATTTTTTCGCTGTATTTCTTACCCACTCCTCCACGCGTTCCACCTCCAGCCTTTCCAATTTATGTTTTTTTCACTAGAAAAATTTTCACTATCTTTTGTAATTATGTATTTATATTCGCGCATTGCAAAGGAGTCTACCCTCATTAGCCATTCCTCATATATGGGTGATTATATTTCTTTTACATACTATATTCATCGTATACAAGTGATTCATTTTTTTCTACTGTTCTATTACCTACGTCTATTACTTACCTATTTGTCATGGTTTAGGTGATGCAGGTTTTGAGCTGAGAAGCGACGTTTGCTCGAGAAAGAGAGCTGGCTACATAATAGGATATTTTATAGCCAGGCCGTCCGACAGAACCACCTGCTCCCGGTGGCACCAAAATCATCCAACTTGCATGCGTCTCTAAGCTTCTGACCGGTCCCACGATCCAGGCCTGGTTTAGATGAAGGATAAAGTTAAAATTTTTTCATTCTTTCTCCATCGTATTGAATCTTTAGACACGTGCATGGAGCACTAAATATAGGTAAAAGAAATAACTAATTGCACAGTTTGTCTGTAATTTGCGAGACAAATCTGTTGAGCCTAATTAGTTCATAATTAGACATTAATTATCAATACAAACGAAAAGTGCTACAGTAACACCAATTCAAAAAAAACTAGCCATATAAAGAAGAAGGACCCAATAATAATCACGTTGCCTATCCCCACAATCAACATTCATTTCTCCCCGCAGACCTCGCCCGCGTACGTCCGCCCCCAAACCCACCGAGCAATCGGGATTTCTCCCCCGATACCTCGCCTGCGTCCGCTCCAAATCCCCCGAGCACATCGCCGCCCACCCCGCTCGTCGCGCCGCTGGCCCGGCCGGCCACCTCTCCGTGTCGCGGCGGCGCCTCCTCCACCTTCCCTGCGCGGTGGCGGATCCTCACCTTCTCGGCGAGGCGGCGGCCCCTGAACCTTCCTGGCGGCGACGGCGGCCGGCCCTCCACCTTACCGCGCAGATCGCGTCCCCTGGTCCTCCCTCGAGCTGCGCCCGACAGGTGAGCAATGGAAACACGCAATCGAGGATCTGGATCCCCATTTTGTGAAGTCCCTTTCCCCAGCGATAACGTGATTCTAATTTCCCGTCGGTCGCCGTCTCATGCATTGTCAATGGGAATCCTGCAGTCTGTGCAACGGCGCCGCCAGAATTCTACTCCTCGTCCTCGCAGCGTTACCTCTGAAGACGTCCGCAACACATACTTGGCTCCATTCACCAGTACGTGAATGGCCACATTCTCGTTCCATCCCCATACAGGCAAGCTGTTACTGTTCATTTTTTTTCAATAGTAGTTCTGGTTAGCCTGTGATACATCGAATTTGCACCTGGCACCATCCTTTATTCTATTATATGGATATGGATTTTTAGTAATCGAAATTGAACTTCTGTCCACTCTCATAGGAAATTTACTTCTGCAAAGTTCATAAATCTAGTAATTTACTGTTTTTCCTCGAATGTTAATTTCTCTAGGTTTCGCAGTGGTAGTCAATTTAAGCAAATATTATATACGTTCTATTGTAACTTATCATATCCTAGTTACTATATCATTATATTCGAATTTTGGCAACTATTTCACTGTAAAATCTTGTAATTTGTAACTAGTATCATTATAGTAATTGGTTTCTTAGAATAGTTTAACGCTAAATTATGGTCATTTTTACTACTATAAGTACCATCTGACACCTACTGCAGTGACCAGTTACTATAATAGTAATAAGTTATGGTAATTCTCCCTCCAAATGACTGCAAAAAAAACATCTTAGTGGCAGTTAGCTAATGATAGTTATTCTTACAGATGTTTAACAAGAAATCTTTGTAAATTTTTCATATCATTTACAGATGTTCCTTTCATGATGATTTTTTAGGAGACGGGATCTCCTTTTCGATTGCAATGGAGAAGAAGCTCAACTCTAGTGAGGATGCATGCACCATGCAGGAAAATGTGACTCGATCAGTTCAGATTGTCTCAGCTGCTCTTCTGTACATGTAGTACCTCTTGAAAACACAATCAAGAAGCTTCCTGAACTTGAGGCACAAAGGCCTCATTTTTTGTGGCAAAATAAATAGTTCTAGCCATTATATTTGATGTACATTTGATTTGAGCCCGTCGTAAAAGTTTTGATACATAACGGAATGCTTTTGTGCACTATATTGTTTTTTGGGATTAGCGTGCATAGTAGACACGACAATATAACAAATGACTTATGTGCCTCAATGTGTGTATAATTTATGGTAAATTTGTTTGTTTGATATGGTAACTGGTCCCTCGTATCATCAGGATATCGAATCATGGTAACTCCCAAGTCCCAACGCTAACTATGGTAACAATATATTCAGATTATCGTAATTATTTTGGTATGGTAAATTAATCTCATTGCTAAAGCTATTTTCCTGTATTCCGGTAACAACGTAACTACATACTCCTGTTTTCCCGTAACAATATATTCAGATTATTGTAATTATTTTGAATATATATTTTAGCTGTTGACGTATTCTCGTAAATCAGGAAAGTGCATATTCTAGCTGAATTACCGAAACTAGGAAGCATGCAAGCTTCCATATTTGCCGTGACTCATTAGCAGTAAGTACACCAGACGGATTAATTAAATACTAGCCATAATGCCAAAACGTAAATACGCTGCTCGTCAGCTCATGAAGGCAGAAAGCTGGGGACCGCGTGTGCATGCTGGGGAGGCAAAACCGGCTCTCTCTCTCTCTCTCTAGATAGATAGATAGATAGAGCGCGCGCTCGCTGAAGAAGCTTTCGGGCTCCCAATCTCCCATCCCATCGTTCGCGTTCCCTTCCCACGCCGCCTCCCTAACCCTAAACCCAAATCCTCGAGCGCTTCCTTCAATCCCCCAAAACCCGGCCGAAATCATGATGGCGTCCGGATCGAGCGACGCCGGGAACGTCTCCCCTTCGCCGGCGTCTATTCTCCTCGACAAGGAGGCGCACATCGCCTTCAGCAGGAACCACACCACGGCTAGAGCCAAAAGATTGGGGAGCAACTCTACCGTGGAGGTCACCTTCTGGACCGATGATCCACCGGATGTGTCCTTCTACACCCTCTACTGCAAGCCCCACATGGCCATCCCCAACGCCGACCTGGAAGTTCAGTCACGCGTTGCCCCCATCCTCGTCTGCACGGGAGGCGATGTGTGTATTCGCCCACGCGTGGTGGGTGCAGAGGGCAGATTCGTTCTTCTCAGCACCCTCTTCCGCGGTGACTGCTGGTATGAATACTTCATGTACAAGGGCGACCCCAAGTCCCCGTCCCTCGAAAGCCTCCCGCTTCCAGATGATGATTATAGCCTGCGTGGAGAGGAGTTCGCAATCGTGCCCTGTGGTGACGATGACCATTATCTCCTGATTGCACTCTGTTGCGTGCCGAAGATGAATAATTACCGGCTTCACATCTACTCGTCTGAGTATGCAACATGGACGACTAAGGAACTGCCCAATCCATGTCCTCGGATCCTTATTATACCTGACAAGGTGTTCGTGATCCGAGATGGCTTGTTGTTATGGGTTGATTTGCTGGGAGGCATTCTGGTATGTGACGTCCTTCAAGAACCCCATCATGCTGAGTACATCCCATTGCCTGAGCCCTTGCCTGGAAACAGAGAACGAGTGAAGACATTCCAACGAGGAGTTAGACGCTTTCGCGATCTCACCTGCGTCGATGGTCTGATCAAGTTTATTGAGATGGAACGCCGTGAGATCATAAGAGAGATCCCAGATGATGTTCCTCCTGAGAAGCCGGTTGACCCCAGGACCAACGATGTGCTCAGCGATTCAGATTTGATCACGCTGGTCGATGACAAACCCGTGAAACCCAAGACCAGGATAGAGGTCTCAGTGAATGGTTGGAGTGCCATGACATGGACTAGGAACATAGGGTCCAACTGTTGGCGCAAGGGGCGCATTGTTGATGTTGATGACATTTTGGTCGATGATTCGGTGTTTTCAGCTTTGCTGTCCAGCGAGAAGAGTAAATCTGCTGGGAGCCTGACATTCAAGAACCTGTCATCGGCTTGGCCCACCCTGAGCACAGATGGGAATGACATCCTTTACCTCAAGTCAACCAGTACATCAGGTGGTGGAGGGGCGCTGGTTGCTGTCGACCTTGCAGAGAAGAAGGCAGTGAAAGTGGAAGCACGTAGATCGCATCCTTTTGGATGATGTGGACTACCTCATAGAAGAGTTGTATTCTTACTTTATACAATAAAGTAAACCTATTTATCTACATCTCATTCATGATGATTACTACATGTCATCTCTGCAATGCACCTAGGCATGAGAACTTATACATTTGCATCATACAGGATCGCAAGGAGTAACTCCGGTAGCAGTTCCCGAGGAGCCAGAAGAACAGCCCGAGGTGCAAGAGCAGGAGGTGCCCGAAGCCGACGAGGGGGTCGGTGAGGATCTTCCAGAGTGTCCCGACCACCGCCCGAGCTCTTTCGAAAGAGGCAAGCCCCGAAGCATTTCTCTCCCGGTTTGCAATTATTTTATTAATGCTTTACTTTAACTGATGCATTACGTTTAGGAGTTGTTTGCAACCGTTGCTGTATTATACCTTGTTTACCTGTTCTACCATATCCTTGTTACCTTGGTATTCGCAGTCAATAAATGCTTAGCTTCTTAGACCGGTAGAAGTCGGGTGATTTCCTGTCACCTGCGAGCTATAGTTGGTTACCAGGATCTGCTTGAAATAGTATGTCATCTTAGAATAACTAAGGGTTAATGTGAAATTGAAACCAGTCGGAGACTTGCAGGGTTTCAGACTGTAATATTTCCCGTCTGTGTCGATTAAGGACCGACCGTTATTGGGCCTCGAGTCATATTAAACGCATGCCTTATATTTAGTTGGCCGAATAATGTACCTTTCGACCGCAAAGCTGAGAGATTATTCGGGCCGAGTGGATTGCCCGCAACACATTGTACCGGAGCAGGTGTGGTAGGACACGGGGGCGCGATGATAAGGCCAAAGAGCAGTCGGGCGGCCCCCGGGTACATGTGGTTCCTGACAAGCTCGAGACTTTACCTGAATGGTTGACTCAGTAACTAATATCTCACTTTAGCGGGTGAGTGAGGTTTGTGTGAGAAATAAATTACCAGCTGGTTAATAATCGATTCGAATCACCATCGTTCACTGGATAGTGAACACTTGACTTGAATTACTTCATCATAGTAATATTGATGGAACACTTGGACAATTATATGGAATATGACATGATGAGAGTTGTTAATGATCATTGGTTATCCTTACCTGTTTAATTACATGTTACTCTAGTACAGGTGCAAATATAGTTGACAGGTTAATAAAGATTTAACTTGATGCAAAGCTTCAGAAAAAGATTCTTGAAATACTAAAAATACATTTTTGCAAATGAGTCAGCTACCCTACCATAAAGTCTGTCATGATCCTTGGTGTCTTTTATTTTTAGTTATGTCGGGTAAGTCTAGGTGAGTACCTTCTCGTACTCAGGGCTTTGTTCCCACTTGTTGCAGATGAGCAGATGTATTACGGCTACTGTATGAACTGCCTTTATCCTGCGATGGGTGAAGCTTAGGACCATGGGCAGTGGTCATTCACTACGTCTCGTCTGATGCTTTTGTTGGAGATGATCCTGAGCTGGCACTTTATTTCGAACTCTGTGTGAGTGTGTGTGATTTGAACTAAATGCTTTTGCTACTTTTATTTGAACTTGGTTTGTAATAACTATGTTTAAACTCCGATGTATTTTGCGTCCCGAACTTTTATGTAACTTGTGATGATGACCGCTAAACTTATTACGATCTTGGCTGGTATGTAAAGTTGGTATGAAATCCATCGTGATTTCACGGACTACCGGGTTATACGGGCTTAAGTTTGCTAAATCGTCTGCTCGGTGGATGATTTTCTTACTTAATTTTGTATAATTGGTCGGTTCTATTACAGCTGGCATCGGAGCATGGTTTAGCGAGTTTACTGTTAACAAGTGTATTTAAAACAAAAATGTGTTTGAAAAACGTGATTTCTAAACTAAAAGTGCGCCAGTGGTCATATCCTTTATGCCCAGTAAGGACTCTAAGTGGCTTATTTAAGTACTGACTTGGAGTTCTTGCACCATATTTCTCTTTCGTTGCTCATACGGCGTGCTATTGTATGAGTGCCACTTAATTGAGTGGTAATGTATGGATCAGCTGCCTCTACGCCTCGGTAAGTGTGAGATGTGAGAGCATGATCGGATACACCGCCAATCCAGGGAGAGTGCTTATATGATACTAGAGTACTTACATGTTTTACACATGTTTTTACAAAAGTGTCGCATGTGTGGTTGTTCCGTCCGTTGAGGCGATGCCGTTAATAGGGCGATCTTTTGGGTAGTTACTACCGTTGTACGTGTATTTGGGGATTCGTGTGGAGCGTGTAGGTAAATTTACTACTTTCATGCATTCATGAGGAATTGGGCTGAAATGAAATTTCTGCAGGTACATAACAACGTTTCTCGTGTAGAACGTATTAGTTATGTATATGAGAGATCGCATGTATGCCACCGAATTCATCGCTAGATATTATTTATTTCATAAGTTTGTGAGAACATAAGAAACGTACATACATCATATTACGTGTGCATTTCATTCATGTCATGCATTCCTCCCCTTATAAAGTGATTATCCCCTTTTGATAAAAATTGTACCAACTTAAATATGTTCTCACCGGGTAATCAAAACTTTTGCTACAGATGGCCCGCACAAAGCAGACTGCCCGTAAGTCCATAGGTGGAAGAGCACCCCGACACCAGTTGGCCCAGCGGGAGCGCCGCAGCACGGACACCTTTCTGAGCGAGTTTGGCATGCCAACCTTGCTTTGGAGAGTGCTCCATGATGTGGGGTACCCAGAGGGTCAGGAGCCGGTGTACTCTTGGAGTGAGAGCCAGTTAGCTGAGGATGAACTTGCAGTAGTGGAGATCACAGTCCCTGCTCTTGGTGATGCTCCAGAGTGAGATGGTTGACACTTGGAGTTTGAGGGACACACTCCGGTTGAGGGTGCAGAGGGAGCAGCTTTCTGTGTCATTAGAGACATAATGAGCAGATTTCCTAACGAGCTAGCAGCAGCCTTGGTTGGCACTTTTCCGAGGGATGATCCTCGCGATGCCATTTGGGTGCAGCCGCAAGGAAGCGCCTTGGTCAGAGGCCCACACGAAGAACAGGCTAGCGATAACCACGCTATGAGTGCTATGTATGCAGCTATTAGAGCATACCAGAGTCTTGAGTGTACCTATTGGACATTGACCGGTTTGCGTGGTGATGATCGACTCAAAGTAAGAAAACAGAAGAAGCAGACACGTGCTATAGCTAGTTTGCAGGAGCAGTTGGCTGACATGAGCTTGCAGCGAGACCAAGCTCTAGAGAGAGGTGATAGTGCTCTACAGCGGGTGCATACGTTGACTCAGGCCAACAACAATGCAGACCACATGATTGGACAGTTGGTTCAGGAGAGGAATGAAGCCTAGAATGAGAGGGACCTTCTGAGGCAGAGGGTCGAGGAGCTAGAGGAGTATAACGTCAACTTGCATGAGGAGTTTCACGCGCTCTACAACGGGATTAGCCCGTATGCTCCTCCAGACGCTGTCGTTATGGACGTCGACGACGAGGAGGATGAGCCTGCAGTTGCACCTGCCGACGATGATGACGTCGCTACTAAGGGTAGCGATGGTGACGTCTCCGACCCCGATGATGGCCCCGAGGAGTAGGCTAGTTGCTTTGCGTTAGCTACTAGGCCCTGTCGCGGTGACCTTTCTTTTGGTTTCATGTACCTTGGTGTATCTCGTTCGAACCTTGAGACTTGGTAGTATGTTAGAACTTGGTTGGTCATGCGATACCTGAGCGCATAAAAGTTCAGTGTATGTATGCTGGTAACTTGGTTGTGTGGGCGTGATATTTGCATTCAAAGTAATTTAATTAGTGGTGTTGTTTTAATTGGAATGCGATTATTGTGTCTCTGTTTTATTGTATGACTTGTTCTCTCCAATGAATTCAGTATGGCATAATTTTTTTATTTACTCACAATTACTACAGCTTCACTTAATCATTACTTGTTGTTGAAATATGCAGATGGCAAACACTCGCCGCGTCACGTATGAGGCTGCTGAAACTGGTGGTAATGGTGCTGGGGCAGGTGGGAGTGGTGAAAATAACATCAACCATAATGAGCCACACCCAGAACCACATTTGACGCCTCCTCTACCGCTCACTGTAGAGGTATTCTTTGCGCAGTTTCTTGGAAGTCAGCGCAATGCCGAGCAATCGCAGAAGAACATGGAAGATTTTCTGCGTACCATTGCCAACAATGTTCAACGCGGTAACAACCAAGGTGGTGGCAATGGGGTGAATTAGTACAGCAATTTCAAGGATTTCATGGACACCAGGCCACCGATTTTCAAGGAAGCAACAGAGCCACTTGACGCTGAAGAATAGATCAACACCATGGAAGATAAGTTTCGTGTGTTAAGGCTGACTAAAGTACTGAAGACAGAATATGCTGCACATCGGTTACAAGGACCAGCAGGGATGTGGTGGAAGCATCATCGCACCACCTTCCCTCTAAATGCTCAGATCTCATGAAGAGAGTTCACTGAAGCCTTCCGTGGAGTTTATATTCCACCAGGGTTGGTTGAGATGAAGTTAGGAGAGTTCTTGGCTTTAAACCAGGGCACCAAAACCGTGACGCAGTATTTGCATGCCTTCAACAACTTGTGTCGTTATGCCCCCGACATGGTTGACACAGATGCTAAGAGAATTGCTAGTTTCAAGAGAGGGTTAAGTCTGAAGATGATGAAGCATGTGGGTACCAATACCCGCGCCAGATTCAATGACTTCATCAGTGATTATCTGAAACAAGAGAAGAATAACAATGCGTACACTGCATCCAAAACTCGCAAGAGGGCCTTTGAGTTAGGACCATCATAGCCAAGAGTTCTCACTGCTAATCGTTCTGCCTATCGTCTGTCTGCACCAGGTGCAAGGTTTAGGCCACCACAACATAAAATCCAGAACTATAAGGGACCGCAGAAGCCGTACAAGATGGCCGTGCCGCCAGCAAAGACATCCGCAGCTGCGGGACAAGGCAACTCTAAGGGAGCTATAGGATCTGCTAGTACAGTGAAGGGACCCTGCTACAATTGTGATTAGCCAGGCCACTTTTCAAAGTTCTGTCCTTACCCGCCCAGAAAGAAGCAACCGACCTATACTGCTCGGGTACACCACACCACTGTGGATGAGATTCCTGAGGGAGAGCCTATAACCACTGGTAAGTTTCCTATTAACCAAAACCCTGCAGTTGTTCTATTTGATTCTGGATCATCACATTCTTTCATGAGTCAAGCATTTGCACGGAAACATGAACAACTATGCACAGATTTGAGTTATGGTTACCATATAAGTTCAGCGGGGCTGATGTTTTAACCAATCAGATGGTTAGAGGGGCAACCCTTGAATTAGGTAGTCGAAAGTTTCGAGTGAACTTGATAGTTATGCCTGGACTAGTTCTGGATGTCATCATAGGGATGAATTGGATGAAGGATTGAGGAACAGTTATAGATACAGGAAGTTGGGTACTTACCCTTAGGGATCCCCAGGGTGAGGGTACTTTTCAGGTACCATTGCCTAAAAGAACAGACCTTGTGAGTGTGACATGTGCTATGGAAGTCATTCCTATTCATCAGATTTCGGTAGTGTGTGAGTTTCCGGATGTGTTCCCAGATGAGTTACCTGGTCTTCCGCCAGATAGGGATGTTGAGTTTGGAATTGAGTTGATCCCCGGGACAGCTCCAATTTCAAGGAGATCTTATCGGATGCCTTCGAATGAGTTAGCTAAGCTGAAGAAGCAACTAGAGGAATTGTTGAAAAAGGGGTTTATCCGACCAAGTAAGTATGAATGGGAATGTCCTGCCTTGTTTGTGAAGAAAAAGAAAGAGGGTGCTTTGAGAATGTGTGTGGATTATAGGCCTCTTAATGTTGTAACTATTAAGAATAAGTATCCCTTGCCTCATATTGATGTTTTGTTCGATCAGTTAGCCAAAACCAGAGTGTTCTCCAAGATAGATTTAAGATCGGGTTACCATCAGATAAAGATTAGGCCGCAAGATATACCGAAAACCGTATTTTCCACCAGATACGGGTTGTACGAGTATCTTGTTACGTCTTTTGGCTTAACAAATGCTCCTGCATACTTTATGTATCTGTTGAATACGGTTTTCATGCCAGAATTGGATAAGTTTATGGTTGTGTTCATTGATGATATTCTAGTGTACTCTGAGAACGAGAAAGATCATGAAGAACATCTGAGAATTGTCTTGACCAGACTTAGAGATCATAAGTTGTATGCTAAGTTTAGCAAGTGTGAATTTTGGTTGAAAAAAGTTCCTTTCCTTGGTCACATTCTGTCAGAAAATGGAGTTTCAGTAGATCCGAGTAAAGTGCAAGAGGTTATGGATTGAAAGATACCAACCACAGTTTTGGAAGTTAGAAGTTTCTTAGGATTAGCTGGTTACTATCACCGTTTTATACCAGATTTCTCGAAGATTGCCAAGCCAATGATAAGTCTATTACAGAAAGATCACAAGTTTGTGTGGACAGAGGAGTGTGAGACAGCTTTCCACACCTTGCGGAAACTATTGACCACTGCTCCAGTTCTAGCGTAACCGGACATTGAGAAACCTTTTGATGTGTTTTGTGACACCTCAAAAATAGGATTAGGTTGTGTTCTTATGCAAGAAGGAAGAGTCATTGCTTATGCCTCCCGCCAGTTGAGAAAGCATGAGATCAACTATCCGACACATGATCTTGAACTTGTTGCCGTAGTGCATGCATTAAAAATTTGGAGACATTACTTACTTGGTAATATGTGCAATATTTTCACCGATCACAAGAGTCTCAAGTATATTTTCACCAAACTAGAATTGAACATGAGAGAGCGAAGATGGTTAGAATTAATCAAAGATTACAACTTGAATGTGCAGTATCATCCTGGAAAGGCCAATGTAGTGGCAGATGCTTTGAGTAGAACGTCACATTGCCTGAATGCGCAACCTTTGCTCGAAGATGGTTTTGATCTGATGCACCCTGCCGTGTTACATAGTATTCAGATTAGTTGCTCTTTGGAGAGTAAGATAATAGAAGGCTAGAAAACCGATAAAGGGATATTCCACATCAAAGAGAAAATTAAAGAAGAATCATCTAAGCACTTTAGAGTGGATGAACAGGATGTGTTGTGGTTTGACGACCGTCTTGTTGTTCCCAAGGATCGGGAGCTTAAGAATAAACTTATGGATGAGGCTCACCTTTCTAAGCTATCTATCTATCCCAGAAGTAGCAAGATGTACCAAGAACTAAGACCTCGTTATTGGTGGACAAAAATAAAGAAAGAGATTGCAGCATATGTGGCTAGATGTGACATATGTTGTAAGGTAAAAGCCATTCATATGAGACCTACCGGATTATTGCAACCTTTGTTCGTACCTAGTTGGAAGTGGGATGATATAAGTATGGATTTCATCACAGGTTTGCCCACTACTCAGAAAGGACATGATTCGATTTGGGTAATCGTGGATCATCTTACAAAGACATCTCACTTTTTACCAGTCAAGACAGATTATCGACCACCTCAATATGCCGAGAAGTATATTGCTGAGATTATGAGATTGCATGGCATACCAAAGACTATAGTGTCTGACAGAGGGTCACAATTCACAGCTCACTTTTGGGAACACTTGCACAAATGATTGGGAACTAGTTTCATCCGTAGTACTGCCTATCATCCTCAGACAGATGGTCAGACCGAAAGAGTTAATGCTGTTCTGGAGGATATGTTGAGAGCCTGTGTGTTATCTTCTAAGGGTTCATAGGAGTCATGGTTACCCTTAGCAGAATTTGCTTACAATAATAGTTATCAAGAAAGTATCAAAATGGCACCATTCAAAGCTTTGTATGGCAGAAAGTGTAGAACACCACTAAACTGGATCGAGCTAGGAGAAAGAAGATATTATGGTATTGACTTCGTAGAAGAAACCGAGAAGAAAGTGCATATCATTCAGCAGAATATGAAAGCAGCTCAATCATTTTAGAAAAGCTATGCGGATAGAAGGAGAAGACCGCTTGTGTTCGAAGTTGGTGACTATGTTTATCTGAAAGTCACGCCAATGAAGAAGAAACGGTTTGAAGTACGCAGAAAGCTCGCAGCCAGATTTGTGGGACCATACAAGATCTTGGAAAAAAAGGCCCAGTAGCTTATAAGTTAGAGTTACCTGAGACAATGGGTGCTATATTTCCAGTTTTTCATGTATCGCATCTCAAGAAGTGTTTGCGCGTTCCAGAGGAAAGAATCGAACCCTGAGGCATAAAGCTCAAGTCAAATTTGGTATATCGTGAGCAACCAGTTCGTGTTTTGGACTCTAAAGAGAGGGCTACTTGAAACAGTGTGGTGAAAACATATAAGATACAGTGGAGTCATCATGATGAAGGAGATGCAACTTAGGAAACGGGTGAATATCTACAAAAAGCTTATGAGGATTTTTATAACAAATGGTTCGTAACCCAAATCTCGGCATGAGATTTTTATAAGGGGGGAGGGCTGTAACACCCCTTGGTGTTAAGCATGCATTAACATCCCAAAGCATGATCATTAGCACCACATACATGTTCATCATCACATGCAATATATGTTGAAATTAAATTTAAGTGTGAAAAACATCTGTTTGAAACCTAAATTATTGCATTTGCTTGCTAAAAGAGGTAAAACTTGTTTGGCTATAACTTTAAATGACTTAGAATTAATTAACATGATTTTTGGAGCAACTTTTGTATTCAAAATCTCCCCAAATTTTGCTTTTAAAAATATTCTAGAAAAATAAGTTTTCATTTAAAAATTGGACTTTAAATCACTAATTCAAAATCTATTTAGAATTTTGAAAAGTGCCCTAAATGAAAGTTGTAGAGAATTAAATTGTGAACAACTTTTGTTTTGGGGACAACTTGTGAAAATGCCTTTTTCATCTTCAAAATTTGAATTTGAATCAATTTAGAAAATCTGGAAATTTATTTATAAAAGAAAAAGGAGTTCTCAGCTTTACCGGGCCGCCGCCCCACTTCCGGCCCAACGGCCGAAGCCGGCCCGATCTGCCCCGCATCCCGCCCGCGCTCCTCGTGCCCACGCCTCGCCTCTCCCTCGGCCCGGCCCACGCCGCTGAAAGGTCTTGATGGCTAGAGGGGGGGTGAATAGCCTTTTAAAACTTTCTACAAAGACAAGCTAAACAAGTTTATCAATATAACAAATAGCGAGATGCGAGTTTTGCTTAGCCTACGGGGTGTTTGCAAGCCACCTAACCAATTCACAATTCTAATATATTTGCACTCAACCGCACAAGTCAAACCGTATAATTTAACTACAACTAAAGCTAGCTAGCTACACAAGCTAAGAGTTACACTAACAAGCTAGCAAGGTAACTAAGAAATTAATACAAGAGAGAGTTAGGAGGAAATCACCGAGGGGCGAAGTATTGAGCCAACCAATCAATATGATCAAGAGATGAATACCACAATATACAACCACCGGGATCGATCAAACACAATAAGAATGATGACACGAAAATTTATCCCGAGGTTCACGTGCTTGCCGGCACGCTAGTCCCCGTTGTGTCCCTCTTCACCACGTGGTTCGGTGGCTAATCGGTCTCACACCGAGCCTCTCAAAAGGCGCCACAAGAACCTACCAAATGGCAAAAGGTTGCAATGACACGAAGCAATTTACTAATGTTGCCTTTGGCGCTTCACCGAGGTAGGCACAAGCCCCTCACAATCACTGGAGGTGGCCAAGAACAATCACCAACTCTTGCCAACGCCTCCAAGCTGCTCCAAGCCGTCTAGGTGGCGGCAACCACCAAGAGAAACAAGAATCCCGCAGCAAATCAACCACCAAGTGCCAACTAGATGCAATCTCACAATGCAAATGCACTTGGATCACTCAATCTCACTTCGAATATGCAAAGAAGCAAGAGAGATGAGTGGGAGGGGAGTTGCTTAGCTCAAAGTGCTCACAAGTATGTCAAATGTTCGAGAGTGAGAGTCTTGAGCCGACCAACGAGTATTTATAGACGTACCCCTTCGAATAGAGCCGTTAGAAACTTAAACAGCCGAAATCGCGCTGACCGGACGCGCTGGTCCAACTGACCGGACGCGCCGGTCGCACAACGGCTAACTCGTGAAGTACTGACCGGACGCGCTGGTCCAACTAACCGGACGCGCCGGTTGTCCAACGGCTAACTGCGAAGCAACGACCGGACGCGCTGGAAACGACCGGACGCGCTGGTCCCGAGAATGACCGGACGCGCTGGTCGCCTGAGCAGCGCTCAACGAAACAGTGACCGGACGCGGTGAAGAAAATAACCAGACGCGACAGTGCCAGCGTCCGGTTAGAGTCCAGTAAGCTCCCTGAACGACCGGACGCGTCCGATCATCAGTGACCGGACGCGCCTCGCGTCCGATCATCGAACTGAAAAACGCGCAGACACTGAACACTGACCGGACGCGTCCGGTCATGCAAGGACCGCGTCCGGTTCAGCGTCCGGTCACCTCTGTGACCTCCGTTCGCCTCTGTTTCTTTTCCGGACTTTCGGCGTAGTGGAAAATAGTCGTTTCAACTCCTCGAAAACGCCTGAATCCCGCCTCGCAAGCTCGGCGGGAGGGAGAGAGGATCCCAAACCCTCTCTACCGCTCAAACTCCACCGCCTTCATAAACGTGCTAACACCACCAAGTGATCTTCGTCATGTGTGAGTGTGTTAGCATTTTCACAATAATTTTTCGAGGCGATATTAGTTCTATCCAAATGCATATGATTATGAAATGCACATCTAGAGGCACTTAGGAGTTCAATAGCCGCGTCATTCCCCTCTTTATAGTACAACTATCTATCCTATAATGTAACCACACCCACTAGGTGTCTTGGTTACTAAAACACAACCCTTAAGCATATACCTTTGTCTTGATCACATAGGGTTGCGTCCAAATCCAAGTGTGGCCATCATGATCACCATGTCCATCTTGCCACCAAACTTGGAATGTACTAATCCTCATATGCTACATACAACTTAGGCATAGGATTAGTACTTAGGCATTGTCACTAATTACCAACACCAAACATAGGACTTTCAATCTCCCCCTTGTTGGTAATTGGTGACAAACCTTTCACAAAGATGTTATGATAAAATTTTGATTGAACCCATGTCACATTGTCCAAGTATATTACCATGTGTAAGAATTATGGACATGTGATCATGAATTCAAATTGATAGCAATGGCCCCCCCTACATGTATGCTATATGTTTGGATTTTGGAAGCATACATGTTAGATAGGAAAATATAGGAGCATTGACTATCAATAGGTGCTAAGTGTTTAAGATTATAGACCTTTGAAGCGTGATACCATCGGAGTAGCGATAAACACCATCTTAGCACCTTGTGTAGTTAGATACCACTTGTAAAAACACAAACATAATTGGAAACCTCGTGAGATCAACATTATAAGCAAGGTTCTAGTACCACTTCCAAAAACATGAAGCAAGAAAAAATCTAACTACTTCCTATTTATGCTAGTACCACAATACATCATTCAAATTATACTAGCAAGTCACCACACAAGCAATGTATCGGAGAAAAAGAAATGCATAACTATGCATCATACATATGAAGTGCACATAGAAATGCAACATTCATGTTTAAGAGCTTGCTCCCCCTACTTGTGTGCTCAAAATTTTAGTTGATCCCCTTCTTTTATCAATTCTCCCCCTTTAGGATTTAACTTTGTGAACAACATTTTTCTCCCCCTTTATGCTTTTCTCCCCCTTTGTGCTTCTCCCCCTTTGAGTTATATCTTTGTAAACAACATTTTCTCCCCCTTTGGCACCAATTGACCACAAGGAGCAGACTTTAGATAGATTATCATGTTAAAAAATGGGGTGAGGATCAAGTTTATGATTCAACCTAGATTGCTTGCACAAATAAAAAACTTTGGTTTGATCCAAGGGCAAGCTTCTTCACACCTCACTAGAAAGGTTATCATGCACCATGTTGAAGCAAATATTTAGACAAGTTTTCTAGATTAAACACTTAGGATCACAAGCTACTTAAACAAGTTATATGCTACCACTAGATCATACAAGTCATGGAAACAATAGTGGCACCATATAAACTTCAAATTCATTTGATTTTCATAAATGAGCCTAGAACATGTAAATTATGACTAGATGCACTAAACAAGTCCTTGGCATAGAATGTATGACATATCAACCAATTGTACCTTGGGGCTCGAATGAGAGGCATGTCATATCATGGAGGTGCATCAACTCATGTTGGAGAATTCAAGTATGTTCAACTTATTCTTTAGCTTGTGAAATCTCTTCTCATCAAGTGGCTTGGTGAATAGATCGGCTAATTGATCTTCGGTGCCCATACTCTCAATAGCAATGTCACCCTTTTATTGATGATCTCTAATAAAGTGATGGCGAACATCAATACGCTTTGTTCTTTGATGTTGAACCAGATTGTTGGTTAGCTTCACGACACTTTTATTGTCACATAGCAATGGCACATTCTTGAAATTGATTCCAAAATTCTTCAATGTTGCCTTCATCCATAAGATTTGTGCACAACAACTACCCGTGGCGATGTATTCGGCTTCGGTGGTAGATAGTGCAATACTATTTTGCTTCTTAGATGACCATGAGACAAGTGATCTTCCCAACAATTGACAAGTCCCGGAAGTGCTCTTTCTCTCCACTTTGTCACCGGCATAGTCGGAATCCGAATATCCAACTAGCTCAAAGCTTGCACCTTTAGGATACCACAATCTAATATCTTGTGTATGCTTTAAGTACCTCAATATTCTCTTTGTTGCCTTCAAATGACTTTCTCTTGGTGAGGCTTGAAATCTTGCACACATGCATACACTAAACATCACATCGGGCCTTGATGCCGTCACATAGAGTAGGCTACCAATCATTGATCTATATAGCTTTTGATCCACCATGTTGCCACTCTTGTCACTATCCAAACTTCCACTAGTGCCCATTGGGGTTGTAATGCTCTTTGCATCTTCCATGCCAAACTTCTTGAGCATATCTTTGATGTACTTAGTTTGACTCACAAATGTTCCTTCCTTCATTTGTTTGATTTGAAGTCCAAGAAAGAAACTAAGTTCACCAATCATTGACATTTCAAATTCCTTTGCCATCATTTTTTCAAACTCATCACAATAATCTTGATTGGTTGAACCAAATATGATATCATCAATATATATTTGCAACACAAACAAGTCTTTCCCAATCTTCTTGGTGAATAGTATTGTATCAACTTTGCCCATGACAAAACCTTTGGATAGCAAGAAGTCCCTCAATCTTTCATACCATGCTCTAGGTGCTTGCTTCAATCCATACAAAGCTTTTCTTAACTTGTATACATGATTGGGTTTCTTGTTATCTCCAAAACCAGGAGGTTGCTCTACATACACCTCTTCTTGAATGTACCCATTGAGAAATGCACTCTTCACATCCATTTGATATAACTTGATATTGTGAGCACAAGCATAGGCAAGTAAGATCCTAATTACTTCTAATCTTGCAACCGGGGCATAAGTTTCACCAAAGTCAAGACCCTCTATTTGTGTGTAACCTTGAGCTACTAGTCTTGCTTTGTTCCTTACTACTATCCCATCTTGATCTTGCTTGTTGCGAAAGACCCATCTTATTCCAATGACATTGTGATCCTTAGGCCTTTCAACTAGTTCTCAAACTTCATTTCTCTTGAAGTTGTTGAGCTCTTCATGCATTGCATTTATCCAATCCGGATCTCTCAATGCTTTATCAATGTCCTTGGGTTCTTCCATTGACACAAAAGAAGAGTGAGCACAAAATGATGCTAATCTTGATCTAGTTTGAACTCCCCTTTGTATGTCACCAATGATGGAATCCAATGGATGGTCTCTTGCAATGTTAGTTGGTTGAAGCACTTGGACTTGATTGCTTGGATGTTGATGTTGATCATGAGTTGGAGATGATGAACTAGCCACTTGTTGATCTTATTGCACTTGAGATGATGTACTAGCTTGATTTTGCATTAGAGAACCACTAGCTTGTGTAATTGGACTTTGGAGCACTTGATCTTTGTTGTCATCCACATCAATCACTTGCTTTGGTCTAATATCACCAATATCCATTTCTTTCATAGCATTGGTCAATTGAGTTCCTCTCACATCATCTAAGTTATCTTCTTCATCTTGAGAACCATTGGTTTCATCAAACTCAACATCATGCACTTCTTCAAGTTGACCACTAGCCAAATTCCAAACTCTATAAGCTTTGCTAGTAGTTGAGTAACCAAGTAGGAAGCCTTCATCACATTTCTTCTCAAACTTGCTCAATCTAGTGCCCTTCTTTAAGATGTAGCATTTGCAACTAAATACCCGAAAGTATGCAATGTTGGGCTTTCTTCCATTTAAGATCTCATATGGTGTCTTCTCTAAGAACTTGTGGCAATAGAGGCGGTTGCTATAGAAGAAAGCCATGTTGATTGCTTCGGCCCAAAATGAATGACTCACATTATACTCATTCAACATTGATCTTGCCATATCAATTAAGGTTCTATTCTTCCTCTCAACTAAGCCATTTGATTGAGGTGTATACTTAGCCGAGAGTTGATGTTTGATTCCAAGCTCATCACATAGCTCATCAACTCTTGTGTTTCTAAACTCACTTCCATTGTCACTTCTCACTTTCTTGATTGTGGTTTCAAACTCATTTTGCACTCTCTTGATGAACTTCTTGAATATATCAAATACATCACTCTTGTCCATAAGAAAGAATACTCATGTATATCTAGTGAAATCATCCACAATCACAAAGACCCTACCCCTTCCCCTACTCTCTGGATAAAAGAGGCGGTGACACCGGACACACTATGGCGGTGCACCGTCATGCACATGGCGGTGCACACAGTGTTGTCCGGTGACCCCTTCTCCACTGCTGCTCAGATCTGAGGAACGTTGGTCACCGCCACAGGGGTGGCGGTGCACGGGATAGGGGGTGGCGGTGCCACCAGAGGCAGCACCTCATCCCCTACTTCGCCTCCTTGTCCACCTTTATAAATGTGCCAACACCACAAGTGTTTCACCATCACGTGTAAGTGTGTTAGCATTTTCACAAATCATTTTTCAAAGGTTAATTACTTCTCACCAATTGTGCACTAGGCCTAAATGCGTATGCAAGTAATCCAACACCTAGTGGCGCTAGATGATCAAGTTTCTGATAAGAGCTCCTCTCTTAACAGTACGACCATCTATCCTAAATGTGATCACACCCACTAGGTGTCTTGATCACCAAAATAAAATGGCCCTATGAATATCACTTTTGCCTTGATCCCATTTTGTTTCTCTTTCTTCTTTTTTCAAGTCCGAGCACTTGACTTTCATGACCATCACCATCATCTTGATCTTCATCATTTGCTCACCACTTGGAATGTGCCTCCCTATCTCATGATCACTTGGAGTAATAGGTTAGCACATAGGGTTTCATCAATCACCAAAACCAAACTAGAGCTTTCATCCGTGCTGCTTCTCTATTCCTTCTGCTCCTCCACTTGCGCCGCTTCACTTCTCCGCACCCTCGTCGGGACGCGGGATCACCGTGCCCCTGAGCTCGCAGCGCGCCCCACACCGCCCGTGCTCCCTTCCCCTCTCCTTCCCTCGTGCCACCACGCCCTCCACGCACCCCCACTGTCCCTGAGACCCAGCTCCTACACCCCACCGAAGATGAGGACGACGACGGCGGCTCCGACGAGGTAGGTGGCAGAGGGAACTGGATCTGAGGCCTGCTCCTCCTCCTCAGGATCTGGATCTAAGCCTCCTCCCTCCACCTCATCTGCCCTCCTCCTCCTCCTCTCCCTCCTCCTCCTCCTCCTCTCCTCCCTCTAGATCTATGGGATGCGACAGTGGCTAGGGTTTCGGTGAGCTCTCGGGGGTCAATCTCGCCGTGTTGCAACGGTTTTTTTATGTTGCAGTACGTTTTCAGTTGATGTTGCGGTAGTACTGCTTTTTAAGATGTTGCAGTATGTTTTAGTTTGTTTTCAATCTCATGTTGCAGTAGTTGTTTCATGTTGTTGCAGGAGTTTGTTCGGTGTCGTTGCAATAACATGTTTATGGTGTTTTTCAGTTGCTTCAGCCCTGTTCTTTTGTTGTTGCAATAATATGTTTCTTGGTGTGTTAACTTCTTCATCCCAATGTTGCAATAGTACTACTTTGAGATGTTGCAATATGTTTCAGTTGCTTTAATCTCATGTTGCAGTAGTTGTTTCCATGTGTGTTGCAGCAGTTTGTCCCGCGTTGTTGCAATAATATGTTCACGGTGTTTCAGCTGCTTCAGCCTAATGTTTTCAGCTGTTGTTCTTCGTTGTTGCAATAATATGTTCATGGTGTTTCAATTGTTTCATCCCAATATTGCAGCTGTTGTTCTTTTGTTGTTGCAGTATATATGTTCATGGTGTTCCTTGTTGTTGCAGCTATTGTTCCTTGTTGTTGCAGGCACACAACGCGCACCACATGAGCCAAGCATGCGAGCAGTAGAGCAGCAGGCGCATGCGAGCAGAGCAGCACGGCACCGTCCGATGGATACAAATCCATCGAACGTCCGGACGCCAGCATGACTGATATATTATACGCAACAGCACACACCTGAGAAACATGCACATGCCGAAGAGGACATCGACATTTGATTCAATCACACGGAGGTAAACCATATGTGTTTATTCATTGAAGACTTTAAGCGCAAAACACATTTACTATAGCTTTTTCATGAAAAATCAGGTGTTTTGGCTTGGTGGTACTATTTACTATTTTTTAATGTTTTCACTCTTTTGTTCAGTTATATATATAACTGAATAAAAGAGTGAATTTGCACTTACGACCTGTCTTTTTTCTTTTAGAATGACTATGTTCCAACCAAAATGAGGTAAGAAAACTTCACTTATGTGACTTGTTAGTTTTTTTTTATGGAAATGACTTCTTAGTTTGTTGTCGTGTGGCATCATATATTGTCCTGAATTGATATTGTTTGTTTAGACTAGGCAAAAAAAAAATCAACTCAAACTATTTAGCACATTGGCGTTTTTCTACTAAAAGTAATAAAAATAATTAGACATCGTACTATGTTATATCATTCCATCAGAACAAAAAACTTCTATTGAACACAGATCAACATCGAACCTAGATTCATTATTTTTTGCTTGGCAATACTTGACTTCATGAATTTTATCTGTTCTATATGAATTGATTATCTATTTGGGGGCCTCGGCGAGGCAGCTGTAGCCTGTAGGAAAAGGAACAAGCCACGAGTGCTAGGAGACATGACAGCGAACTCTCACAGAGCCAACGGTTCAAGCTCATCTTGGTGTTGAGTGTGGTGGTTTTTTTATCGGGCTGGTTCGGCCGGTGGAAAAGCCGGCTGGTTTCGGCTGATTCAATAGTGTTATGTGAGAGAGAATAAGCTAAAACAAGCTGAAACAAACCGAAACATGACTTGCAGAACAGAGCCATCGTAGTCCTATCGTGCCACAGCTGAACAGCTCCTATCTCGCACACAAAGCGATGGCGTCCCGTTCTCCTGGTAGCGAAGGGAGAAGAAGGCTCCATTTGTCTACGAGACTAGCAATAAGGACAGGTTTAGTTTCAAAATATTTTATAAAAAAATAGTAGATTTCTCGTCGTATCGAATCTTTAGACACATGCTAGAGCATTAAATATAGATAAAAAACTAAACTAATTACATAGTTTAGACGAAATTCACGGGACGAATCTTTTAAGCCTAATTAGATCATGATTGATACTAATTACTAAATAACAACGAAAAATGCTACAGTAGCATTTCACAAAATATTTTCTGGAACTAAACAGTCCCCAAGTGATTCGGGAGATGTATACAGTACAGGCGCCAGTAAGCGTTCCGTGATTCGTGAACAGTGATCACCCGCTAAACCCCTCTTTCTCACCGCGGCCCCAACCTGTAAACCCCCCCCCCCCCCCCCCCCCCCCCCCGGCGAGCGATGCGGCGGCTGCCGAAATCCCTCCTCCTCGCCTGCCTCTCCAGGCCCCTCCGCCACCGCCCCCCGCTCCCGCTGCTCCACCCTTCGCCTCCCCAGCCCCCGCGCCCGGGGCCCCGCCGCCTCCCCTTCTCCACTCAAACCCTAGCCCCGGGCCCTCCTCCTCCCCCTGCGCCCGATGCGGCGTCGACGGCCGAGCCCGCGGGCCTCGCGCTTCTGGAGACCGCGGAGCTGCGCGAGTCCGAGGGCGACCACCAGGAGGCCCTCGGCCTCGCCCTTAAGGCGCTTGCGCCGCTGCAGGCGTCCCACGGCGGGTGGTCGGTCCCCGTAGCGCGCGCGCTCCGCCTCGCCGGCGCTGCGGCCGCCCGCGCCGGCAGCCTCAGCGACGCGCTCGAGTCTCTCGGCGCCGCCGCGGAGATCGTCGACTACCTGGCCCCCGCGCGGCGCGAGGGGGTGCCTAAGGAGGTGGCGGCGGTCGGCGCCGCCGTGTACGAGCAGCTGGCGCGCGCCAAGAAGGCCATGGGGCACCGGTGGGACGCGGTGGGTGATCTCCAGCGCGCGCTGGACCTGAAGCTCCGGTGTCTGGAGGGAGGGAGCGTGGAGCTTGGGGACGCCTACAGGGACGTCGCCGAGGCCTATGCGGGCGTGCTCGACTTTGACAAGGCACTGCCATTGTGTTCCAAAGCATTGGGCATTGCGGAGGGGCAGTTCGGTGAGGACTCGGCAGAAGTGGCTAAGCTCCGGCGACTTCTCATGGCTATCTATACTGGGTTGGGTCGCCATACAGAGGCTCTGGAGCAAATTGAGCTTGCAAGGATGGTATATGAGCGATTGGGACTGAATGTTGAGCTTTCCCAGGCCGAAATTGACGGGGCTAATATCCGTATCTTGTTGGGGAGATCAGAGGAGGCGATGAATGACATTAAGAGGGTGATGCAGCGGGCAGACAAGGAGAGCGAGGAGCGTGCACTGGCATATGTCACAATGGCAAAGATATTGATCTCCGAGGAGAGGGTTTCAGACTCGAAGCGGTGCTTGGAGATTGCCCTAGGGATCATCGACGCAAAGGATTCCATTGACCCTGGCCTGTTTGCTGAGGCATATGCTGAGATATCAATGTTGTATGAGTCGATGACACAGTTTGAAATGGCTTTGAGCGCGCTTGACATGTCTTTGAGCTTGATGAAGAAAACACTTGCAATTCTTGAGAGCGCCAAGGAGATGCATCACATTGAAGGCAGCATCTCAGCTAGGATGGGGTGGCTCCTCCTGCATACTCAAAAAGCTGATGAGTCTGTTCCTTATCTGGAGAGAGCGGTTGATAAGTTGAAGAATTGCTTTGGACCACGACACTTTGGGTTAGGTTTTGCTTATAGGAATCTGGGGCAGGCCTATCTTGAGATGGACCAACATCAGTCAGCTGTGAAGTTCTACAGACTTGCAATTGATATTATTGAAGCTACATTTGGACCGACACATGAGGATTCTATTGACACAAAACAGTCCCTTGCAAATGCATACGGACTGATGGGAAGGTAATTCATTCTGCATGCATATGTTTTGATGACTTGCATTGTTATTGTACCTTTTTGTAATGATATAGATATGCAATCTTAACACTCAACTATTTCATGTAAGGAAGGCCCTATCTGGATCGACTAACAGCTAGTAGTTTGATGGCTTCTGGTTCACAGCTAAATAGCTAATATTAGCTCGCTAACTATTAGTTGAGTGCTGTTTGGATCCACTAGCTAAAGGTGGACGCATTGGTGGTTTTGTCTATAACGCCCTTTCTTTTTTATTTGCTATTGGTAGGGCACATGGATAAAGGTAGGTTGGAGGGCAAAGTGTCTTTTTGCAATATATGAGCTGCTATTAGCTGTGCTAGGATAGCTACTGACATACCCCCTGCATCCCAAAAAGGATGCAATTCTAGGTTTTGTCCGAGTCAAACTATCTTAACTTTGACTAAGCTTATAGAAAATATTATCGACATTTATGACTTCAAATAGGTATACTACGAAAATATATTCCATGGTGAATTTAACGATATATATTTAGTATGATAAATATTAGTATCTTGTACAAATTTAGTCAAACTTAAGAGGGTTTGACTAAACACTATTATAGAATTGCATCCTTTCTGAGACGGAGGTAGTAGTTGTTAGCTGAGTGCCCAGCTAACAATTAGCTGAGTCCGTTTGGATCCACCCCAGCTAATTTTTAGCAGCTAATAGTTAGCTGGATGGTTCCAAACAGGGCAGTGCTCTTGTGCTATCCAAGTGTCCATTGAGTCATTACCCAATATTTTATGTCCTAGGTGACCTTATATTTGCTGCTTATCTGTTAAAAAAACTCGACCACTGCTTACCTGCTTATCTGTTAGAATAGAATGATTGAATAGAGTTTAAAATTGGTATAGGTAATACTGTAATAGGATGTTGATTAACTGATTAGATACAATCCTTTGTTATTTACGTACATGTGAGGATGCATTTTAACCCAATGAAAAATCTAATGTTCTAAGAAATGACCCACTGACCTAGAAACTAATGTCATTGCTATGCTGTAAATAATACCTGTTGTTTTTACATTTTTTGATACTAGTGATGTTCTGTGGCAATGAATTCTCCTGTTTTAGCGCATGAATATAATAGAGCCTGGATGGTGCACCTGTGATCCTAACTTCTTTGCCTATATTTGTAATTATAATCACGTTTCTTTTGCTGTAAACACATTTTATCATAGTGACTCTCAGTGGCTTTACGCTTGATAATGTCAATATATACAATTGAATGCAACATTTGTTTTGTGGGAATGTGTAGCATGATACCTTGTAGAGTGACTGTTTTTACACCACAGATATTGTTTTGGCCATTTATACATTTAATGCTACTTTGGTTGCAGTTACAAACTTGCTATAGACTTTCAAGAACAAGTTGTAGATGCCTACAGTAGGTGTGGCAGTGGTGCCTTTGAGGACCTCAGGGAAGCTAATAGGCTTTTAGAGCAGGTCAAGAAGAAGGCACAAGGATTGCCTCATGCAGTATTTCCTGCATATTCATTGCCGGTTCTACCTGAAAATAATGATTAGTCCTCCATCAGTGCGAATTTTGATGAGTTACTGGTAAACTGTTACTTTACAAGTGACCCCTCAAGTTTTTTATTTAGTGCCCTTTTCGTTCTTATATATATTCCATTACTTAGTTGTGGTAGCGTCATCTGCGTGGTCAGATTGACGTGTTAAAATCTCTGTAATTTTGTTGCTGAATGGTAATGAAATTTGGGTTTCTCATTATAAAAAATGTTATAATTTTGTTGCTGAATGGTAATGAAATTTGGGTTTCTCATTATAAAAAAAATGTTTAGATGCTAGGTTTCCCAGCCTGGTAACCAGGTCCGTAGCCTATCACATAACACGTTTGATAGTTTTAGATCTCAAAATTCCCTTTCAATCATGCACAAGGATGATAATCCTTCTGAAGAATTCAGCCCTGTTCGGAATGTGGGATGTTTTACCTGTTTCTGTGTTTTTATGTGAAATTAAACTGATTTCTGTGAATTCCCTGCATTCCAAATGGGCTCTAAATACGTTCACAGACTTTTATTTTAGGCATCTGGAAAATTACATTTTGGTTTTTCTGAGTTTCAGATTATGTGGGCAGCTGCTCTTCAGCCAGGATTCCTCATCTTCTTTTGAGATTAATTCTACAGGGGTTAAATGACTAACCGTTGTCCTATAAAGGTCCCCACGCTTACTATTCTGAGTTTCTGACGCTGTTTGTATAGCCAAATAGTTCGGTCAGTAAATGCATGCTTGTCTTTGTCCTTACTTTGATTTCGATTTCATTATTCTCTTCCTGTGGCATTCAGAGAGTGTTTGCCTGTGCTTGCATTTTCTGTGCATCTACAAGAGGACATTATTACATACTCAACTGCAAACTGAATGTTGCTCAGCTTGCGAAAAGTATGACCTGAAGTTTTAGCATTCCAGTTGAACTGATTCAGGAAGCTCTTGAGTCCATCCTCTTCCAGTAGGCGATGGTCCCTCGATCACTAATCACTAAGCATGCCACGGCTTTTATTTTAGAGATGCAGTTCTAGTGACAGCTTGGTTACGATGTTTTTCACCTGGACAGTTAGACTATTTTGATTTTCGAGTAACATGCAAACAACATTTTTGTATTTCTTCCATTATGGTATTGACCAGTATTGGTTCTGAAGAAACCAGTTTTTGTCTGTTTTTTGAGTGCCCTTTCAGTTTTGGCTGCTGGAACATCCTTTCCATTCACTGGAACTTGAACTTCAACCTTTGGACATGATCATCCAAGCAAGAACAGTTTTTGGTAGTCACATTTAGATCTTCATCACAGCCTGCTGGACAATATGGAATGCTAGGAATGGGTTCATTTTTTACAATAGGGCAAGCACTTCAGCTTCTTGGAAATTAGCTTTTAAGGAGGAGCTTGGTTTGGTGTGTATCAAAGCCAATTAAAGCATAGCAACCCCTCTTTCTTTGTGGCGAGAGTCTCTCGTAATACTTGCTCCTTTTTTTCCTTTGGGCTTTGTAAGCCATGTAAGACGTACATGCCTTTTTTTCGATATATATATATATATATATATATATATATATATATATATATATATATATATATATATATATATATATATATATAAACAGGTAGGGGGCTTCCCTGCCGCTCCTTAAGAAAAAAAGATAAGCCTTAAAGTGGCGAAGTTAATGGACCTATATTGCACATCATGGACTGTAACCAAAACAGCAAATCTGCACATTTCTGAGAAGATCCTGCACTGAAATTAAATACAATAAATTCAATCTTTAACTATTTCGGAATGTGTCGATCTTGATGCATTTTTGTCAGGTAGGTACATAATGTGAATAAAGACTGGACGTCACTCTTCAGTTTATTCGTTTGATGGCAACTGGATGTATATGTTTGGCAACTTGGAACCGTGGACATCAATTCAGTATAACTTCACTGAAGTGGGACCGTGGACAGTTGCTAATGCATTCTGCGCTGCTACATTTCATGATAATGTTTGTCATCAATTCAGTTATCTTGGCAGCAACACTCTGATGTGCTGCATCACATTGCAAAAAGAGCTCATAGACCTTGCTCTGAAGGGACTAGCCAAAATACTGACTGCTACATTTCCTCACAAGCGTTAATAGATCTCAGTTAATCTTATTGTGGTTTGCTGGTTGCAAGTTAATGTTAGCATTGGCCGATGGTCACGCATGTTGGCAGGCAGGTCTGGTCCAAGTGATGGAGGCTGGCAGACGAAAGGCATTCAGAAGAGTGTGTTACCAGCTGGAATCCCAATGGTACGTTTCTGTTCATGAGCTCATCAGTCTGCAGGCTGTGGTCATGCATGGGTGTCCTGAGCTCCTCCATATGCATCAGAGATGGCTGCTCTGATAGTTAATGGCGCCTGCTGCAGCAGCGCTGGTTGACCGTTCAGTAACATCAGACATCCCCAGAGATCACTGCATCAGTCATGTTCTCTAACTTCCAGTACCCCTACAATGGTGCAAGCTGCTCAGCTCTTTCACCGCACCCATCATTTTGTTGCCTCAACAGTTGCATGCCCTCAAAAATCGGCAGAACGCAGAACTACACATTTTTGTCATCTGTCTGTCTTCAGTTGACATTGATTGCCTGTTTGGATATGAGTGCAATGCACTAAACATTTGGTGATGGATAGCGAGGATTGGATGTGATGTGATTCCTCCTTAACATGGCTACCCCACTTTTCCTCCTTAACATGTGCATTTGATATCACCACCACACAGTGGAGGAAAGTAGGAAACTGGGTACGCACTAGGCAACCCTGACTGTTTTTGTGCAGGTTCAGTGGCTGCACAGTTTCCTTGATTCCTCAGCTGTGCTACTGGATTACTAATAAGGCATGGGCTTGGCTACCTCATTGCTAGAGGAATGTCTCCACCACTCCACCCTATTTCTGCTACCTTGGACCAAGTCTTGTGAGGTTTGTCAAGTATACTACTTTTGCTGCTTTGGGGTAGGAGATTTGTTTGATTGTTTCTGACACCCCCGAGGCCCCGACTGACTGATGGTTGTTCTCTTTCCATGGTCACGCACAGTTGCCGTTCAGCCGTTGTCAGGCCCAGGCCCTTAAGTGGAGCGTGAGGTCGTTATGTATCTGTCTGGTCGTCTATATGCTGGTGTTTGGTCCCCTTTGCATCGCTTGTCAGTACAGTCCGTCATCTTTCAGTGCTGTTGGTAGCCCCATTTTCCGGCATTGGCTTGTTAATTTGGTAATAATGAAACCGAAAGTTGTAGGGATACAAAGAGGACTCTCGTGCACAAGCAAAGTACTCTACTTGATTTTCACGGTAAAGGCTCAATCATCATCATCTCAACAGGGTGGAACATAGAGTACAGCATGTAGCTGTGCTTATTCATGTGCTATCTGAGCGTGGGTGTTAAACACAAGAGCTATGTCAGCAGCGGCAATCGTCCCTACTCCCTAGTGGTCAATATTGTTTCCTTGCAGGCAGATTCTACAGTCGAAGAGACCATAACATGCAAGTCCATTGGCTTACTCTCTTTTCATGAGGTACACCTGCAAGGGTTTTCATGATAGCAAGCGACAATCTGTTGCTGAGAGCCTCTGGTAAGCTCATGCATAAGCTACAGGAAGGACAGCTATGAACATGTCCCAGCCCAATGGCAACCTCCAAGATCCTCTCGTCGCTGCCCAACTGTCAGGAAATCTAGTGAGGGCCGTCGTGGTCGTGGACAAAATTATATATCCGTATGGCCTTGTTCTGCATGTGACGGTGTCGCCATGTTTGTGCATGGCATATTTGGTGCATCTGGGAGAGCATGGCTTTCTTTCTAGTGTACGTGTTGCTGATTTTACTTTTCATAAATGGGATTTGAGATTTTGAATCCAAAATCAGAGCGTGTTGTAGAAATATACAGAGTAGAATCATAATGATTTATTTTGGCACAAATCTTGTATCTACATCTAAAAGAAACCCTTGTAATAGGTTTCTTCACCCCACCCGGCCCCACCACCCACACAGGTTTCTTCACAAAAAGAGGTGCTGTCCGGTTGTTACTCCAAAAGTGCAGTGTTCCCAAACCAAGGAAACCCATGCTCCAGAGCCATCGTTGAGTACCACCGGAGCAGCAGTAAGATGAGCTAGAACGCACGCCTATGGCCTAGGCGGCTAGGAGTGTAGCAGCATATGGATATGCAAGCCGTCACCAGCGATGCTCGATGCGAAGGCGAAGCGCTGCTGCCGATTCGCGCAATTATTCCGGTTGGGGTTGGTTCCCATCCTCTTCCCCCGTGGAACCTGGTCCCCTCGGAACATCGGCGGTGACCCATCGATGCCGCGCTGCCGCCGCACCCGAAAGCACGCACCAACGTTGACACCCCACCCTCCATTAGCCCGGGCCTTAATGATTGGGCCAGCTAACCAAATCTACCCACGAAGCAAAAGGACCCCGTGCGTCCTGCCTGCCTGTCTCGTATCGTCGCTTGTGTAATAAAAAATAAACTTTCTGCTCGACTCGCTCGCCTGCTCAACGAAGAAAGCGAGGAACGTCGTATAGACGGATTTCAAGCGCACTACACGCCTACTTTTGGGACATCATTGGGGTCAAAAGAAGGCTCTGACACGTTATCGTTGACTTACGATACCCGTTATATACTGGCATGAGGGACATCTTAGTGGCGGGCCGGACTAGCCGAGACTCCTTAGTGCAGAATGTTTGACGATTCCTGGGGTTACATATATTAGCCTGAAATTATGACTTCTGAGCGGCAGGTCAGTAAAGCAGACACTGCAGTGCAGTGAGTAATGTTGGCGATTCCTTAATCACTTGGAACCGATTCTCATCTGAGTTCTCCTTATTCTAGTTCTAATTTAAAAAATCGAGCGAGTCAACCAAATGGTTTCACGAAGTGATTCCGATTTAGCACAAACAAAAAAGTAAAGAGAATCTAATTGTAAAATTTTTCTAAGAGAATCCAGGTCGTCCCTAGCAGATCATCCATACCAAACGCAAGCAAAATGATGGGACAGACAGAGGGAGGGTAGCTCGAATCCTCGATTGGTGCTTGGCGTGTGGTGTATCGGTGATTCCAAGGAAGAAGGCAACCTGTGCACTACACTCGAGTTGCGAGAAAGAACTCGAGTGTGTGCAAAAAGGAAGGAGATTTTACCCTCGGCAAGGAAACGGTTCCATCGCACATATGCGACCGGCGCGGCCACTGACCAAGCATCTATCTATCTATCTATCTGCGTAGCGAAATTAGAAAAAATCCGACAGCGTTTCAAACGTTCCGTCCGCAAAGTAGGCGTCGCGTGAGGGAAAGGATGAAATGCGGCATGTAGACAAGTAGTAGTGCGTACGCATCTCATGAAACGAGTTCTCGGTACGTCCCCCACACCATGCATGGAATTCACTGGGCCGGCAGGCAGGGACCATGGAGGGTTCCGGCGGCCGAGCTGCCATGCCTTGGCGGTTGGCGCACGCGGACACGAAAGCGTCGCAAAACACGGGAGGCACCGGGGGGCGGCGGCGCCGGATCGGTGGATGGATGGATCGAGCTGGTTTCGCTTCAAGGCACACGTCCATTCCGGCTTACGTACCCCGCAAAGCGAAGCGCGCACATGGCCGGTGCCCCCGCGCCCCAGCAGTCGGCCGTGCGTGGCCACTCGCGCGCGCGCACACGGCACACGAGCCTAGGGACTGCCGCGCGACACCCGCATGCTCGCCGCGCTGGCCTACGGCTACGACCCCCGATCTAGGCCAGGCCCCAGCGCGTAGCGAGCGAGCTTTTCGCCCCGGAAATGTCCAATCCGCGGCTCAGCTGCTGCCTGGGCCTGGCCGTGCATTGGGTTGGGTTGGGTCACCAAACGCCAGTGTTGTTGATGGCTGGCTGATCTGGTGAGAAAAACAAATCGCCACTTCGTCTTGTACCATTGTACAGTACGTCTGGGCGTCCGTCCGTCCTGGAATGATGCGGAGAGCTGGCTGGCGGCCGGCCGGGCTCACGGCCGACCGACGTCGCCGTCGTCCGCCCTGGACGGCCAATGCCATCATGAAGACGGTTAGAAGACGGCCAAATTTTGCTCAAATGAAAACCCCGGACCTGTGGAGGGGTAAAAAAACATGCTGAAACGCCCTTCAGCCAACCAATGATCCGTCAGAAAGAGACCTGCAAACCTGTCCCCGGGAACCAGAAAACAAGCAAGAAAGAGACCCGCGATCGCAACCATGGGGGGGACGCACAGCGCAGCAGGGCAGGATGTCGTTTACGTTGCTCGTCACCGGGCACACAAAGCCACGCGCGCGCGCGTCGTAAAATATTTTGTTTTTGCAGTCCTCACAGCTACGTAGCGCCTAGTAGTAGTGAAAAGAATAATAAAAAAGAATTGACCACAGCCAATCAGCCATCTACAGTGCTAGTATCAGATAGCAGCCAGCAGGGTGTTCTGACTGCACGGCCATGGCATGGCATGGCATCCGCGGATCATGAATGCACGGACGGATCGCGCTCGCGCACTTGCCTTTGCGTGGCGAGGAGCTCCTGGATGGACACGTAGAGGTGCTTGTCGCAGGAGTCCAGGGAGAGCGACCGCCGCAAGGGCTGCACCGCCGCGAACTCCGCGTCCGTCGTCTTCCTCGTTTCGATGGCCTCGTCGCCGACGCTCTCCGCCTTGTTGCGCCGCGGCGGCTGCTTCGGGTGCCGGGGCCCTCTGCCGCCGCCGCCGCCCCCGGCCGGACGAGCGCCCGTCGTCGTCCCGTGGCTGCTGAACCACCTCTCGTGCTCCCCTCGCACCTCGATCACAATGCTTTCGCCGTCGTCCCGGCGCCTGGGGAGGGCCGACGGGAGCGCCGGCAGCTTGACGTCGCTCCGGCAGAAGGGGCATCGCGCGCTGCCCTGCAGCCACGTGTCGATGCAGTCGATGTGGAAGGCGTGGGAGCAGTTGGGCAGCAGCCGGACGCGCTCCCGCTCCACGAACTCGCTGAGGCACACGGCGCACTCCGACACGGATATCCTCGGGGCGACGCCGCCGCAGGCGTCGGCGTCGCAGGCCGCGGCCGTGAACTTGACGACGGGGAGCATGCGGATGAGCGGCAGGCCCAGACCCCGCCTGCCGTCCTCGGTCGGTGAGGCGCGACCTGCGACGAACGACGCCTCGTCCCGGCTGCCGCCGACGCCGGCCCCTCGCGCGCGCCGGTGCCACGGCGGGTGGCGCGACCACACCGCGCGCAGCAGCTGGCACTTGGTCACGAACGCGTAGTAGCTGGCGAGGAGCGCGAAGGCCGCGAGGATGCCCACGACAGTGATGATCACCATGGTGATGCTCGCGCCGGGCGACGGCGAGGGAGAGGACGAGCTGCTGGAGGCGAACGGTGGTGGCGGAGGATCCATTTCTAGTTAGCACCCTCCCGGTCCCGGCCAAGATATCAAGGCTACTAGCCCGGAGCAGTTGAGGGCAGAGAAGCTGCGTACGGGGGAGAGAAAGCAAAGCTTGTGAGAGAGACGTAGCAGTGACAGGCAACGGATGGCGGCCACCGCTATTATACCAGGCGACCCAGCTTGTGCGTGAGCAGTGCAGCTGATGCGGAGAGGCAATGTGAGCGAGGTTTCGGACTTGATATCATCGCAGGATAAAAAGGGAGGGACGCCAATGGGCAGCCAACTTCTTCTCTCTCTTCTATCTGTGGTGGCTTCAGTTCAGACTTGCACTGCCTAACCGGTCGGTGGTTATGCCAGGTTTGAGGTGTGTTTCTGGAGGTTGAGTGCTGGATAAGCTACCGATCGAGATCCTGACCATCCATCCGTGAGCTCAAGTCTTATGTGAAAACAGGTGACTGATAGTGATAGACAATTAGCCATACAGTACTTTACGAGGCGGTGAGTCATTGGGGCATTGACGTGTGTGCAGCAGTGGCCTTGCAGAGTCGCAGGGCAGTTGTTGACGGCGAAAAGACGTGCCTCTGCTGCCTCCCTCACGCCTGCCACTTGCCATAGCACGCCCCCTCGTACTCACTGGTTCGGTGTGCAGTCCTGCTCCGAACCTCTAGTAGTACGTACAGGCAGGGCTGGGTGTCCGTGCAGTTTCTTTCCTTTGCTCTCCGTCTCTTCAACTGCTCGTGCTTCCTTTTTCTCCCGTAGGCCATACTTGCATATACACGAAAGAACAAGACCGTGTGCGTTCGTGCCCCCAAAATGAATGCGGCGCCCGTGTCCTGTCCATGTCCATCCGCAGAGAAAGACAGACGAGATACTCGTGTACATGCTGATTGTATATATATATATATATATATCGTGACAGCGTGAGACGGTCCTGATGAGCGATCGGACATGAGCAGTGCATTACTTGGTACTGCCCATCAGCCCATGCCGCCATGCGGCCGAGGAGACGGCAAGGCCAAAATCATTGTCCCCCGGCGCTCAGCGGCAGCACTGCAGCAGGCAGCAGCGACTAGCAAGGGCTCCTTTCCTAGAGTGAGTAGCTCCCCTCCCCGGGGCCTGTTCGGGCACCATGTCTCGCCGTCCATTTCACGTCATCGCCCTCGGTCCTGTCCTCCGCACAGCGCTTGCACTGTGGGTCTGTGGGCTGTGGCGGTTGCGGCCTCGTTTCGTTGGTCGTCGTCGTCGGGGGCGGTTAAAAGGCGCAGCGGGCGGGCCACCCGTCCATGCGGCTGTGTCCGGCGCCGGCCCAACAGTGCCCCAACAGGGGCGCGGCCTGCTCGGCTCGGGCCTCCATCCGGAGAAGGCCGGCGATTTGACGGTGCGGTGCGGTTGGTGACTATTCATCAGTCGGTGCGGTGCCGGGACCGGGAGCATGTAACAGCAGCGGATGTCGCGAATGAATGGCATCGACGGCGGATGGGACGTGACGCGCGCCCTGCCCAGTGCCCCGTGCCCCGTGCCCCGGCCCCCGGCCAACAAAATCGCAGCTGCAACCGTGCGCTTCAGCTGTGCCGCTGTGGCACGCAACTCTGCAAGCAGTTTTTTACGGCCTCGAGGCCTCTGAAGCATACAGTATTTGCTAGGCAAGATTAGAGGCCCAACAGAATCGAGATGGGCCAAGCCGCCAAGGGGGTTCCCATCGGACATGCATGCCCCCAGTTCTGTTGGACTACAGGCCCAACTGGATCGTCCGTGAAGTGACGCCGCCACGCACGCACGGGCGGCCACGACTTGAGTTCGCCGTCGTCTCGTCCGTTCCGCGCGCGTGCCGCGGACTCGCCATTGACATTGCCGCCACCGCCGCGCCGCCTCCTCGCACGTGACTCGTCGACGAATCGGGCAGGCGCAAGCTCGCTCTCTTGCGTTGAAACTTGAAAGAGCGTGACCCCGACCCCGGCGGCGCGAGCACGATGGTGATTGGTGACTAGTTGGCGGTCGCTGCAGCTGCAAGTTGCAGGACCGCGCGCTAGCTCCCTAGCAGATCACGGTTAGTCGGCCGGACACGGACAGGGACGTCGTACACGTACGCTCGCCCGTTCTGACTTCTGGCGGCAGAACTAGATTGTACTGTAGACGACATGCCTCGTCCTATGTTTTTTTTCAATATTCTGACAGAGCTAGTTTCGTTTGAACCTTGGGAGAAAAATACAGGCAAGAAGAAAAAGAGGGCAACCCTGAAAATTGCATTGTTTTTTTTTTCTCATTAGAGACAAAAGATCCTCACATCGCTAAATCTGGTATATCAGTCCAAAATTTTATCCTACCGTGAACTTCGGTGTTCCTTTCAGTTTGAACACGAGCCTTGACTGCTGGAGGCCTTGTTTGATGCATGTGTTATTCACCTCAATTCATATATGTAAGTGAAATAAAATGGAATTTAGTTTAATTCTACTCTAATCCACGTCAACACATGTGGATTAAGATGAAACCTAAACCGGAGTGTACGTAGACAGCACCAAACCGTTGGCACTGAACCATACTCTGTAGCGTGGCCAATGCCCTTTGGCGCATTCGTTCCTGTCGGCCAGCCAGCCGTGCCCGCTGCCCACTCTATCTCTACGGACACCACGCTACCTTGAGGAAGTCAACGATCCAGACTTCCAGAGAAACCCGTGCATGCTTCCTCCCGATTTGTCCGAAACAGAATTACAAGGCAGATTCTGTTCCATCAGTCGCTCATGTGAGCGTATTATTCGTCGCCGCGGAGCAAGGCCTGCTGCGGCGCTGGCAGACGCAAGTCAACCCCCGTGACGCGCTGCTAACCAAGTGGAGATCCACATGGAACCATGCACCTAGGCCAGGTAGAACTAATCGTAATCCGGCCGTTTCCGCGCCCTCTTGCTTGTTTGTTTGCGCAGAGCGCAGCCTCCATTTCTTTACTCTATCACCGTCAGGCTACGCAAGTTGGCCGCCGTGCCACCGTCGATGGTCAACCCTGCGACTCATTATATTGCTCTCGCTCTGTGTGGAGGAACGTTCACGGGTCACAAAATTATTTATTTATTTCCCCTCAGGTAACAAAATATTTCATCTCACCGTTATGGCTCATATCATATACTAATACCTCTGCTGGTTCTCAAAACCAAATATACTACATGTGTGTTTCCCTCAAAGAATATACTACCTGTGCTGCTGGTCAAGAAAAGGGTTTCGGCTAACCAAACACGGTGTTGCTCGCCAGATGGTGGCTTGCCATGACGGTACACTACACTTAATTAAGTTAATTGGTTTGATGTCTGCAAATTTGGTGATGTGTGGGCTACACAAAACCTACCTCATGATGTTGACTTGGGGCCTTGCAATGCAGCCACTGTGGTAAGCAAGTGGAGGATCCCCTGCACGGCCCCGCTGATCTTATCATCGTCACCATCCACGCGTAATTTAAAAGCCAAGCACACAAACATTTGTGTCAAGGACGGCAAATTAAGCAGCAACAGAATAAAGGTTCCTCCATGAATCGTGCTTATGTCAGCATGACGGAAACATGTCAGTCAGCCCTGTCATTTTTTTGGCCTAAAAAAAGCAAAAAAAAAAAGGTTTTTGCTTCATAAAAGTAGCAAGCACCTATTGTAGTATGTCCAACAATTTTTGGGAATGCTTACTTCGCCACTTGCGTTAGGGCTGCGGATAGCATAGTGCCACGGCACCGTTGTACGTAGTAAACATCCACACTATGTTGATCTCCGATAAAATTGTAGCCAGACACACCTGTGTTTCCCATCATCATACTCTTCACCATGTCGCTTTGATTCCCTTGCTGACAACAGATCTGCTATCGTGTTGACCGAGAGCCAAGATGGTTAGCAGCCGAGACTAGCGTTCGATCTTCCTCCTAGTCCGTCTCTTGAACCATGGACCATGGTGTTGTGGTGCTTGGTTGGGTGGCACTAGGGCAGCTCTATTGTATCGTTCGAACCATGGGGTAGCGTTCGATCTGTGTTTTTAATGTTCGATAGCCACAGTGTGTGCATAACCAAAGACCATTAAAGAAATATTATTTCTCTCCTTTTTGCTTTTTCTCTCCGTGTAAGACTGTACGGCCGAGAGGTGGGAAAAGCTGAGAAAGTAATTCTGTCAGTTGCTTTTCAGGGCTCGGTTTTCGAACCAAGTTTGAAGTCCACTTTTCATTCTGACAACGAGCAGCCGATTACTCTGGAGAGAATTTCCTCTGAGCCATTATAAAAGTTCCTAATTCCCTGGGAGACACTGAAAAAGTTACAATGTCATATGAGCCACTGCTTCAAATTTTCGGTTCCCTACAGGCTACCGCCGTTAGCTTTGGGTAGGATGGCAGCTAACAGCAGCTTAAAATGTCCCTTTTACCCCTCTTACAGGTGGGCCCCGCACGTCAGCCCGCACTATATTGGCACTATTCAGATGGGTCTCAGCTTTCTCACCTAGCCCCCTCATCTCTCTCATATTTCCCACCACTCCCTCTTCTTCAGCACAGAGCAGGGGCGCCTGGGGGAGCGGCCGGTGGTCAAATCCTGGTCGGGGGAGCGCTTGGCAGTGGAGGAGGACCGACCAGCGACCTTCGTGGATCCAAGGCGCATCGGTGGGTAGCCGCGGACTCGCCGGAGGCAGCCCGAGGCGGGCCAGCCGCAAGCGCCGGCGGTCGGCTGGGTACATCAGCGGCGGCGGCTCGAGCAGGGGCTACAGTGCAGGCTATGGTGGTGGGGCGGCGGGATGCTGTTGCTGGCGAGGGCAGGCTGCGCGGCATCGGGCGGCCATGACGCACCTACAGTCGGGCCCCCGCTCGTGCCGAGATAGGGCGCAGCGGCCTAGCCACGTGCGCGCGCGGCGGTGGCCCGAGCAGGGGCTGCGGCGGCACGGGGCCAGTGGCGAGGGGAGCAGGCGGAGGAGGGAGGCCTAGAGCTCGCTCATGGTGGCTGAGGCGGGCGGCGCCGGCGAGGTGGAAGGCGAGAGAGTGGGGGAGGTTGGAAGTTGAGAAAGAAGGCTGACGTGCGGGGCCCACCTGTAAGAGGGGTAAAAGGGACATTTTAAGCTGTTGTTAGCTGCCGTTCCACCCAAAGCGGCAGTGGCCTGTAGGGAACCAAAAATTTGGAGCAGTGGCTCATATGACATTGTAACTTTTCCGGTGTCTCCCAGGGAATTGGGAACTTTTATAATGGCTCAGAGGGAATTCTCTCATTACTCTGGGGCCTGTTTAGTTTTCCAAATTCATCCTCAAATTCTACTATGCAAAAAGAAGATTCCCCATCACATCAAAATGTCGGCACATATATGGAGTACTAAATGTAGATGAAATCAAAAACTAATTGCACAGTTTTGTTGTACTTTGCGAGACGAATATTTAAAGCCTAATTAATCAATGTTTGGACAATTATTAGCAAATAAAAACAAAATTGCTACAGTAGAGAACAGTGATTCGGCTGGCCCCTATTTGGCCATCTAAACACGGCCCTGGTGTTCTCGGTTCGACTTGGCTTTCCCTCGGTTCGCTTTTTCTGCCCAACACTAGAGCTGTGCTAGGCCGCATAGAGGGATATATAGTCGTGCGTGGTGGTGGTAAGCATCTGTCTTAAGCCCTTATTTGAATACATGTGTATCCGCCTCAATCCATATATATTGGAGTAGAATGGAATGAAATTTAGTTTAATTCTACTTTAATCCACTCCAACACATGTGGATTGAGACGAATACATACACATCCAAACAAGGCCGAATTTGTAGAAAGATAGGGTACAGGAAGCCATGCCATATGGAAGATGTGATCAGGTGAACGGCACATCAGGTGGCGATGGCGGCATGTCCCCGTCGGCCCGGGGGTGGCGGTGGAGCTACACATTGTGCCTGCCGAAGGGCTTAAAGCCAGGCTAATAATAAAGCTGGTTGCTGGCTGTATGAAAACTTACAGCCAATCTATCAGCCCACTTGTATAATAGTTATCCGGCTTATAACATACTTATCTGTCTCACGGGACTTCTTGGTTTCTGTGCATAAGCTGGCTGTAAGTTTACAGCCCGCTTTTCTTCTCTCTTCTCTCATCTCTCCTCCACGTCAGCATTTAACCTACTTATAGCCCCCTGTTATACTTGCTCTTACACAGCTACACCAGAAAGACAGGCGTTAGCAAAGTTACCCAGTTTACTTTCAAATATCCTGGCTTAAATGCTTAATCAATGTTACAACAAGCGTGATGAGATAGCGTCAACAATCAGGAACGGAAGGATGACGCAATGGCAATGGCAATGTTGCACTAGTTGACATGTCATCCGACGACATCTGGTGCACCAACAAGCACGGATCCACCAAGCATACGAACACGAGGACAATGCGCACAGGGACACGCGAGACTGATGCAAAAAACTAATCAGTAAAAGCAAACCAAGTCTCTCCTCTATGGCTGTACATTGCATGCACACGACACGACTCAATTAATCATCAATGAAGCGAGCAAGTGCAGGAACGGGTTAATCGATCGATCAGTGGCACGAACCCGGAGCCGCCGCCGTCACGGGTCGAGGTGGATCGGCAGCACCGTGCTACGCGAGCTCCGGCCGAGCCCGAACGACGAGAGGAGCCGCCGGAACCGGCCGCTCGTCTCGCCAGCGCCGCGGTCAGCGACGTTATTGCTGCTGCTGCTGCTGCCGCCGCTGGCGGCAAGGCTCGGGCCGGCCTCCCCCGAGCTGCCTGCAGCAGCAGGCTCCTTGGTGTGCGGCTTCCGGCCGAGGCCGCCCGCGAAGCAGTCCATGGAGAAAGAGCGCGTGATGGGCTCCTGCGCGGCGGCGCCGGTCTTGGTCGGGAACCTGCAGGAGCTCCCGTACCCGACCCTCCCCGCGGCGTCGATGCGCCGCGCATCGCCGCCGAGCGGCTGCAGGTCGCGGCAGGACGCGTCGTGGTCGTCGCGTGCGAGCGGGAGGACGGCGCCGCCGGTGACGACGGTGCGGCAGAGCGGGCAGCTGACGTTGTGGTGGAGCCAGGTGTCGATGCAGTCGATGTGGAAGGCGTGGGAGCAGGTGGGCAGCTGCTTGAGCCGCTCCCCGGGCGCGAACTCGCCCAGGCACACGGCGCACTCGGACGCGGAGTCGTCCCTGGCCCGGCGGCGGTAGTACCTGACGACGGGGAGCGCGGCGACGATGTCCGGGTCGAGCCCGCCCGGGAGCTCGGCGGCCTCGTGGTCGGTGAAGAAGACCGCGGAGACGCGCTCCACCAGGTGGCGGTTGTCGCGGCGCGCGCGGTGAAGGAGCAGGCCGGACCCGGGCCCCCCGCCGCGGAGCCAGCAGCGGACCACGAGGAAGTAGTAGCTGAGGAGGATGAGCGACGTGACCATGAACCCGATCGCGATGACGACGGCGATCGGGAACGCCGCCGTGCCCTGGCCGCCGTCCGGCGGCGGTATCGGCGCGCCTGCCGCCGCGTCCATCGCTGGCAGACGTGCGCGCGCCTCGCCTGGGCAAAGTCAATGCCTGCACGAGGACAGATCCAAGGAAACGAGCCCGCAAGCGAAGAGCGCCGCAGCCTGCTGCAGCTGCAGGTGGAGGAGAGGTGCAGGCTGGGCCGATGGGGTGTACTAGCCGGTGGCCGGGCGCTGGTGCGCGCGGCCGCGTAGGTTAATAGAAAACTGCGGCACGCCAAGTCGCGAAAGAGATGAGTGCTGTGCCTGCCGGTACGCACGCCGCACGCGAGGCCGAGGCCGCGGTGCGGGGCCAAGTTTGAAACGCTTTTTATACGTTCAGCTGCAGTGCGGACGCGCCCCCTGGTGGGGACTGGGGATGGCTTCCCCTTCCGTAGCTGCCTAGGAGCCTCGCCCAGGTCAACTCCTCGGCTCCTCGCCCCAGTCGGCTGCGCCATCGCAGAACGTGTGCGACTCTCCGGCGGATCCAACGCAAGGCTGCAGGCAACGGACTAGCGGAGCCACCAGCGTCCAAACTAATTAATCACAGCACGCACGCGTTGGAAATCTGGCGTAGCCACGTCACAAGCATTTGACTAATTCGGAAGCGCACACGCACTTGTCCGGAGTGACCAAGTTGGGCTTAGAAGAGTCCACCCCCATGCCGTCGCCGAAGAGATTACCGAATCGTTTGATTAGGGTCCTGTACCTAGCGGGCAAGATCAATAATGCAAGTGACCGTGATGATGGGTTTGTTTCCAGCAGCGCCATTTTCTGTCGCTACGTTAGTACCTGCCGCCCCGGCGGCCACGACTGCGCGCCTAACTCGAGTTGGCTAATCGAAGTGGTTCCAGTGGATGGACAAGAACGAACCGTCTGAGTTGGAAATGGTTTTTTTTATCTTCGCCGAACTAACGCTTTAGGTGTAAGCTCAGCTTGTTTATCCGCAGGTTTTGGTTGAGATTCATGGAAGCCTGTTACAAAAAGGAGTTGTCAGGTACTTACGAGTGGACCCTGGCGAAGTATGACGGCGTTCTGTCAAACCGTATGTAGGTGGTTACGAAGTCGGCGCTCTTGCCATCTTGCAACAGCCGCAGGGTGTTGGCTATATAAGCCAAAACTTGAGGAGAACGAAGGCAGCAAACTGATAACAGATTAGTCAATAGAATCATAGAAGTAGCAGTAGTTCTTCAGCGGTTCATCCGCTCTTGTATCCAAACATTGCTCAGTTCGCAATAAAGCTCACCGAATTTGCTCCCCACACCCTTCCATCTCTACCGCGTTCGTCACATTTGGTATCGCGAGCCCGTCGATTGGGGGGAAATTTTTTTCTCCGAATCGATCCCTTCCGCTCTGGCTCCAAAGCGGAAACCCACCAAAATCCAGATCGAGATGGCGGCTTCAATCGAAGACCTCAAGACGGCCATGGATTCCATGGCGCAGCAGCTCGTCGGTGTCCAGGATATGGTGAAGCAGTTCGCCGGATTCCAGCAGGTCATGGCGACCACGCTCGACAAGCTCAATGATTTGGAGGCATGGCGTACGATGGCAGAGACGTCCATGGGTTCGATGTTACGGCAGACGAAGGACACGATGACTCAGGTACAACAGTTGGAGACGTGTCCCCCACCGCCGCCTCCACCTCCACAACCACCCGTGTCGGCGCCGCCTTTCCTTCCTCCGCCGATCGTGATGCTGCATCCGCCTCCGCCTCCATCATTGCCCATGCCTCCGAGACCGAACCTGCTGATGGCTTTACCGCCCCTTATGCAGCGGGATGGTTCGATCTGAATATGGCTCCGACATCGGCTTCGACCTCACAATCGCCCAATGGGCATGGCCAGCGACACGAGCACCGGGATGTTGGCGGCGGGGCCCCGAGCGCCCTGCCGCCGCACCCGGTCATGGGTATGTCCCACGATCTTAGTCCCCATGCCGAATTGGAGCATTTCCAGTTACCGTGCTCGCCACATGTTCCCAAATTTGACTTCCCGAAGTTTGATGGCGATAACCCGCGACTATGGTGTGATCATTGCGTCCTGTGTTTTCGAGGTTTATGGCATACACCCGACGATGAGGACGCGGTTCGTAGCGCTGAACTTCCAAGGCTCAGTGGTAACCTGGCTTCAGACGATTGAGCGCCATGGCAGGATCACTGATTGGGATCATCTTTGTGAGTTGGTCTTTGCATAGTATGATAAAGATCAGTACTAGAGGCAGTTGAAGGCGCTAGAAACCCTGAGGCAAACTGGATCAGTGACATACTATCAAGCACAGTTCGAGAAGTTGGCACACGACATTCTATTGTACAACCCGACATATGACCATGTATACTTTGTCACGCGGTTCTTGACTGGGCTGAAAGAAGAAATCAGAGCACCCGTTGCTTTGCACAGGCCAAGAGACGTGGACACAGCGTGTGCCTTAGCACTTTTGCAAGAAGAAGAGCTCAATGCCTCGAAGCAGAAAACCTTTGGGCGGGGATTCACCAAAGGATTAGAGTGAGTTCTGACGGACAAGGTTGGAATCAATACTGGTGACAAGCAACTGATGAAAGTTTAGAAGCCTGAATCAGAGGATAAGTTGGCCTCACTCAAATAGTACAGGCGCAAGAATGGCTTGTGTTTCAAATATGGACGTAAATGGAGCACCACTCATACTTGTCCCGAGCAGATTCCATTGCATGTATTGGAGGAGTTATGGGATGCCTTGGATTTGACTGCGTCGGATGAATCCGGGGATGTGCAGTCCAATAATCTGTCAGCAGATGATTCTATATGTGCTTTACAACTACCTGAAACAGATAAAGCTAAATGCAAGCACACATTGAAGCTATTGGCTAGAATCGTCAAACACCAAGTGCTAGTGCTAGTGGATTCGGGGAGTGTTGGGACATTTGTTAGTGACAAATTGGTTTAGACCATGAGATTGCACACAGAACCCTGTCAGTTAGATCATTCAAAGCAGCCGATGGTGGACAGTTACATTGCTTAGAAAAAGTCCCTAAGTTGCAATGGTGTTTATAGGGACAGTAGTTCACTTCAGATGCTAGAGTACTCACTCTGCATTGTTATGACATGATTCTCAGGGAGGACTGGCTCGAAGCAGTAAGTCCAATTTGGGTGGATTATAAAACTAAGGCAATGAGGATTGCTCTCAATGGCAAAAGGGTGTCCCTCCATGGCATACAGGAGAGTGGAGATCCATGTCTGGCTACTGGTCGCAAGAAGCTAAATAGCTTGATGAAGTACGGGGTGTTGCTTGTTGTCTACAGATGACCTATGAACCTGTATATTCTTTATTGTCGGACGAGTGTCAGTTAGTTTGTGCTATTCAGACAGAGGTAGCAATTCAGGTTCTAGAATCAGTTCAGCAGCTCTTAAAGCAGTATGATCACCTATTCAGCACTGTCTCAGTTACCTCCATCTCGGGAAGCTGACCATGTAACACCTCAAGTGTTTAGCTCCATAATGGCATTGCATTTGCATGAGCATAAGCAAGCATCATTCATTTCATGCATAAGCTGATGATATGTTTATATTTCATGTGAAGTAAGAAGTGAGTAGTGTGCAAAACATAAGTACCTTATGTGCAATTTCCTTGTGAGACATGTCAACCACTTTAGTGTAATATAACTAGCAAGTGTTGTGCAACACACTCATGCAACATGTGCAACATGGGCTTGCAACATTTGGGTGAAAGTATTGAAATACTTGTTCCAAAGAATGTGACACTAGGAACTTTGTGCAACCAATATGTAGAGTGGTTAATTAGGTCTTATAACACCTTAATTACATTTAGGGTAAGTAGTGGAGCAATGTTCATGTTGACCAAAATTACCAAATTGCCCTTTCAAATGTTGTTGACCAAGTTTGGAACCCTAGAGTGATCTGGTTTGACCAATTAAAAAGTCCAGCTTAGAAATCTTGCATGGAGGAGCAACCTTAAGCAAAGTTGTAGAGAATTTCATAAGGAACAAAAGTTCTAATATGGCCATCTCATGAAAATGATCAGAACATGCTCAAAAATGGCCCACAAGTCAGTATTAGGGGCTGTTTGGGGACTTAGCAAATTTTGCTAAGTGTTGAGCTGAAAACCGTTTCACTGTACCTCACTTTGACAACTTGTAACTCACAAACCAGGCCGAACCAGTCCTTGAGCCAATTGACAAAGTTGTTGTCCACACATAGCTCTACAACATTGTCAATATCACCATCACCTAGTTCTAAATGGTTTAGGAGATATGGTGCCTGGAAAAATGGGTTTCAGTCGGTTAGTTAACTGAAACTCGGTTTCAGATTTCGGGTGCCTCACTTTGGAGCTTTGTATCTCACTAACCAAGCCGAATTGGCTCGCGACCCTATTGGCAATGTTGAAGCCCTCACGTAGCTCTACCAATTTGTCAACTACGGTTCTCACCGAGTCAGCCTCAATCATGAGCTATGAGGCGATGAAATCTCCCTGTCAGTCGCTGTGGAACGCCGATGGCCTTGACAGTCATTCAGAAAAGTTCAGAAAAACCGAACTCGGCGCGTGGCCGACCGGGGACAGGAAGCCTCCGCCGCGTGGCAACACGCGTCGACGCGATGCTCACCTCGGTTGCCCAAAGACGCCACGACGCCCGGAGGCCCTTCCTCGCTGCTCCTTCTTCTGCCTCCGTGTTTCCTTCGCCACCGAGCGCGCGGCAACCGGAGGAGCATCAGCGGCCGCCACTGAAAATTCCACCACAGTCAAGCACCACCACCCAATTCCCCGTAGGCACAGTCGCACAGTGAGCTCCTCCACATCGCGGACCACACCGTACGACCGCTTGACCTCAGGTAGAGCTCGCCGAGCTTGCGCCTCCACCGCGGCCGCCATTGGCGTCGCCAAGTTGAGCTCGCGCGTGGCCGTGCTTCTCGGTGCCCTTACCGCCTTCCTTCTCCGGTGTTCTAGGTTCATCTCGGTGTGCTGGTGCTCACGGGGTAGACCGTTTGGGGGTCGAGCCGCTGCTAGCTCGCCGGAGCCGGCAAGCACGCGGTCGTGGCCGCCATTGCCGCTGCCACCCCCCCTAGCCACGGTCATAGTGTCAATTAGTTATGCCAATCGTTGCGCGAGGTGGTGGTGAACGCGCTGGTACGGTAGCTTCGCCGGAGCTGCCGCCGGCGGCGAGCTATCGCCGTCGCCTTCTTTTCCCCCTCTGCCTCCCTCGCTGACCAGTGGGGTCCACAGGTCAGGCGCGCGCGCGAGCGGGAGGCCGGTCGCGTGCCGTCGCGTGGGAGCGGGCCGTAGCGCGGGGAGTGGGCCGCGTGGGTCTCCCAGGCCGGCCCGGTAGCAGGGTTTCGATTTTCGTTTTTATTTTCTTTCTATATTTGCCACAGATTTTGGGTAAAGTTAGGAAATGTATATCTAGGGTTTTGATGATCCAAAAATCATGAGATAAATTTTGTTAGGGTCTACATGATGTGTAGTATTTTAGAAAAATATAAATCTGGAATGTGATGTTTAATTTCTAGGAGAATTTAATAGATCCTTTAAATGTGTTTTGGAATGCATGCAAATTTGTTAAATTTATAACTTGAGCTGTAGTGTTCCATAAATCATAAAATTTGGTGGGTAGGTTACTCTATGCTAGCCCTAGCTCTGGTAAAAATTTGGGCATCAGTGCTTAAGTAATTTCCAAGTTATAGTGCTATCTTGTTATTTTAGGAAATGCTTAAAGGAATTTTAGTAATTTTTCTACATGTGTAATGTTCTCATAAATTTTTGGAGAATGTCTTGGTGTCTTAAAGTGTCTAAGAAAAATATGAAATCTGTTGTTTGACACTTTTCAATAGGGTTCCCTATTTATGCAAAAATCAGCCTTATTAGCTTGGGAATTTTGTGTAGGAAGTTCCTGTGAATAAATTGAGTTCAAAATTTTACAGTAGTCTCTTTGTGGGTCAGAGAGTCCCCTGTAATTTTTGTAAAATTTTAGGAGCAGTTTACACATATGTTTGAAATTCCACTTAATTACTTAAGTAAATTGAGAAATGGGTTTAAATAAATGTTCTAGGTGGGCACACCTTACTTTCTGGTGTCTTTGTGATATTTGTGAACTTGTAGTAGCATTAGTTTGGTTTTAGAGAATGTTTGCTACATCAATAAATATTTAACCTTTGTAATTTTAGGTTTTCTGGACAGCTAAGTAGTAATTCTAAATTTGGCTTTGATAAAATTGGTTTCTGGACAACTTGTAAATACCAAAGTTGGAGTAAACTTGATGAACTAGCTTGTGTCAAAATTTGGAAACATTTGGCTTAGTAGTTTGAGAGTTACTGTTGTTTAAAGTGGCAGTTCAAAATCTGCTACTCTCTGTTTTGGAGAGGACAGATTCTGGAACTTGTGAAGTTTGACATGGAAAACTTAGGAGTTTGGAGTTGAGGTCTGAAAATGAATTGTAGTACATTTCTTAGGCTTTCCAGATTGGCTTAGATCATATCTTTTGGAATTGTAAATCTCCAGTTGTGATAAAAACAAGTAGCTGCTGTCCAGAATGCTTACTGTGGTGCTTTGCTGATTGATATGGTGTGATATCCTAAGACATGCTACTTTTGTAATTGTTAGGTGTTAGGGCCTTAACTGAGGATGAGCAGCTTTATCTTAGGTTAAGTAGATTAGGTGAGTACTTCTCTACTGGAGAAGAGATTTGCACGTACTAATAAAATAACTTGAATAGAGTATTTTATTCTGAAATGCATTTCATTCCGAGCATGTTGCACCCATTTATGCATCCATTATATTTATTGTGCATTCATGCAATAGGTGCACCGGAGGGGGTAACTCTCCTCGAATTCGAGCCTGTGATTCCGGAGGAGGACCAGGAGCAGCAGGAGCCCGAGGATCCAGCAGGCGAAGGAGTGCCCGCAGACGACCTTCCTGAGTGTCCAGATCACCGGCCTTCGACCTTTCTGAAAGGCAAGCCCCGGTGCATGCTGAACCTACTGTTTTATAAATTTATCTTGAGTACTTTTAATTGTTTACTGCATTAAGTTGTAGGAGTTATATGAAAACACTTGTTGCATTATACCTGTCCTTGTCCAGATATCGTACTTAATCCTATTTTAGGTTTAGGCACGTGTCAATGCTTAGCCCTGCTTAGTACGGTAGAAGTCGGGTGATTTCCGGTCATCCGCGAGATGTAGGAAGGAGTCACGAGTGGCTCTATGGCTATCGTGAATGGAACCATGCTTAAAAATGAAATTGAGACCGGGCGGGAGTTTGATAGTACAGCCGCAAGACACTTCACGTCTTGGGTGTGGAGCTATGCCCGTCTGAGTCGTTTAAGGACCGATTCGCTGTACGTCCTTGAGTCATGTTGAACGCAGTCTAACACTTAGTTGGCCGGATAACCCGTTCCGACCGCGAAGCCGAGTAATGTGATTCAGGCCGGGAATCGAATGGTAGGTTGCTTCTTGGAGGAGAGAAAGGATGTGCTTGGGGACATTGGCGTGAGACCAAGGGGGGGTTAGAGTCCCTATCACCTGGCAGAGTGTCGCCCTTGGGGTCGCGACATTATTCGGACCCGCGATTCCTGAATCATATGAAACGGTGGCTTGTGCGACCCTGGCAGGGGCCTGCGCGGTGAGTGTTAGAAATACCCCTCCAGCTGGATAGGAATTCGATTCGAATCGCCGTCGCTCCCGGTTAGTGAGCACTTGACTTGAGCAGCGGCAACGTAGATCTCATTAAATGAACAGATGGTTAAGTAAATGATATGTTGTTGCCGCAAGGATATACCTGCTATGGATATAATAATAATGTTGGTTGATTATACTCAAGTGAATGTTTAGTACAGGTGCTAAGATAGATGACAGGTAAATGCTAAAAATAACTGCTAGTACAGGTTATAAGAGTTTCAACTACTTATGCCTTTATGCAAAATGTGGTGTCAGCTAGCCTCTTGTGTAAGCCTTGCATAATCCTTGGTGTCACTTTATTTCTGGTTTTCGACGGGTAAGTCTAGCTGAGTACATTCCAGTACTCAGGGTTTATTCCCTCCTGTTGCAGATGACATGCTTTATCAGGGATTCTGCAAGACGTGTCTCCACCCTGCGGGTGATGATGACTAGATCACAAGGGCGTGATCGTCTCTATGTACTTTTCTCATGCTGTTGCGGGTTGTCGATCATCCAGACTGGCAGTATTTAATTAACTAGTGTGTGTGTTATGCTTCCGCTACTTTCAAACTTGGTTTGTAATATTTGCTACTCCGTGGTGTAAACTTATTTCAGAACTACTTGTGAAATGTATCGTATGATGTTGTATGTTGAATGATGCGATCCTGGTTGTAAGCAGTTTGGTTTGAAATCCTTCGTGATTTCGATTGACTACCGGGATTATATGGGCTCAAGTTTGAAAATTTGAGCGCTTCGGTGCTTGTTTTCGTACTTGTGCTCTTATAATTTGGTCGGTTCTGTTACAGCTGGTACCGGAGCATAATTCAACATTAAACACATCATCTGAGTATTTAAAAACAAAAATATTTGATTATGAAAAAGGGTTAAAACACTAAAAATTATTTTTTTTAGGTATGCCAGTGATCACATCCCTTAGCCCAAATAAGGACTCTTAGGTGGCTTATTATAAAGACTAACTTGGGGGCCTTGTTTGTTTCTGTTTCGTCGTCCATACGGCGTGATATTGTATGGATGCCATCCACTTGGGTGGTAATGTATGGATCATTTACCTCGACGCTCTGGTAAGTGTGAGTTGTGAGAGCATGATCGTCCAACCGGCGGTCTAGGGGAGAGTAGTTTTGGTGACTTACATCTTTACATGTTAAACCATGTAACTATGTAAAAGCACTTAATTATGGGAACCTCTATATCGGGTAGCTTTGATACTGAAGTATATACATTTGGGGATGTATATATGGAAAGTATTTAAATTACTGCTTTCTTGTGTGCTTATATTGGGAATTGTTGGGCTGAAATGAAATTTTCTGCAGGTACACTAACAGCGTAACGAGTAGACCGATAGTTTCGCTTATATGAGAGAACGTATGTATGCCACCGCCTAGCGTTAGAACTTTAGGTTTCTACTAAGGTGAGAGGGCGTACGAAACGTGCATGCATCATGTTTAATTATATCATACATATCATTTACTCCCTCCTTAAAAATTTCTGTACTCCCGACTAAAGTAAATTTCGTATCCCCTAAATGATCCTCACTTTAAGTCGTATCTTATCTTGTTGCTACAGATGGCACGTACCAAGAGGACCGCTCGTAAGTCCACTAGGGGCAGGGCACCGCGTCACCAGCTCGCTCCACGTGAGCTCCGCCCTGAGCCTACTGAGGTGGAAAGGCTGAGGGCAGAGCTGGCAGAGGTGACTGCTGCTAGGGATGCAGCACGGCAACAACTGGAACAAGTGATTCATGATCGTGATCAAGAAACGCTTGCAGTCCAGAGGTTGACAGTGGCAAATCGCAACTGTCAACGCATGTTGGTCCGTGTGATGGAACAGAGGGATGAAGCCTGGCACGAGGAGAACGTTCTGAGAGCTCGCCAGTTTGAGCTCGAGCAACAGTTAGAAAATGCTGAAGAATACAACGATAATCTTCATGAAGAAGTGCACCGCCTGAACAACGAGCTTAATCCCCTGCTGCCTCGAAACAACAACGTCGATGAGGACATGGGTTCGGGAATCTTCATGGCTGAGGATGATGATGAAGTAGAGGTTGATGGACCACAGGATGCCCCACCTGCAGAAGCACCAGAGGAAGAGCCAGAAGAAGAAGAAGATGAGGAGTTAGAGCCTGTCAATGATGAGGACGGCGGGGAGATCCTTGACACTGACTCGGAGGATGATGCTTAGAGTAGTCATCACGTGCCTATAATGTTAGGATCGTCTTTTGTGCCTCCCTGTGAAGGTGTGAGGCCTTGTAATAACTTGACTTGGGATGTAAGGTTGAACCGTATGTTTCCTGAATGTAGTTTGAACCTATTAATTTCGATCACAACTTGATGTCTTATTATGTTGCGTTCGATGATGGTGTCACGGTTAGCACCCTTCGGTGCCGCGACGAAACCGAGAGCCTCCTATGGCGCGCGACATAAGGCTGTGCTGCTTGGCACGCGCAGGTATCGAGGTGGCTAGTCATGATCCACCATGGAACTCTTCATTGAGAAGTCTCTTTGTGGTCAGTTTGAAGTAGCCTTTCACAGTCAACTAAAAATCTTGAGATCAAATCCAAGTACCGTGCAAAAGGTCAAAAATCACGTAGATAGCAACGTAAACGGTCCGGTAACCGTGTGCTCCCTGTGAGTAAGCCTTCATCAAAGAGCATCTTGTTGGATTACCAAGTATGATCTCGTCAAACGATGCACTAGAATGGATTGTGCGGTTGTGGTGAATTATTGTGCCTTAATTATTATGAGAAATCTATTCATACAGTCAGATTGACATTTCGCAATAATTCATCTACAAATTTCCCACATCGTCAGTGCTCATTGGCTATGCATTTTTGCAGATGTCGTACAATCTACGCCGGGGTCGTGGAAATGAGGAGGAGGAACAGCCGCCCCCTCCGCCACCACCTACTCCGGCCGAATTGATGCAGACAGTGGTCGAAGGGCAGCGCATGTTGGCGGATGCTATGCGCCAGCTGGCTAACCGGGAGGCTCGTCCTGGCCGCCAGGGCCCAGAGCCCAATCAATACAGTGATTTCAAGGACTTTCTGGATACTAAGCCCCCGCTCTTCAAGGAAGCGGAAGAACCACTGCAAGCTGATGAGTGGTTAAATACTATTGAGCAAAAGTTTCGTCTGCTTCGCCTGACTGATGAGTTAAAGACTGAATATGCTTCTCACCAGTTGCATGGTCCAGCGGGTATTTGGTGGAGCCACTATCGTTCCACACTGCCTGCCAATGTCCCGATTGCTTGGGATCAGTTTAAGGCGGCATTCCGGGGAAATTATATTCCTCCAGGTCTTATGGCAATCAAGCACACGGAGTTTATGAGGCTGTCGCAAGGAAACAAAAGCCTGACTGAATACTTGCAGTCCTTCAACAACCTGGCAAGGTATGCCACTGAGTTTGTGGATACCGATGCCAAAAAGATTGCTAGCTTCAAAAGGGGCCTCGGCCCAAAACTGATGAAAACAATGGGCACTAGCAAATGTACTACTTTCAATGATTTCATCAGCGATGCTCTAACTCAAGAGAACAACAATGCTATCTATTCTGCCTCTAAGAGCCGCAAAAGGGCCCTTGAGGCAAGTGCTTCTCAGTCAAGGACCTCAGCGGCACCGAGGTCTTCCCCTCGCCCACCTGCTCAGAATACAAAGTTCCGTCCGCCGCAGAAGAAGCCTGCTGCAAAAACGGGGTTCCGTAAGGCATATACAGTGGCTCTGCCAAAGAGTAATGCGGGCCAAGGCAGCTCCAGTGTTCCCCCTAGTAACATGCCTTGCTGGAACTGTAACAAGCCAGGCCATTGGTCCAGGAACTGTCCGTACCCTAAGAAGAATGTCAACCAAGGTAGTCGTCAGGGACACGCCCATTATAACAGCATTGAGGAAATTCCATCTGGTGAGGTGGTCACCGCTGGTAAGTTTCTAGTTGACCAACACCCCGCAGTAGTACTTTTTGATTCAGGTGCTTCGCATTCCTTTATCAGTCCTAAGTTTGCATCTAAATTTGCACACAAGTTGCATACTGTTGAAGGTGTGGGTTATTGTATTAGTGCTGCAAGTGGGAATATTTCCACAAACAAAGTAGTGGGGAACCTTAAGTTGGAGATAGAAGGGCGAAGTTATTCGCTTGCCCTATTGGTTTTACCTGGTTTAGACATAGATGTTATCTTGGGCATGAATTGGATGAGTCAGAATGGGGTACTCATTGACACATCCGCTCGAGTAGTTATGCTCAGAGATCCTACAGATCAAAAGGGTTTTCTAGTACAACTTCCCAGAAAGGTTGAATTGTCGGGGGAAATTCATGTTGTGCAAGCAAAGGCGTTGGCCGAAATTCCAGTAGTAAAAGAGTTTCCGGACGTTTTTCCCAATGATTTGCCGGGACTCCCTCCGGATCGGGATGTGGAGTTTAAAATTGAGTTGTTGCCTGGCACGGCGCCCATCTCTAGGAGACCCTATAGGATGCCTCCGAATGAACTCGCTGAACTTAAGGTGCAATTGAATGAACTTTTGAAGAAGGGGTTGATTCGTCCTAGTTCATCGCCGTGGGGATGTCCTGCTATCTTTGTAAAGAAGAAGGATCAGTCGTTGCGGATGTGCGTAGATTATAGACCTCTCAATGCAGTCACTGTCAAAAATAAGTACCCTCTACCACGCATCGACATCTTGTTCGATCAGTTGTCTAAAGCTAAAGTTTTCTCCAAGATCGATCTAAGATCTGGCTACCATCAAATTAAAATCCGACCGGAAGATGTTCCAAAGACAGCCTTTTCTACCAGATACGGTCTTTATGAGTATCTTGTTATGTCTTTCGGCTTGACAAATGCCCCCGCACACTTCATGTACTTGATGAATTCGGTGTTTATGCCTGAATTGGACAAGTTTGTGGTGGTATTTATTGATGACATCTTGGTATATTCTGTGAATGAGGAGGATCACGCTGAACATCTGCGTATAGTCCTCACAAGACTGCGTGAACATCAACTATATGCGAAGTTCAGTAAGTGCGAATTCTGGCTTCGTGAAGTACCTTTCCTTGGGCATGTGTTGTCCGATGGAGGAATTATGGTGGACCCCGCCAAGGTACAGGAAGTACTGAACTGGAAGGCTCCTATCTCGGTTCACGAGGTCCGAAGTTTTCTTGGTTTGGCTGGCTATTATCGTCGCTTCATCCCGGATTTCTCCAAAATAGCCAAGCCAATGACTCGGTTGCTGCAAAAAGACACCAGGTTTGTCTGGACTCCTGAGTGTGATGCGGCTTTTCACCAACTACGAACCCTCCTAACCTCAGCTCCGGTTTTGGCACAACCGGATATTGAGAAACCATTTGATGTTTATTGTGATGCCTCAGGCATAGGTTTGGGAGGTGTTCTGATGCAGGAAGGCCGAGTAATTGCATATACCTCTCGACAACTTCGGAAACATGAGGTGAATTATCCAACGCATGACTTAGAACTGGCTGCAGTTGTTCATGCTTTGAAAGTATGGCGGCATTATCTGCTGGGAAATGTCTGCAATATCTACACCGATCATAAAAGCCTCAAATACATCTTCACCCAACCCGAGTTGAATATGCGTCAAAGAAGATGGCTCGAGTTGATTAAAGATTATAACCTTCAAGTGCACTATCATCCAGGAAAGGCAAATGTAGTTGCGGATGCTTTAAGCCGTAAGTCTCATTGTCATTCCTTAGTTGAAACTGATTTTCATCGATCTCGCCTTCTACATCCAGCAGTCTTGTACAACATCACTGTCAGTTGTACTCTCAAAAGCAGAATTATTGAGCTCCAAAAGACTGACACTGGTATATTCCACATCAAGCGTAAGATGAAAGAGCAAGAAACTACACAGTTCAGGATAGATGAAGAGGGTGTACTATGGTTCAAGGATAGGTTAGTTGTGCCTAAGGACCGAGAGCTTCGAAATGATATTATGTCTGAAGCACACTCCTCTAAGTTGTCCATCCATCCTGGCAGCAATAAGATGTATTATGATTTGAAGCCACTTTATTGGTGGACCAAGATGCGGAAAGAGATAGCTGCATATGTTGCTAGATGTGACACCTGTTGCAGAGTTAAAGCTGTGCACATGAAAGCTGGGCTACTTCAGCCACTTTCCATTCCAGGCTGGAAATGGAAAGAGATAAGTATGGATTTCATTGTCGGACTTCCTCCTACTGTCAAAAATCATAACTCTATTTGGGTAATTGTTGATCGTTTGACCAAATCAGCTCACTTCATCCCAGTGAGAGTGGACTATCGTCCCACTGACTATGCTGAGTTGTACTTCAATCAGATAGTCCGGCTTCATGGGATACCTCGTACTATCATATCTGACCGTGGTCCCCAGTTCACTGCTCGCTTTTGGGAGCACTTGCATCACCTTCTGGGAACCAAGTTAGTGAGAAGCTCTGCTTATCACCCCCAGACATCGGGTCAGACAGAACGAGTTAACCAAATCTTGGAAGATCTGTTGCGAGCATGCGTCATTTCATCCAAGGGTTCTTGGGAAAAATGGTTACCTTTAGCCGAATTCTCGTACAATAACAGTTATCAAGAGAGTATTAAGATGGCTCCATTCGAAGCTTTGTACGGTCGTAGGTGTAGAACCCCACTAAATTGGATAGAATCTGGTGAGAGAAGATTTTATGGTATTGCTTTTGTTGAGGAAGCTGAGGAACAAGTCCGTACCATCCAAAAACATATGGCTGCAGCCCAAGCTAGACAGAAAAGTTATGCTGATCGTCGTAGAAAACCACTCGAGTTTGAAGTTGGAGACTTTGTGTATTTGAAAGTTTCTCCAATGAAAAGTGTCCAACGTTTTGGTATTAAGCGGAAACTTGCGCCAAGATACGTGGGTCCTTTTCAAATCATAGGCAAGAGTGGAGCTGTTGCGTACAAAATTTAGTTACCTCCTGAGATGAGAGCCATATTCGACGTCTTCCATGTATCTCAGCTTAAAAAGTGTCTTCGAGTTCCTGAGGAACAAGTTCCTTTAGGTGATATCAGGCTGGAATCCGACCTAACCTATGAAGAAAAGCCAGTCCGAGTGATCGATACTCCGGAACGAGTAACTAGAAGTAAGGTGGTTAAGTGGTACAAAGTGATGTGGAGTAATCAGGGAAGTGAGAGTGATGCTACGTGGGAACGGGAGGATTATTTGCGGGATGGTTATAAGGAATTCTATGAAAAATGGTACGCTTTCCAAATCTCGGGACGAGATTTTTATAAGGGGGGAGGGCTGTAACACCTCAAGTGTTTAGCTCCATAATGGCATTGCATTTGCATGAGCATAAGCAAGCATCATTCATTTCATGCATAAGCTGATGATATGTTTATATTTCATGTGAAGTAAGAAGTGAGTAGTGTGCAAAACATAAGTACCTTATGTGCAATTTCCTTGTGAGACATGTCAACCACTTTAGTGTAATATAACTAGCAAGTGTTGTGCAACACACTCATGCAACATGTGCAACATGGGCTTGCAACATTTGGGTGAAAGTATTGAAATACTTGTTCCAAAGAATGTGACACTAGGAACTTTGTGCAACCAATATGTAGAGTGGTTAATTAGGTCTTATAACACCTTAATTACATTTAGGGTAAGTAGTGGAGCAATGTTCATGTTGACCAAAATTACCAAATTGCCCTTTCAAATGTTGTTGACCAAGTTTGGAACCCTAGAGTGATCTGGTTTGACCAATTAAAAAGTCCAGCTTAGAAATCTTGCATGGAGGAGCAACCTTAAGCAAAGTTGTAGAGAATTTCATAAGGAACAAAAGTTCTAATATGGCCATCTCATGAAAATGATCAGAACATGCTCAAAAATGGCCCACAAGTCAGTATTAGGGGCTGTTTGGGGACTTAGCAAATTTTGCTAAGTGTTGAGCTGAAAACCGTTTCACTGTACCTCACTTTGACAACTTGTAACTCACAAACCAGGCCGAACCAGTCCTTGAGCCAATTGACAAAGTTGTTGTCCACACATAGCTCTACAACATTGTCAATATCACCATCACCTAGTTCTAAATGGTTTAGGAGATATGGTGCCTGGAAAAATGGGTTTCAGTCGGTTAGTTAACTGAAACTCGGTTTCAGATTTCGGGTGCCTCACTTTGGAGCTTTGTATCTCACTAACCAAGCCGAATTGGCTCGCGACCCTATTGGCAATGTTGAAGCCCTCACGTAGCTCTACCAATTTGTCAACTACGGTTCTCACCGAGTCAGCCTCAATCATGAGCTATGAGGCGATGAAATCTCCCTGTCAGTCGCTGTGGAACGCCGATGGCCTTGACAGTCATTCAGAAAAGTTCAGAAAAACCGAACTCGGCGCGTGGCCGACCGGGGACAGGAAGCCTCCGCCGCGTGGCAACACGCGTCGACGCGATGCTCACCTCGGTTGCCCAAAGACGCCACGACGCCCGGAGGCCCTTCCTCGCTGCTCCTTCTTCTGCCTCCGTGTTTCCTTCGCCACCGAGCGCGCGGCAACCGGAGGAGCATCAGCGGCCGCCACTGAAAATTCCACCACAGTCAAGCACCACCACCCAATTCCCCGTAGGCACAGTCGCACAGTGAGCTCCTCCACATCGCGGACCACACCGTACGACCGCTTGACCTCAGGTAGAGCTCGCCGAGCTTGCGCCTCCACCGCGGCCGCCATTGGCGTCGCCAAGTTGAGCTCGCGCGTGGCCGTGCTTCTCGGTGCCCTTACCGCCTTCCTTCTCCGGTGTTCTAGGTTCATCTCGGTGTGCTGGTGCTCACGGGGTAGACCGTTTGGGGGTCGAGCCGCTGCTAGCTCGCCGGAGCCGGCAAGCACGCGGTCGTGGCCGCCATTGCCGCTGCCACCCCCCCTAGCCACGGTCATAGTGTCAATTAGTTATGCCAATCGTTGCGCGAGGTGGTGGTGAACGCGCTGGTACGGTAGCTTCGCCGGAGCTGCCGCCGGCGGCGAGCTATCGCCGTCGCCTTCTTTTCCCCCTCTGCCTCCCTCGCTGACCAGTGGGGTCCACAGGTCAGGCGCGCGCGCGAGCGGGAGGCCGGTCGCGTGCCGTCGCGTGGGAGCGGGCCGTAGCGCGGGGAGTGGGCCGCGTGGGTCTCCCAGGCCGGCCCGGTAGCAGGGTTTCGATTTTCGTTTTTATTTTCTTTCTATATTTGCCACAGATTTTGGGTAAAGTTAGGAAATGTATATCTAGGGTTTTGATGATCCAAAAATCATGAGATAAATTTTGTTAGGGTCTACATGATGTGTAGTATTTTAGAAAAATATAAATCTGGAATGTGATGTTTAATTTCTAGGAGAATTTAATAGATCCTTTAAATATGTTTTGGAATGCATGCAAATTTGTTAAATTTATAACTTGAGCTGTAGTGTTCCATAAATCATAAAATTTGGTGGGTAGGTTACTCTATGCTAGCCCTAGCTCTGGTAAAAATTTGGGCATCAGTGCTTAAGTAATTTCCAAGTTATAGTGCTATCTTGTTATTTTAGGAAATGCTTAAAGGAATTTTAGTAATTTTTCTACATGTGTAATGTTCTCATAAATTTTTGGAGAATGTCTTGGTGTCTTAAAGTGTCTAAGAAAAATATGAAATCTGTTGTTTGACACTTTTCAATAGGGTTCCCTATTTATGCAAAAATCAGCCTTATTAGCTTGGGAATTTTGTGTAGGAAGTTCCTGTGAATAAATTGAGTTCAAAATTTTACAGTAGTCTCTTTGTGGGTCAGAGAGTCCCCTGTAATTTTTGTAAAATTTTAGGAGCAGTTTACACATATGTTTGAAATTCCACTTAATTACTTAAGTAAATTGAGAAATGGGTTTAAATAAATGTTCTAGGTGGGCACACCTTACTTTCTGGTGTCTTTGTGATATTTGTGAACTTGTAGTAGCATTAGTTTGGTTTTAGAGAATGTTTGCTACATCAATAAATATTTAACCTTTGTAATTTTAGGTTTTCTGGACAGCTAAGTAGTAATTCTAAATTTGGCTTTGATAAAATTGGTTTCTGGACAACTTGTAAATACCAAAGTTGGAGTAAACTTGATGAACTAGCTTGTGTCAAAATTTGGAAACATTTGGCTTAGTAGTTTGAGAGTTACTGTTGTTTAAAGTGGCAGTTCAAAATCTGCTACTCTCTGTTTTGGAGAGGACAGATTCTGGAACTTGTGAAGTTTGACATGGAAAACTTAGGAGTTTGGAGTTGAGGTCTGAAAATGAATTGTAGTACATTTCTTAGGCTTTCCAGATTGGCTTAGATCATATCTTTTGGAATTGTAAATCTCCAGTTGTGATAAAAACAAGTAGCTGCTGTCCAGAATGCTTACTGTGGTGCTTTGCTGATTGATATGGTGTGATATCCTAAGACATGCTACTTTTGTAATTGTTAGGTGTTAGGGCCTTAACTGAGGATGAGCAGCTTTATCTTAGGTTAAGTAGATTAGGTGAGTACTTCTCTACTGGAGAAGAGATTTGCACGTACTAATAAAATAACTTGAATAGAGTATTTTATTCTGAAATGCATTTCATTCCGAGCATGTTGCACCCATTTATGCATCCATTATATTTATTGTGCATTCATGCAATAGGTGCACCGGAGGGGGTAACTCTCCTCGAATTCGAGCCTGTGATTCCGGAGGAGGACCAGGAGCAGCAGGAGCCCGAGGATCCAGCAGGCGAAGGAGTGCCCGCAGACGACCTTCCTGAGTGTCCAGATCACCGGCCTTCGACCTTTCTGAAAGGCAAGCCCCGGTGCATGCTGAACCTACTGTTTTATAAATTTATCTTGAGTACTTTTAATTGTTTACTGCATTAAGTTGTAGGAGTTATATGAAAACACTTGTTGCATTATACCTGTCCTTGTCCAGATATCGTACTTAATCCTATTTTAGGTTTAGGCACGTGTCAATGCTTAGCCCTGCTTAGTACGGTAGAAGTCGGGTGATTTCCGGTCATCCGCGAGATGTAGGAAGGAGTCACGAGTGGCTCTATGGCTATCGTGAATGGAACCATGCTTAAAAATGAAATTGAGACCGGGCGGGAGTTCGATAGTACAGCCGCAAGACACTTCACGTCTTGGGTGTGGAGCTATGCCCGTCTGAGTCGTTTAAGGACCGATTCGCTGTACGTCCTTGAGTCATGTTGAACGCAGTCTAACACTTAGTTGGCCGGATAACCCGTTCCGACCGCGAAGCCGAGTAATGTGATTCAGGCCGGGAATCGAATGGTAGGTTGCTTCTTGGAGGAGAGAAAGGATGTGCTTGGGGACATTGGCGTGAGACCAAGGGGGGGGTTAGAGTCCCTATCACCTGGCAGAGTGTCGCCCTTGGGGTCGCGACATTATTCGGACCCGCGATTCCTGAATCATATGAAACGGTGGCTTGTGCGACCCTGGCAGGGGCCTGCGCGGTGAGTGTTAGAAATACCCCTCCAGCTGGATAGGAATTCGATTCGAATCGCCGTCGCTCCCGGTTAGTGAGCACTTGACTTGAGCAGCGGCAACGTAGATCTCATTAAATGAACAGATGGTTAAGTAAATGATATGTTGTTGCCGCAAGGATATACCTGCTATGGATATAATAATAATGTTGGTTGATTATACTCAAGTGAATGTTTAGTACAGGTGCTAAGATAGATGACAGGTAAATGCTAAAAATAACTGCTAGTACAGGTTATAAGAGTTTCAACTACTTATGCCTTTATGCAAAATGTGGTGTCAGCTAGCCTCTTGTGTAAGCCTTGCATAATCCTTGGTGTCACTTTATTTCTGGTTTTCGACGGGTAAGTCTAGCTGAGTACATTCCAGTACTCAGGGTTTATTCCCTCCTGTTGCAGATGACATGCTTTATCAGGGATTCTGCAAGACGTGTCTCCACCCTGCGGGTGATGATGACTAGATCACAAGGGCGTGATCGTCTCTATGTACTTTTCTCATGCTGTTGCGGGTTGTCGATCATCCAGACTGGCAGTATTTAATTAACTAGTGTGTGTGTTATGCTTCCGCTACTTTCAAACTTGGTTTGTAATATTTGCTACTCCGTGGTGTAAACTTATTTCAGAACTACTTGTGAAATGTATCGTATGATGTTGTATGTTGAATGATGCGATCCTGGTTGTAAGCAGTTTGGTTTGAAATCCTTCGTGATTTCGATTGACTACCGGGATTATATGGGCTCAAGTTTGAAAATTTGAGCGCTTCGGTGCTTGTTTTCGTACTTGTGCTCTTATAATTTGGTCGGTTCTGTTACAGACCATAGGATTCAACTCATACCTGAGGCTCAGCCAGTACGCATCAGACCGTACCATTACTCTCCGATCCAAAAGAATGAGATAGAAGCTTAAGTAAAGCAAATGCTAGACAATGGCGTTATCAGGCCGAGCACTAGTGAATTTGCATCGCCGGTGTTGCTCGTGCGGAAGAAAGATGGGACATGGCGATTTTGCGTAGACTACCACCATTTGAATGTCATCACCATGAAGCATAAACATCCAATGTCGGTGGTGGATGAATTACTGGATGAGATCAGTGACGCTAAATGGTTCACAAAACTCGACTTCAGTGCTAGATACCATCAGATACGCATGGCTCAGGGGGATGAGTACAAGACGACTTCCCGAACACATCAAGGGCTATATGAATTTCTGGTTATGTCTTTCGGTCAGACCAACGTGCCAGCCACATTTCAGAGTCTAATGAATGTGATCTTTGTAGCACTATCACGTCGAGGAGTATTAGTCTTCATGGATGATATCCTTATCTACAGTGCCACATTAGAAGAGCATGTGAAACTATTAGCTATTATGGAGACACGTCAGTTTCTGATAAAAAGATCCAAATGCATGTTTGCACAGCCATCAGTAGATTACTTGGGCCATGTCATTTCATCTCAAGGTGTGGCAACAGACCCAACAAAGGTCTAGGCAGTTGTCACTGGCCTACCCCGGTTAATGTCAAGTAGTTAAGGGGTTCCTTGGATTAACATGGTACTATCGCAAGTTCATTCAACATTATGGGATGATGGCTAGACGATTAACAGAGTTGCTCAAAAAAGCATGTCAGTTTCAGTGGACACCTCAAGCAGCTAAGGCATTTCAGTTTCTCAAGCAAAGCCTGGTGCAAGCACCTGTACTGTTTGTACCTAATTTTGAGTTGCCATTTGTTCTAGAGACTGACGCCAGTGATTATGGGATTGGTGCAGTATTAATGCAGGCAAACCACCCGGTAGCATACTTGAGTAAGCATTTGTGCCCAAGGAATCAAAGTGTCGGTGTTCGGACCCACGGGGGTCCTAAACCAACGAGTAAATGCTGCGTGTCTCTTTCCTGGATGGTGATGCAAGGAGAACACACGGGGGTTTATCCTGGTTTGGGCAAAAGAAGGCCCTACGTCCAGCGGGGGGAGATGTTTGTATTTCCTTGCACCGAGGTGCTCGTGTAGGGGTTACAAGCATGCGAGAGAGGGTGTCGAGCCCAAGTCTTAGAGAGAAAAGAGGAAAAAGGTGGTTGCTTGAGATGTCGATCTTCTGTTTTGTGTTTTTCGTTCCGTCTTCCTCCCTCCGTTGAACCCTGGCCTGCCCTTTTATAGGGTGAGGGGAGGCCAAGACGACGGGGAGCCTTGAGGTGATGTTTTGTCGATTCCTGTTGAGTTGACTGTAGCGACGTGCCTTGGGAATGGTCGGCCATCCCCGGACACCCTGACGTTGTGGGAGACAAGATGGCGAAATGACCCAGAGCGCCATGCCATACCGTCCTTTGAACTAAGTCGAGCGTCGGGGCTGGGTCGAGGCCGGGTCGAGGCCGGATGGATAAGGCCGAATCCCCGATATCGCGGAGAACGGGCCTTGTCTTATCCTCCCTCGAGGGTGATTGATGGTGAACAGTGCGCGGTAAGGTGGGTATAGTGACGGGATGGGCGGTAAAACAGTGAGATCTGACACGGGTATTGTTCCCACGTCGATCCTGACCGCATCCATGCCGGTAGGTGGTAGTAGGTAACCACATTGAATGCTATGGCTTTTGTCCTGGGGTAGGCAAAGAAAAGGTGTCGAGGTGCTCGATCCGGGCTCACGCGAGTCGGAGTTCTCCCCAGCGGGCGGTCGAGCCTCGCGCGGGTCGGAGCGCTGTCGAAGTACCTTGCAGCACGGGATGGGGCGCGGTCGAGGCGCCCCGTCGAGCGGGCCTCGTACGAGTCGGAGCCGGGGCGTGGTCGAGGCGCCCCGTCGAGCGGGCCTCGTACGAGTCGGAGCCGGGGTGCTATCGAGGCGCCCCGTCGAGCAGGCCTCGTACGAGTCGGAGCCGGGGCACGGTCGAGGCGCCCCGTCGAGCGGGCCTCGTACGAGACTGACTGGGTACGCGGTCGAGGTGGGCTATATTTTATTGCGGTTTCGGTCGTGTTAGTTTTTTGGCGATAGCTGCGGGTACCCCCGTACTGTTGGTACCGACAGTAGCCCCTGAGCCTTTGGGTGAGTGTGTGATCACTCTCCCAGAGGTTGGTCAGAATTGGAGTCGTAGCGCCGTGATTTTTTCCGGCGGGGGCGCGCGAGCGCACCCGCCGGGTGTAGCCCCCGAGGCCTCGGTGGAGTATTGAGACTCCTCCAAGGTCTTGTACGCGTTTGATTGGGGAACAATTCGTTGCGGTCAAGCCCCCGAGCCTCGCGCGCGCGAGGTCGATCAGGGTCCTGGCCGTCTTTTGCTACGCGACCCTCACGCTCCTTTTCCGAAAAAAGGAGGAGGGGTGGAGAACGCCGTACTACCCTCGTTTGGGCGCGAGTTCCGACGATCTCCGGTGAGCTGCTAGCGGGGGAATTCGAGTGAGAACCCGTGCCCCGTTCGTTAGAGGTCAGCTAGTGGCCCGGAGACGCCCTCAAAGATGCCAAGAAGTGGTCGTGTGGATCTCGATTCCCTTCGACAGGATTCGAGGGCTCGATGCCTCCCCCGGAGGGATTCCTACGACGACCTTCTCCTTCAGCCTCGAATACGTCCTGGGGTGCCTCGAGAGCGTGGCTCGAGCCCTTGGCCATGTACGGGTGCACCCTGGGTCGTCCCTAACTCTGTTGCTCGAGGGCAGCTGTCGAACCCTGTTCGAGGGCCAGCTTTCGCTCCCTCGAGACTTATTCCGGGGCTTGGGGCCTGTTTCTGCGGTCGGGACCCCGAGCCTCGCGCGCACGAGGTCGATCAAAGTCCCGGTCATCTTTTGCGACCCTCACGCTCCGTTTCTGAAAAAAGGAGGGGTGGAGAACGCCGTACTACCCTCGTTTGGGCGCGAGTTCCGACGATCTCCGGTGAGCTGCTAGCGGGGGAATTCGAGTGAGAGCCCGTGCCCCGTTCGTTAGAGGTCGGCTAGTGGCCCGGAGGCGCCCTCAAAGATGCCAAGAAGTGGTCGTGTGGATCTCGATTCCCTTCGACAGGATTCGAGGGCTCGATGCCTCTCCCGGAGGGATTCCTACGACGACCTTCTCCTTCGGCCTCGAATACGTCCTGGGGTGCCTCGAGAGCGTGGCTCGAGCCCTTGGCCATGTACGGGCGCACCCTGGGTCGTCCCTAACTCTGTTGCTCGAGGGCAGCTGTCGAACCCTGTTCGAGGGCCAGCTTTCGCTCCCTCGAGACTTATTGCGGGCTTCGGGCCCATTTTCCACATACCTGGGGATATTCGTCCGCGGATCCCTCCCTCGTTCATTAGCCGGGCGCGTCTTTTGGGGAGGCGAGATCGGCGCGGTAGTGGGCGACGTGGCGTGTGGTCACGACGTGGGGGACGACCACGTGCCCGACTCCTGCGAGATGTAAGGAAACGGTTAGGTGAGCGCATTTAATGCGGGAAACTGTTCCTACCTTCTCGCGCGGCCGTTGGGCTTCCGCCTGGGCATATAAAGTTAAGGCCTAGGGGTCTGCGTTCCCCACCGGTCCCTTGTGTTCCTGCAATCTTCTGCCTCAGACAATCTTTGCCTTATCGCGTTCTCCGCCCGCGTCGTCGCCGCCACCGCATCCCTTCCATCCATCCCCCCTCCGACAGCACCGATGGCAGGAAAGAGCCAGATCCTCCCCGCCGACGACTGGGCCGCCTCCTCGGTGACGGAGAGGAGGTTGGAAGAGTTGGTCGAGGACGGGTTGTTGCGGCCAAGGACGAGCCGGTCGCAGCCGGAGTGGATGGCGTCGCCCCCTGCCCACCGGGAACCGGTGCCCCCTGAAGGGTATGTGGTGAGCTTCGTCTGCTTCCACGAGCGGGGGTTTGGCGTGCCGGCGTCGGTCTTCATGCGCCCCTCGATGATATCCCCCTGGACAAGGGGAAACAAAGCGATGGGGTCGAGGAGGGTGAGGTCGCGGACCAGGCCGGTGTCGCGACGGCCATTGGAGAGGCGGATACCGCGGGCGAGGCCGGTCCTTCCGCGGGAACGGGAGACGCCCCAGCCGGGTCATCCTCGTCGTGGCCCGACATCGCCGCGCTGGCAATAGCGCGGGCCAAGACGGAGCTGCCGAGGTGGGGGGGCCGTCCCTTCAGTTCAGGGACGCTATGAACCCCGACGCCGAGCCCATCTTTGTCCTGAGCGACAAAGATGAAGTGCACCGATGGGAATACCTCGAGGGCGTCCGCCAGCACCTTGACCGGTTGCTCCGAGTGGCGTCCGGTGCTGTGCGAAGTATGGGGGATGCCACCAAGGTATGATCGACCCGTCAGCTTTCTTGATGTGTTTTTTTCGGATTTGTGACCTTTTCGAATTGCATTCAGGAGCTGAAGGAGTACCCCGCCGCAAGTCGCTCTTCATCCGGGACGAGAGTGGCGTGTGGGGCGCGCTGTCCCAGCAACGGGTTCTGGTCGAGGAGGCCCAGAAACGGCTATCCGATCGGAACGCCGAGATGGCTGAGCTGCGCGTCGCGTACGCGGTGGTGAAAGAAGAAGCAACGCAGGCGCGGGCGGCCGAGGCCATGATGCGCACTGGCATGGACAAGGCTCGGGAGGAGGCTGCCCAGGCCCGCAGGGATCTCGAGCCCCTGTCCATGCGGGTGAAGGAGCTCGAGGAGGATGTCTCCCAGGTTAGCCTTCAGCGCGACACCCTCAACGTCGAGGTCACGACGCTGAAGGGAGCCGTCTAAGAGAAGGACGCAGCTCTCGAGTCTGCTCGGCAGGAGATCGAGGCGCTAAAGGCAGCCATCAGCGACAAGGACAGCACCTTCCTGGGGCTCGAGCGAACGTGCGGGGGGCTTCGTGACGAGGTCGTGGGCATGCAGACCCATATCTAGGGTAAGTGTGATTGTCACGGCCACGACGTTGAAGGCCCCGCGTTGGGTATTAATTTGTTTGTCATGTTTCAGAGTTGGAGAGAGAGAATCGAGAGGCCCAATCTTCTGTCAACTCCTTCCAGAGCCTCCTCGAAGCCGAGATCTGAAGGACCCAACTTCTCCAGGGCACGATCACCACCGTATGCGATGGCCTGGGGGTCGAGCCCGACGCCAACACCGGGGAAGATGTTCCGGGGAACTCCTTCGTCCGCCGGATGGTGGCGCTGGGCCGCCTTGCCCGGGAGAAGATACGGGACGGCCTCCATCACGGCGTGAAGAGGGCGCTGGCCGTCGTCCGTTCAGGGTTTGTGTTTGACATGAATCTCGTCGCCGAGGGCTTTGTCATAGACCCAGATCGGACAGACGAGGAGAACGTGGATGCTTGCGTGGAGCTGATCGAAGCCGCCGAAGAGCCTGGAAGCCGTCTGGCCTCGCTTTTTGAAGCTGAGGTGGTTCCGCCTGCCGACGACGAGGGCCTGTGAGCCAAATCTGGGCATGAAGGCCCATGTAATGAGTTAGTATTTCGAATTTTGGTTGTGGCGGCCGTGGAGGCCTTAAAAACTCGAAACATAAACCGGTTCGTGGTTGATTTAGTTTTACTCGAACTTTTCTTCCCTTTATCGCTCGGACCGTGTTCTCGCGTGATTTACTTAGCACGCAGCTGCATCCTTTGGCGTAAGGGAGCGAGTGGAGGTACCGTAGCCTCGGAGGCGTAAGTGATCTCGCGACTCAACTTCCCTCGAGCTTCAGGGTGATGTTGCGGCCTTGTAAATCGTGTGAGAGCCTGATCTAAGCGACAGGGGGTATGTTCTTTAAATTTAGGAACTGTTATTTAGATCTTCCTATCGTGAAGGCGTACCTCTAAAAGGTGTAAGGGGTGAGTGGAGGTACCGTAGCCTCGGAGGCGTAGGTGATGCTCCAGACTCGAGAGCCCTCTCGAACCTTAGGGTGCTCTTTCAGCGAAGTCGATCTAAGAAGCGGTTCTTAAATTTTTTAAAAAAGAGCATAAGTTTTTTCGGGGACCGGGGGTTCCCCCCTTGCAGCCCCCGAGGGAGGGTCGACTCTGGGAGTGCAGGGTCGATCCTTCCTTATTACGAAACGAGAGTTTGAACATCGATGTATTCTTTATTTGACGAAAAAGAAAATACAGAGCCTCGAGGCTTTTTAAGGAAAGAAGCGACGTAGATGTTCAATGTTCCAAGCGTTGGTGAGGATTTCGCCCTTTTCGTTGGATAACTTGTAGGTGCCCGGCTTTAGTACTTCTGCAATGATGTACGGCCTTTCCCATGGTGGTGTGAGCTTGTGCCGTCCCTTGGTGTTCTGGTTCCGCCGTAGCACCAAGTCGCCGACGTTGAGGTCACGCTTGCGGACGTGTCTGTCGTGGTAGCGTCGGAGACTCTGCTGATACCTGGCAGAGTGCAACAGAGCCACATCTCGGGCTTCCTCGAGCTGGTCGAGGGCGTCCTGTCTTGTGGCGCCGTTATATCTTTCGTTGTATGCCTTCTACCTTGGGGATCCGTATTCTATATCGGTTGGTAGCATAGCCTCAGACCCGTAGACTAAGAAAAACGGAGTGAACCCCGTGGCTCGACTCGGCGTTGTTCTTAGGCTCCACAGGACCGAGGGTAGCTCGACAGCCCATCTTTTGCCATGTTTGTTTAATTTGTCAAAGATTCTAGGCTTCAGGCCTTGTAGGACCATGCCGTTGGCACGTTCCACCTGACCGTTTGTTTTTGGATGAGCCACGGCTGACCAGAGCACTCGGATGTGGTGGTTGTCGCAGAAATCCAAAAGCTTTCGGCCAGTGAACTGGGTGCCATTGTCTGTGATGATACAGTTGGGGACCCCAAAGCGATGAATAATGTTAGTGAAGAAGAGCACAGCTTGCTCGGACCTGATGCTGGTGATAGAGCGGGCCTCGATCCACTTGGAGAATTTGTCGATGGCGACGAGCAGGTGAGTGAAGCCGCCAGTTGTTCTTTTCAGTGGTCCGACAAGGTCGAGCCCCCAGACGGCAAACGGCCATGTGATGGGGATAGTTTGCAGGGCATGTGCCGGAAGATGGGTTTGTCTCGCATAGTACTGACAACCCTCGCAGGAGCGTACTAGCTTGACAGCGTCGGAGACCGCGGTCGGCCAATAGAATCCTTGTCTAAAGGCGTTTCCGACGAGGGTTCGAGGTGCTGCGTGGTGACCGCAATCCCCCGAGTGAAGATCGCCGAGCAGATTCCTGCCTTGCTCTTTTGTGATGCAACGTTGGAGGATACCAGTAGGGCTACGGCGGTAGAGCTCTCTGCTGTCGCCCACGATCACAAAAGTTTTGGCCCGGCGTGCGATCCGTCGAGCCTCAGTCTTATCCGAGGGGAGGTCCCCTTGGCCAAGGTAGTCGAGGTACGGAATACGCCAGTCAGGTTCGAGGTCAGACGGTGGCGTTAGGTCTTCCACCTGCATGGCTTCAGCCCCGGTCGAGGGGGCTTCTGCCTCAGGTGGAGGGTCGAGCGACGCCCCGTCGACCCCCTCATCTGGCCTAAGGTCAACGGATGCTCAGTGCCTTTCCCTTGGGATCAGCGGGGTCGAGGGGTACGAGTTTGACATCTTCAGCGGGCTCGAAGCTGCCGGCATGGCGTTTTGGGTCGGGAATAGCATTAGCAAGACCGTCGAGGTCTGCAGCTAAGATCGCCGACCCCAAAATAGCCTCGCCGTGTTCGACGCACTCGACGTCGCACTCGTAGGCATGTTCATACGAGGGCCCTACAGTGATGACACCGTTTGGGCCAGGCATTTTGAGCTTGAGGTAGGTGTAGTTCGGGATCGCCTTGAACCTGGCATAGCATGGACGCCCCAGGATAGCGTGGTACGTTCCACGGAATCCGACCACATCGAAAGTGAGAGATTCCTTTCGAAAGTTGGCCGGTGTGCCAAAGCAAACAGGCAGATCGATCCGCCCGAGGGGTTCCGCCCGTTTCCCTGGCACGACTCCGTGGAAGCCCCTGACGCTAGGCTGGAGGCGCGCTCTGTCGACCCCCAGGAGGTCGAGGGTCTGAGAGCAGATAATATTGAGGCTGCTTCCGCCGTCCATGAGCACCTTGGTGAGGCGTGTGTTGGCGATGATGGGGTCAACGACGAGTGGATAGACCCCCGGGTTGGGGACGTAGTCCGGGTGGTCGTCACGGTCGAAAGTGATGGCCACCGCGGACCAATCAAGGAAGCGGGGTACTGCCGATTGTACGGAGAAGACCTCGCGCTGTTCTCGCTTGCGCTGGCGCGCAGAGAGGCAGGTCGAGGGCCCTCCGTAGATCATGAAGCAGTCGTGGATCTCGGGAAATTCCCCGTCCTTGTTGTCACCCTTAGGGTCCTCCTTGTCGTCCTTCTTGGCGCCGGCACCCCCGAAGTACCTGCGCAGCATGTGACAATCCTCGAGGTTATGGTTAGTGAGTCCCTTATGGCAGGGACACGGTTCTTTGAGCATTTTGTCGAAGACGCCCCCGCCGGGGGGGGCCTCGAGGTTTCTTGTGCTCGGTAGCAGCGACGAGCTCGTCGGCCGGGGCCTCGAGCTTGCCCTGCTGGCCTTTCTTCTTCTTGCGGTTGTTTCTCTTGGGGCCTCGGGTGGAACTAGCGGGATCGTCGACCTTCTGCTCTCCCCTTTCCGAGTCGCCGCCAAAGATTGCACCAACCGCCTCCTCGCCGGCGGCGAAGTTGGTGACGATGTCCATCAATCCGTTGGCAGTGAGTGGGGTGTTACAGCCCAACTCTCGGACCAACTCCTTACAGGTGGTGCCGGAGAGGAAGGCCGTAATTACGTCGGAGTCGGTGATGTTGGGGAGCTCGGTACGCTGCCGGGAGAAGCGTCGGATGTAGTCTCGGAGGGATTCATCTGGTTTCTGCTTGCAGCTCCAGAGGTCCCACGAGTTGCCGGGGCGCATGTAGGTCCCCTTGAAATTTCCCTCGAACACCCTCACGAGATCGTCCCAGTCGTGGATCTGCCGAGGTGGGAGATCCTCGAGCCAGGCTCGGGCGGTGTCGGAGAGGAACAGGGGGAGTTGTCGAATGATGACCCGGTCGTCAGTGGCCCCGCCCAACTGACACGCCAAGCGGAAATCAGCGAGCCAAAGTTTGGGTTTGGTTTCGCCGTTGTACTTGGTGAGAGTCGTGGGGGGCGGAACTGAGCCGGGGGCACCGTCTCACGGATTGCCTTACTGAAGACCCGAGGACCTGGGGGCTCGGGTGAAGGGCTACGATCTTCCGAGCTGTCGTAGCGTCCGCCCCTATGGACGTGGTAGCCTCGAGCCACACCGTCACCGTGTTTGCGCGTGCGGCGCTCGACGATGTTGCCACGGGTGTCTCAAGGCTCGCGGTCGTTGTCGATGGGCTCAGGGGCCGGTGCTACCCGGTTTCGCCGGGCAGGCTCGGGGTGAACCGAGGCTTCTCTCTCCTATCGGGAAGGCTCGAGGATCCGCTCCGAGGCTGCCTCGCGTCGCCTCGAGGCAGAGCTCTCGGCCTGCTGCATGGCGGCGATCTCGAGGAGTTCTCGGATTTCATCTCGAGCCCGACGGGCGTCGGGGTTTGATGGCTCGGGCATGTTGCGGAGGAGCATGGCGGCGGCAACGACGTTCTGGCTGGCTCGGGCGAAAACCGGGGGGTCGACCACCCGGTCCTCGTCGATGAGACGTTTGACGTCGCGAGCTCTCTCGCGAGCTCTCCCGCCAAGTGCGTGTTCCGCACGCTCACGCTCGAGGGTTTGTTGGAGTAGATCCAGGTTTTCCCGTTCCTCGTCAAGCCTGTCCTGCAACTCGCGAATCTGTTCGAGCTGCGCTCCTTGATCCGCCAGGAACTGAGGCTCGTCTCGCTCGGCAGGAGGCTCGACATGAGGTGGCGTGTGACTTCCTTCGACCGGCTCTTCGTCCTCTGATTCCGAAGTGCTTTCAACGTCGATGTTGAAGCACTCGCGGGTCGGATCATAGGTGTCATCAGCCGAGTCGGAGTCAGGGGCGCCAAAGTAGTAATATGACAGGGGAATATGTGGTCGTTGCCAATCGTCACTGAGGCGGCGACGTAAAGAAGCAGTCACACGGGGCTCTGTTTTCGGTGTCTCCGTAGAGTCCCGATAATCAGAGGCCGGCGTGGACGCGACGAGGTCCAGAGTGGAGCGTAGATGGTGCCCGGGGAGTTCCTCATAAGCACTCATGCGAGTGCTCACGGAGGATGCATACTCCCGGGCAGCCGAGTCTAGTCCAAACGGGAATAGTGATGGGGATGTCGCTGCCCGTGGCGAAATAGATGCTACGGACAGTGGTGTCTCACCGGACGGGGGAGCGGCGGGATTCTCCGTCGGCACGCCACCCTTAGCCAGGCTCGTCCTTCCCAAATCTTCTAAAAGGAGATCTAGGCTGGCGCCTGGCAGGGGGGTGCCGGACCAGGGGACCCCATCGCCCTCCGCCAGGTGGAGACAGCGGTTGTACCGGGCTCGTCGTCGTCGGGCGGCCCGCGCCCGCCTGGAGCGACGGTGCCGGTGGATTGCTCCCCCGGGCTGGGAGAGCTCGTAGTCCTCGTCGGTTGGGTGCCTGGGCGGAAGTAGGACCATGTCATAGCCAGAGCCGAGCGACATGAACTCCAAACTCCCAAACCAGATCACCGTGGCCAACGGAATCGGACGTTCGGGGTCAGCCATCCAGGAAAAAAGACGAGAAAGCGACGTTTGCACGCAGCGATCCCCTACCTGGCGCGCCAACTGTCGGTGTTCGGACCCACGGGGGTCCTAAACCAACGAGTAAATGCTGCGTGTCTCTTTCCTGGATGGTGATGCAAGGAGAACACACGGGGGTTTATCCTGGTTCGGGCAAAAGAAGGCCCTACGTCCAGCGGGGGGAGATGTTTGTATTTCCTTGCACCGAGGTGCTCGTGTAGGGGTTACAAGCATGCGAGAGAGGGTGTCGAGCCCAAGTCTCAGAGAGAAAAGAGGAAAAAGGTGGTTGCTTGAGATGTCGATCTTCTGTTTTGTGTTTTTCGTTCTGTCTTCCTCCCCTCCGTTGAACCCTGGCCTGCCCTTTTATAGGGTGAGGGGAGGCCAAGACGACGGGGAGCCTTGAGGTGATGTTTTGTCGATTCCTGTTGAGTTGACTGTAGCGACGTGCCTTGGGAATGGTCGGCCATCCCCGGACACCCTGACGTTGTGGGAGACAAGATGGCGAAATGACCCAGAGCGCCATGCCATACCATCCTTTGAACTAAGTCGAGCGTCGGGGCTGGGTCGAGGCCGGGTCGAGGCCGGATGGATAAGGCCGAATCCCCGATATCGCGGAGAACGGGCCTTGTCTTATCCTCCCTCGAGGGTGATTGATGGTGAACAATGCGCGGTAAGGTGGGTATAGTGACGGGATGGGCGGTAAAATAGTGAGATCTGACACGGGTATTGTTCCCACGTCGATCCTGACCGCAGCCATGCCGGTAGGTGGTAGTAGGTAACCGCATTGAATGCTATGGCTTTTGTCCTGGGGTAGGCAAAGAAAAGGTGTCGAGGTGCTCGATCCGGGCTCACGCGAGTCGGAGTTCTCCCCAGCGGGCGGTCGAGCCTCACGCGGGTCGGAGCGCTGTCGAAGTACCTTGCGGCACGGGATGGGGCGCGGTCGAGGCGCCCCGTCGAGCGGGCCTCGTACGAGTCGGAGTCGGGGCGTGGTCGAGGCGCCCCGTCGAGCGGGCCTCGTACGAGTCGGAGCCGGGGTGCTGTCGAGGCGCCCCGTCGAGCAGACCTCGTACGAGTCGGAGCCGGGGCGCGGTCGAGGCGCCCCGTCGAGCGGGCCTCGTACGAGACTGACTGGGTACGCGGTCGAGGTGGGCTATATTTTATTGCGGTTTCGGTCGTGTTAGTTTTTTGGCGATAGCTGCGGGTACCCCCATACTGTTGGTACCGACACAAAGTTTGTCCATATATGAGAAAGAGTGCTTAGCAATCTTGATGGTTGTTGAAAAGTGGAGGCCATATTTGTAGCATAAGCAATTTGTGATTCGCACTGATCATAGGAGTTTGCTACATCTAACTGAACAAAGGGTGACTTCAAAAATCCAGCACAAAGCCTTGGTGAAGCTCATGGATTTGGCTTATCAAATACAATATAAGAAAGGTACTACCAATGCAACTGTAGATGCTCTATCTAGATGTGTGTCTCAGGAAGAAGTTGTTGCCCTCTCTAAGTGTATCCCATCTTGGGTTCAGAAGCTGAGAGATGGGTATGCTGATCATGCTGAAGATAAGCAGTTATTAACTGAGTTGGCAGTCAATACACAAAATAAAAAAGGATTTGCCTTGAAAGATGGAGTCATCAAGTTCCAAGAAAGAGTTTGGGTGGGCCACAATGTTCTAGCCCAATAACACATCTTACAGGCCTTGCATGCAAGTGGGATAGGGGGCCACTTAGGTATATCTGCAATCTATAGTCGAGTCAAGTCCTTATTCGCTTGGCCAAATTTGTAAAAGTCAGTGCAACAGTTTGTGCAACAATGTGAAATCTGTCAACAAGCAAAAGTTGAGCATACTAAGTTGCCTGGATTGTTGCAGCCACTTCCAGTGCCAGTACATGCTTGGGAGGTTATTAGCTTAGACTTTGTGGAAGGTTTGCCCACATCTGACAGATACAATACAATTTTTGGTGGTGGTTGACAAGTTTTCCAAGTATGGCCATTTTATCCCTCTTCATCATCCATTTACAGCAATTTAAATTGCTAAACTATTTCTGGACAACATATACAAGTTACATGGCCTACCAAAGGCTATCATCTCAGATAGAGACCCTATCTTTACTAGTGTACTAGGGCAACAGCTGTTTAAGTTTACTGACACACAATTGTTGATGAGTTCATCTTACCACCCCAAACTGATAGGCAAATAGAGAGATTAAATCAGTGTTTAGAAGGATTTTTGAGGTGCACAGTACACTCTTGCCTGAGAATGTGGAGTAAGTGGCTTTCGGTTGTAGAATTTTGGTACAATACTGCTTATCATTCTACATTGGGTAGATCACAATTTGAAGTATTATATGGTCATAGTCCAAGGAAACTCAGTATCTCTAATCTGCATCTTAGCACTGTCCCAGATCTTGAACAGTGGATGACGGAAAGAGAGTTACTAACTAAGGTCATTCAGCTGTAGTTGCAAAGAGCTCAACAACGAATGAAATCACAAGCTGATAAGCACAGAATGGTGAAAGAGTGTTTCAGCCTGGGGATTTAGTCTACATGAAGTTGCAGCCTTATGTGCAGCCTTCAGTGGCTGCACGATCAAACAGGAAATTATCATTTTGCTACTATGGCCCCTACAAGGTTTTACACCGTGTCGGAGAAGTGACATATAATTTGGAATTACCTGATGGCAGCAGAATTCATCCTGTGCTGCATGTGTCTCAACTCAAGAAACATGTGCCCAAAGATGTGTTGGTATATGAAGATTTAACTACAGTTAGCACAGATCCTATGCAAGTTCAGCAGCTGGAGAAAATTCTTCAGTCCAGAATGGTGCGAAGGGGAGCTAAGATGATCAAACAAGTATTGGTGCAATGGACATCAATGCCACCTGAGATGGCAACCTGGGAGGACGAAGCAGATGTTCATCGAGAACAAGTGCAGGTGTTGGTCGACTGAGGACAGTCTCCAGCTTAAGGAGGAGGGAATGTCAGGTACTGATGAGTGGATCCTGGTGAAGTATGACGGCGTTCTGTCAAACCGTATGTAGGCGGTTACGAAGTCGGCGCTCTTGCCATCTGGCAATAGCCGTAGGGTGTTGGCTATATAAGCCAAAGCTTGAGGAGAACGAAGACAGCGAACTGATAACAAATTAGTCAATAGAATCATAGAAGTAGCAGTAGTTCTTCAGCGGTTCATCCGCTCTTGTATCCAAACATTGCTCAGTTCGTAATAAAGCTCACTGAATTCGCTCCCCACACCCTTCCATCTCTACCGCGTTCGTCACTGGAGTAGTTTTGACTTGCCCTGTTCAGACTAAGCTGATTATGTTGCTGGGATCTATTTGTCATTTTTAATTGTCCAGAGTCAACTCCGGTTTGCAAATACACGTACCTATCTACTCCCTCCATTCCAAATTATAAGGCATTCCAAGAATCTTAGAAAGTCAAAACATCTTAAGTTTGATCAAAATTATAGAGAAAATTACAAAAATTTATAACATCAAATAGGTATACTATGAAAATATAATTAATAAAGAATCTAATGATACTTAATTGGTGTCATAAATATTATTATCTTATCATATAAATTTGATCAAACTTGAGATCATTTGACTCTCCAAGATTCTTGGAATGCCTTATAATCTGGGATGGAGGGAGTAGCTAGTACGCACTCCCTTCGTATCAGATTTAGAAGTCATTTTGGATAAATTTTAAGTCAAACATTGAGAATATAAATCATCAATAACTTTTAAGTTGTTGAGTTTGTAAATGTAAAAATTATATGAATAAATTTGTCTCGAAAAATACTTTCATAAAAATATACATATATTATTTTTCTATAAATATTTTTTTATAAAAATAAGAGGTCAAAGTTATATTTTGGAGACCGTGTCTCTGTCATAAACGACTTCTAAATCCGATACGGAGGACGGAGTACTACGTATCATTGTAAGCACGATAGATATAATCAAATTGCCTGATGCTACTTGCTTTAGTTCTTCTCGCTCCCATGCTGACGACTCAAAGATACGTACCATGATTTCGTTTCAGAAATAATTGGTTGGAAAGAACGTACACCTGCTTAATGCCATTCGCAGTGTTGTGTTTAACAGGACAATGATTCATTATTTATATATCTATAAAATCTAAAAAAAGGAACATAAACGAAGCTTCATGTCACCAAAAACAATAGGGACGTTAATCTGGGCCCTTTTCCTCTTAAGTGTGTTCTGGGGGCTTCAGAGTTGAATCTGCCATCCAGCTGAAGCCTAGTTAGCCATTCAGGCCATGTTGATAACACTTTCCGGCCCAAAACTGAGCTGCAACTCTTTCTTTCTTTTTCCTTTTTTTAATTCCGCTTTCAGGTGTGGCTATATAGTAGGAATAAAATACCGGGTTAATTGGTGCCTGAACAGAAGTAAAGTTCAGAGGTCTATCCTGCTCCTGTGCATACATTATTCACACGTCACACCCAGGGGCGGAGCCATAGCAACCAAATTAACATTTCTGCTACAATACAAAAGATAGCTGAAAACTAAAAGAATAAAGGGAACAAAACTAATTAGCCTCAGGTCTCTAACCTTCTCCCGATCAATCTAATTCTTACACCATAAAAAGAATCACAATTTATAACAGGAAGTAGTTAATAAACAAGGGAATAATTAATTAACCCTAGATCCTAAAGGTTAAATGACAAATAGTCGGTCAGTTGTTGTTTACCCATTACTCGGACAAAATGGTCACTTAAACAAGCAAAATGGACGTTTAAACAAGTTGAACTAACGATTAAACGAAAATGGTGCTCCACTGGTGCATGGGCTAAATGACCGTTTAGGTAAAAGTGAAAAAAGCGTAGGAGATAAGGAAGATAACAGGAAGACTAATGCTAAATAATATAGATGCCATTGGAGATCCATTTGGAGGGAGCAAACAAGCAAAACACGAATTACAATTAACTAGCTATTAGAGATTAATATAGAAGAAGAACAAAAAAAATCAAAGTACAAATAGCATCATTAACTAGCTAATTAGACAATTATTAAGTATCTAATTTAGGGAGTATATTATGGGAGGTATGGGAAGGTTGGGGTGTCAGGCCCCCCTCAGCTCCTCCTTCCCTTCGCCACTGGTCACATCTAAGAATCTAACCAGTCGAGCCATGCTTAGTTAACAAAGACATTGTGTGTGGTTGGAAGCCTCAAGACGACAGGTACGAAAATAGGCATGAAAGGATTGGTATCATACTTACCTTTTAGAAAGTGAGTCTCAACTAGTTTGATTGGAATGTATGGACAATATGGTGTTGTATCTCGATCATTCAAGTTCGAATTCTTTCTCTTTGACTCAATTTTGGTGTCTATTTTTATAATTTTTTAATGATAATGAAAGACGGTTTAATTTGTCCTAATAAGTTGGTTTTAGTTTTTTAAATTTTTCATGTTAGTTTTTTAAATAATTCATATATAGTGTAAATATGCATAGTCGTAGTCTGCTTTATCTGCTTTAACCTACTTTGAAGTATGCTAAAAGAGACATATTCCCTCCAGCCAAGTGAATGACCATTTTAGGTTCATGTAGTATACGTACGTTAACTTTGGACACAAACAGCTATTTATGTTAGGAATGCATGTTGTCTCGTAAAGTGGTCTTTGTTTTATTACTTTAGTTTTGGTATAAAAAAATAAGTACATCGCGGGGTGTCCCTGCTCCCTAGTGACTTCGTTAATCTCATGGATCATTCAAAAAAAAGTCACTTCATTTGATATATACCAAAATAAATGTATATTTCACTTATCGAGGAATCAAACTCTTTTTAAGTTTAACTAAGTATATATAGAGAAAATAGAAAAATAAATCAATTTCTAAAATTTGTGCAAGTCAAACGACCTTAAGTTTGACTAACTTTATAAGAAAAATAACAACATCTATGACATAAAAGGAGCACATTATGAAAATATATTACATGGTATATCTAATTTGATGTGACACATTTTTTCTAGAAATTCGGTCTATTTTTAAAAAGTTTGACTTAAGACAACTTTATGAATCTATTTATTCAGGAACAGAGTAGTATATTTCACAACAAATTCAAATGTACTTATTACACATCATATATATTAGTCTTTTTATGTATATTTAGTCAAATTTAGAAAAGAAAGAATTGACTTGTCGACTGTGTACTTGTTTTGAGACAGAGTGACTACTGTTGGCATGACAATTACTAGCCCGCCTCTTGGACGAGTACTGTACCTCTAGGCACTGTCCAGCAGATTGGCAGACTGCCAAGTGCTCATGACAGGGGTGTTTAGTTTTCACTCAAAAACTTTACACCACATCTCATTGAATATTTGGAAACATGCATGGAGCATTAAATACAGATAAAAAAAATAAATAATTACACAGTTTGTATGTATTTTGCGAGACGAATTTTTTAAGCCTAATTAGTCTATGATTGGACACTAATTGCTATAATTACACATGTGCTACAGTACCTCAAAAACTTTAAACACCCCTCAGTGTTGCCATCCGCCACCAAAATTGAACTAAACACCCCCTCAGTGTTGCCATCCGCCACCAAAATTGGCAACTAGCAGTCCTGTGTCCCTTCCATTTCTGTTGCTCTGGGAGCCACGCTACGTCCTCCGATCCAATAATCTTTGGGTTGACGAAAAAGATGCGTAGCCATGACAATGTGCAAGTAGCAAAATGACAAAATAGGACTAGGGAAAAACAGGATCAGTAGCCACTAGTCATGTTCGTTTTATATTGGAAAGGACCACGTACGATGCGACAACAATTTCCAATCTCCCAGCACAGTGGTGTATGGCAGTGTAGGGGCACCAGATGGAGCATTTCTAAACCTAGAAACGAAATATCTGCTGCTCTGGCGCCGCGCTGCGCCACGTTCCTCCCCGCGGCACGGCGGCGAGGTGGTCGCGCCGCTGCCCTACACAGTGCGGTCGCCCGCGTGGCCTCATGGACAGCGCAGGACGACGGGGCGGCGTGCACGCCTCGGCATCGATCAGCAGGCAAAGCTAGGCAGCTTCCCTTTACCTGCAGGCCGGCGGCGCGCGCGCGCTTCACATGGACGCCGCCAACTTGGCAGCGGATCGACGGCACACGGCGCCCGCAGCGCCAGACCGGGGCCGCGCCCGCGCAGGTGATCGATCGCCGGGAGATGGGATAACGATCGAGACGGCGACGCGCGTGCACCGATGGCGACGCCCGATCGATGGCGAGATCGAGGCGAAAGGCGCGCGGCTTTCTCCAAATCATTGCGCCGCGCCCCACAGCCATGCGTCCGCGTCGCCCCGATCGATCCCTGTCCGCTTTACTCGGCAGTCGGCAACAAGTTGCCCCGGCCGATGGAGATCTTCGTCTTTTCGCCTCCTGTTTCGACGAACCACACGTAGTATATATGACCTAGCTAGGCTATGACACCGTACCATCCATCAGCTAGCTCGATCTAGCTCCTCCCTGGCACGTACGGTGATGCATGGTTGAAGAACATTCGCCATCGACGATGGACGACCGCCGCGCCGGGTAATATTAGCTACTACTACAGTACAGCATATATATTTGCAAAAGCAGGTGCGTGGCCATGCATGCAAGGGTTAGTCCATTTGCGCTCGTCAGCATCTTTTGCGCTCAGGAGTAATAATATAGGAGAAGAATATGCACTCCGTCCGTATGTATAAAGTGAAAAATTATGGCAAACACACGATAGATGGCGGCAAACATTAAAACTAGCTTAAAGGTACCAACAAGGCGCACATGAACATGTACAAAAAGACTGGCTATGAGCCCCGGCCCCGTACTAAAAATTGGAAAGATTGGGTATGCATGATTCTCTATGAATACATCACCAAACGCATGACCAGAGGAAGGCGAATATTAGACGGATTCCTACCCATACCCATACGTAAGAACAAGGACTATTCAACATCTTGCCTAGCGAGTATCTAGGAAAGCCAAAACACGCACATGAACATGCTCGTTCGCCCATACGAAAACACATAGACACATAGTACTCCCTCTATTTCAGTTAATAGGTTGTTTTGGCTTTCCAGATACACAATTTTAACTATGTATCTAGACATATAGTATATTTAGATGCAAAACAAAAGCTATGTTACTAAAAAATCGAGAATAACCCATAATTTGGGACAGAGAGTGGTTTAATTAAATAACATATATTGGTGGCGTCTGCACTAGAGAAACATGAAACAAATTCCTCAACGTCTGATGTGTCCTTTTTATCACCAATTTCTGCTGTTGACCGAATGCCATTGGAGATGCCGTCGAAAATTTTGATTTTTTAGTCATTGGTCACCGGTTTCATCGTCCAATTGCTAGTCAGGTTGCAGTTTGCAGAAGTTTTGATTTCCATTTGTCTATGTACGTAGATTAAGGGCACTCCCAACCTAGAAACCACATGGTTTCTATATATGTTTTCATTAATTACGGTGTCAACTAAGCAGAAAAGATGATGTGGCAGAAGAGGAGAAAATGGTTTCTTAATAAGAAATCATGTCTATACAGGGACCAAGACATGAAGAGATGTGTTAGGTTTTTTTAAAGGGTCAACAGGGAGGCCCCTACATGTATTTTTGTATATGTGTAAGGAGAAAAATGTAAAGGAGAATTAGCAATGATTATTAAGCTCATGATTTTAAGGTGCTATCGCCTCGTCTATGCTTGTGACGACGGCGCGCGGTAGAGTACAGTCTGATACTCATCTATAGCTAGGCCCAGTCTAGTTCCCAGAAAAATTTTGCAAAATTTTTTGGATTCCTCGTCACATCAAATCTTTAACACATGTATGAAGCATTAAATATAGATAAAAAATAAAACTAATTACACAGTTTAGACGAAATGGACGAGACGAATCTTTTAAGCCTAATTAGACCATGATTGAACAATATTTGTCAAATAACCACGAAAAACGCTACAGTGTCATTTTGCCAGATTTTTCGGATCTAAACCGGCCCCTAGCTAGATGTGGAGGTCGCTCGATACGCGGCGCGCGGAATCTCCGTCACGTGGGTAGCACGGCCCTGACAGCGGACTAACGCGAGAAAAAGCCGGCGCCGGTGCAATTTTCACCGTGCCGGCAAGGGCGACTCCTAACTCGACAGCTGGTCTCGATCGATCTTATGCCTCCGCCACTGCAGTACATACGTTGACCTGCTAGAGTTCGTTGTGGATGAGCTGAATTATTATTATCCCACTGCGCTGCACCACGGATGGATGGACGGATGGAAGGGGACGTACGCGTACTACCTCTGATCTGTGTCGACGAGATCGATGGATCCATCGCTCTTCGCGTGAATCAACTTGCTTGTACTGCAGCGCACTCTGATGATCTCCAAGCATGCATCTATCTATCTCTGCCGCGCTCGCCCTTCGTCTATGGATCGGATTGGCATTAAAGCTGCTGAACAAAGACTAAAATATGTTTTTTCTCCCTCTGGATGTCCACCACCACTCGCTCCTCCAGCTCCTCATCCCTCACCGCCGCAAGGGAAGGAGTGGACGTCGTCGCCACTACTGTGAGGGAGGCATGGGGGAGTCAATTTGGGCTAGCAGTCCCAAATAGTCATCCGTCAAGGGACTACAGGCTAAACCCACTTTAGTCCCTCCAGTAGTCCTCCTATTTGGCAAAGTAGGGACTATTTGGGACTAAAATGGGCTCACTGGTCTCTAGTCCTATCTAAACAAACAGACCATTAGGAATCATACACTAGTCAATTTTTTTATTTGTATCTATTTTTTAAAATCAATACACTAATTATATACTTCCTCTGCACCAAACAACCTTATGTTCTATTATTTAAAAATTGTGCTAGAAAATTTGATGTTTAAGCTATTGGGTAATACTCTCTCTGTCTCATAATAGAAGACTTTATAGAATTTAAATTTTGTCTCAAGATACTTGACCTTCTCACTTTTTAAGGCACATTTCTCTTTTTCCAAGAGCAGCCGCCGGAGCGACCTCCACATCTTTATTGGTGTCGGGATCCAGTAAATGCCCGTCGTCTCCAACGGCATTTCACTCTAGGCCATGTTTAGATACCCGATTCGCCGTGTCCCGATTTACTGTGCTGCACTGTATCAATTTTGCTTTTATTTGGTAATAATTGTCCAAACATTGATTAATTAGACTTAAAATATTCGTCTCGCAAAGTACAACAAAACTGTGCAATTAGTTTTTGATTTCATCTACATTTAGTACTCCATATATGTGCCGGCATTTTGATGTGATGGGAAATCTTCTTTTTGCATAGTGGAATTTAGGGGTGAATTTAGGTATCTAATCCAGGCCCTAGCTTGAGAATGAACGAAGAATCGTCAGATATTTAGATCAAATTAAAAAAAAGAGCGAGGCGTCGCCCTGTTTACTTGGCTAAAAAGTCATGGCTAAAAATATTGTTCGCTGATTTATTATGAGAGAAAATTATTGTTCATTAGCTAAAGAAAGATGACTTAGCGAACGTGGCCGCGATCGTCCGACCAGACCCACCGGAGAACGGTGAGAAAAAGTGTACGTCAGAGCGCGACGTAACGGCAGGCAACTCGAGCTGCTGAAGGCGGCCGGCCCGGGAACAAATAGGAGTAAAAGGGAAAGCGTATACATACCACGTACGGCTAGTAGCTGCATGCAATGCAATACACCGTAACCGTATAGTATGCCGCTCACCGTGTATAAATAGCAGCCGTGCACCAGAATCCCAGGAACATCCCATATCCATCTACAGTGCTATCTACTCTCTAGCTAGTAGTCTACACTATACTATAGCACACACGCACACAGTATATATATAGCTATAGTCTATCGCTGGCTGCTATAGGATCGAGCTGAGCTAGCTAGCTAGCAGAATCAGCAAGCTGTGTGAAGTGAACAATTAATGGAGGATGACAAGAAGGAGGGCAAGTACCGCGGCGTGCGGAAGCGGCCGTGGGGCAAGTTCGCCGCGGAAATCCGGGACCCCGAGCGCGGCGGCTCCCGCGTCTGGCTCGGCACCTTCGACACCGCCGAGGAGGCCGCCAGGGCCTACGACCGCGCCGCATTCGCCATGAAGGGCGCCACGGCCGTGCTCAACTTCCCCAGCGGAGGTGGAGGGGCTGCCGGTGGCCGGACCAGCGGCGGCGGCGGCTCCTCCTCGTCGTCCACCACGTCGGCTCCGGCGGCCAGGGGGACCAGCAGGACCCGGGTTCCTGACTCGGAGAAGGTGGAGCTGGAGTGCCTCGACGACAGGGTCTTGGAGGAGCTGCTCGCGGAGGACAAGTACAACAAAAACCACTGATCATCGTACGTGATCGATGATACTGCAACGTACATATATGGTAGCCACCGCTACACGCTGCTCTTCGATCGCTGCTTCCAGTAAAGGAGACAGCAATTATATTATTAAGTTATACTACGTACTACCAATTAAAATTTAAGAATACAGTGGCGGAGCCACGGGGTATGCCGGGTATGCCCCGGCATACCCTGTCTGTCCGGCAAGCAGTCAATATAATATACGTATTATACATGTATGTATTCATATATATAAAAAAGAAAAAAAAAGTCACTGGATCACCGATCTTACCATCCATCACGGAAGCGCAAGCCACAAGGCCCAGGACGCGGCCCATGCGGCAAGGCTCTCCGCCGCCCTGACGCCGACGCCCGACGCGGTAGGGACGCCCTAGTCCTGGTGGCCGGTCCTCTGGTCTGTCCTCTGGCCTGCTGCCCTCCAATCAACCACTCGTGTACAGTTACAGTTTCAGTTTGCACGACCAGAGACTTTGCTACTGTTCTTAGGTAAAATTTAATCTTCTACCCTTCGCTTCGTATACAAAATTATTATGTACTTTTGTAGCTACTTCATCCCAAATTATAAGACATTTTGTTAGATTCATAGCTTATACTATATATCTAGGCATAATATATGTCTATGTGTGTAGCAAAAGCTATGGATCTAGAAAAGCACCATCTTATAGTTCAGAACGGAGGAAGTATTTGCTAACATCATATCATAAATAACAAATTGTTTAATTATTTAACATTGTGTTTTTCAGTATCTTTTGGATGATTGTCTAGTCACTTTTATTGAGCGAAAAATTTTCTTTGAAGTTAATGAAGATGATATAATAAGACATTTATGTCTCTTCGAAAACTTCAAATAAAATAGTCCAGAAAAATAGCATATGCCTACATTTTAATTATTGGTATGGCTTCCGAACTATTTATATTTGTACTGTATTGTATTTAGTGGATGGTTTCAACTTAGTCCATGAATTTAAGCCTTATCATGTTACTTAGTGCATATATACCGAATCACGTTGTTAATTTTACAAATATTACTGAATTGCTAAAATGGATTTACCAAAGTGGCCACGGTAAGAATACCACCCACTCCTGTTCATCTCGGTGCCTGGGCCCTGGAGCATGGATATATATACCTACTACTGGGCCATGGACACATACGTGTACACACTAAACAGCTTACACGTCATTGTTCCAGCAAGCTCGATCATGCAGCGTGCTCGTCACACTCGTCACCACGAAGACGGAAGTATATATATAGACCCTGTTCATCTGGCTTATAATCCGTCTTATTCAGCTTGTTTTTTCAGCCGGAACAGTATTTTTCTCTCACAAAAAAATCAGTCAACAGTATTTTTCAGCCGGCTTATAATTCCAGCCGAACGGCCCCATAGACCATGCATGCATGCATTTGGTTCAGCGCCAGTACGTTAGCACTTACATATATGCATATGCAGTATACAATAATGCTACTGCATTTACATAAATCTATATAAGATTATGCATATTTATTTAGTCAAATTCTCGAAAATCAGACATATATGCATATATGATCATACATCCAAACTGTTTTTTTTTCAAAAAACAATTATGGCCATATAGTCGTCCTCTCAGTGAAATATAATGTCCAAGCATGTTCTTGAAAAGATCTGGCTATATATATATATATATATATATATATATATATATATATATATATATATATATATATATATATATATATATATATATATATATATATATATATATATACACGCGTTTTTTATATTCGTACGAGTAGTTACTCCGACCTGACTATACGTACGCGAGGCAGTCCGACCCGACGTTGCTAACAGAAGAGGCAGGGTGCTGTACGGGTTTGTGGATATATATCGGGAGGAGGATCCAATTAGGCATGCCGCATGCACATACTTAATTAATGAATAAATAAAATAGAATAGTATATACGCTGTACAGCCGCCGTGTTTCTCGCTCGCCGTGACTTCTATTTGGATTAGGCTTGCTCGTGTATGTATACGAATCATACTAATCAGTTGGAAATATGTATGTGTTGTCGAAGATTAGGCTTGCTCGTGTATGTATATACTTTTTGAACAGAGTATTGAACATACCTTTTAGATTAGAGTATTTATACATACTTTTTGAAATGAGGTATCCATACATACTTTTGGAATAGAGTATCTATATATACTTTTTGCAATGGAGTATGCATACATACGCCAAAAGTATGCGTGCATACCAGACTATATACATTTTTTAATTCTAAAACATAAGCAAGAGTATCAATACATACATCTTAATTAAGTAGTATATACACATACCTCATACGCATACTTGGTACTTTATACTGCAAGTATATACACATACCTCATACTCTAGCATACTTTTTTTTACGAGTATGTGGACATACTTTCTGACGAGTATCAGTACATACACCTTAAAATAGTGTGTGAATCACTAATTAATGGAGTGTTGAGGAGGAAAAAATGATATATGTTAGTATGCGTGCATACTTTTCAAAAGAGAGTTTGTACAGACAAACTGACATGCAATTATATGCAAGACAAAGTTATCTAAATTGAACACATATGCAGTCACTACGAGAGCTTCAGCTGCTATCTTAACCATCATCTATCGACAGGCAACATACTTGCATCAGGCCATCTTGACTTGGCGTCGTCAGATATCTTCTTCATAATTAATTTTAGCACCAAGCCATCTTGACTTGACTTGCTGTGTTCTGTGCAACGTGGATCCCATTTTTCCGTTGAAAATGTTGCAATACTTTGGTAAATGCTGATCTTTTGGAGGTTGAACCACCTGAGCCATTGACGGATAATGGAGTTTTCCCCATCTTCAATGAAAATTAAAAAATGGTTATACACAATTGAAGGGAAATATGAAATCTGAGAAAGTATGCAATGATACTCGTCTACTCTAGTACGTATAAGATGATACTCTAATCTGGAAAAGAAAGTATGCAATGATACTCGTCTACTCTAGTACGTATAAGGTGATACTCCAATCTGGAAAGGAACATGGAATTGCAGGCGTCATCGCTCTCGTGCTCTGCTGTTTTTTTTTTTCGAAAACGCGCATTTGCACGTGTTGCACTAAGTGGAATAAGGAAGTTTACACGCTTCGTGAGTGGTCACGGCGAGGCGCCGATCCACGTCACGAAGTAACACACGACAAAGATCACCGCAAGCGGTGGCGAAAGTAGGATGTGCTCTGCTGTGAAAAGAGTATCCGATGGTACTCCTCTTTGAGAAGGTATGAAAAGATACTCTTCTTTCGAAAACTATCTAAACATACTGTTCTGTTACAAAGTATGTGGTCATACCCATGCCTTGGGTATCAGATTTGAGAGCATATACATAATTTATTGATGAGAAAAAAAATACACAGACGAAATCTGAATGTCCCCATCCGAAATCGGCATAATTTCCCAACCCAATCTTATTTTCCCTATTCTGCCGTTCCTAATCAACACAACTATGAATCACTGGAGAAGCACAGCTGAACAGGTGGCCAATATTCGGGCTAAGACAAGCACAGGAGTATGAACGCAGATGAATGAATGAAACCAAAAGAAGCAGTATATGTATGAAGTCATACCTCTTTCGTGATCACTGATGACCTCCCGGACAGCGAGTCGGCAGTGCTGCTGCTGCAGGAATGTGAATGGCGAACGGCGAAAGGCGAAGTGGAAGGTGACAAAGAAGCTGGAAGATTGTGAATGGCGAACAGGAGGGTGGCGAACGGCGCGCCAGAAATAGCTAATACTTAGCGAAGTTTGTTGGATATGTATACAGATGGAATCCCCCGGATATCTCTCAGTGAGGTAAAAATTCAAACAATCTTCCATCATCTGTCACAAGGAAATGTAGGGAATTTGTTAGACCTCCGTTTAGAGGATAATGTGTAAGCGAAAAATTAATTAAACCGTATTTTAATTAAACCGTATATTAGTGTATATATCTTCTAATTAATAGTATACGGTATAATCAATTTTGGTGGCGGAGGCGGGGCACCAGGACCAACCAGAGTACGACGAAAAATCAGGGATCCCTCCACGCCGGTGCCGAGGACGATGCAGGCGGCTCTAGATCTTGAGCGGTGGGGCGACGCCGCACGCCGGCTCGGAGCTGCTCAGCAGCGGGAGGATGTTGGACTCTGGAGTTCGCTGCATGCTCGACAGGGGCGGAGGTTCAAATGCAACGTGGAGCTGGTCGGAAGGGACGGAGCTTGGACTCCGGCGCGGAGCTGCTCGGCATGAGTATGGTCACATACCTGCATGAGCGGGGGAGCTTGTACTCTGCTCGGCAGGGGCGGAAGAGGAGACGCTGGTAGCTCCGGCGGCTGAAAGTCGTGACGAGGAAGTCAAGACGAGGAGTGGGCAGCGGCGGGGATTTGGAGTCGGCGGCGGAGTTCCTCGATACGGAGAAAGATTACGCCGCAGATTACCGGGTGAGGATACGTGCTAGTAGATCCGCTAAGCCATATCACGCACGGGTGAAAGGTTCCGTGGACGAGGAGGAACGCCGTCATCGTTCGTTAGATTGGTCCACGCGCGGGACTACCTGACCCTCGCGTTCGTGTGCAAGCTGAGGTCGGAGTAACTACACGTACGTGTAGAAAGGATTTTTCATATATATATATATATATATATATATATATATATATATATATATATATATATATATATATATATATATGAACTATTACCCTACAGCAGGTTATAAAATAACTTATTCTGTAGCCACTTTGATTTACGATAATTGCTATGCTAATTTACAAGATTATAGTAACTCCTTACTATGTGATTTACTATAACATTATGGTAAATATCCTTATATGTTATAGTAATTCAACTATCGTAAATATATACTGACACTATCGTAAATTAGTATATAAAATTATCGTAAATAGAGATGGCTACAAAATAACTTATTCTGTAGCTAACTATAGAGTATACTCTCCCTATATATATATATATATATATATATATATATATATATATATATATATATATATATATATATATATATATATATATATATATATATATATATATATATCTGAATGTTTGTGAAAGTCTCAAGAATTGATTTTGTGACATCTGGTTTGTCGTGCATGAAACGAGTACTAACTGATGATGTATGGACGACCCTACTTCTAAAACAATGATAAGGAGGAGAAAACGACATTGGGAATATTCTTATTCTAAGATCTAAGGTTTTTCTGCTTCACGCAATAAATATTTTGCTATATATATATATAGTTATTTATTTATCTATGTGTTCTGTTCGAATGTCCTTTGAGAAGGCCTAGAAACATACCCTGCCAGGCTGCCACACTTCATATACCTAGGGTTTCGGCAAGAACGTGTAATAGTGGAGGCAATGTTCACAAAAAAACATTAACACTAAACAATCTTTACCTAGTGTTTGCTAAACAATATTTCACCATTGCTCATGATAAACTTTCAACTGGTGGGCACATATGATGGACGATCAAACGTGGCCACCATATATAAGTTGTTTGGAAAATACTTTATTCTCTCTTTCTCGTACAGCGTACGTGTGTTCTTTTCTCATCGTTGATGATATATACCAAGGAATATAGAACATCAGACTCACACACGGCATATATACATCGGGTCAAAATAGAATCGAGGCTGGTCCGCTGGTGGTACAAGCAATGTGGGTTGTGGAGTCATTGCATTCTTAACTAGTCTAATTCGTTCTTCAAGTTATGTTCCAACGCCATCTCTATAAGAATTATCTATGTTATTATTATTTCTGGGCAGGCTTTTTAAGATAAGAATTTTATACAATGCCAAAACATAAAATATGGAGAAACGATATGCAGCTTGTTCGCTTGAGCTTTTAGCCGTTTATTTTCAGTCAATTAGCAGTATTTTTCTCTCATATAAACCAACCAACAATACTTTCAGCCACTTATTTTCAACCAAACGAACAAGCTGATGAACTTTTGCCTTTTGGGACGGATTATTTTGGCCGAAGATGGACCCAACACCTCAGTCCCCATCCACCGACAAATGCACCCTAGCTAGCTTTTTCACTCAACATCTCCACTAGCAATCCATAGTCAAGGTTGATGGGACCAACGCTGATTCTCCACTGCGGAAACTTCTGCGCGACCTTCCTGGGCAACGAAAAGAGAGCGCCCACGTAAGCATCCTTCCCCGAACACCAAGAGGTATCCGCGTTGTATGCCAAACCTGGGCACACCGCCACGCAGCGGCGGCACACGCCACACCACCCCGGGTCCATGCAATTTTATTCCCGCGCTCGTGGTCGCGGCCCACCTCTCTGGCCAGTAGCCTCGGCCGAGAAGAGTATGTCCGAGAGTTTACCGAATCAACTTGTCATCCATTTATTTTTGGTAAAACAGCAAAAATTATGTTCCAACAGTTTAACATTCAACTTGACAAATTTTAGTAATTCGACAAATCTTCCCCATCCACGCGCATATTTACGATCTGAGCGCGAGCGCGTATCCGGCTTCGCGTGCATATTTAAGCGGGACTCTTCGTTTCTTAGTGGGACTCTTCGTTCGCTTAGCGGACCTCTTCTTATTTTACCAAGTCCAAATGGTAAACTCTTGGAGAGAGTCTATTTTTTTACTTGCTATATATTTTAGCAAGTTACTAAATCACGATATTTGTCAAGTGAATTTTAACAAACTCTTACAGATGCTCTTAGGGTGTGTTTAGTTCCCAAAATATTTTAAAAACAGTACTATAGCTTTTTATTTTATTTGACAATTATTATTTAATCATGAATTAATTAGACTCAAAAGATTCGTCTCATAATTTCACGGTAAACTGTGCAATTAGTTTTTTTGTTTCGTCTGCATTAAAAGATTTGTCTCACGATTTCATGGTAAACTGTACAATTAATTTTTTTGTTTCGTCTACATTTAATGCTTCATGCATATGCCACAAGATTCAATGTGATGTTTTGAGATAAAATATTTTAGGAACTAAACACACCCTTAGGTACCGCGCTGGGCGTGTATTTTTCATCGAAAAGCACAGGATACCACCGCTGCCATTTCACGCAGCACTGGAAATTCCAGGCTGCAATCACATCACAAGCATCAGCTAATTGCCAACAAAACGGAAGCCGAAACGGTAACAAAAAAAAACAAGTGTGATTTCTTTCTGTCAGTACAAAGTTCTCAACGCTACATAAAACAGACAATTGAGCCGGATGAGCTGTGAATCAAACTACCATCGACTGTCCTTGTGGAGTTAACAACAGAGTACGACGACAGCCATAATCAAGAACCAAGATGTCCACGCTTGGTACAAGGACCGTCTATTACCGACTGATGACGTGAATAGCAAGAGCTCAGAAGTGTTTCACAGCCTCGCGATGACGGCTTCGACCTCGGCAGGGGTGTAGAGGTGGTACTTGGGGGCAACCTTGGCTATATCGACGTTGTTTGGGGTCACCTGTTTAGAACGGGAAAATAAGATCACATATTGATGAATGGTTCAACAGAGCTGAGTATGGAGTGTGTCATGCCCTACCTTCTCTTCCATAACCTGCTTCAGGATAGAAAGGGCTATGGTCTCTGCCTCCTCGAGGGTCAATTCCTGCATTAAGAAGTCAGCAAGGAATTACTAAGAGCCAACTCAATTTTTTTCCGGATCTGCTCTCAACATTGCAGTTACGCATATACATGTTTTTTTACAGGACATAAAGGGCGCATTATCATCCCATTTTACATCCTTGTGGAATAGTAAAGCAAAATCTTGCAATGACGTAGCATATTAAAAGAATTGTAAGCAGCACTGCAACTGAGGTAACGCTCTCGGACACTTCTTAACCAGATTGAGTTTATAAACACTTATCTGAACTTTGATGTAACTAGGGTTCACAGTTAGCATACCTCTATGGAATTGTACAATTACTAGTTGATTAGTTTAGCATTTATCTTGTATCATACCTTGTTGTACTGCTCCTGCAAGGAGCTATCAGCTCCCTCAGAGCCTGATCCAATTGCCTTTGCGTTGCATTGCCAAAAAGTACCAGATGGGTCAGTGTAGTACCTGCAGCACACAAAAGGCAAACCATGAACTCTTAGAAGTACAGTGGCTGTGTATTTGATCATGACAAGGATTTGTCCTACATGGTGAGATAAATGATGCCATGATTGCAGAATGAGCAGGACATAAAAAGGGCCCGTTCTAACTTCTAAGTGCCTAATCTCCACACAATATTCCATTAAGTAAACTATAAGCATCTGCCAGCATGTACACATGACACCCAATAAACTCATGTCTGAGAGTTGGCTAAACTTCCAGTGGTAAACAAAGAAATTTCCCCGCAACTTATTGGAAGCAGGGAAAGAGTTACTTTCCTACTTATTATAATACAAATATGTACCAAATCATGAATATGAAGCATGAGCACGCGCACACACGCACGCGTGCACACACACACACACACACACACACACACACAGAGAGAAAATTATTACTGAGGATCAAAGTTGACCTTTCTATACGGAGTATATACCTTAGGGTATCCATAGCGTTTAAGGCCTTCAAAGGCCTTAAGGGATCCACCTAACATAAGGTCTCACCCTGCTATGTATAAAGACTCTGTGTCTTAAGAGTGGATCCCATACAAGAAATAAATAAAAAAAATCTACCACACACAAAGGAGGACGAGCGTGGAGTTTATGGGCCCCATGGGTGATCATGGGAGAGAAGAGAGAATCTAGGGAAAATTCGTGTTTTACTCACTGAGGTCAGGTCTTTGGGCTAAGTCCGGTCCTCATGCTTTTGCTGCTAGGGTCGAGTATAAGACCACCCTTGTAGGGTCTGTCTGTTTGGTTTGTTGGGCTGCTGGAGCCTGGCTACAAATCCAAGCCTGAGCACCGCTGGCCTGGTTTGCAGGAGCCTGGCTAAGAGCCCGAACAGGGAACCAAACAGGCCCAACGTGTACTATGGAAGCCTGGCTAGGGGGTAATGCAGGGAACTAACCAGGCCCGTAGTGTATGAGGTCGACTCTAGGAAGCTTACGACCCTTGAATTCACAAACTATGGATGCCTTATGCATGTTATAAGTGAAGACCTTGCAGAATGGAAAGATAGCTCAACTATAAAGGCATGATTGGAAAATTCTTGGCTGCAGGTTCCATGGCTTTCTGTTTTATCATATTTTAACTGGAATTCTACTTTTCTTATATATTTTCCCGGTCAAAGACAAATAATGGCTTTCTGTTTTATCATACTTTTACTGGAATTCTACTTTTCATGGGAGCTGAACAAACCGTAAGTCTACACTCTACAGTAGACTCTATAGCAAAGAGACATTGACCACTTCATCCAAAATAGTGTTTACCGTGCCAATCCTGAAAGAGCCAGCAAAAAGCAATAAGAATCCATGATAGTACAATGATTGTACTGGAGTACAGCCCACTTTAGCATGACAGTCTAAAAAAGGACAACATGATAGAAGCAATTACAATGCATGATAGTACAATCATTCTATACATAAGAAAAAAGAAGTAAAACAACACACTTTAAGGGAAAAAAATGGATTCTAAAGCCAGCAGTTGAAGAAAACCCAGTTCAGTTAGCTAAATGGATCAATACTTACAGGCTAGGTCCATTCTCATCATGTCCAGCAATTAGGAGAGAGACTCCAAATGGCCGTGACTGCACAAATAGATAAGTACATAAGGACTCCAACTCCATACAATAAATGAAGTGATTACAACTTAAAAGCACTCATCTATGAGTTATTTTCATGGAAACATAAACTACAGGAAACTGGGTGTATAAATGCTGCAAAGATAATTAGTGGGCTGGCAACATCCAAATATAGTTGGTAAATGGGAATGTTTTTTGACCTTTCGCAACTGAACCTTATCAAAGTAACCATGGGTCAATCTTCATCATTAGACCCTTGTGGTAATATAATGCTCACAGATGAAAGAGCCAATGCAAGCAGTGTAGGTCTCGACTAACTATTCATCATCGTTTGTAAAGTTTGGTAGTATCTGTTATCTCTTCTCAAAGTACTCATTATGGGAGTACTAGCGCTAACTAGAACCCCTAAATGATCTGCTAGATTCTGTTTCCTCCACAGTAAAGAAAAAGTGAAATAAAATAAGCAGGTAACCACCAAACCACATTTATAATGCAGCAAAACTAAGATATATGTGTAAACCCCTTCAAGAGGCAGAAATGAGGTAGTCTGCATCTAATTAGTCTTGTTTCTTTCGTCCTGGAGGTGGTATAATAACATAAATGAGGCTCACCATTGACTCTTCGTCACCTTCACCAAAGCGCAGAGCTAAGTCACAGATAGCCTGTGTCGAAGATTCTACGGTCATTGGCTCCCCGTACGAGAACCTATGATTCTAATTGTAAACATCGCAAGTCAGATTAAGGGATCAAGCTTTATAACATGTATAAATATGTATATAACCCAAGAAAGTACCTGAGTTTCAACACGAGCATGCTCGACTAGTGTTCTAGCATCAGCAATAAGTCCACTCATGGCACAGCCTATGTGCTCATCAATTTCCATGATTTTTTCCACACTGCTTGGTTCCTATGACATCACAGAGCAAAGAAACATTGAATTCAATGAGAAACAGAATATAACATGAAAACCAGAGGCTAAGAGGAGCTGCTATATCCTCTGATAAAACTACTCCTGTTATCAAGCCACAAAATTTCATGAAGACAAGAGTTTAAAGCACTAAGATTCCATCAGCTGGATGACAATATACTGCGAAAAAAATTGCATAGAATGCAGGGCTGAACCAACAAGGTAACAACTGTGTGAAAGAGGAGCTACCTAAAGATAAACCTTGTATAAGAAGTCATGAGAATTCAATGATAGACCAAATAAGAGGATAATCATACAAACATAAGTTTGGCCAGCAAGCAATGTTCTCAATTTAATATCCTGATGTTTGTAGCCATATGATTAAGCACTACGACCAGTTAAGAAGAAGAAAAGGTGACTCAGTAAGTACCAGCAGTGGCGAGGTCACACGTTTCTCAACAGCGAGGACAACACCATCCTTTGTCTTCAACCCGATCGCAGTGGATCCCAACTGTAATAGCAAAAGAAACAGCAACATAAGCATCACTTCGTTACAAATACCACATAAACCCGGTGACTAAAATCTTGCATTTTAGTCCAGGTGTTTGTTCTTGAGCTATTCTCTACTTAATGCCAATGACACACAACAACCTGCCTGTCAAGGGGTAAAAACTTTAAAAAAGAAAGACATGGCATCTCAGCTGAAATTGACACAGTAGTAAACTAACAAGACACAGAACCACAAAACCTTTTTACACAATAGCAAACCTCAATTAGTAAGAGCGAGTGAGATACTCCAGACTTCATCATTATATAACACCCTAAATTCATAAATCCCAGCAATTCTGTTAGTCCTAAGAAACCCACTTACACCATTTCAGATTTGCACTCACACAACTGCCAACCCCCAAATCTAGCCCCGCCCTCCAAACAAACACAACTGCTGATGACACACAGCAAGCCTGCACAGCCACTTGGCATCTTGGCACCCTCACTGCTCAGATTCGATCGAGCACCTCGCCATCCAGCTACTACCAGTGTTCACCTAAACAGCGTTAAACAGTAAACCACGGACACCTATTCAGTTTAGGCCATAAATGGCCCTGTAAACGGTCTTGCCATATAAGAAATATTCCCTTTGTCCAAAATACTTGACATTCTAGGACATTTCAGGCAGATTAAAAGAGTGAAATTACCGCCGTCCGTCGATGCCCCTATTTAGGGGTTGTTCAATTTTTCAAGCGCTGCAGAGGAGGGTTGATTTAATGTACATGGGCCTCACTGGCTATCTAAGTGCTACAGTGACACGTTGTGTTAGAATGTCAAGTTTTTTGGGACAGAGGTACTATCGACAATGTCCATCATTTGTCATCTGAGAACTTCATATGTAATTTGTCATGGGGGAACTATCAAACATCAATAATTCTCTAGTTGCTCCAATACTTAATTTCACCTTTTTATTATAGACACTCGCTAAACAATGGGTGAGCTAGTGTTTAGCGTTTAGGCTAACACTCGCTAAGACCCCAAACAGAGACGCAAGAGAAATCTCACCTTGATGGCCTCGATGGCGTACTCGACCTGGAACAGCCGCCCCTCCGGCGAGAAGGTGTTCACCCCGCGGTCGTACTCCGTCCTGCAAGAACCCAACCCCAGAGAAATCTCAGCTGCATCAGACACCAGACGCGCCGCCGGCTAATCGAATCGGAGGGTAGGGTTTAGAGAAGCGAAAAAAAAAACAGAACACCACAGGGATCAGGTACCTCGTGAGAAACATCTTGTCGGCGACGGCGGCGGATGCGGGATCGAGCAAGAACTCGGCTTTGGCGCCTCCCCCTCGCCCTCTCTCTCTCTCTCTCTCTCTCGCTCGCTCGCTCGCTTCCCTCTCGCAGCCTCGCTTTTGATGGCTTCTGTTCTGAGCTTCTTGCGAACGAAGTTGAAAGAGAGCCGAGATGACGGCGAGATGTTAACGGAGACGGCGCGTCGTGAAACATACAGGCGGGTCCCGTGTGCCAGGCAGACGGTCCCAGCCGCGGGGAGGAGTTGGGCCGTGACAGAACATGGAAAGCGTGGATGGGCCGAGCAGTTCAGTTTCACCGTATCACGCACAACCAGGGCCAGGGGGCACAACCTGCGCTGTTCTTTGACAGCTGTCCGTGCGCGTAACAAACCCCGGTTCTGCCTTTGCGATCTCGCGTAACAAACCCCAGCAACGCGTTGGAGCGTTTGGCAGCAGCAGCACATCGACACCGCGCGGCGCCATGGCGAAGCAGGAGCCGGAGCGGCAGCGGCAGCTCCAGGTGCTGACCACGCTCGACGCCGCCAAGACGCAGTGGTACCACTTCACGGCGATCGTCGTGGCGGGCATGGGCTTCTTCACCGACGCCTACGACCTCTTCTGCATCTCGCTCGTCACCAAGCTGCTCGGCCGCATCTACTACACCGACCCCACCAAGCCGGACCCGGGCACGCTGCCGCCCAACGTCGCGGCCGCGGTGAACGGGCAGCTCTTCTTCGGCTGGCTCGGCGACAGGCTCGGCCGGAAGAGCGTCTACGGCATGACGCTGCTGCTCATGGTGGTCTGCTCCCTCGCCTCTGGGCTCTCGTTCGGGAGCACGCCCGCCGGCGTCATGGCCACGCTCTGCTTCTTCCGCTTCTGGCTCGGCTTCGGCATCGGCGGCGACTACCCGCTCAGCGCCACCATCATGTCCGAGTACGCCAACAAGAAGACCCGCGGCGGGTTCATCGCCGTCGTCTTCGCCATGCAGGGATTCGGCATCCTCGCCGGCGGCATCGTCACGCTTGCGCTCTCCGCGGTGTTTCGCAGGGCGTTCCCGGCGCCGGCGTACCAGGTCGACGCCGTGGCGTCCACCGTGCCGCAGGCCGACTACGTGTAGCGCGCCATCCTCATGCTCGGCGCGGCGCCCGCGGTGCTGACGTACTACTGGCGGACCAAGATGCCCGAGACGGCACGCTACACCGCGCTGGTCGCCGGGAACGCCAAGCAGGCAGCCTCCGACATGTCCAGGGTGCTGCAGGTGGAGATCGAGGCGGAGGCGGAGAAGCTGGACGAGATCACCAGGGGCAGCGACTACGGCCTCTTCTCGTCGCGGTTCGCGCGGCGCCACGGCTCGCACCTCCTCGGCACGGCCGTCACGTGGTTCCTGGTGGACATCGCCTACTACAGCCAGAACCTGTTCCAGAAGGACATCTTCGCCAGCATCCACTGGATCCCCAAGGCGCGCACCATGAGCGCGCTCGAGGAGGTGTTCCGCATCTCCCGCGCGCAGACGCTCATCGCGCTCTGCGGCACCGTGCCGGGCTACTGGTTCACCGTCTTCCTCATCGACGTCCTCGGCCGTTTCGCCATCCAGCTCCTGGGCTTCGCCATGATGACCGTCTTCATGCTCGGCCTCGCCATCCCGTACCACCACTGGACCACGCCAGGCAACCACATCGGCTTCGCAGTCATGTACGGCTTCACCTTCTTCTTCGCAAACTTCGGGCCGAACGCGACCACGTTCATCGTGCCGGCCGAGATCTTCCCGGCGCGTCTCCGGTCCACCTGCCACGGCATCTCCGCTGCCGCCGGCAAGGCTGGAGCCATCATAGGAGCCTTCGGCTTCCTCTACGCGGCGCAGTCTCAGGACAAGGCGCACGTGGACGTCGGGTATAATCCTGGGATCGGCGTGCGGAACGCGCTGTTCGTGCTCGCCGCGTGCAACTTGTTGGGGTTCTTCTTCACCTTCCTGGTGCCGGAATCGAAAGGGAAGTCGCTCGAGGAGATGTCCGGCGAGGTCGACGGTGACCAAACCTCCGGCAACGGCGCCAATGCCGTGCAGCCTTCCGGAGTTGAGATAGTGTAATCCTTCAGAACGCAACTACACGCGGCACGAGAATTTGTAACGCGGTTAGATGACATCGTAAGTTTTGTAATCATGTTATTAGACGTAGGAATAGGTTTGGAACTTGAAGGGTAGCGTGTGTAAGATCCGCTCTCCGTTAATCAGAAATGATAAAGATATTTCGCCCGTGGAAAACTCAAGTTTTGCAAAGTTTTATAAACATGTACGGTACTTCCTCCATCTCAAAGTACAAGACGTTTGATTTTTTTGACCTTAAGTTTGACCACTCGTCTTATTAAAAAAATTTATGCAAATGTAGCCAAAGTTAAGTCATTCTTAAAAAACTTTTATTAATAAAGCAAGCCGCGATAAAAGAAGTGATATTTTATAAAAAAAATTTAAATAAGACGAGTGGTCAAAGTTGGTGTCAAAAAAGTAAAACGTCTTATAATTTGTGATGAACCTAGTAGTTAAAGTATATGCACATTTTACACTTATAATAACTTGAGTGAATAGGTTTCTGTTCACTGTGACTACTAGGTGATATTAGACGTAGGAATAGATTTGGAACTTGGAAGGGTAGCATGTGTAAGCTACTTTTTTTAAAACGGAAATGTAAGTTACTCTACTGTTTGCGAGTTTGTGTATGTGATATCTGGCCCTGTTTGAATTAGACTCATGGTGGCACATGCGTGTGTTAATACGAGTTTTGTGAGGGTGTGTTAGGCCTACATATCAGATTTTTAGATTCTATATACCATCAAACCCCCTACTAACCCTTTTTACGTGGAGCGGTGATGGTAAGTGGATTGGTGAGGTTTTGTGGTTCGTTTAGTGTATAAAGCAGATGTGAGTAGTCTGGACTTCGAGGGCTCAATAGAATCATCCAATGGTTGGTTGTCCACTGAGGTTTTGTGGTTCGTTTAGTGTATAAAGCAAATGTGAGTAGTCTGGACTTCGAGGGCTCAATAGAATCATCCAATGGTTGGTTGTCCACTCTCGTTTTCTCATCAATCAATATAACAAGAGCGTTGGAACAATGTTGCTGCGATCTCAAAGAATGTAAGCTTGAACTTACTTGTGTAATGTGTATGATTACGCGTATGGTATGTGATGTGGTTGATGGTGATATTGACCATCACTTAAGAATTGAGATACATCTCCCGAATCAATGGGTATAAAAATTGTTCCGCTTCAATCAAATGGACCTTTGGGTCTATTTGATCACCAGATTAAAGTTTAGTACATCGTTGAATTATAGGCTAAATATGGATTAATTAAAATTTTCTTTTTCTAATAAGTTCTACTCATGAATTAGCCTTTATTAGTTTTTGTTAGAACATGATTAGCTCATGTTTAGGCCTTCAATTTGGCATCCAAACACATGGAGTAAAGTTTAGTTTAGTTCATCCAAACACCTCCTTAACTAGTTAGGATAATTCAGATGGTATAGGAGAAATGCAGAAACATATGTACAGTAGCTTTTATTTACTCATGAGAATGCTAGTCAACCAACACAAACACCAACGCAAATGAAATTCTCGAACGAGAAACTACCCGGAAATAGTTCCGAATTATACACAAACCGCAACAAAATCAGAAGGTAATAAATCACACAATGATAGAAGCAAAAGCATACAGACAAACCATTCGTGCATCACATATGTATGCTCGCAGAAAGTGCAATGTACGTGCAGAGGCGGTGCAGATCTCTCTACACTTTGGCCTCAGCTTCCTCGCCCACGTTCTCCTTGGAGATCTCCTCAAGCGACTTGCCCTTGGACTCCGGCACGAACAGAGACATGAGCATGCCAAGAAAGTTGGTTCCGGCGAGCACGAAGAGCGCGTTGCGGATGCCGATGCCCGGCGAGTACCCCTTGTCGGGCTTCTTAGGGTCCTGCGCCGCGTACAGGAACCCGAACGCGCCGATGATGGCGCCGGCCTTGCCTGCCGCCGCCGATATACCGTGACACGTGGACCGGAGCCTCGCCGGGAAGATCTCGGCCGGCACGATGAAGGTGGTGCTGTTGGGCCCGAAGTTGGCGAAGAAGAAGGTGAGCCCGTATAGCACGACGAAGCCGGTGTGGTTGGACGCCTTGGTCCAGTGCTCGTACGGCACCCCGAGCGCGAGCATGAACACGGTCATCATGAAGAAGCCCATGATCTGGATCCAGAACCTGCCCACGACGTCGATGAGGCCGACGGTAAACCAGTAGCCCGGGATGGTGCCGCAGAGCGCGATCAGCGCCTGGGCGCGCGAGATGCGGTACACCTCCTCGATGGCGTTCATAGTCCTCGCCGGCGGTATCCACCCGACCTTGGTGAAGATGTCCTTCTGGAACAGGTTCTGGCTGTAGAAGGCGATGTCCAGCAGGAACCACGTGCTGGTGGTGGCCAAGAGGTGGAGGCCATGGCGCCGGAGGAACTGCACCGAGAAGAGGCCCCAGGTGTCGGCGCCGACCACCTGGCGCTCCACCTGCTCCTCCTCCTCCTCCTCGATCTCCTTCTTGAGCACCTTGGCCATGTCGGCCGTGGCCTGCTTCGCGTTGCGGGCGATGAGCGCCGTGTACCGCGCCGTCTCGGGCATCTTCATGCGCCAGTAGTAGGTGAGCGCGGCTGGGATGGTGCCGAACATGAGGATGATGCGCCAGACGTAGTCGGCCTCCGGGACGAGTGATGCCTGGGCGTCGACGAAGTACGGTGGGGCCGGGAACGCGTTCCGGAACGCCGCCGAGACGACGAGCGCGACGATGGTGCCGAAGAGGATGCCGAAGCCCTGCATGGCGAACACGGCGGCGATGAAGGCGCCGCGGGTCTTCTTGTTGGCGTACTCGGACATGATGGTGGCGCTCAGCGGGTAATCGCCGCCGATGCCGAAGCCGAGCCAGAAGCGGAAGAAGCAGAGCGTGCCGATGGCGCCCTTGGGCGTGCTCCCGAACGAGAGGCCCGACGCGACGGAACAGAGCACCATGAGGATGAGGGTGAAGCCGTAGACGCTCTTGCGGCCGAGCTTGTCGCCGAGCCAGCCGAAGAAGAGCTGTCCGGCGAGCGTGCCGCAGAGCGCGACGCCCGTCACGGCGGCCGACACATTGGGCGGGAGGCTGCCGGGGTCCTTGGAGGTGGGGTCGGAGTAGTAGATGCGACCGAGGAGCTTGGTCACGAGGGCGATGCAGAACAAGTCGTAGGCGTCGGTGAAGAACCCCATGCCGGCGATGACGATCGTCATGAAATGGTACCATTGCGTCTTGGCCTGGTCGAGTGTGACCAGCACGTTGAGCTGACCTCCCGCCATTGTGTCAGTCGAGCTTTCCCTCCTCCGCTGCTGCTAGAAGTTTCCTCTACTAGAGAGGATCGGAGAGAGGGAGAGGAAGACTGTCAGAAAAGATCGGTTTGCCTGCTTGCTTTGGTCAGTTTCCTGATCGTCGTTTCATATATATATATATATATATATATATATATATATAGGCAATCAAACCGGCAAAATGCAGACAACGAATTAGTACGCCAACCTCACATTGGCTTGTTGCACGTATAAAATACCTCCTGTATATGGGCTGTATGCGTAATGCATGGCATGGCTCCGTACTTTACATTGTCCCTTATAGATTGACATGTTGGTACTTAAAGATTGGAGTATTCCGAAAGTCAAATGCTTTGCTTGAAGAGGTACAGCCGTACAGCTAGCTTCGTTAGATCCCAAAATTTTTTTAGGAAAAATTTGTAGCCCTTGTTTAGTTCCTAAAAAGTTTCCCAAAAAGTGCTTCAGTAGCTGTCACATCGAATTTTTAGATGCATGCATAAAGCATTAAATGTAGGTAAAAAACTAATTATACAATTTATCTGTAAAATGGCGAGACGAATCTTTTGAGCCTAGTTAGTCCTTGATTGGACAAATTTTACCAAATACCAACGAGATTGCTACAGAAAATTTTTCAAAAAAATTTCACAATCTAAACACAGGCTTATAGCACTTTCGTTGTTATTTGACAAAATTTGTCCAATCATAGACTAACTAGGTTTAAAAGATTCGTCTCGATATTTACAGACAAATTGTGCAATTAGTTATTTTTTACCTACATTTAATGCTCCATGCATGTGTCCAAATAATTCAATGTGATGGGTATTGTACAAAAAAATTTTAAGCCTTTTTGAACTAAACAGGCCCTTAGAGGTAGAGCAAATCCAATATAGAGCCAAGTGTTTAAGTTATAAGATCCAAATTATACAGTAGTTATCTCTTATTTATCTATGAACTCTTTTATCAGTACCTAGGTCCTAACTTCAGCTTATCCAGAACTACTTTTCAATGATAGAATAGTATTTTTTTCTCTCACAACATTTCAGCATAAGCGAACAGGATGTATAATTCATTCAAGTTATGCCCAACGCCATCTGATCTGTATAGGAATTATTATTATTATTATTATTATTATTATTATTATTATTATTATTATTATTATTATTATTATTATTATTATTATTATTATTATTTCTTGGCAGGATTTTTAAGATAATGGCATGTTCGGCTATGCTGATAATCCGACTGAAAAACATTGTTGGCTGATTTGTTGTGAGAGAAAAATATTGTTCTGACTGAAAAAAAAAAACAAGCTGAAAAGTACGGATTATAAACCGGATGAACAGGATAATAATTTTACAAGGCCAGAACACAATATTTAGAGCAAATTTAATAAGCTTGTCTATAAACCAAGCCATTTCAGCAATAGATCAACATATAATAGACCAGCGATACAGCAAACTAACCACTTCTCCTATTTTAAATATCATTTTTATTAGCTGTGGGACCCAGCCACCTTTCATTTCCGTTGCTTTATTCCCTCCGCACCATTCCGTCACGCAGCTTGCAGTGAGGACGGCGGCGTCTGCTACGCGGACGGCGGCCGAGCGCGGACGACGGCAGCTGCTGCACGGACGGCGTCCGTGGCGCAGACAGCGTCCGGGGCGCGGACGATGTCGGCTGCTGCGTGGAGGCGGCCGGGGCGCAGACGACGGCGCAAACGGCGAGGACGACGGCCGAAGCGATGAGGACGACCTGCGCGCGATGGCGGATAGTACGGCGGCGGACGCGGCAAGGACGATGACGGCCGGCGTGAGGACGGCGGCGAACGCGGCGTAGACGACCTACGCGCGACGGCGGCGCGGACGACGACGGAAGCAGCAAGGAGAACTGCAGCGATTGCGACCCTGCTAGGCGGGGGGTGCGAAGCCGGCGGAACCACGGGGAACCGCTGAGGGCTGGATCTTGCGAACAACCTCATTTTCTTTCTTCTTTCTCTTTCCTACACGTAGGATTTTACCGAGGTTGTTTAGCTATAAAAAAAAGTTGTGGTATATTATTGTACTTCAATGAGAGCCCGCCCCAATGCATGAGACATAATTTCTCTGTCTCTATCTTGAAATGTGAGAAATATATAAATAATAAAAACATCTTAGAGCATCTCCAAGAGTTTGCTAAAATTCACTTGACAAATATCGTGATTTGGCAACTCGCTAAAATATATGGCAAGTGAAAAAATACTCTCTTCAAGAGTTTGTCATTTGGACTTGGTAAAATAAGAAGAGGCCCGCTAAACGAACGAAGAGCCCCGTTAAGAAACGAAGAGTCCCGCTAAGAAACGAAGAGCCCCGCTTAAATTTGCACGTGAAGCCGGATGCGCGCTCGCGCTCAGCGCGCAAATATGCGTGTGGAGGGGGGAGATTTGCCAAGTTGCTAAATTTTGCCAAGTTGGATGTCAAACTGTTGGAGCACAATTTTTTCTGTTTTGCCAAAAATAGATGGATGTCAAGTTGATTTGGCAAACTCTTGGAGATGTTCTTACTCTCTCCATATCGAATTTAGAAGTCGTTTAGGACAGCAACACGGTCTCCAAAACACAACTTTGACCTCTTGCTTTTATAAAAAAATATTTATTTATAGAAAAGTGATATATGTATATTTTTATGAAAGTATTTTTCAAGACAAATCTATTCATATCATTTTTATATTTGCATACTCAACAACTTAAAAGTTATTAATGATTTATATTCTCAATGTTTGACTCAAACCTCATCCAAAACGACTTCTAAATCCGATACGGAGGGAGTATGTTTGGAATATACAGCATAGGATGAGTCTGTATAACTCGTTCCATTGGAGATGACCTTACAAGCTCCTAATTTAATTGTTGAGAAATGTTTAGAAGGTTTGACTTTCCAAACAGACACGACACGGAACCGGTGGCACAAGAACCGATACGGTGGATTTTGGTTGCCATCGTCGTAGAGGTAAGCAAGTAACCGCATCCTGAACGCAGCATTGATGCAAAAGTTTTTTGAAATTTTTGTCGATTATTCTTGCAAAGTTGCAATGCTTATTTTTTTTTAGAAAAAAGCAAAAACAAGAGCTTCTTCGAGCATATACCAATAGAAAATGAGCACTTACAGCAAACAACAAAGAGAGCTCAAAATTTGACACATGGTGCTTCCTCACATCAATTCGTTACTGGGACGCGCGTGGCGTGTGTACATTATTTATATCTAGTTTCCATTTCTGATGAGTCGCAAAAAAAAAAGTTTCCATTTCTGATGGTCCATTTCATTTTGCAAGAATATATCAGATAATTTCAGAACAAAAACAATGCAGAAAGCCAGTCGTAGTCAGCTAGTTGCTTTATGCTAGTATTTGACATCTTCAGCAGCTGGCTAAAAATGGCCTTTGACTTCCAGTTTGGAGCTGCAATCCATCTGGCGAATCACAACTCAACTGATTTGCGGCGTTAGTAGTACGCCTGAGATCGCTACAGCTTACGGATAAACCTATCTATACTAAACTAATTGGCCCCTTTTTCATACTGCCAACACCATGTCAACGCGAGAATAATGTGCAAAGATCCGAATATGCGAGTCTTGCCAGTGATCGGAATATCCGAATATGCTCATGGAGTTCGTCTAAGCTTTGTTCCCGGCTACTATAATTTAGTTAACAGCTGATGTGTCACAACTCACAATTTAATTCTAGCGATATTCTCCCGTTGTACCTTACATCATGTTCGCTGGATGGTTTCTGACTGATACTGATTTGTTATGAGAGGAAAAACACTATTGAATAAAGCGCTGACAAGCCCAAGCGAACAAGATCTTACTTGCTAGTAGATCGTATGATATGCCGCAGTCCTTATGGTTTGCCAATTTGGAGATTGTTTACTCCTTCCCTTCTGAACTTCCAGTACCTCTAAGTCTGAGAGGAAGGAACGAAGGATGGTGTCTTGATTCATGTCATGTGTCTATTTACATTGCATATTGCTTCCTTTAGAAATTTGAGCAGATGATCAGCCCGTGTTAACTGTCTAAGAGCAACTCCGACCCCTACTTGAATTTTCATAGCTAAACATGCTTGAAAAAACGCAGCTCCAGTGAGGCCCCTACTAACGCCTCTAATTTGAGCCCCCAATTTGAGGTGGGCATTCAAATCCACAGGGGCTCACCTCTCGGCCCCCATCCTGCTATTGCAGCAGTTTTCCTCCCCCCACGCCCTTCTTCCACCGCACGGCCTCCGTCCACCGGCGCGGCTCCCCCTCTCTCTCTTCCCCTACACGGCAGCGAGCTTCGACGTTGCCATCCCCTCCGGCTGCGAGAGGAAGCACGCGATGACCGTGGTAACGAGATCCGCCGGCGCGCTCCCCTCTGACCGCGAGAGCAAGCACGCAACAGTGAGATTCGCCGGCGCGTTGCTCAGACGCGTGGCCTGCTGTCCCATCACGCTGGCCTACCTTGTCGCGCGAGCCGCTGCCCTGCTGCCGGCCGCGCTTGCCACCAACGCACCGCTCTGCCGCGCTGGCCGATGCCCCGCTACTTCGTCGCGCATGCTGCGGAGAACTTCAGCCCGCTTGTCTTCCTTGCGTCCTGGGCTGGGCTGCTGACCGCTCGTCTCCCATGTGTGTGGTGGATGAGGGAAAAACAGATTTGAGCCAGTGATAAGTGGGTCCCTTGTGTCGTTGCCTGCCGATTTGGATTTGGAGGCCTTCGTTTGGGTGGTGTTGTTGGAGTGGAAACAAAATTTTAGATCCAAATAAAAAGTAGGGGCCCTAATTTGGGTGGCTCTACTGGAATTGCTCTAACTCGAAAGCCAGCCTAAAAATACAGTTCGCTGATTTGCTGCTACGGTGCATTATTGCCGATTTCAGCATAACTGTCACTGTAACAAGCCGCTCGAAATTGTCCACGGCATGAAGCAACGCAAGAGCTGCACTTCGTCAGTCTACCAAGCATCATGCATGACGGGGTTCACATTGTAATATAAGCTGGATTTTATGGATTAGTTGTCGACTGTATTAATTTCAAATGAGTTGACATTTTTAGTTTATGAGCAGACTTATGCATTAGGAACTAAGTGTATTTAATACGGAGTACATCACATCTTCTGTTTGTCTAACTTTGACCCTCGGCTCTAGTCTATCCAAATTTAGCACCCAACTATCATAGCTGTTTGTTTTGTTTTTTGTTTTTTTACAACAAGCTGTTTGATTTTTTAAAACGAACCAAGGCCTTATTTAGATTACCCTAAAAGTTAGAATTTTTTCACTCTCTCTCTGTAACAGAACCGCCCAATTATACGAGATTAAGTAGGAAAATCATCCAACGGAAGGACAATTTAACCAACTTAAGCTCGTATAACCCGGTAGTCCGTGAAATCTCGACGGATTTCAAACCATTTCACATAACAGCCAAGATCGTACTAAGTTTAGCGGTCACCATCATAAGTTACATAAATGTTCGCGGCATAAAATACATCGGAGTTTAAACATAGTTATTACAAACCAGGTTTGAATAAGAGTAGCGGAAGCGGTAGTTCAAATCACGCACACACACAACATTTTTAAATAAAGTGCTAGCTTGTGACCATCTCCAGCAAAAGCATCAGACGAGAAGTACGAATGACCATTGCCCATGGTCCTATGCTTCGCCCATTGCAGGATAGAGACAGTTGATACAATAGCCATAGTACATCTGTCCATCTGCAACAAGTGAGAACAAAGCCCTGAGTACGAGAAGGTACTCAGCTAGACTTACCCGTCATAAACCAGAAATAAAAGACACCAAGGAATCATGATAGGCTTTCTGGTGGGATAGCTGACTCATTTGCAAGAAAAGCATTCTTAGACCAGTCAAGGTCCAATAGGTATTCTCAAGACCCTGATATGCTCTGATGGCTGTATACATGACACTCATCGTGTGGTTGTCGCTAGCCTGTCCTTCACTTGGGCCTCTGACCAAGGCACTACCTTGTGGCTGCACCCAAATGGCATCACGAGGATCATCTCTCGGGAAGGTACCGGCCAAGGCTGCTGCCAACTCATTAGAAAACCTGCTCATTATGTCTCGGATGACGTGAAAGGCTGCACCCTCTGCACCCTCAAATGGAGTGCGTCCTTCAAACTCCAAATGTCAACCATCCCATTCTGGCGCATCACCAAGGGCAGGAACGGTGATCTCCACTATTGCAAGTCCATCCTCAGCTAGCTGGCTCTCATTCCAAGAGTACACCGGCTCTTGACCCTCTGGGTACCCCACATAATGGAGCACACTCCAAAGTAAGGTGGGCATGCCAAACTCAATTAGAAAAGTGTTCGTGCTGCGGTGCTCCTGCGGGGCCATCTGGTGACGTGGTGCTCTTCCACCAGTGGACTTACGGGCAGTCTTCTTCGTGCGGGCCATCTGTAGCATAAGTTTTAAATTACCCGGTGAGAACATATTTTAAGTTGATGTCACTTTTATCAAACTGGATAATCCTTTTATAAGGGGAGGAATGCAGGTTATGAATGAAATGCTTAGGCAGTATGATGCATGCGCGAGTCTTACGTTCTCACAAACTTAGAAAATAAAGACATCTAACGATGAATTCGGTGGCATACAACAATCTCTCATATACGTAACTAATTCGATCTACACGATACGCGCTGTTAAGTACCTGCAGAAAATTCATTTCAGCCCATTCCCCATGAATGCATGAAAGCAGTAAATCTACCTACACGCTCTACACGAATCCCCAGATGCGTGTACAACGGTAGTAACTACCCAAACACATCGTCCTATTGACGGCATCGCCTCAACGGACGAAACACCCACACATGCGATACTTTCATAAAAACATGTGTACAACATGTAATTATTCTAGTATCATATAAAACACTCTCCCTAAATCGGCGGTGTATCCGATCATGCTCTCACAGCTCACACTTACCAAAGCGTAGAGGTAACTGATCCAGACATTACCACTCAATTAAGTGGCACTCATACAATATCACGCCGTATGAGCAACGAAAGAGAAATATGTTGCAAGAACCCCAAGTTAGTACTTAAATAGCCACCTAGAGTCCTTAACTGGGCATACAGGATATGACCACTGGCACATATTTAGTTTTAAAATCACACTTTTTAAATAGAATTTTGTTTTAAATATACTTATGAACAGTAATTACGCTAAACCATGCTCCGATGCCAGCTGTAACAGAATCGCCCAATTATACGAGATTAAGTAGGAAAATCATCCAACGGAAGGACAATTTAACCAACTTAAGCCCGTATAACCCGGTAGTCCGTGAAATCTCGACGGATTTCAAACCATTTCACATAACAGCCAAGATCGTACTAAGTTTAGCGGTCACCATCATAAGTTACATAAATATTTGCGGCATAAAATACATCGGAGTTTAAACATAGTTATTACAAACCAGGTTTGAATAAGAGTAGCGGAAGCGGTAGTTCAAATCACGCACACACACAACATTTTTAAATAAAGTGCCAGCTTGTGACCATCTCCAGCAAAAGCATCAGACGAGAAGTACGAATGACCATTGCCCATGGTCCTATGCTTCGCCCATTGCAGGATAGAGACAGTTGATACAATAGCCATAGTACATCTGTCCATCTGCAACAAGTGGGAACAAAGCCTTGAGTACGAGAAGGTACTCAGCTAGACTTACCCGTCATAAACCAGAAATAAAAGACACCAAGGAATCATGATAGGCTTTCTGGTGGGATAGCTGACTCATTTGCAAGAAAAGCATTTTTAGCATTTATGAAAATCTTTACAACAGCTTTGCATCAAGTTAAATCTTTATTAACCTGTCAACTACATTTGCACCTGTACTAAAGTAACCATGTAATTAAGCAAGTAATGATTACGATTGATCATTAACAACTTCCATTATGGCATAATTCATATAACTGTCCAAGTGTTCCATCAACATTACTACGATGAAGTAGCTCAAGTCAAGTGTTCACTATCCAGTGAACGATGGCGATTCGAATCGATTATTAACCAGCTGGTAAGTTATTCCTCACACAAACCTCACTCACCCGCTAAAGTGAGGTGTTGGTCGCCGAGCCAACCATTCAGGTAAAGTCGCGAGCTTGCCAGGAACCACTTGTACCCGGGGGCCGCCCGACTGCTCTTTGGCCTTATCATCACGCCCCCGTATCCTGCCACTACTGCTTCGGTACAGTGCGTTGCGGGCAATCCACTCGGCCCGAATAATCTCCCAGTTTCGCGGTCGGAAGGTACTTTATCCGGCCAGCTAAATATGAGGCATGCGTTCAACATGACCCGAGGGACAACAACGGACGGTCCTTAATCGACACAGACGGAAAACACTACAGTCTGAAACCCTACAAGTTTCCGTCCGGTCTCAATTTCATTTCACACTTAGTTATACCATGACTTCATAGTTATCCAAACAGATCCAGGTAACCACCTATAGCTCGCAGGTGACAGGAAATCACCCGACTTCTACCGGTCTAAGCCAGCTAAGCATTGACTCGACTGCGGATACCAGGGTAACAAGGATATAGTATAACAAAGGTAAGCAAGGTATAATGCAGCAACGTTTGCAAACAACTCCTAAACGTAATGCATCAAATTAAGTAAAGTTAATAATAAATTATTTGCAAACCGGGAGAGAAATGCTCCGGGGCTTGTCTCTCTCGAAGGAACTCGGACGGTGATCGGGGCACTCCGGGAGATCTTCACCGACCTCTTCTTCGGCTTCTGTCACCTCCTTCTGCTACACCTCGATCTGCTCCTCTGGCTCCTCGGGTAAGACGACTGGGTTCTCGGTTTGCGATCCTGTATGATGCAATGCGCGTAAGTGATTATGCAAGTGTGCATCGAAGGAGATGAATGCAATGAATATGTTGAAATGCAAGGTAGTCAATATCATCCAAGAAACTATACACTACAAGCACATGTCATCTACTGCATTCTTTTCTAATACTATTATGTTAAGTTAACCTATCTTATGAAATGCTTCAAAGATACACCAAAGCTTTACTAATTTCTTAATCACACTTAAAGCAACACTTGCTTAAACCCTAAGTAATAATAGTAGGTTTGAATAGCAACATATATTTCTGATGCTCCTAAAAATCTAAGAAAATTACAGTAGCATAATACTACTCTAAACAGACTACTATAAAAATTTCATGGCATTTGGATAAGTAAACCATCCTATACAAAAATGACAAGCTATGGCATAAAAATAAGCATGAAATTACTTTGTACTATGAAAAGTGTCAAACAACATAATTAATATTTTTCCTAGGTTCTTTATAGCATACTATGACTGTACAAAAATTATCACATGCATGTTTTATACAAAGTTTGCTCTCTAGCAAAAATAACAAAAATCAGCCATTAAAGGCACTTGAACTACACTTCAACATTTTCCCACAGCACATGCATGAAACATATTTTTCCTAGGAAGTACATGATATAAGAAGATTAACAAACTTGAAATCATATTTTTCTGATACAAATAGGATTTACTAGCTATTTTACAAGATATCAGCAATATTAAGAATTAATTAAAGCTCTACAGAAAAGTATTCCAAAAATGACATGCAATATTTTTAGATTGTAGATCTGGTTCCAATGAATCTCTAGAAATTTATTTCACAATTTTTGGAGCTGAAATGACTGCTAAGAAATTTTCCAAAGCATTTTCATCAAGAATAATAAAAGAAAATGGAAATGGATTTTATAACGGCACTGGGCCGGCCTGGGGAATCAAGCGGCCCGTAGCCGTTCTCGGCCTGGCATCGCGCGCGCGGGGGAACGGCCGAGCCGGCCTGCTCGGGGCGCGGCCCACAGGGCGTAGCCCAGTCCACCGAGAGGAGGGGGAAACGGAGCGCGGTCGTCGGCGTCCATGGTCTCGCCGTCACGGCGGCGGCCGAGGGCCAACGGCCGGCTCCGGCCAAACCGTGACCAGCTAAGGAGCGCAACATGCTCGCAAGGGAGTAGCGAACACGTGAAGGGGACGCGGGAAGGCAGAGAGAGAGCGAGTGAGGCGGGTCGCGGGGCACGGGCTCGATGGCACCGTCGCGGTGGCGCGGCGGAGCGAGGGAAATTGAGCCCTACCGAGGCAAACGAGGGGATGGCGACACCCGTTCGGAGGAGGCAAGGGAGTGGCGGAGCTTGGTGCAAGACGGATTTGGTGGCGGTGGAGGGTCGATGTCGGAACGGGGAGCGGAGGTGGAGCTCTCGGCGATGAGCCGCTCGCCCGCTCGGTTTTTGGAGAGAGGGAGTGGAGGGGGAGCGAGCGAGGGGGCGAGTGGATGGATGGCAGGCGCGCGCGGTGCTTTGAGGCGGAGCGCGCGGGGTCCACGGGCGGCCACGCGGTGGCGTCGCCGGCATGCGGCCGCCACGCGGCGGGCGTGCTCTGCCGGGGCGCCAGCGTGCGCGCGCGGGGGCGGGAAGAAGAGGAGCGACGCGGAGGCAGGCCGGGCCGAGGCGGAGGCGGCTGCGGGCGCGCGCGTGGGAGTGGCGCGGGCCGATTCGGCCAGCGGGCCGAATCCGAGGCGGCGACCTGCTAAGCTGGATTTGATTTTTTTCAAATTTTTCATTTCAAATCAAATTCAAACACAGATTTCAAACCCCATTTTGAACAAGAAGAAGACATTTTCTGGAATTGACCCAAAAATAAAAGTTGCTTAGAATTTAATTCTCTACAACTTTGATTAAGGGGCCAACTAAAAATTCCCAATAGATTTTGAATTGAAGAATAAAAGCTAATTTAGAGAGGATTTTTGAATATTTTAATTAATATTTTTGAACAAGCTTTTTGACAAAACTTTGAGTCATTTAGTTGCTCTAAAAATTTTTGATCTATAATTCTAAGTGATATAAAATTTTTTAGTTGCACAATTTTTGATGGAATGTGATTAGCACATTAATATATTACATCTCAAATACCACTTTCTAAACTTTTATTTCACTCAAATTATAATATTAACAGGTATGATTATGATGATATGAAATGCCATGCATATGATTGCCATGCAAATGCTTGCGTAACACCGGAGTGTTACGGCCCTCCCCCTTATAAAAATCTCGTCCCGAGATTTGGGTTACGAACCATTTATTATAAAAATCTCCGTATGCTTTTTGTAGGTATTCACCCGTTTCCCACGATGCATCTCCCTCATCATGATGACTCCATTGTATCTTATATGTTTTCACCACACTGTTCCGCGTAGCCCTTTCTTTGGAATCCAAAACTCGAATTGGCTGCTCACGATACACCAGATCTGACTTAAGTTTTATGCTTCGGGGTTCAATTATTTCCTCTAGAACGCGCAAACATTTCTTGAGATGTGATATGTGAAAAACTGGGAATATAGCACCCATTGATTCTGGTAATTCCAATTTATAAGCCACTGGACCCTTTCTTTCTAAGATTTTGTAGGGTCCGACAAATCTGGCGGCAAGCTTTCTGCGTAATCCAAACCGCTTCTTCTTCATTGGCGTGACTTTCAGATAAACATAGTCACCAACTTCAAACACAAGTGGTCTCCTTCTCTTATCCGCATAACTTTTCTGACGTGACTGAGCTGCTCTCATATTTTGCTGAATGATATGGACTTTCTTTTCAGCTTCTTCCACGAAGTCAATACCATAATACCTTCTTTCCCCTGGCTCAATCCAGTTTAAAGGTGTTCTACACTTTCGTCCATACAAAGCCTCAAAAGGTGCCATTTTGATACTTTCTTGATAGCTATTATTATATGCGAATTCTGCTAGAGGTAACCATGACTCCCATGAACCTCTGGAAGACAACACACAAGCTCTCAACATATCTTCTAAAACAGCATTAACTCTTTCCGTCTGACCATCTGTTTGAGGATGATAGGCAGTCCTACGAATCAGACTAGTCCCCAAACCTTTGTGCAAATGCTCCCAAAAGTGAGCAGTGAACTGGGACCCTCTGTCAGACACTATAGTCTTCGGTATGCCATGCAATCTCACAATCTCTGCAATATACTTTTCTGCATATTGAGGTGGTCTATAAACTGTCTTGACAGGCAAAAAGTGAGCGGTCTTGGTAAGACGATCCACGATTACCCAAATCGAATCATGGCCTTTCTGAGTAGTGGGCAAACCTGTGATGAAATCCATACTTATATCATCCCACTTCCAACTAAGTACTGACAAAGGTTGCAACAATCCGGCAGGTTTCATGTGAATAGCTTTCACTCGACAACATGTGTCACATCTGGATACATAAGCTGCAATTTCCTTCTTCACCTTTGTCCACCAAAAATGAGGCCTTAGTTCTTGATACATTTTACTACTGCCAGGATGAATGGATAACTTAGAGTGATGAGCTTCATCCAAAATTTTATTCTTAAGCTCTCTATCCTTTGGAACAACAAGACGGTTGTCGAACCACAACACGTCCTGCTCGTCCACTCTGAAGTGTTTTGAAGGTTCTTCTTTAATTTTCCTTTTGATGTGGAATATCCCTTTGTCTGCTTTCTAACCTTCTATTATCTTACTCTCCAAGGTACAACTAATCTGAATACTGTGTAACACGACAGGGTGCATTATATTAAAACCATCTTCGAGTAAGGGTTGCATATTTAGACAATGCGACTTTCTACTCAAAGCATCAGCTACCACATTGGCTTTCCCAGGGTGATACTGTACATTCAAGTTGTAATCTTTAATTAGTTCTAACCATCTTCGCTGTCTCATGTTCAATTCTGGTTGGGTGAAAATATACTTGAGACTCTTGTGATCGGTGAAAATATTGCACACATTACCAAGTAAATAGTGTCTCCAAATCTTTAAGGCATGCACCACGGCGGCAAGCTCAAGATCATGTGTCGGATAATTGATTTCATGTTTCCTCAGCTGACAGGAGGCATAAGCAATGACTTTTCCTTCTTGCATCAAAACACAGCCTAATCCTGTTTTTGATGCGTCACAGAACACATCAAAAGGTTTCTCGATGTCTGGCTGTGCAAGAACTGGAGTAGTGGTCAACAGTTTTCGCAAGGTGTGGAAAGCTGTCTCACACTCCTCTGTCCACACGAACTTATGATCTTTCTGTAACAGACTTGTCATTGGCTTAGCAATCTTCGAGAAGTCTGGGATAAAGCGGCGATAGTAACCAGCTAACCCTAGGAAACTCCTGACTTCTGGCACTGTGGTTGGAGTTTGCCAATCCATAACCGCTTGCACTTTGCTCGGATCTACCGAAACTCCATTCTCAGATAAAATATGACCAAGGAAAGGAACTTTCTTCAACCAAAATTCACATTTGCTGAACTTAGCATACAACTTATGATCTCTTAGTCTGGTCAAGACAATTCTCAGATGTTCTTCATGATCTTTCTCATTCTCAGAGTATACTAGAATGTCATCAATGAAGACAACTACAAACTTATCCAACTCTGGCATGAAAAACGTATTCATCAGATACATAAAATATGCAGGAGCATTTGTTAAGCCAAAGGACATAACAAGATACTCGTACAACCCGTATCTGGTAGAAAAGGCGGTTTTCGGGACATCTTGTGGCCTGATCTTTATCTGATGATACCCTGATCTTAGGTCTATCTTGGAGAACACCCTAGCTTTAGCCAACTGATCAAACAAAACATCGATATGAGGCAAATGATATTTATTCTTGATAGTTACCGCATTAAGAGGTCGATAATCCACACACATCCTCAGAGTACCCTCTTTCTTTTTCTTCACGAACAAGGCAGGACATCCCCATTCAGACTTACTTGGTCGGATAAACCCCTTCTTTAGCAATTCTTCCAGTTGCTTCTTTAGCTCAGCTAACTCATCCGGAGGCATCCGATAAGGTCTCCTCGAAATAGGAGCTGTTCCGGGGATCAACTCGATTCCAAACTCAACATCTCTATCTGGAGGAAGGCCAGATAACTCTTCTGGAAACACATCCGGGAATTCACACACTATCGGGATCTGGTGGATAGGAACAACTTCCATGGCACAGGTCACACTTACAAGGTCTGTTCTTTCGGGCAATGATACCTGAAAAGTACCCTCTGCCCGCGGATCCTTAAGGGTAAGCAATCGACTGCTTGTATCTATGACTGCTCCCTAGTCTTTCATCCAGTTCATCCCTATTATTACATCCAAAACTAGTCCCGGCATAACTATCAGGTTTACTCGAAACTTCCGACTATCTAACTCAAGGGTTGCCCCTCTAACCATCTTATTGGTTAGCACATCAGCCCCTGCTGAACTTATGCGATAACCATAACTCAATTCTGTGCATAGTTGTTCATGCTTCCGTGCAAATGCTTGACTCATAAAAGAATGCGAGGATCCAGAATCAAATAGAACAACTGCAGGGTGATGGTTAACAAGAAACTTACCAGCAGTTACAGGTTCTCCTTCAGGAATCTCATCAACGGTGGTATGGTGCACACGGGCAGTGTAAGTCTGTTGTTTCTTTCTAGGCGGATAAGGGCAGAATTTTGAAAAGTGGCCTGGCTGACCACAATTGTAGCAGGGCCCCTTCATTGTACCAGCAGATCCTATAGCTCCCTTGGAGTTGCTCTGTTTTGCAGCTGCGGTGATCTTTGCTGGCGGCACGACCATCTTGTACGGCTTCTGTGGTCCCTTGTAGTTCTGAGTTTTATGCTGTGGAGGCCTGAACCTTGCACCAGGTGCGGACGGACGATAAGAAGGACGATTTGCAGTGACAACTCTGGACTGTGATGGTCCTGACTCAAACACCCTCTTGCGATTCTTGGATGCAGTGTAGGCGTTGTTGTTCTTTTCTTGTTTCAAACAATCACTGACAAAGTCATTGAACCTGGCGCGGGTATTGGTACCCACATGCTTCATCATCTTCGAACTTAACCCTCTCTTGAAACTAGCAATTCTCTTTGCATCTGTGTCGACCATGTCTGGAGCATAACGGCACAAGTTGTTAAATGCATGCAAATACTGTGTTACAGTCTTGGTACCTTGATTTAAGGCATAGAACTCTCCGAGCTTCATCTCAACCAACCCTGGGGGAATATAAACTCCCCTAAACGCTTCAGTGAATTCTCTCCAAGTAATCTAGGCATTGGGAGGAAAGGTGGTGCGGTGATGCTTCCACCACATCCCTGCTGGTCCCTGTAACTGATGTGCAGCATATTCTGTCTTCAGAACTTCTGTCAGTCTCAGCACACGAAACTTATCTTCCATAGTGTTGATCCATTCTTCAGCGTCGAGTGGCTCTGCTGCTTCCTTAAAAATAGGTGGCCTAGTATCCATGAAATCCTTGAAATTGCTGTACTGGTTCACTCCATGGCCACCACCTTGATTATTTCCTCTCTGAACATTTTTAGCGATGGTACGCAGAAAATCTTCCATATTCCTTTGTGACTGCTCGGCGTTGCGCTGGCTTCCAAGAAACTGTGCGAAGAACACTTCTGCAGTGAGCGGTGGAGGAGGGGGCAAATGTGGCTCTGGCTGTGGCTCCTGGTGATTGACGTTGCTTGCGCCACCCCCACCAGCCCCCTGCACCGTTGCCACCAGTTTCAGCGGCCTCATACGTGGCACGGCGAGTGTTTGCCATCTGCATATTTCAGCAACAAGTAATAATTGAGCGAAGTGGTAGTAATTGTATCCGAGTGAATAATCATGTCATACTGAATTTATTGGAGAGAACAAGTCATGCAATAAAACAGAGGCACAATAATCACATTCCAATTAAAACAACATCACTAATCAAATTACTTCGAATGCAACATCGCGTTCCATACCACCACGTTGCCAGCATACATACACTGGACTTTTTTGCGTACAAGCATCACATACACAACCAAGATCCAAAAGATCGCCAGTCTCAAGATCGAACAGGATACAACACGACACATGGGAACCAAAAGAAGGCCATCGCGATAAAGCCTATCACTAACGCAAGGCAACTAGCCTACTCCTTGGGGCCGTCGTCGAGGTCGGAGGCGTCACCATCGCTACCATCAGTAGCGTCGTCGTCGTCGACGTTCATCTGGGCGGCGTCCAGAGGAGCGTACGGGCCTATCCCGTTGTAGAGGGCATGGAACTCTTCATGCAAGTTGGCGTTATACCCTTCTAGCTCCTCGACCCTTTGCCTGAGAAGGTCCCTCTCGTTCCAGGCTTCATTCCTTTCCTGCACTAGCTGTCCCATCATGCGATCTGCATTTCTGTTGGCCTGAGTCAACGTCTGCACCCGCTGCATAGCACTCTCACCTCTCTCGAGAGCCTGATCTCGCTGCAAGCTCATGTCGGCCAACTGCTCCTGCAAGCTAGCTATAGCACGTGCTTGCTTCTTCTTCTGCTTCCTTGCTTCAAGCCGATCATTACCTCTTAGACCAGTCAAGGTCCAATAGGTATTCTCAAGACCCTGATATGCTCTGATGGCTGTATACATGGCACTCATCGTGTGGTTGTCGCTAGCCTGTCCTTCACTTGGGCCTCTGACCAAGGCACTACCTTGTGGCTGCACCCAAATGGCATCACGAGGATCATCTCTCGGGAAGGTACCGGCCAAGGCTGCTGCCAACTCATTAGGAAACCTGCTCATTATGTCTCGGATGACGTGAAAGGTTGCACCCTCTGCACCCTCAAATGGAGTGCGTCCTTCAAACTCCAAATGCCAACCATCCCATTCTGGCGCATCACCAAGGGCAGGAACGGTGATCTCTACTATTGCAAGTCCATCCTCAGCTAGCTGGCTCTCATTCCAAGAGTACACCGGCTCTTGACCCTCTGGGTACCCCACATCATGGAGCACACTCCAAAGTAAGGTGGGCATGCCAAACTCACTTAGAAAAGTGTCCGTACTGCGGTGCTCCCGCGGGGCCATCTGGTGACGTGGTGCTCTTCCACCAGTGGACTTACGGGCAGTCTTCTTCGTGCGGGCCATCTGTAGCATAAGTTTTAAATTACCCGGTGAGAACATATTTTAAGTTGATGTCACTTTTATCAAACTGGATAATCCTTTTATAAGGGGAGGAATGCAGGTTATGAATGAAATGCTTAGGCAGTATGATGCATGCGCGAGTCTTACGTTCTCACAAACTTAGAAAATAAAGACATCTAACGATGAATTCGGTGGCATACAACAATCTCTCATATACGTAACTAATTCGATCTACACGATACGCGCTGTTATGTACCTGCAGAAAATTCATTTCAGCCCATTCCCCATGAATGCATGAAAGCAGTAAATCTACCTACACGCTCTACACGAATCCCCAGATGCGTGTACAACGGTAGTAACTACCCAAACACATCGTCCTATTGACGGCTTCGCCTCAACGGACGGAACACCCACACATGCGATACTTTCATAAAAACATGTGTACAACATGTAATTATTCTAGTATCATATAAAACACTCTCCCTAGATCGGCGGTGTATCCGATCATGCTCTCACAGCTCACATTTACCAAAGCGTAGAGGTAACTGATCCATACATTACCACTCAATTAAGTGGCACTCATACAATATCACGCCGTATGAGCAACGAAAGAGAAATATGGTGCAAGAACCCCAAGTTAGTACTTAAATAGCCACCTAGAGTCCTTAACTGGGCATACAGGATATGACCACTGGCACACATTTAGTTTTAAAATCACACTTTTTAAATAGAATTTTGTTTTAAATACACTTATGAACAGTAATTACGCTAAACCATGCTCCGATGCCAGCTGTAACAGAACCACCCAATTATACGAGATTAAGTAGGAAAATCATCCAACGGAAGGACAATTTAACCAACTTAATCCCGTATAACCCGGTAGTCCGTGAAATCTCGACGGATTTCAAACCATTTCACATAACAGCCAAGATCGTACTAAGTTTAGCGATCACCATCATAAGTTACATAAATATTCGTGGCATAAAATACATCGGAGTTTAAACATAGTTATTACAAACCAGGTTTGAATAAGAGTAGCGGAAGCGGTAGTTCAAATCACGCACACACACAACATTTTTAAATAAAGTGCCAGCTTGTGACCATCTCCAGCAAAAGCATCAGACGAGAAGTACGAATGACCATTGCCCATGGTCCTATGCTTCGCCCATTGCAGGATAGAGACAGTTGATACAATAGCCATAGTACATCTGTCCATCTGCAACAAGTGGGAACAAAGCCCTGAGTACGAGAAGGTACTCAGCTAGACTTACCCGTCATAAACCAGAAATAAAAGACACCAAGGAATCATGATAGGCTTTCTGGTGGGATAGCTGACTCATTTGCAAGAAAAGCATTTTTAGCATTTATGAAAACCTTTACAACAGCTTTGCATCAAGTTAAATCTTTATTAACCTGTCAACTATATTTGCACCTGTACTAAAGTAACCATGTAATTAAGCAAGTAATGATTACGATTGATCATTAACAACTTCCATTATGGCATAATTCATATAACTGTCCAAGTGTTCCATCAACATTACTACGATGAAGTAGCTCAAGTCAAGTGTTCACTATCCAGTGAACGATGGCGATTCGAATCGATTATTAACCAGCTGGTAAGTTATTCCTCACACAAACCTCACTCACCCGCTAAAGTGAGGTGTTGGTCGCCGAGCCAACCATTCAAGTAAAGTCGCGAGCTTGCCAGGAACCACTTGTACCCGGGGGCCGCCCGACTGCTCTTTGGCCTTATCATCGCGCCCCCGTATCCTGCCACTACTGCTCCGGTACAGTGCGTTGCGGGCAATCCACTTGGCCCGAATAATCTCCCAGTTTCGCGGTCGGAAGGTACTTTATCCGGCCAGCTAAATGTGAGGCATGCGTTCAACATGACCCGAGGGACAACAATGGACGGTCCTTAATCGACACAGACGGAAAACACTACAGTCTGAAACCCTACAAGTTTCCGCCCGGTCTCAATTTCATTTCACACTTAGTTATACCATGACTTCATAGTTATCCAAACAGATCCAGGTAACCACCTATAGCTCGCAGGTGACAGGAAATCACCCGACTTCTACCGGTCTAAGCCAGCTAAGCATTGACTCGACTGCGGATACCAGGGTAACAAGGATATAGTATAACAAAGGTAAGCAAGGTATAATGCAGCAACGTTTGCAAACAACTCATAAACGTAATGCATCAAATTAAGTAAAGTTAATAATAAATTATTTGCAAACCGGGAGAGAAATGCTCCGGGGCTTGCCTCTCTCGAAGGAACTCGGACGGTGATCGGGGCACTCCGGGAGATCTTCACCGACCTCTTCTTCGGCTTCTGTCACCTCCTTCTGCTACACCTCGATCTGCTCCTCTGGCTCCTCGGGTAAGACGACTGGGTTCTCGGTTTGCGATCCTGTATGATGCAATGCGCGTAAGTGATTATGCAAGTGTGCATCGAAGGAGATGAATGCAATGAATATGTTGAAATGCAAGGTAGTCAATATCATCCAAGAAACTATACACTACAAGCACATGTCATCTACTGCATTCTCTTCTACTACTATTATGTTAAGTTAACCTATCTTATGAAATGCTTCAAAGATACACCAAAGCTTTACTAATTTCTTAATCACACTTAAAGCAACACTTGCTTAAACCCTAAGTAATAATAGTAGGTTTGAATAGCAACATATATTTCTGATGCTCCTAAAAATCTAAGAAAATTACAGTAGCATAATACTACTCTAAACAGACTACTATAAAAATTTCATGGCATTTGGATAAGTAAACCATCCTATACAAAAATGACAAGCTATGGCATAAAAATAAGCATGAAATTACTTTGTACTATGAAAAGTGTCAAACAACATAATTAATATTTTTCCTAGGTTCTTTATAGCATACTATGACTGTACAAAAATTATCACATGCATGTTTTATACAAAGTTTGCTCTCTAGCAAAAATAACAAAAATCAGCCATTAAAGGCACTTGAACTACACTTCAACATTTTCCCACAGCACATGCATGAAACATATTTTATCTAGGAAGTACATGATATAAGAAGATTAACAAACTTGAAATCATATTTTTCTGATACAAATAGGATTTACTAGCTATTTTACAAGATATCAGCAATATTAAGAATTAATTAAAGCTCTACAGAAAAGTATTCCAAAAATGACATGCAATATTTTTAGATTGTAGATCTGGTTCCAATGAATCTCTAAAAATTTATTTCACAATTTTTGGAGCTGAAATGACTGCTAAGAAAATTTCCAAAGCATTTTCATCAAGAATAATAAAAGAAAATGGAAATGGATTTTTATAACGGCACTGGGCCGGCCTGGGGAATCAAGCGGCCCGTAGCCGTTCTCGGCCTGGCATCGCGCGCGCGGGGGAACGGCCGAGCCGGCCTGCTCGGGGCGCGGCCCACAGGGCGTAGCCCAGTCCACCGAGAGGAGGGGGAAACGGAGCGCGGTCGCCGGCGTCCATGGTCTCGCCGTCACGGCGGCGGCCGAGGGCCAACGGCCGGCTCCGGCCAAACCGTGACCAGCTAAGGAGCGCAACATGCTCGCAAGGGAGTAGCGAACACGTGAAGGGGACGCGGGAAGGCAGAGAGAGAGCGAGTGAGGCGGTGCGCGGGGCACGGGCTCGACGGCACCGTCGCGGTGGCGCGGCGGAGCGAGGGAAATTGAGCCCTACCGAGGCAAATGAGGGGATGGCGACACCCGTTCGGAGGAGGCAAGGGAGTGGCGGAGCTTGGTGCAAGACGGATTTGGTGGCGGTGGAGGGTCGATGTCGGAACGGGGAGCGAAGGTGGAGCTCTCGGCGATGAGCCGCTCGCCCGCTCGGTTTTTGGAGAGGGGGAGTGGAGGGGGAGCGAGCGAGGGGGCGAGTGGATGGAGGGCAGGCGCGCGCGGTGCTTTGAGGCGGAGCGCGCGGGGTCCACGGGCGGCCACGCGGTGGCGTCGCCGGCATGCGGCCGCCACGCGGCGGGCGTGCTCTGCCGGGGCGCCAGCGTGCGCGCGCGCGGGCGGGAAGAAGAGGAGCGACGCGGAGGCAGGCCGGGCCGAGGCGGAGGCGGCTGCGGGCGCGCGCGCGGGAGTGGCGCGGGCCGATTCGGCCAGCGGGCCGAATCCGAGGCGGCGGCCTGCTAAGCTGGATTTGATTTTTTTCAAATTTTTCATTTCAAATCAAATTCAAACACAGATTTCAAACCCCATTTTGAACAAGAAGAAGACATTTTCTGGAATTGACCCAAAAATAAAAGTTGCTTAGAATTTAATTCTCTACAACTTTGATTAAGGGGTCAACTAAAAATTCCCAATAGATTTTGAATTGAAGAATAAAAGCTAATTTAGAGAGGATTTTTGAATATTTTAATTAATATTTTTGAACAAGCTTTTTGACAAAACTTTGAGTCATTTAGTTGCTCCAAAAAATTTTGACATATAATTCTAAGTGATATAAATTTTTTTTAGTTGCACAATTTTTGATGGAATATGATTAGCACATTAATATATTACATCTCAAGTACCACTTTCTAAGCTTTTATTTCACTCAAATTATAATATTAACAGGTATGATTATGATGATATGAAATGCCATGCATATGATTGCCATGCAAATGCTTGCGTAACACCGGAGTGTTACACTCTCTATCACATCAATTTTTGGACGTATGCATCAAGCAGTAAATGTAGATAAAAAATAACTAATTGCACATTTTGATTGTAAATCACGAGACGAATCTTTTGAACCTAGTTAATCCATAATTGAACAATAATTATCAAATACAAACGAAATACTATAATTCCAAATTTTTCTAACTTTTCGATCTAAATAAGGCCCAAGCTGTTTGATTTTGACCCATCGACCCTTTTTTTAAGGTGGTTTTTAAGGTGATGCGGCAGCAGCTTTTCTTTTAGGTCTGTCTATCTGAGGTCTGGTGTTTTGGGGGACATCTCACACCCGAGTGTCACGTCGCCTGAAATCACACGGATCCGAAAAACAACCGTAATCGGGTGACACATCCCAGGTAACACTCGATTCCTCTAGCCACTGGATCCAAATCTAATGATGCAAATAAAGCATATCAAATAAACATAGAAATCAAATAATAAAATAACAAAAAATTACCAGATAATTACTATGGAATGCAAATTGGCATAAATTCAAAGGAAAAGCAGATAAAACATACAAACAGCAAATAAAAAAGGCAGAAATAACCAGATAATTTCTATGGAAGCCGAATTAGAAGATTTCAAAGAGAAACAAATAAACCATACAGACAAACAAAAAAGAGCCAAAAAAATATCAGAGAAGTATTCAAGTAATCCAAATGATCATTCTCATTTACAAACAATAAATTTACACCAATTGAACACATAATTTACATCTAAACCGAAGTAGTAAAATATGGTCCAATAAGATGTAATCTACCCCTACCAATAAATTTGCACGTAGAGGTTCAAAGTGGACTTATTAGGGAGTGTCTAGGAGGCGGTCGGGTGTTTCACAGGGGTCTGACACTGGAGTGTTGAAGGCCAACCGGACACACGATTTGGATAAAAAAAGAGAATTGAGTGATTTTAATCGGACCAACACTTGATAGCTATCACCATTGGATCCGTATCAGATGGACCAAAAAAATCCAAATAATACAAAAAATATTAGACAAACAAAACAAAAAACATTAGCCAGATTATTTTTATGAAAGGCAGATTAGAAAATTTCAAAGAAGAACCAAACAAAACATACAGAAAATCAAAAAGCCAAAAAAAAATTGATCAAAACTTACCCAATTGAACATAAAACTTACATCCAAATAAAAATAGTAAAATATGGTCAGATAAGATTTAACCTGCTCCTACTAAAGAAATAAATCCGGTACCAGGTAGGACTTCTGATATAATATGTACTCGTACCAGCTATACTAGTCGGAGCCTGTGCACCCAACGACGTTGGAAATAAAAATATCGACTTCTAACGGCTTGCATGAGCCGTACGTTCGCTTCCCAGGCCGCGTACGTTCACTTCCCAAACCTCCTGCCTCTCCCGTCCACTCCTCTGCAGCGACTCCAGCGAGCGCACGTCTCTTTCTCACTGCAGGCACCTGCAGCGTGCCGTCCCGTCCCGTGTCGGAGGGAACGCGGTGTGGTGTGTGGGCTCAGTGATCGCTTGCGCGCTCATCGCATCCGTTTTTTTTCTCGATCGGGGGCAATGCACCCGTATTACATTAAGGGCCCCGAAAAATTTTAGAAAACGTCACTGTAGCAATTTCGTTGTTATTTGATAAATATTATCTAATTATAGACTAACTAGGCTTAAAAGATTCGTATTTTTTATCTATATTTAATGTTTCATGTATGTGTCGAAAGATTCAATGTGACGGGGAATCTGAAAAATTTTATAAATTTTTTTGGCAATTAAACAGGGCCTAAGACGAAGCAAAAATACAAACGGGGCGGGGGCGTACAAGAGTGGCGAGTGACCTGAGTCCCCAGGCCGACACCCCTAGCTACTGGGGGCGTGTTTAGATCCCAATTTTTTTTGGAAAAGTTTCTGTAGCACTTTCGTTGGTATTTGAAAAAATTTATCCAATCATGGACTAACTAGACTCAAAAGATTCATCTCGACATTTACAGACAAACTGTGCAATTAATTATTTTTTATCTACATTTAATGTTCTATGCATGTATTTAAATATTCGATGTGACGGGTACTATGCAAAATTTTTTAGGTGTTTTTGGGATCTAAACATGGCCTGGGTGTTGCTGAAAATATATTACATGACACCAGGGATTTACGACCAGGAGCTTAGCACGGCGTTTAGTGGAGAAAAACCGGCACTGGTCCAGTCCTCAGCTTCACGTAGCACCGCCATAACCATGCCACGCAGGTCGGGCGAAGTCCTAGCGAACGTCCTGTTGTTTCTCTCCTTCCGGACGCACCACGTCGTCAACAGGACAGCCGAATCAAATGTCTGCCGTGCATCGCTGTGAAGAAGCTTCCTCGTTCGTGTACACCAGTCGGCCAAGGCGTCATCCTGTCGCGGGACAATCGAATCCAGTCCAAGATGGGAGAGCAGTGCGAACCAAAGCTGCCTGGCGACAACACAACCTAGCAGAAGGTGATCGGCGGTCTCAGGCTCCTGGGCGCACATAATACAGGCATCATCATCCTGGACTCCTGGAGACCTCGCCTCTTGCGCCTATCAGCAGTCTATAATCGACGATGAAGTGCGAGCCAAAAGAAAAACTGACTTTAGGGGGTGGCCTTTGTTTTCCATAGCTCATTTGGCCTTTGTTTTCCATAGCTCAAAAAGAAAAAAAAAAAAACAGACTCGACGACCCAACGAAGAATGCCCTATATGCCGATGAAGCCGAATATTTCCCATCCGGCGACCATCTCCAGATGAACCTGTCGGATTGGAGGGGATTCAGGATCACCGTCCTCAACAGCTCCCAAACCAATAGATACTGGCAGAGCACCGGCACAGTAGGGCCAGTAAGCAATCTCCCTTGCTCATCACATCCGTTGACAGCACCTCATCCGACGGTCACAATAACGAGTGAGCCGAGAAGGTAAAACACTCGAGTGTTTTAAGTTGGTGTTTTCCCTTTTTGTCAGCTAAGGCCATCAGAAGAGAGAATTCAAGGTGGCAAAATAAAGTTAAACTTGAAGATAAACCGTTGCCAAATAACTCGAAACCCTCTAAAATGGGTTCATGCTAAAAAAAATAATTAAAAGGTATTGAGAGTATCATGTTTGGACCTCGAACCTCAGGATCAGAATTAGAATCACAAATTTTGTCAGACTACCTCATGCAGTTAACCAAAAGCAAAATAGACCAGATTTTATGCTTCCTTGTCTTGAGGACTTGCTACTATTGTTTGCAACAGCAAACAGACCAGCCTTCATCCTATTAAGTCATTCCATGCGCCGATCAATTACTCTGAGACGGAACAAACTGCAATCTTATTTCTCAATATTATCTATGGACCTGTCAAAATTTTACAGTACCTAATGAGCACGCCCAGCTCTAGGCAACTTGAGAGACATTTAGATGCGGCATTTATTTGTTTATACAAAAATATGCCTCCCTAAAAGGAGAAGGAATAGCACAGAGCAGCAATGTCAACTAGATACAAAATGCACAGCTCTAGAAGGGAACTCTTCTACAGAGGACAGGACCTTCTACAGAGGACCGGACAGAGAGTCTGTACAGACTACAGAGTGAGAGTGGTACCGTGAAGCGCTCATTTGCAGGTTCAAGACAGATCAACCAGATGGTCTCTGGTAGACATGCTTTGTTCTTGGGTCAACGATTATGCCCTTTCCACCATTCACTTCAAGATCATGCCTGCAGGATTGATTATTTGAGACGGAGTCTAGTAACTAGCAGTCCTCTAAGTAAAGCTAACAAGTAATAGATTGCTTACTGGAATACAAAATCAGGAATGGTTAACTGTTCACGCGGTACATATCTGAATAGCTGCACAAGTCTGTCGACATATACAACTTTCTTCCAGACCTAATCGGGAAAAAACAGAAATTTCAAGCAAGGAGCAGCTCAAAGAATGTTTTTGGTTTAGCTGCACTGCAAGTACCTCCCCGTCAACAAAAAGCTGCATCGCCATAACAGCTGTTCTCAATCCCAGTGTCGGGTGGAGTATATATATTGTCTGTAAAGATTTGTGCTATCAATAATCTATATATTACAAATCGAAAACTAGAACCAGGTAATGAGGTCAAATAAGATACTCACATGAAGATTTTTTTGATGCTTCCGACCTAGTATCTGTTGCAACCGTTTCATGAATCCTAAATCAGGCTGCCTGTAAATTAAAATGAAAAAAAAAAAACAGTTCCACATACCAGGGTTAAGACACAACAACAATAACAACAATAACAACAACAACAACATAGCCTTTTGTCCCAAGCAAGTTGGGGTAGGCTACAGATGAAACCCAAAAGAGACGAGAAATAGAGAGACACATAAAAGGACATAAAAGGCACAGACAGAAAGAGGTCACGGTTCAGGCACGTTGATTGCCAGTCTCCAAGCGCTCTTGTCCATAACTAAATCCTTGGAGATATTCCACTCCTTAAGGTCTCTCTTAACAGTCTCATCCCAAGTTAGTTTAGGTCGACCTCTACCGCTCTTTACATTATCGGCCTGCTTTAGAACCCCACTACGCACCGGCGCCTCAGGAGGCCTCCGTTGGACATGTCCAAACCATCTCAACCGATGTTGAATCAATTTCTCCTCAATTGGTGCCACCTCAACCCTATCCCAAATATCGTCGTTCCGGACTCTATCCCTCCTTGTGTGCCCACAACACCAACGCAACATACGCATCTGTGTTACACTCAATTGTTGAACATGTTTCCTTTTTGTAGGCCAACACTCAGCACCGTATAATATCGCCGGGCGGATCGCCGTCCTATAGAACTTACCTTTCAGCTTCTGTGGCACCCTTTTGTCACAGAGGACGCCAGAAGCTTGACGCCATTTCAACCAGCCAGCTGAAATTCTATGCCTAACATCTTCATCAATGTCTCTATCCTTTTGTAGCATCGACCCTAAATACCGAAAAGTATCCTTCTTGGACACCACTTGCCCATCGAGGCTAACGTCTCCCTCCTCATGCCTAGTCGTGCTGAAATCACACCTCATGTACTCGGTCTTAGTCCTACTAAGTCTGAACCCTTTCAACTCTAACAAGAGCCAAAAAAAAATGATGTGGTTTCCATCCTGAATACTTATCCAACACTTACGGTTGTAATGATGCTGCAGAGTGGAAGTAGACAATTGTGTAAGGCTTCTGAATCAGAGGTTCAAACTCCTGCAAGGATGGCATATGATGATACTTTCATAATTTATTGCTCAAATGAGCCAGAAGGTATGAAGAAAATACTATTCAACGAGGAATCAAGATAGTAGGTAGCAGGGATTTTGATGAGAAATTTGAGGAATTATTTGCACAGTGCATGACAAGAACTTCATTATACAATGCTTGCACAACTCCCCCCCCCCCCCCACTCTTTCTCTTTTTATTAAGCCTTGTTTGAGTTTGCTTTTCTAGGCCCAACCCATTCCCACCATTTGAATAAATTGCAGATATAGCTTAATTCATTATTTTGCTAATATTTTATAACCTTCAGAAAAATTTGACACCATAGGAAACCTATACCATTCAAAAATAATAAATGTATTGCATACCATGAATGTGAACTAGTGTAGAAATTAGAAAACTTAGTTTGCTGCACAGCAACCAGCATATCCTTCATACTGGAAACTCCAGGCCAACTCATGGACAAAGAAAAAAACAATTTATTTGACATCGGCAATTTTAGGGGATGTTTGGTTCGGGGCCGTAGTTCGCCACGCCATGCAGTGGCGGGCCACACCGTGGTGTGGCAGTTGTGGCCAGAGTGGTGTGGCGGTGGCGGCCAAAACATTCGCCACAGTCGCCACACTCCATGCATGCTAGACGACGAGATTCTGCAGCTAAACGACACCGGATAAAGCTGTGGCGGCCAAATGCTTAGGCGAAAACCAAACGCCTGCCTTGGGTGGTGTGGCGTACACAGCTGTGGCGTGGCAATGTGTGGCTCTAAACCAAACATCCCCTTAATACGCATACATCAAAATATCTAGTTTACCTTCTGGATACTTGGGCAGCGCTGCCCCATTACAAAACAACTAACATTGCCAAGAGGATTCACTTTATAATAAGAAAATACCATAGACAAATTGCATCAAGTATTTTTGCAAAGACAAAGAACAAGAATAATAATAAGATTAGGATATTCATGTATGGGTCAAGAGAGAACAGGAATGACTGGACACTGGGCAGGCTCAACAACTACATGATTACTAAGGACATCTGCACGATTACATATAGGAAGATAACAATTGATACTCTTCTTGTAGCAAAAATCTAATTATGTCTAATTAGAGTTAAGATTCAATCACCTTTACTACATATAGAACAAATCGTTCAAGATCCAAGCAGCGAAGAAGAAAGTGAGCACCAACAACGACCATAACTGGACGCCCTTCACTATCAACTCCTCCACGGTAACTGTAATTGATATAGAGCATAAAAATAAAAGCAATAATACCATGATAATATGGGAAAATGATGGATAGAGATCCTTTAGCGTCACAAATGTAAAGCAATGCAGAGAGAGAGAGAGAGAGAGTCCACAAAAGGAAATAAAAACTGAATAAGTTTGCCTACATTATTTTCATTTCAGCAACATCTGACAGATTCATAGAATTTGCTTTAGCAAGGTATCGTGAATGAAGTGAATATTCTTCAGCAGCAGATAATGGTGGACTGCCAAGATCACCAAACCCAAGCATGTTAGCCAAGTTAAGTCCCTTGTTTGCCTGAGCAGATTTTTCCCATTGCTCCTTGCGTCGGAGATCAGGATCCTTAATTATAGACATAAAAGCAGGATCCAAATATGAGTCCAACTTGAAAGAATTCCTGTTAAGACAAACCAGATAAATTCTTAATGAACAATAACTAAACAAGTGAACACATACAGAATATCTTTTAAGGTAATATCTGCCAGTCACCAGAACCAAGAAAAATGCATGTGCTTTCAATTTCACCTTCCATGTGTCAATCTCAAATCAGGAAGAGGGATATCTGCAAGTGTAGGAATTGGTGTTTTGCTATTTGCTGCCCCAGCAGGCAAGGGCTTTATTCTTATTTTCCTTTCGTCTATTACTGTCTCACCATTCTCATCCCCAACATCAGCTGGAAGCTTCAATGCGGCTATCTCTTCTTCTTGCTTGTCCCGAGGGAAATATAGTGGAAGCAACCTGAGGAATAAAACATTATCAACCTATATTGGAAATTTGTCGTGATAAACTAATAGTGGACTTCGATTGGAGAACCTCTTATATATCTCTGTGTCAGATGATGATATTGTACAGAAGACAATAGCTGTTATTTTGTCCTTTTGTTTCTCCAGGAAACGTCTCACAGTTCCTGCTCAATCTCAACCGAAGAATATAGCACATGAAAAACTAAACGTGGAGTAGGTAAATCATTGTACAAAATAAATCATATTTCAAATCCCATCCATAATAAAACTGTACAAGAGCAAAAGCAAATCAGCGAACTCACTTATTGCCACATGAGCAGCTGGTTCACGAGGATAATTCTTGGCTTCTGTGTAAATGCAGCCAGTAGCAATGCTAACCACATCAAAGGCATAATTTCAAAAGTTGAAGAACATTCAATGTGAAACCTAGCATTAGAAATGGAATCTGAACTTTTAAATACCCCTTTTCATAATAAGTACCTTTCAAGGCCATTCTCAATGAGCAGTTCTAGACAAGACCTGTAGCAGTGGCTAAGCGCATTCTCTGCAGCTGTGTGATACTTTACAGCATATTTTGGGCCCACGGTATGGATGACCTTCCTACATAACCAGATAACTAACTTTTGAGCCTTAACAAAGAGCACTAAAGTTCTGCTGTGATATGTTTAAAATAAACGATTCTCAAGGTTCAAACAAATGAATTTGATGAGTTTAAAATAGTCAGCCATAGTAACCCGCAATAGGTCTTACAGGAATAAACTTAACTACTTAAGCATATGCCATGAAGAAAATAATAGCCCTATTGTATAATTCCTATCTTTCTCAAACAATTAATAAGAAAAAAGTGTGCTCCAAAATTACCATCACCTCACCTAAGTTATAAGTTATAACACCATGGTTGCTTATTTCACTCCTATATAGTCACGACAGATGCACCTATAATATAATATGTGCATTGTATATGCATGGTTCTTTTACAACCAAGCTACTGATCGACGTAGGGGAACATAAATCACAAATTTCCCTCACTGTGTCTGCGATAAGTGTGCCTTGTGTGTTTTGTAAACAAGACTAGATCTCGTGTCAAAATTTTGGTAGACACGAATAAATCTAGCTAACAATAACAACTAAGATGTTCAACGTCAAGTTGTAGTTGTAACTCATTAAAAAAGTGCCCAAAATCCATACTATTTGAAATGAGTAATACCAGGACCTTTGTTCGTGGGGGTGGGGGCTCCTGTATCACCTAAAGGGGCTTATTCATCGTTACAATATCCAGAAAACAATGTTGTTGGTGAACACTACAACTACAAAACCCATCAATAGTATGCAATCTGATGCAACCTCTTAAGCCATCAGTCACTAATCAAATATACCTGGCAGGAAGATCATAAGCATGTGTCATCTTAGCCATCCCAGTGCGGCAGCCACCCTGCAAGACCATTCACAAACGAAAAGCCACCTTACAATCCCCATTCGAGCAGCCAGATTAGGAAGCAAAGCCAGCATTAAACAGTACCAAGGTGGCACACTCCTCGGCGAGCCCCGTCCCTGCAGCAGCGTGCAGCCCAGGACTGCTATGAGCTTCGTCCAAGTTCTACACAACCACAGAAGTACCGGCCATCAGCATCTCGACTGAAACATTTCAGAGCTAGATTGAGCAGCCGCGGAGAGAATCCTGAATCCCGACCTCGTTGGTGGAGTTGACGACGGCGTCGACCTCGAGGCTCCACGGGTGGCCTCGCCAGAGGTAGATCTTCGAGTTGATCTCGTGATCGACGGGGAACCGTGACGCGCCACGGCCCCCAGCCCCCGCGGCCGCGTCGTCCCCGGTGAGCGGGTCGGAGAAGGAGAGGAAGGAGGAGGGCGGGGTCTCGGATCCGGCGGTGGTGGGCGACAGCGGGGAGATGCGCTGGTCCGGGTCGCTCCAGCGCGGGACCTGGTCGAGCGTCACGGCCGGCTCCACCCCGCCGACGCCCGGCGCCATGGCCGCCGCCGCTGCGGCCGTCGGGGAGGCGGAGGCCGACGCCGCCTCCGGCGAGCGGTGCTGCATGGCTGTGGCCGGATCAGAACCGCGAGGGCATGGAGATGTGTGCTGGAGGCTGGAGCGATAGAAGGAGATGCGTTCGCGCGCGAAGCGGGAGGAGGCGGAGGTGACCGGTGTGAGCGAAAGCTCGGGGGATCGAAGCGACGGGACGGAGGAGGAGAGAAAAGGAGATTAGATAGAGGAGTAATTAAAAATTTCTCAATAATTGTTGCTGTCTGCAGAAATTGTAGAGGCAAGACGAGAATGGGTGTAGGACAATACCCACTGTCTACTGATATGTGGGCCTAACGTATGGGCAGGGTTAAGCGGGTACGAGTCGTTGAGTACATTTAAGTTTATATTGCTGATGCCGCCGGTGCTCGCTGGATTCGAATGGGTTCTATTCTGGGGTTGTTTAGTTGGTGAAAAGTTTGGGTTCGATTACTGTAACACTTTTTGTTTTATTTGGTAATTTGTGTCCAATCATGAACTAATTAGGCTCAAAAGATTTGTCTCGTGATTTACAACTAAACTGTGTAATTAGTTTTTTTTTCTTTCGTCTACATTTAGTACTCCATGCATGTGCCGTAAGATTCGATGTGACAGGTATTGTGCAAACTTTTTTGGGTTGCATGGGCAACTAAACATCATCTCTGTTTTTTTTAACTACCCAGGAGCGCTGGCCCAGTGGCCCGTCACATAAGACTATGCGCAGTGGGTACTCTAAAACGATACTTTAAAGCTTTAGAGTATGAATATAGAGTAAAAATTACTACATTGGGTACTCTAAAACGATACTCTATCATTTCTCTCACTCTATATTTAGAGTAGTACAGTGTTTACTCTATACTCTATAGTGGCGGGCCCCACTAGCTAAACAAAGGAAAAAATCCTATAACTCACAAACCAAAAATCCAAATTAAATTTCGATTGCACCATTAAATTTGTCTTAATAAATCCTTCAAAACTAGATCACACATGGATATATTTAGATAAAGTGACAAGTGGGTCCTACAGTGGATAGAATGGATAAAGGATGATATAGAGGATGGATGGACGCAGGAGAATTGAGTATAGAGGAGAAAATCTTGCTGACTACGACGTATAAAGGATGAATATAGAGATCCATGAGTGCGGGTAGGCTGACGGTAAGAGAGAGACACCCATGTCCAGCCGTGAGTCAGACAGCCTATCGAACCCCAAGCTCGGTCCCAGGTGCGGGAGCCAGGGATCGATCTCTGGTTGGCTAGCTCCCAGACTGGAGGCACTACCATGATGCCACTGCATCGTCCGCTTATGTTCTTTTTTTTTTTTGTCTTGTGTGTTCCACCGTGTTCCACATGGTCACCGATGTTTTGAGCCCTGCTAAGGGCCTGTTTGTTTGATCCCTTAACCAAGGGGATCTAGAGGGATTAAAGATGATTAAATTCCCTACAAGTTAAAATCCTGCTTAACCCTCTCCAATCCTTTTGATCCTTTGATTTGAAGAACAATCGAACAAAGTCTAATATGGATTTTTATTGTCACACGTTGAAATTGACTTATTGGTACGTCAATGTCCTAATTTTTTAAAATAAAAATTCAACTTATTACCACCATAATTGCAAAAACATGCTTCTATGTTGGCGATATTTAGATTTTTGCCGATTCAAATGGCAAAGTTTCCCTTCCCACTAGTTGAAGCAGTGAAAATTTTCTTTTCACCTTAAAAATCACAAGATTTATATGGACATTATAGATTGATGAATATACAACTTTAGAGATTTTTAATTTGTATAGAAAAGTTTTACAAATTTTATATAAATTGTTTCTCCATTAGATCTAGTAACTTTTTTTCTCGTGTAAAAAAAAGTTCTACAAACATTATATAACTTTATTATCTCCATCCAGGCTCATATAAAAATATATGGTTTTTTATATTTGTTGTGCTAGCTAGCTGATAAATGGATGGTTAGTGATTCACACTTCCTCGTAGCATATCTAAAGATTTTATTTTTCGATCTCTTTATGCCGAAAGTTGTTACTACAAGGATATCGGTGGAATTTACCCTTTTTAAACAATGTAATCTAAGAGCATCTCCAAGATCTTTATAAATCCCGCTCTCTAAATCATCATTTGAATGCATAAAAATGCTTTCTATATATTTTCACTTTCCAACAGTTTATCTATATCTCATGCGCATTCTAGAGAGCTATTCTCATCTTCTATTTTTTACTAACGAAAAATCCGAAATAGAAGATGGCTATATTTGGATAACCATTTAGATAAGCTGTTGGAGAGTAGTTTTTCACTAAAATCTCTATTCATCGCATTTAGTAAGGCCGTCTTTGGCAGGGCTTCGGCGGCTCCGGCTTCCGTCTCTCCGCACCTGTCGGCCGCCCATGGACCGAAGGTGGCTACTGTTTATCGAAGCCGTTTTTCTCTCTCCTCCTTTTCTCTCTCACAGACAGAGGCGGAGCCGAAGAAGCTCGTTTTTCGGGCTCCGCGGCTCCGGCTCCGCCTGACACCTATCGGCCCATGGCTGACCGACAGGTACGGGAGCCGGAGCCGCCGGAGCCATGCCAAAGAGGGCCTAAGTATATACAAAGAGTCTCTTGGAGATGCTCTAAGAAGATTATAACTTCATAGCTTGCAAATTTTTCGTATGAACTACAAACATTAAGGGGTTGTTTGGAGGGGCTTTGTGTGGCTCCGGCTCCCACATTGTTGCACTACTGCAATGGAGCCATTCGAGCACTCCAAACCTGGCTCCTCCGGCTCCTCTCTAGTGGAAGGTAGAGCTAGACTCCTACAACACAGCGCACAATGAAGCACACAAGCGCATAAGAGTAGCATAGGCGGAGACGGAGCCATGGAGAGCGTGACCAAACAAGGCATAAATTCATATGAAAATTATGGAACTTAACGAGATCAGTAACTTATAAGCTATATTGTGCAAATTTTTCATTTAAAACATTTTATGATGAAAATTATTCTTAAAATGCTATCATGTATCACAATATTTTGCTTCTTTGTGAATACATCTTGATGTCAATATTTAAACTCCATCAATTTAATTGGAGGGAGAGTAATCTATAATTTGTACTATAATTTTAGAAGAGACTACTAGCAAGAAATTTCAATGTCTCCTTTTGAATTGTTGTGAAGCCACCCTAGATGCAATGTGGTCTATACATATACATGATATTGAACCAAGCATGATAAGTGCTCAAGCAAGCAACCTTCTCTTCCCCCTCCCAAAAAAAAACAAGCGACCACCATATGGGATGTGATGACCACATACAGGCATGTGCTTTTATTAAGCCCAACGTCAAGCCCTCATAAGCGAATAGAGGGAGAAGCGACAGTCTTGATATTGTTCATGTTTACACAAGCAACAACTCATGCTGCCTAGGTTCCTAACATTGGCCGGCGCTGCACCCGCCTCTCCTCCTAGCACCGCTGGCACCCTCCTCTGCCCAACCCACCTCCCACCGCCGCCTCTCAACTCTGCCCTCCTCTAACCACATGGCCAGCGCCGAGTGCTCCTGCGTGATGCCCCTGCTGTCAGCCCCGCCCAACTGCCATCTCCCACTGCCTCGGCGGGCGGCGCCCCCGCCGCCCCGCCTGCCGTTGTCTCGCCCGTCACCACCGCCGTGTTGCGACCATTGCCCACTCTAAACCCTCTTCCACACGCGCCGGTGAATGAATCCCCCTCTCGGAACCCCTAACCCCGGCCCTGAACGACCCATCTTCTTTCCTTTCGGGCGCGTGAGTACACAAACGTTTACCCATCGTGTGTTTGAGTTTGCGAAATACACGGTGGATAAAACCAACATTTCACTAACTACCTCATTTGTGATTATGTTTCGCAAACACTACCTTAAATTCATGCTAACAAAGGTAATCATGCCAAAAAATAATCACACCTTTTCAAGATCCAAAACTTCGTACTTGCTCTGGGCTTGTCAGTGACACTGTACCGTCGTCGTCACACAGTAGAATAACATCGGATAACGACGGAACTTCGTAGGAGGAGGCGTCATCTGACACGAACCGGCGCGGACGCGCGGTCTTTTCGAAAGGAGGAAGGCGGTTGTCTTTGACATGTTTGCCGGGCGAGCACCGCAACCAAACGGCGGCAGCAGCAACCGCCTGTGGGCTGTGCACAGTGCACTGGGACGCGTTCCCCTCCCACGTGCCGCCGACCACGCCTCCATGCCGGGTAACCGCCTAGTACTCCACACCGCGCGCATCGGCCCCCACGGCGATTCTCACGCCCACACACATCCCACCGTCTCCGCAGGCAATCCAGCACGCCCAGCCCACCGTTCCGTCCCCTTCCCCTCCCATCCCCTCCTCAAACCCCCCCAAATGCTCCTCCACACCTCCGCTTCCCGTCGCCGGCTCCCAAAACCCTAGAGCGCCGATGTCGCCTCCGCCGGCGGTGGCGACGGGCGGTTCCGGAGAACCCACGGTGCCGGCGTGGCTCCGCGGCCTCCCGCGCGCCCCGGAGTACCGCCCCACGGAGTCGGAGTTCGCCGACCCCATCGCCTTCCTCTCCCGCGTGGAGCGCGAGGCCGCCGCCTACGGCATCTGCAAGGTCATCCCGCCCTACCCGCGCCCCTCCCGCCGCTTCGTCTTCGCGCACCTCAACCGCTCCCTCGTCTCCTCCTCTGAAGCCGCCGCCAACCCCACCACTGCCTCCGGCTCCTCCACCACTGCCCCCTCGCTGCCGGAATCCGCCGCTGTGTTCACGACCCGTCACCAGGAGCTTGGCACGCCGCGGCGTGGGCGCCCGCCTCCGCAGGTGCTCAAGCAAGTGTGGCAGAGCGGCGAGCAGTACACGCTCGACCAGTTCGAGGCCAAGTCCCGCGCCTTCTCCAAGATCCACCTCGCTGGGCTTCGCGAGCCAACTCCACTAGAGGTGGAATCCCTCTTCTGGAAGGCGTCAGCAGATCGGCCTATCTATATCGAGTATGCGAATGACGTTCCGGGGTCTGGCTTTGCCGCCCCAAAACAGTCCCGGCGGCACAAGAAGCGGAGACGAGAGAGCGATCAGGTGGAGGAGGGGGAGAAAGGTTCCGGATGGCAGCTGTCAGGAAGCCCATGGAACCTTCAGGCGATTGCGCGGGCTCCTGGTTCGCTCACGCGATTCATGCCAGATGATGTTCCTGGGGTTACCTCGCCAATGGTGTACATCGGGATGCTCTTTAGTTGGTTTGCATGGCATGTAGAAGATCATGAGTTGCACAGTCTCAACTTCCTTCACACCGGTGCACCCAAGACATGGTATGCAGTCCCTGGGGACCGAGCCTCAGAGCTAGAGGAAGTTATCCGTGTGCATGGATATGGAGGAAACCCTGACCGCCTTGGTATTTGTCGTTTTCTCATGTTTGTCATCTGCATGTTTCGGTTACGGTTTAGCAGGTTCAATAAATACCAACTGTTAATCCATGCAGCATCGCTGGCAGTCCTTGGGGAGAAGACAACATTGATGTCCCCAGATGTTCTTGTAGCCCGTGGTGTGCCCTGCTGTAGGTATAAGCTCTGAAATGGCCAGTGTTTCCATTGGGTCAAATGTTTATGATGTTAAGACATCAGATTCTTATGAAATTCTTTGCTGATGTGTACTGCTTCAGATTAGTACAATATCCTGGAGAGTTTGTGGTGACATTCCCAAGGGCCTACCACATTGGGTTTAGTCATGGTTAGTTATGCCATTGAACTCATGATTCCTTTTTGGCATGACTTTATTGAATTGATTATGATATACTATTTGTTAACTATGTTTGTTCCAGCTTTGCTAGATTTCACTTTTATGGTATGAGCAGTATAAACAAATTATTTGGAAAACACAATAATAATGGTTTCATGGACAATCCTTAATGGATCAGTGCTCCCCTGTCCCCTCATCAGTCATATAACAAACTGAGGGTGCTTGAGATAATATATATAGTAATGATCAATTTGATGTTACTGGACTTCTCCTTGCTGAAGCTAGATTGCTTGTTTTGCCTGTTGACAGAATAGTTCTCATGTGCAATTAAGGATAGTCTGAAATGCAGCTTTAATGTTTCAATAATGATTAATGGCTGACTGTACCCTTGTTGCCTGTTATTACATTCATAGTTTTTCCTAATAGTCTATATCCTTTCCACTTGAGGGCTTCATTTATATACAAGACTAAACAAGCATACAGACAAACAATTTATTTTGTTCAACTGGATTTGACTATCTACATGTTTGCACAAGCATCGTCTGGTGTTCAGGACATGCGTTACTTTATTTATTTTTTGGCCTGTCCATTTGACTAACAGCTCTTATTGTCTGGACCCATACAATGTAGGATTTAATTGCGGTGAAGCTGCCAACTTTGCAACTCCGCAATGGTTAAAATTTGCTAAAGAGGCTGCTGTACGAAGGGCTGTGATGAATTATCTTCCGATGCTCTCTCATCAGCAGCTTCTGTACTTGCTAGCAGTTTCTTTTATAACCCGGTAAGCTTCCAGGCAATAGTACTTGCTAACAAAATAGCAAGTTCTTGGCATGGTGACTGGTGGAGCTAGTTGCTATAGGATTAGATTATTTGTTATGTCTGGCTTATGTGCTTTGTTTTGTACATGTTGAAGGCATGGGGTGCCTGAATGTAGTTTACAATCACAGCAGCCTTTAGTGAATCACAGTATGAGCTGCTAGTCCGTGTAATATGATTCAATATACAGTATCAATGAGCTCCAGCAAACACGCACACACCACTATATAGTTGTGCTTTAAGATGGCCTGTGTAATTGTGTATTGAATAAGATTTGCTCTTAAAATTTTTTTGGTTCAGAATGATTCTTTTGGGCATTTATCAGTCATTCCCTCTGAAGAAATATTTGGACCTCCATTGTTTGTTAACATCAACAGAAAAAACAGGATTGAAGATATTATGAATTAGGGAAAAAAAGAGAATTAGGAAATAGGGAAGCCACTGAAATTGCTAGCTTCCTGAGATTAGAGTACACACTGAAGTTGGTATTGCTAGAGTCCCTAGAATTCTGGCATTGATGCTTCTACATATTTTCAGAAATTAAAAAGATAGATTTTGATTTGAATTGTTTATGCTTACCTAGTTTTTTTAGTGACCATGTTACAACCATCAGAGCACCAATGCTTATTGTTTTCTGCACTTTGAATCTGGTAGTTCATTTTAATTTCAGAACCCCAAATGTATTGTCTGGAATTCGAACTTCTCGCTTGAGAGATCGAAAAAAAGAAGAAAGAGAACTGCTGGTGAAGCAGGAATTCTTGCAGGACATGATTAGCGAAAACAAGATTTTGTGTTCTTTCCTGGAAAAGAAATCAATTGGTCATGTTGTGCTCTGGGAGCCTGACTTGTTACCATCTTCGACTTCTCTACATTCCTGTTCTTCTGGCTCAAAAGCTCCTGAGAAGAAGTCTGAGGATGGTTTCAGAATTGAATCTAGTGATCGTGGCCCAAAAGATAACAACTCTGATGGCAGTGCACATATGATAGGCGCACAAACTAAATTTACTTCTGGGAATAGCAAATCATCTGACACATCTGCTTCCGTGGACAAGGCCAATGCTGATACAGATGATGAGGATGACCTACCTTTTGATTTGAGCATTGATTCTGGTTCATTGACCTGTGTTGCTTGTGGAATTCTTGGCTATCCATTCATGACAATTCTGCAGCCTACCAGAGAAGCATTGGAAGGGATTTCCCTTGCTCATACGAGTAGATACAAGATGAGTTCTGAAAAAGATAATTGTTCAAATACAATTCCATGCTGTCCTGCTGACAGTAATTTTGGTATGCCTTTCTTAGCTTCCGATTCTGATGTTTTATTTCTTTGTTTATATATATCGGAGCTAAGGTAGAAATTTCATTGATACATGTCATTTTATCATATATTGTGATGGAAATTTTGAAAGGCAAATAGCCCCTAAACAGATCACCAGGGACTCACACAAACAAACACAGTGGGTTTGGTAGCTGGAATGACTTAGCCTTGGTGGCTGGAAATCCTGGAATGACTTAGCCTTTTCTTGTTTTCTGCCTAGCTTTATACAGTGCTGAGAGCTACATTTGTGGCTGTGATAGCCTCCTAATTAATGCAGAATATTAACCAAATAAACAGCCTATTACTTGATGCTGCAATTTAGCTAAAGTAAATAGCCTATTCTGAGCTTAGTGATAAACTATCTCTGAAAATAGCCTATTCCAGTTAATACATTGTAAATTTTTAAACTGATTTTATACACAAGAGTTGACTGTCTTAACCTTGCTACTTGATAAAAACTGTGCCTTTTCTGATGTAATGGTGGAACCCTGTGCTGCAGCCTTTTTTAAAATCACTCTAGAATTTACTAATTTCCATTTATTGATCTGTAGTATTTCTTGTATATGAAGATTCTTATGGAACCTTGACGCATGCTTTTGCATATGTATCAGGATGTTCATTTGTTCCCAATAGACCTTCCTGGCCTGCGGAACAGCAATGTCTGGCTACTCCTTTGGGGCAGGCTAACATCAGTCATCAGAATGTAAATTCACATAAAGATGTTCGTTTAAGGGAGAATGAACCTAATGGGACTGTGCTACAACATAGCGATATTTCGCATTCTTGCAGAAGTGAAAATACTCTCCATTCATGTAGTGACAGGGAAAAATCTGAGAATAAGATTCCTGAGAACAGTCTTGGCCTAGAAGTAAGTGAACAAACAGGCAAATATGACAGTGATGCGCAAACTGCAGAAAGTTCTGATGACACTATTAACTGGAATACAAGTTGTACATTTGCACGGCCCCGGATCTTTTGCCTGCAGCATGCCCTTGAGATTGAAAAGTTACTCGAGGGCAAAGGGGGTGTCCATGCTCTCATTATTTGCCACTCAGGTAGGTTATAAAGAAACTTTATCGTCTTCATACACTATTTGGCTGCTGGTGGATGCTCTTGTGATCCTGCATACTTGATACAAAATAAGTAATTAGCTGCTAGCCTTTTCACTGGACATGTCGGTCATGTTTATTTGCAAACATTTTGTTTTTTTTATATGCAGGCCATTCTAACCCGCACATTCGATCTTTGGAACATACCTTTAGGTATCAATAATAGATTATGTTTTTAATGAAAAACTATACTATATGCATGAAACTGGATTGTGGAAACTAATGTGGCCTTTTGGCTTTGTGGATGAGACCAACTTACCTTCTTTCTAGTGCGAATCAGCGAAAACCAACAAAGGAAATACAAGAAAGATGGAACAACATGGACTTGTTCATAGACAACTTGATTATTGAACTCTTAATTTGGCTCAGTGTCGCTGATGTTAGGCAGCTGAACTCAATTCACTGTATTATAATCGACAGATTACATATTTTCACTGTATCTAATAATTATAGCTCCATCTTATTTCCGTTGCCCCAAAAGAAATATTGACCTGTTAGCTTACAATCACTGGGTTTATACTGTTATATTCATATTCATGTTAAGTGAAATATGTTACTCAAAAAGCTAAAATGGCATACAGTTCGGGACAGAGGCAATACCATTGTAGTTTAGAATTGCATCTGCTAGAGATTGTGATTCTCTTGATTGGGCTAACCCTAGAAGGGTAGCTATATAGGTCACCAGGCCACATCGGCCTTAGCCACATGGGCCTAATACACACACAATCCTACACCCCCCGCAGTCTGAACTACCGGCGCAGCGGAGTTCCAGGCTGAACAAGAAGAAGAACACACACAGCCCCTCCCCCCACAGACGCAACTAGCCACTGGTGATGTTGAGGCTGGAGCGAAACTCGGTGAAGGTCGAGGTCGGGAGGCCTTTGGTGAAGATGTCCGCGAACTGGGAGGTAGTCGGAACGTGAAGGACCCGCACCTCGCCCATGGTCGTGATCACGGACAAAGTGTAGGTCGATCTCTACATGCTTCGTCCGCTGGTGCTGGATGGGGTTGGTGGAGAGGTAGACCGCACTGACATTGTCGCAGTAGATCAGTGTGCTCCGGGAGGGCGTAGTGTGCAGCTCAGCGAGAAGCTGCCGGAGCCAGGAGGCCTCAGCCACGCCGTTAGCGACAACGCGGTACTCCGCCTCAGCACTGGACCGGGAGACCACAGGCTGGCGCTTAGACGACCAGGACACCAGGTTGCCGCCCAAGAAGACGGCGTAGCCGGAGGTGGAGCGGCGAGTGTCCGGGCACCCGGCCCAGTCAGCGTCAGTGTAGACGACGAGGTCGGCGGAGGAGGCCCGGTGGAGTAGAAGGCCGTAGTCGAGCGTGCCTCGGAGGTAGCGGAGGAGACGCTTGAGAGCCGTGAGGTGAGGCTCTCGGGGATCATGCATGTGAAGGCAGACCTGCTGAACTGCATAGGTGATGTCTGGCCGGGTGAAGGTGAGGTACTGAAGTGCCCCGGCGAGACTCCTGTATGCAGTGGGGTCGGACACTGGGGGGCCTTCAGCCTTGGACAGCTTGCCCTGAGTATCGACCGGAGTGGAGCAGGGGTTGCAGTCAGTCATCCCAGCCCGCTCCAGGATATCCCGAGTATACTGCCGCTGGTGAAGAAGTAACCTGGCAGGACGGTGCTCAACACTGACCCCGAGGAAGTGGTGGAGCACACCCAGATCCTTCATAGCAAACTCCTGCTGAAGAGCGGCAATGATCGGCGGAGAAGTAGCTCACTGGAGGCTGTGAGGACAATGTCGTCAACATAGAGCAGCAAGTACGCAGTGTCAGCCCCATGGTGGTAGACGAACAGTGATGTATCAGACTTGGCCTCCACGAACCCCAGTGTCAGCAAGAAAGCGGCAATCCGGTGGTTCCACGCCCGGGGTGCCTGCTTGAGGCCGTAGAGAGACCTGTTGAGCCGGCAGACCATGTCAGGACGGGAGGAGTCGACGAACCCCGCCGGCTGACTGCAGTACACTGTCTCGGTGAGAAGGCCGTGCAGAAAGGCATTCTTGACGTCCAGCTGATGGACGGGCCATGACTGAGCAAGCGCCAACGAGAGCACGGTACGGACGGTGGCCGGCTTGACCACCGGGCTGAAAGTCTCGTCATAGTCGACTCCCGGGCGCTGAGTGAAACCCCGAAGAACCCATCGAGCCTTGTAGCGCTCGAGAGTGCCATCAGCCCGACGCTTGTGGGTCCAGATCCACTTGCCGGTGACGACGTTGGAGCCCGACGGCCAGGGCACCAACTCCCACGTCTGGTTGGCGAGAAGCGCGGCGTACTCCTCTTCCATCGCGTGGCGCCAGTGAGGATCCAACAGGGCGTCGCGGACAGACGAGGGTACCGGGGAGACCAGCGCGTCACCGGTCGAAGCCTCAAGGGCACGAGGCGGCAGTGTGCCAGTCGCGTGCCGTGTCACCATCGGGTGAACATGCCGCGGGTGTCGGTGAAGAAGCGGCGGGTGGTAGACCGGCGGTGCACCACGGGCCGGCGGGGACTGCGGCAGTGGTGCCAGTGTCCCCGGCGGAGAAGGAACCTCGAGTGGTGGCGGCCGCGGCCTGCGCTGGTACACCCGTACCGGCACGGCGAATCTCGACGGAGGTGCCGGGGCAGGATTCGGCGACCGGCACGGCCCCCGGGGCAGAAGCGGGGGACGAAGGCCCCGGGTCTGCGCCAACCGGAGAGGGCAGGGCCGCGCCAGAGGACGACGGGCCCGGACCCACCGGGGAGCCGGGACAGGAGGCCGGCAAGGAGCTCGGCGAAGCGGTACCTGCAGGAGACCACGGAAAAGGTGGCTGGACCACCGTGTCAGCGGGAAAAAGGGAGGGTGGGTCAGGAACCGGAGGGGTGGTGGTGCTGGAGAAGGGAAAGACGGACTCATCGAACACCACATGGCGAGAGATGAGGACCCGTCGGGAGGTAAGGTCAAAGCACCGGTACCCCTTGTGATCCGGGGAGTACCCGATGAAGACACAAAGAGTGGAACGGGGGTCCAGCTTATGGGAAGAAGTGGCAGCGGTGTTGGGGTAACACGCACACCCAAACACGCGGAGGTGATCGTACCGAGGAGGGGTACCGAAGAGGGCGTGGTGTGGCGTGGGAGCGGGACAGGCAGCAGAAGGAAGACGGTTGAGGAGGTAGGTGGAGGTGTGCAAGCCCTCAGCCCAGAAGCGAGCAGGAAGAGAGGCCTGAAACAGAAGGGTGCGCACGGTGTCGTTGGTGGTGCGAATCATCCGCTCAGCCTTGCCATTCTGCGAAGGGGTATACGGGCAAGACATGCGCAACTGAACACCGTGAGAGAGAAAGAATGCTCGGGAGGTGGAGTTATCAAACTCGCGACCATTGTCACACTGGACGGCCTTTGGTGAGGCCGAACTGTGTGGACACCCAAGTGAAGAAGTGAAGGAGCGTGGAAAACGTATCAGACTTCGCACGGAGGGGAAAAGTCCACGAGTAATGCGAAAAATCATCAACCACCACATGATAGTACTTATAACCAGAAAGACTGATAACAGGAGATGTCCATAGGTCGCAATGTACAAGATCAAAAATGCGGGCCGCATGGGAAGTAGAACTATGAAAAGGAAGACGAACATGTCGGCCCAATTGGCACGCATGACACAGTTGCTCATCAGGAGCCCGAGTACATGGAAGACCGGAACTACGACTGAGCTGCATCAGGGCATCACGTCCAGGATGGCCGAGGCGCCGGTGCCAAGTAGTAGAGGTAGAAGAAGCGGCGAAGGCAGCTGACAAAACGGACGGTGGAGAAGACGAAGTAGCCGTCGGGAAGCGAATGGTGTAAAGGGGCCCGGAGCTGTCACATCGGAGCAGAGGACGCCGGGAAGCCAAATCCTTTACAGTAAGACTAGAAGAGTCAAATTTCACAGAACAGGAATTGTCAGCTGTAAAACGACGAATAGAAAGAAGGTTGTGAACCATAGAAGGAGCAATAAGAACATCAGGAAGACGAAAGGAGCCATGAGCACCGGCGGTACCCACAGACGTGACAGGAAGACACGACCCGTTTGCAACCATAATGGACGAAGTGAGGAAGAGGGAGGGTGGAGAGACGAAAGTATACCGGGGTCCGGAGTGGTGTGGTAGGTGGCTCCCGAATCAGCGATCCACTCGGGTCCGACCGGAGGTGTCAGGCCCATGGTGCTGAACGAGCGAGCCAGAGCCGCCTGGTCCCAGCCGGCGACCCCAGGTAGAGTCCCGGAGGGTGGAGTCCATGGCGGTAGCAGGGAAGGCGCCGGGAGGAGGAACGCCAGAGGGAGCTCCGGTGAGCATGGCCGCCGATGGACGTGAGTCGGTCCCGGGAGGGTGGAAGGGCCACATGGAGATGCGCCCGGACCACGGGTTCTGGAAAGAAGGCCATGGTGCCCCCCCGTGCGGTCCACCCGGTGCCGGAGCCTAGGGGTGACCACCCCGGCCGCCCCCGCGGCCCCCTCCACGGCGACGACGACCGCCACTTCCCCCCACCCCCACTCGGCCCGGAGGGAGGAGGGCCCAGGAGAGACGGCGGTGGCGGAGCGGACGACCGTGGGGGAGCAGGTGGACGCGGCGGAGTAGCAGCCAGAGCCGTCGAGGAAGACGAGGACCCCTGAGAAGTAGCGGACCCCGGCTAGATGCCCTGCGTGAGCTCCTCCATGAAGAGATCGTCACGGACCTCCAGGAAGGTGGGGAAGGGCCTCTGACGGGTAATCCACGTCCGGAGGTGGGCGTAGCGGTCGCTGAGCCCGCGAAGGACGTTGAGGACCAAGATGCGATCCTCCACGGGCCAGCCGAGGTCGCCCAGGGAGTCGGCCATGCCCTTCATCCGACGGCAGAACTCGCCAACGGAGAGGTCACCCTGGACGAAGGTGCGGAAGCTCACGTCGAGGCGCTTAGCTCGAGCCTCGGCGTTGCCCAGGAACTGTCCCTCAAGGGCAAGCCACGCCCGGCGCGCGTCGGGGGAGGTGCGGACAAGGTCGTGGAGGTCCAGAGAGATCATCCCCAGGATCCAGGAGAGGACGATGCTGTCGAGACGGAGCCACGACGATGTCTGGGCGGCGACCGAGGTGTCGACAAGGACGTGGTCGTCGAGGGCGTAGCGGCGGAGAGTGAGAAGCACCAGATCCCGCCAGCGGGCGTAGGAGGGCGACTCCGGCTCGAGGACGACCGACACGAGGAGGCGAATGTTCTGGACCCCCCCCGGCCTGGTAGTGAAGCTGAGTCACGAGCGGGTCGGCCGGATCGTGGCAGAGGACGGCGGTGTGGGAGAGACGGCGGCCCGGCGAGGCGGAGGAGGGCCCAGCAGCCGGCGAGGCGGGAGAGGCGAGGAGCTGCTCCGCCTCGGCGATCTGGCGGGCCAGGGCGTCGGCCGCGTCGCGCTCACGTTCCCAGACGAGGGCGGCCGCGCGGACACGAGCCTGCCCCTCCGCAACGGCAGCCCGCGCCGCCACGAGAGCAGCAGCGAGGACGGAGTCCGGCGTGCCAGCAGAGGGAAGCTCGACCACCCCACCCAGAGCTGCAGCAGGCGCAACATCAGTAGCCGGGGGCGGCGGGCGAACAGCAGGCGGCGTGGGGCGGACACCAATCGTCGTGTCCAGGGGCAGGGGGAGGACGGCCACCCCATCCCCGTGCGCGCCTGGACCTGCTGGAGGGTCACCAGCGGTTGGGGCCCCCGCACCCGGGCCGGCTGGGAGGGATCCGCCGGCAGCGAAGGCCGCACCGGGCGGGAGGGAGGTGGGCGGCTCCAGGGGAGACCGCGCCAGGAGGACGGGCGGCGCCAGAAGGAGGGGCGCCCGCCCCTGGGATGGCCGGGCGGGATGCTCCGGCGGCTGGCAGAGTGCCAGGGGATGCGGCGCCTGAAGCTGGGGCGGTGGCCAGCACTTGGGCGCCCAGGTGGAAGAAGAGAGGGGTGGGGGGAAGTGGCTGTAGAGGGAAGGAGGAGGAGGGGGACGGCCAGCCATGGCGCCGGCTGGCCGGCGGCGGCCACCAGGGGCGGCGGCTCCCTAGGGCGGCGGCTGGGTGGAGGGGAAAGAGAGGAAGCTAACCTAGGCTGCTGATACCATGCTAGAGATTGTGATTCTCTTGATTGGGCTAACCCTAGAAGGGTAGCTATATAGGTCACCATACATGGGCCGCATGGGCCTTAGCCTCATGGGCCTAATACACACACAATCCAACAACATCAGAGCATTAAGGCACCTTTCACAGATGCATGTTGATAATACCTAGTTGGGCCTACTCCTGAAAATAGCAATTGAAATCATTGTTCTAAATCATGATTTAAATCAAATATGCTTATCTTTTGTTTTACTTTCCATGTCCCCTGAGGTTTCCACTGATCTTAAGGTATTTCTATTTGATTTCTGCAGACTTTGTCAAACTAAAAGCGCTTGCAATATCAATAGCCGAGGAAATTGAGTTTCAATTTGATTGTACAGACATTCCACTTGAAAATGCATCAAAGTCTGATTTACATCTAATCAACATTTCAATTGATGACGAGGGGCATGAGGAAGATGGAAGAGACTGGACGTCACAGATGGGTCTAAATCTGAAATATTCTGCCAAACTCAGGAAAGAGAAATCCGAAAATCAAGAACAATCTCCTTTGTCATTTGGGGGACTGTTTTCCTGCCCTTCGCCTGTTTCGGTTGTTCCTAATCTTAAGTGGCTTTGCAAAAGAGCACGAACTCCATACACAGTTATTGGTATTACTAGGAGTTCTAGTGCAACAGCAACTCCTGAGGAACTTAAGCCTGGAGTGAAGACAGGGATAGTCACTAATGGAAATGTCTGTGAGGATGACAGACAGCATACTTATCGACAAAGTGGCCTTGAGCAACCAGGTAGACTGCAAGATTGCGATAAGCCTTCATGCTCCAAGGAGAATGACCATGGAAGACATTGTCTTGTTAATATTCCTATTGCTGTTGCTGAATATCCTATGATGCATCAAGTCCGTGAGGGTCCAGTTAGTGTTAGCACGTGCAATGACTCCATTTGTTCATCAGGTTCCCTGGATTCTCCTCCACTTACCTCACCAGTTGAAGTAACTAGATATCAAGGACGTATAAAGTCAACTGAGTTGAGCAGTTCGCCAGCCTTTTCTGTTCAACATTTCCTTAATGATGAAAGTACCTCTGTGGAAGGAAGCATAAACTGTGTAAGCAATGACTGCTTACAATCTCAGGATGTTACTTTACGGAGCAGAGATGAATGTTTGCAAGTTCAACAAGATCAAGAGAAGATGGGGCTTCGCAACAATCCCAACATGACAGCAGTTGATTCACACCTGATAGAAGGTTTGGCTGTATCAGAAGGAAAGCATGGGGACACTGTGTCAGCATCCCTTCAAAATGAGGAGCGCTGTGCTAAGACATCCTACTGTTCTAGTACTGGAACAAAAACTACTAAATCTGCAATAGAGAATCAATTGGAGACTCGTGATCTGGGTACTGGTCCTGTGAAACTAAATTCAAGCTTTAATGAGATACCCAGTGCTGATAGACAATGCAGTTTAATCTTCGGCTACCTTGGTTCAGCTGATGTTCCTGCTTCAACTCAGCCTTTGTCAGTTCCACCTGATTTGATGAGTGACGAGCCGCAGGTTGATGGCAGCCATTCTGCTGTCAAGGCCATTGAGCAGCAGAGCAATAATCCTGCTAACTTAAAGCATGATGAATCTCCGCATATAGATTTCCACATCTTAGAGGACGCCCAAGTTGCTTCCATGGCTGCAGTCCCTGGACATGACGGAAAATCTGTCGACACTGGATCAAATACTTTTGATATTTTACTTGGAGCTCTGGCTGAGCAGTCCAAGGCAACAGATGCTCCTGGTAAAGATGAGGTTGGCAAAGCTTCCTTGACACTAATGACACTGGCTAGCAATGAGCCCTCTGCAGATGATGTTACAGATGTCAGAGCTGTAGAGGTGGTGGAAACAGACACAACTTTGGGAGCAGCAAAAGATGATAAACAAGTTGATTTGTCAGATGTTGTGTCTAGATGCATCGGGAGCTCAAATAGAACAGATATCATATGCTATGTTAGACGCAAACACAAAAGGAAGAGGGATTCTCAGTCAAATACTGATAGTTCACAAAGTCATTCGAGTTTCGTCCGCTCTCCCTGTGAGAGCTTGAGGCCAAGGACTAAACCTGCGGTAGTTGAAGAGTCGGAATGGAGCAGGACAGCTGAAGCTTCTGCTGCTAAAAGGGGTAAGAGGACAAAAACAGTGGGATCATTTCAGTGTGATATTGATCTGTGTGATATGACATTTGAGACTAGGGCTGAACTTAATGCCCACAAGCGCAATATTTGCACTGACGAGTCATGTGGCAAGCGTTTCAGCTCACACAAATACTTGAAGCGTCATCAATGTGTCCACAGTGAGATGAGGCCATTTAAATGCCCCTGGGAAGGATGTAAAATGACTTTCAAGTGGCTATGGGCTCAGACTGAACATATCAGGGTGCACACAGGAGAGCGGCCATATAAGTGCTCAGTTCCTGATTGTGGGCAGACATTCAGATACGTCTCGGATTACAGCCGCCACAGAAAGAAATTTAACCATTGTTGACATGTTCTAGTTTTCGAGTTCTTGGCCGCAGCTCGAGGCAAATCTCCAGCTGCTTGTGTTGGTGGGCCTTGTTTGTTGTAGTAGCTCACATATTTAACAACCTGACAGCTGATAGGCCTAGTGAATGTTCCCCGTTAACAATGTGCTAATAATTTAGTGTAGGAGTTAGAAATTGTTGGGGGTGAAGGGCAACCCCACCTGTTGGTGTAGATTTGCATAAGCTGATCACCCCACTGACACATCACCATTCATTATTTGTTTCTCAGCTCAGTGATGTATTTAATCCCTGACAAACTTCATGAACACTGAAATCATATGCTCGATTTCAAAATGGTCTCGGATTTGATCGTGCGCATGTTATTCCTGTCTTTGACGCATTGTCTGGGTTCTCACTATATTCTGTCATACTGTTACAGCAGATTACTGATGTGCCTAGGTCTACACGAAATCATACAGTTACAGCAGATTACTGATATGCCTAGGTCTGCACGACATTTAACGAAACTTTTGACCCACGTCTATTAATTTCTTTCTTTTTTAATTTTTTTAATTTTTTTTGGTTTCAGCGAGATAGTATGTCTTGAGTGTTCCAAGTAGGATTCACGGCAGATTTTACGTGCCCAGGTGGATAGTTCCCGTGAGAGTACATCAGCATGAATCAACAGAGCTCCAATGGAACTTCCAATCCAATCGACCAGGGTAATATGAACTGACGGCATAAGGATCACAAGCACAGACACAGATTGAAAAACCTTCCAGGATCTACTATCAGTGACAGTAAAAAACCATTATAAAACATTAAAACCGCATGACTCGATGACCTGCTAGCTCATCGACCCAGCAAACCTGAGCACGCCAGAGCCAAAATTACAGCTACCAATGCAATGCAGACAGAGACAGATCACCTGCTAATAACAAGTATAAGAACAGAGTTCACACTTGCTTGCTGCCGCCCGTGGCATCAAGAACACATGCATGGATATGGATGGATCAACTGGGACAGGGACGACTCATCCTTAGCTGATGCTCCCTTGGGCTTGACCAAAGACCTGAGCTTGGGCTCCCCGAACATGGAGATGCCCTGGCGGGTCCTCAGCATGGCGTAATCGCATGCGCCGCGGGCCTTGCTCTTGATGCTGGTCCACTGCGTTTGTGCCCACGTCGGCTGATGGGTCCCCGTCAACGTCTCCGGCTCCGCTGCGGTGGCCTCCGCCGCCGCCGGTTTCAGCGCGCCGTCCTTCTCCATCGGTGATGGAAGGGTGGACTTGTTGCTTGATCTCTGTACGTAGATCATAGACGATCGAGAGGCTGAGGAACTAGAGCTAAGAGAAGATGTTGCTGGGATTGCTTGCTGCAATGGTGGCGACGAGAAGGCGTGGCCTCGTGTGAATTTATATCAGGCGTTTTCTTGAGAAGAAAGGCGAGCTCCAGCCGTGCCGGGGAAGAAGAGGAAGGAAGGCAAAGCTCGGAGCAGGGGCAAAGGAAAGGAAAACGATGTCCTTGTTCAGCTGGCTGTTTTCTTGGTTTATAAGCCGACTGTGGCTGATTTGCTGTGAGAGAAAAACACTGTTCCACGGCTGATAAGCCGTGCTGATAAGCTCAGCCGAACAGGGGGATAATGCCACCGCGCGTTATTGAACACTATTTCTTTCTTTGGGACAAATACTGTGGAAGAAGAAAGAAAACAGGGGGGCAAGACGAGAAAGACAAGAAAAAAAAAGAGGCTGTTTGTCTGATCGGCCCAATCGTGCTTGGTAAGGCCACTTTTAAGGCCGGCTTATTCTGATCCAACAGTTTTTGACAAAGCCCGACTCGAAAGCAGCAATGACTTCTCGAATCTACCATGGGTTTTTCCATCGGAAGCATGTTTGATTCTATAGATATGGACCAATTTTTAGTTGTGTCACATTGAAGGTTTGACATTAATTTAGAATATTAAACATAGATTAATTACAAAACTAATTGTATAGATAAAGATTAATTTGTGAGATGAATCTATTAAGCCTAATTAGTCACCCTGTTCGCTTGAGCTACTTTTCTATGAATATTAAATATAGATTAATTACAAAACTAATTGTATAGATAAAGACTAATTTGTGAGATGAATCTATTAAGCTTAATTAGTCACCCTGTTCGCTTGAGCTACTTTTCAATCATGAAACAATGTTTTTCTCTCACAACATTTCAGCATAAGCATTAGGATAGGTCAAATTTTAGCATAAGCGAACATGGTACATGATTTGACAATATGGTGCTACAGTAAACATATGCTAATGATGAATTAATTAGGCTTAATAGATTCATCTCGTAAATTAGTCTCCATCTATGCAATAATTTTATAATTAACTTATTTTTAATCTTCTTAATTAGCATCCAAACATTCGATGTGACAGGGACTGATAAAATGCTTGGGCTTCTTCGCTGCAGTACATCTAGATTGGAGAGTAGTTTTTGTTATACGAGCGGAAAAGATTGAGCAAGCGTGATCGTGAGCATGCATTTAGCAGTTGGAAAACACAGCCCTCACATGCTTAGAAATTTCAAGCGTTTCTACTTTTGAATTTAAAGATGATGATACTCATACTACTTTGTCACCACGGTACTGCTAGTGCTTGGACGCCTGTGGCTGCAGTTCATTTCCGCACCCCATTTCACGCGTCCACGCAGGGCCCACATTGCCCAGACATCGCTTGCCCGGATGTCGCCCGCGCGGGGACCATTCGTGTCCTCTCCCGCTGTGCATCTCGTGTGCAACACACGATCTACTTTAAAACATTCAGATGCAACATTTGCAACATACAAAAGAAGACAGATGAAATATTTGGAACATGCGTCTGAAACACTTGCAAAAACATTTGAAAAACATTTGAAAAACCATTCCAAACATATGCAATATGCAAATATAACACTTGCAACATATGTGTGAAACAAATGCAACATCCAAATAAACATACTTGCAACATATGTCTAAAAACAGATGAAACATTTATAATAGACGTTTGCAACATATGTGTATAGCCATTATAACATATGCAACATCCCGATCCTCTTTTACAACATCTGTACGAAACACTTGCAACATACCTCTGAAACATTTAAAACATACGCTTGCAACGTGCGTTTTCAGCGCAATATCTCCTTGCTATTCGGGACGATAGAGGCTCATCGGTGTGTGGAATTCACCTGAGGCAGTGTCCTAGGGCGAGGAGCGGAGCTTGGCGAGCGAATCTTGGCGAAGAGCGAAGAAGATTGCGCCCGCATCGAGTTCACAGAGGTGACGAATGAATCTCGGAAGAAGGGCAGTCAGCAGTCCTCGGCTCCTACCCCGAGTTCAAGGAGACGACGGTCCCAGACGCGGAGGAGCAAGCGTGAGCAGCGCGGCAGGTAGGTAGGGAGGAAAGCCTGATGCCGGGTCAGAGCAACGAGGAGGCGGTGGAGGCCCGCGGTTGCGCTGGTTGCTGTCAGGGCTGCGGGGAAAGATACGACGCTGCGCGCGGGGTGCGACGCGATAGGGAAGGAAGTGGGCCGTGAGGCTAGAAGACTGATTTTTTTTAGAAACTCCTGAGCGGTTAGGAGGGAGTAGTTGGGCTAGCTTTGCGACCCAATAAATGGAGCATCCGGGTAGACGAACGCCGGCTTCCCAACATTATTGTTGTCATTAAAACCGTAAGTTCGTAACTGATGCTTAGTCTTTCTAGTTATGCAATTTTGGTATTTGTTTGCAGAATTACATGTTTACTTCAATTATAATTGCAAGCTGGAAAACGGTCTACTTCACATGCTTGCCCCTCTCTAATCTCTATTTTAGTTTCTCTGTATATGGTCTTCACCTTTAGTTCTCTTTAGATTAGACAGAATCGTTGTGTTACGAAGATCCAGTTATACCTCATCTCAAATAAAATAACTGAAAAGATATCAACTTAAGAATACTTTTTAAGAAAAACTTTCACATTCTCTAGCTAAATAGCTAATAATATAAAACAAGCTTTTTTCCCAAATTGATGAACTATGTTTGATTGAGTTCTATGGTATTCCATTTTCTACAAATCAACCATGGCTAGTTCAATGCATGTAGGAGTTTCATTTAGAATGTTTCGTGTGCTTCTACTTTTATTCTTTCAATGGATCATGTTCATACATCTACTTCGCCACTAAAGCAGATGTTTACTCTCTCCGTCCCAATATTATTATCGTTCTGGGATTTATAGTGGATACTAAGAAAGAAGTAAAATGACCCTGTATACCCCTAAAGCTCCGTAAGAAACACTGCTTAGACGTCCCATCCAGATACACCACGTCAATTGTTTAGATGTCTTGTCAATTCTTACATAACGAAACCTGAGCCAAAAGAAGGCAGGAAAGCGTGGTCAGGCCATCGACTTTTCGCGGCTGTCGGATCGGGCGAGCTCCGGCCTTTTAGCAAAGAAAGGCCTCAAACTTTAGACGAATCAACCCACAGTCTAGGCGTCCTCACAGGTATTTATGCAAAAAAGCCCTCATACTTTACCAGAATCAACCTACAATCCGGACCTGCGAGCCTTGTTTTTTTGCAAAAAACCCTCGAACTTCAGTACAATCAACCCGCAATCCAGTTCTCCTCTCAGTTTTTTTTAAAAAAGCCCTCGAACTTTACCAAAATTAACCCGCAATCCAGTCCTTTTAAATGGGCTGGCCTGCCTCCCATTTGGGCCTGTATTTCGCCGGACTTGGGCCTTACTGAGCTGAATTCGGCCCAAAGTAATAAAACAAAAAAATGCCAACCCAAGTTTGTTAAACTCTACACAACTACCACTACACTGTAAACACATACCATCACATCTTTTAGTGTAGTTTTTTTGTTATTAATGTGGATCTACATTTATCTACAATTTTCTAAAAACAATTGATAGAGTTAGTTTCTTTATTAAAATTGCTATGAAATTTTTACGGTAGCTTACCCATACCACGCATAAAAAAAAAAAGATTGACTTTACGATCCAAAAAAACATACCCTGATGCAATAAATTTACCGAACCTAACCAGGTGCACATATCTCAGTTTGTAAATTTAAATAATTGAAATAATACTAGCTCTGCTACGTCTTTGTTACATGCTCCCATTCTTGAATGATTTCATCAATGACAACTCAATACTACGAACTGCTGTTAAATCTATTACAATAAAAATTGTCTCATACTGGTCTACGCGGCAACGCCACGTGCTTTTTCTAGTGGTATAGTGAAAGCACAGTACAGTTGCTTTACTAGGGTGCAAGACATATATGCTATCTCAAACGACATTCTTTCTGGGACTAATGTTGAAAGCTAAAACGATATTAATAAGGCTGTCTCCAACAGGAGACCCATTAGAAGATCCAAACTCAAAATAAGTCTCTAACACAATATCTATAGCCTCCAACAGAGTACCTATATGAAAGACCTATTTTGGATGTCATGAAAGGTATAATCCAGATCTAAGTACCCTCTCTCCTGAAGACCCATTTGCACAAAGGGTTGTCTTTTAGGTCTGATTGCTAGAGAAGACTAGAAATATGTATGGAACCCTTTATCTGTAACACAACTCAAACGTGAAATGAATCTTGTATTTTGGGTAACGGTTGTAAGGGAGTAGGTCTTTGTAATCATGCAATTTGATATCTATTTGCAGAAATCACCGTTTTTGAACTATAATTGCGTGCAAGAAAACTGTGTTTCACGTGCTTGCTCAGATCGATCTACGCGACTACTCCGTATGTGAGAGCAGAGATGAACAAGCCAGCATACAAAACAATCCACAGCCGTTCCTGGAAAACAAACACCTCTATTTTTCAGCTTCAGCGAGCCTAACATTGGAGCTTAACTAAGAATCAGAAAACGAAATCCAATAAATATTTTTTACAAATAGTATCAATAAATATGCAGATTACAACATTTTCCTTGTGCCCTCCATGATTTCATTTTTCTGGATAGCCCCAACGGATTTGCATATGAAAAGTTACTTATGAACTAGTGGATGATTAAAAAGGAAGACTTGCATTGCTCTATGAAAAAGAGTGAGCAGCATGAGCATGAAATTCAAGTTCATTTATCCAAATTGAGATACTCAAACAGGTCGTGGGCCCCTGGTCAAGCAGGAATTTATTTTGTTATAAAAAAGAGAAGGAATTCATTTCAAGCTTCTCTGAGACTCTGATCAACAACAAAGTGGCATGTTCAGATGAAATGGATAATAAAAAAGAAATAATTGTGCATCTAATCAGAAGATAATTTAGCATAATGCACCGAAGTTTACCACAAGAACAAGTCCCAATTGCTCCTTGCCCTAACAAGCTGATCAGATGCACTGGATCACTAATCGTATCTAAAGCATGCCAGATGGGAGCTAAGCAGCGGAAGCAAATCCACCACCTTTATTATTGGCCGGCACTCAAGAAGCAATTTCCCAGGTCCTCCTACTCTGCAGCCTTCCCACCGGCGGCCTCCTCCTGGCTGCCCTTGTACTTGTCCAGCGCTGCGCCGGCGAGCCGGCAGATGCGCCACTGCGGGAGCACATCGGCGCCCATCCCCTCGTAGAAGTCGATGGCGTTCTTGTTCCAGTCGAGGACGCACCACTCCACCCGCCCCATCCCGAGCTCGGCCGCCCTGCCGGCGACGGCAGACAGCATCATCCGGCCGAGCCCGCGGCGGCGCCAGGGGGCGCGCACGAAGATGTCCTCCACGTACAGCCCGGGCTTGGAGAGGAAGGTGGAGTAGTTGGGGAAGCAGATCACGAACCCGGCCGTGACGCGCCCGCCGCCGCGCGGGGAGGCGAAGGCGGCGGCCTCCGGGTCCGCGAGCGGGGACGCGGAGAGGTCGAGGCGGCGGGAGGCGATGGTGGAGGAGGAGTCCGGGACCATGGATGAAGGGGATAGGTCGAGGATGAGGGCTGTGAAGGAGGTGAAGGGAGGCGGCGTCGGCGAGGGGAAGAGAGTGGAGATGAGGAGCTCTTCGGTGGCGGCGAAGAGGTCGGTGAGGAGCTCGAACTCGGCCATCTGGTGTATGAGGCGGTGGATGTGCGGCACGTCGCGGGCGTCGGCCAGGCGGAGCTCCGCCCACACGTCGTCGGAGAAGGTGGTGGAGTTGGGCGGCGCCGCCATCTGGGTCAGGGAAACGGGAAGATTGGAATGCTGGGAACGGAGGATTGTGGATGCGGGATGGTTTGGCCTGTCTGTCCTCTTCTTTTGTGACGTGGCGACTGGTGACTTGGTGAAAAGACATCCGTGACTCCAGGGTTGGCGAGGCAACTTTTGCTTTGCCCTCGTGTAGTTCCCAAATTCAAAGTGTTTAGATGGTGTAAAAGTTGGTGTAAAGTTCCTGTAGTACTTTTTGTTGTTATTTAGTAATTTATCCAATCATGGACAAACTAGGCTCAAAAGATTCGTCTCGATATTTACAGACAAACTGTGCAATTAGTTATTTTTTACCTACATTTAATACTCCATGCATGCGTCTAAAGATTCGATGTGACAGGGAATCTTGTAAAATTTTTAGAAGTTTGAGGGATCTAAACACTGCCTTCACTATGCAAAAAGAAGATTTCCATCACATCAAAATACCGATACATGCATGGAGTACTAAATGTAGATAAAATTAAAAACTAATTGCACAGTTTTATTGTACTTTCCGAGACGAACATTTTGAGTATAATTAGTCAAAATTTGGACAATTTTTACCAAATACAAACGAATTGGTACAGTGCGCGGCAGCTCCTATTCCTGAACTGAACACGGGCTTTGTTGTCGCCCGCTTGGAGTTTTCCATGAATGTAGAACTACTCGAGTAATTTTCCTGTAGAAATACTTAATTCCTGGCCACTTGTCAGAGATCAATCCACCTTAGTGCTTGTTTGGATTATCTGAATTAAGTGTTAGTCCAACTAAAATTAGATTAGGACAACTATATAATTTAATAGTTAATGCTGGGGAGCGTTGTTCCACAGTTTCTTTAAAAAAACTATATAATTTATATTTGTATATGGTTCATATTGTTTGGATACCGAGAGTAATTAGTTGAGCTAGACTAAATATTAGGGGGTGTTTAGATTGAGCTGCTAAAGTTTAGCAGCTAAAGTTCAGCCCCTTTTAATCCAGTTTTATCTAAACACTAGGACTAAATGGGTATTTAGCTATTAGTCACCAAGTGGTTGCTAAATGGACTAAAAGCCCAGGATGTCTCACCTTTTAGTCCGTTTGAATCTAAACACCCTGACTAAAAGGGATTATAAGAGTCTTTTGGTCCACCAAACTAAACAGAGTGGCTAAAGTTTAGCAACCGATTTAGTTAGCTAAAGTTTATCAGCTTCAATCTAAACAGGGCCTTAGTCTACTACCTCTTTTGTCAATACATTTGGATGGCCTACAAGGCTAGAACCTTTACGTTCTGTTCGCTTGGTTGATAAACTAGACTGAAAAATATTATTCACTAATTTATTACAAGAGAAAAATAATGTACCAGTTCAAACGAATGTGGTTATTGTGCACACATGTCGTGACTTGTGAGGTTAAGAAAGATAAGCCCCTCCTCGATGCGCCGTGTTGTGTGGAGTCACAATGCACACGAGCTCGACCAGCCAGGGCACTACATGAGTGGTGCAGTGGCAACGAATGTTTTATAGTTTAAAAGTAGAAGAGACGAAATGAGAAAGAGGGTGGAAGTGAGAGAGAGAGGAGAACGTGGAAAAGAACCGAAGCCAAAAAGGAAGGAATTTTCTTTTTATATTAGGTATATAGATAGTGCTCTTTGGTCCCAAATAAATGTATCATGTCCAAGTCAAGCTATTTAAGTATTACTGTATATGATGAATCTAATAATACTTATTTAATATCATTGTTTTTTTAAAAAAATTGGTTAGATTGAATACGGTTTGACTTAGAATTATATATAAAATTAGGGGGTACAAATCTTATTGGGCTTATTTCCAGGTTAGATACAAAATCCCTCATTTTTTTTTCAAAAAAATTAGGGGCGGTAGAACAACAACAACAATATAGCCTTTTGTCCCAAGCAAGTTAGGGTAGACTAGAGATGAAACCCAAAAGAGACGAGAGATAGAGAGACACATAAAGGGACATAAAAGGCACAAGACAGAAAGAGGTCACGGTTCATGCACGTTGATTGCCAATCTCCAAGCGCTTCTGTCCATAGCTAAATCCTTGGAGATATTTCACTCTTTAAGGTCTCTCTTAACGGACTCGTCCCAAGTTAGTTTAGATCGACCTCTACCGCTTTTTACATTACCAGCCCGCTTTAAAACCCCGCTACGCACCGGCGCCTCCGGAGGCCTCCGTTGGACATGTCCAAACCATCTCAACCGATGTTGAATCAATTTCTCCTCAATTGGTGCCACCCCAACCCTATCCTGAATATCGTCGTTCCGGACTCTATCCCTCCTTGTGTGCCCACAACATCAACGCAACATACGCATCTCTGCTACATCAAGTGTTGAAAATTTAGCTACTCATCCGTCACCACCTACATCAATCAATAATTACCAATGGAAAAACTCTAAATTTGACACCTGACATCTATGCTTCTTCCAAACTTATAATCGTGAGACACTTTTAGTACCAAACAAACATGTTTCCCCCCTTCATGACATGTAGCCCCATGAGGCTATGCCTCTTTACACCTCTCCTGTGGTTCCACGCTCCACCACTAGAAACCTTAGGTAGGTGTGACATTGCCGGCTTGAGTTGGCTCACTTGAGAACTTGTGAGTATTATTGGCAATAGGATATACCTCAATAATGTTCCTGCATATTCTACTCTAACATGGTTAGATTGACCAATCCCATGGACCTTTTTTCTACATTGAACTAAATTTTGGAGCTCTTGGTCCTCGTAATGGAACCCAACCTTATTTGTGCTTCATAATAGGAGGAGCGTCATATACATGTTAAATTAATGTGTTAATCTTAAACTACTAAGCTTTCATAAGATGAAGGAAATGCAGCTTCATCCACTTGTTTAACAAAATAGTAGAATCATGCTCTGTTATGTAAATATATACACATATTCTATTCTATGACCAATGCCTATGTTAATAAAGTTTGCCTTGATGAATGTACAATAATCGCATATAGCTGATGTACTCGGAGTAGACGTTATGCTGATGATCATGAAGTTATACTTGATGAACCGCTGACCACTCTAATATGCGAAAGAGACATAGCCCCTTTGTCCTAAATAGAGTGAACTACTCGCTCTCTATGAAGCCAATAAATTTAGTAAAAAAAAGCCAATAAATTTTGTCGGTACCAATAGTATGGGGATACCCACATCCATCGCTAATAAAAAACTAAAACGACTGAAACCGCAATAAAAGGCAGCCCGCCTCGACCGCGTATCCGGTCCGTCTCGTACGAGGCCCGCTCGACGGAGAGCCTCGACCGCGCTCCGTCTCTGACTCGTACGAGGCACCCTCGACGGGAATGCCTCGACCGCGTCCCGTCCCTCATTACCAAGTACCTCGACCGCACTCCGACTCGCGTGACCCCGGGTCGAGATCCTCGATCCCCTCACTGTTTTACCTACCCCAGGACAAAGGCCATAGCATTTAATACAATTACCTGCTACCACCTACCGGCATGAATGCAACCAGGGTCGACGTGGGAGCAATGCCGGTGTCAGTCCTCACTGTTTTGCCGCCCATCCCATGATGGGAGGTGAAACCTGTCACAGTGCTCGCCTTACCATGCACTGTACGTCACCAGTTACCCTCGAGGGAGGATATGACAAAGCCCGTATACCGCAATCCCTAGGATTCGGTCTTATCCATCCGGTCTCGACCCGGCCTCGACCCAGCCTCGACGCCTCGCACAGTTCAACAGGGAAAGAAGGACGGCATGGCGCGACGCTCCGGGTCACTACGACGTCTCATCCTCTACGTCACCATGGTGACCAGGGATGACCTTCCATTCTCAGGGCACGTCGCTACAGTCACCTCAACAGGGATCGACAAAACATCATTTCAAGCCTCCCCGCTGTCCTGGCCTCCTCTCGCCCTATAAAAGGGCAGGCCGGGGGACTACAAAGGGAGGAGCCAGACACAAGACAGAGATCAACATCTCAAGCAATCACCTCTGTACTCTTTTTCCTCTCTTTGAGACTTGGGCTCGCCACCCTCTCTCGCAAGCTTGTAACCCCTACACAAGCACCTCGGTGCAAGGAAATACATAACTCTCTCCCCCCGTTGGACGTAGGGCCTTCTTCTGCCCGAACCAGGATAAACCCCCGTGTGTTCTCCTTGCATCACCATCCAGGATAGGGACACGCAGCACTCACTCGTTGGTTTAGGACCCCCTCGGGACTGAACACCGACAGTTGGCGCGCCAGGTAGGGGACCGCTGCGTGCCAACGTCGCTTTCCCGCCATTCTCTCCTGGATGGCTGACCCCGAACGCCCTAACCCGTTGGCCACGGTGATCTGGTTCAGAAGTTTGGAGTTCATGTTGCTTGGCTATGGCTACGATATGGTTCTCCTCCTGCCCAGGCACCCGACCGACGAGGATTACGAGCTCTCCTAGCCTGGGGGAGCACTCCGCCGGTATCATCGCTCTCGGTAGGCACGAGCTGCCAGACGACGACGAGCCCGGCGCAACCACCGTCTCCACCTGATGGAGGGTGGTGGGATTCCCCGATCCGGTGTCTCTCAGCCAGACGCCAACCCAGATTTCCTCGCTAAGGGTCTGGGTAGGATGTGCTTGGCTGAGGGTAAGATGCCAACAGAGAATTCCGTCGCTCCCCCGTCCGGTGAGACACCACCACTGCCCGGATCGACCATTCCGGCACGGGCAGCGACATCTCCATCACCATTCCCGTTTGGGCTAGACTCGGCTGCCCGGGTGTACGCATCTTCCGTGAGCACTCGCATGAGTGCTTATGAGGAACTCCTCGGGCACCATCTACGCTCCACTCTGGACCTCGTTGCATCCACACCGGCTTCTGATTATCTGGACTCTACGGAGACACCGGAAACAGAGCCTCGTGTGACTGCTTCTCAACGTTGTGACCCCAGTGATGATTTGCAACGGCCACACATTCCCCCGTCATACTACTACTTTGGCGCTCCTAACTCCGACTCGGCTGATGACACCTACGATCCGACCCGCGAATGCTTCAACGTCGACGTTGAAAGCACGTCGGAATCGGAGAAAGAAGAGTCGGTTGAAGGATGGCACACGCCACCTCATGTCGAGCTCCCTACCGAGCGGGACGAGGCTCAATTCCTTGCGGATCAAGAAATGCAGCTCGAGCAGATCCGTGAGTTGCAGGAAAGGCTCGACGAGGAACGAGAGAACCTGCATCTACTCCAACAAACCCTCGAGCGTGAGCGTGCGGAACGCGCATTTGGCGGGAGAGCTCGCGAGAGAGCTCGCAACGTCAACCGTCGCATCGATGAGGACCGGGTGATCGACCCCCCGGTTTTCGCTCGAGCCAGCCAGAACGTCGCCGCCGCCGCCATGCTCCTCCGCAACATGCCTGAGCCGTCAAACCCCGACGCCCACCGGGCTCGAGATGAGATCCGAGAACTCCTCGAGATCGTTGCCATGCAGCAGGCCGAGAGCTCTGCCTCGAGGCGACGCGAGCCCGTCTCGGAGCGGCTCGCCGAGCCCTCCCGATAGGAGAGAGAGGCCTCGGTTCATCCCGAACCTGCCCAACGGATTCGGATGGCTCCTGCCCCTGAGCCCATCGCTGACGACCGTTAACCTCGAGACACCCGTAGCAACATCGTTGAGCGCCGCACGCGCAAGCACGGTGACAGTGTGGCTCGAGGCTACCGCGTGCACAGGGGCGGGCGCTACGACAGCTCGGAAGATCATAGCCCTTCACCTGAGCCCCCGGGTCCTCGGGTCTTCAGTAAGGCTATCCGCGAAACGATACTCCCGGCTCGGTTTCGCCCTCCCACGACTCTCACCAAGTACAATGGCGAGACCAAACCCAAACTTTGGCTCGTCGATTTCCGCTTGGCGTGTCAGCTGGGAGGGGCCACCGATGACCGGGTCATCATTCGACAGCTCCCCCTGTTCCTCTCCGACACCGCTCGAGCCTGGCTCGAGGATCTCTCGCCTCAGCAGATCCACGACTAGGACGATCTCGTGAGGGTGTTCGAGGGAAACTTCAAGGGAACCTATATGCGCCCCAGAAACTCATGGGATCTCCGGAGTTGCAAGCAGAAACCGGGTGAATCCCTCCGGGATTACATCCGGCGCTTCTCCAGGCAACGTACCGAGCTCCCCAACGTCACCGACTCCAACGTAATTATGACTTTCCTCTCCGGCACCACCTGCAAGGAGTTGGTCCGAGAGTTGGGCCGTCACACCCCACTCACTGCCAATGGATTGATGGACATCGTCACCAACTTTGCCACCGGCGAGGAGGCAGTTGGTGCCATCTTCGGCGGTGAGCAGGACAAAGGGAAGCAGAAGGTCGACGACCCCGTGGGCTCCAGCCGGGGCTCCAAAAGAAACAACCGGAAGAAGAAAAAGAACCAGCAAGGCAAGCTCGAGGCCCCGGCCGACGAGCTTATCGCTGCTACCGAGCGCAAAAAGTCTCGAGCCCCCCCGGCGGGGGCATCTTCGACAAAATGCTCAAAGAGTCGTGTCCCTACCACAAGGGGCCCACTAACCATAACCTCGAAGATTGTCACATGCTTCGCAGGTACTTTGAGGGCACAGGCGGCAGGAAGGACGACAAGAAGGAAGACCCCAAGGGTGACGACAAGGATAAGGGATTCCCCGAGATCCACGACTGCTTCATGATCTACGGAGGACCCTCGACCCGCCTCTCGGTGCACCAGCGCAAACGAGAGCGGTGTGAGGTTTTCTCCGTACAAATGGTGGTCCCCTGCTTCCTTGACTGGTCTGCGGTGGCCATCACTTTCGACCGTGATGATCATCCTGACTATGTCCCCAACCCGGGAGTCTACCCGCTTGTTGTTGATCCCGTCATCGCCAACACACGCCTCACCAAGGTGCTCATGGACGGCGGAAGTAGCCTCAACATCATCTACGCCCAGACCCTCGACCTCCTGGGGGTCGAGAGAGCGTGCCTCCAACCCAGCGTCATGGGCTTTCACGGAGTCGTGCCAGGGAAACGGGCGGAACCCCTCGGACGGGTCGATCTGCCTGTTTGCTTTGGTACACCGTCCAACTTCAGAAAGGAGACCCTCACTTTCAAAGTGGTCGGATTCCGTGGAACATACCACACTATCCTCGGGCGCCCATGCTACGCCAAGTTCATGGCGGTCCCAAACTACACCTACCTCAAGCTCAAGATGCCAGGCCCAAACGGTGTCATCACTGTAGGGCCCTCGTATGAACACGCCTACGAGTGCGACATCGAGTGCGTCGAGCACGGCGAGGCTGTTTTGGAGTCGGCAACCTTGGCTGCAGACCTCGATGGCCTCGCCAATGAGATTCCCGACCCAAAGCGCCATGCCGGCAGCTTTGAGCCCGCGGAAGACGTCAAACTCGTACCCCTTGACCCTGCTGATCCCAAGGGAAAGGCGCTGAACGTCAGTGCCACCCTCGATCCTAAATGGAAAGCAGTGCTCGTCGACTTTCTCCGCGCAAACGTCGACATCTTTGCGTGGAGTCCCTCGGATATGCGGGCATACCCAGGGAAGTCGCCGAGCACGCCTTGGAGATCCGGGCTAGATCCAAACCGGTGAAGCAACGCCTGCGTCGCTTCGATGAGGAAAAGCGCAGGGTCATCGGCGAGGAGATACACAAGCTGTTGGAGGCTAGATTCATCAAGGAGGTTCATCATCCTGAGTGGCTAGCTAATCCTGTACTAGTTAGGAAAAAGAGTGGGAAATGGAGGATGTGTGTGGACTATACTAGTTTAAATAAAGCATGTCCAACAGTTCCCTTTCCTTTGCCATGTATTAACCAAATCATTGATTCCACTGCGGGATGTGAAACTCTCTCATTCTTAGATGCATACTCCGGCTACCACCAAATTAAAATGAAGGAGTCCGACCAGCTCGCGACTTCATTCATCACCCCATTCTGCATGTATTGCTATGTCACGATGCCCTTCAGTCTCCGGAACGCAGGGGCAACGTACCAACGATGCATGCAGCACGTCTTCGGGGAACACATCGGACCAACCGTCGAGGCATACGTCGATGACATCGTTGTCAAGACCAGACAAGCCGATAATCTGGTAAGCGACCTCGACGTTGCGTTCAAGTGCCTCCGGGCAAAGAATATCAAGCTCAATCCAGAGAAATGCGTCTTTGGCGTCCCTCGAGGTATGCTTTTGGGGTTCATCGTGTCTAAGCGTGGCATCGAGGCCAATCTAGAAAAAATCTCTATGATAACCAAGATGGGCCCCATCCGAGATCTAAAGGGTGTGCAGAGGGTCACGGGCTGCCTGGCAGCCCTCAGCCGCTTCATTTCGCGCCTCGGCGAAAAAGCGCTCCCCCTGTATCGTCTCCTGAAGAAATCGGAGCACTTTTCATGGACCCTCGAGGCCAAAGAAGCTCTTGCAAAACTCAAAGCTACACTCTCTAACTCACCAATCCTCGTCCCTTCGACCCCGGGGGAACCGCTCCTACTTTATGTCGTGGCAACATCACAGGTAGTCAGCGCGGTCTTGGTTGTCGAGAGGGCCGAGGAAGCACATGCCTTGCTCGTCCAGAGGCCGGTCTATTTCATTAGCGAGGTGCTCTCAGAAACTAAGGTCTGGTACCCTCAAATCTAGAAGCTGCTATATGTCGTCGTCTTGACGCGGCGCAAACTCCGACACTACTTCGAGGGCCACCCGGTTACTGTGGTTTCTTCTTTCCCCTTGGGAGAGATAGCCTAGAACCGGAAAGCCTCGGGTAGGATCGCCAAGTGGGCAGTCGAGCTCATGGGTGAAACCTTAACTTACGCATCGCGTAAAGCTATCAAGTCATATGTATTAGCGGACTTCCTGGCTGAATGGACCGACACCCAACTTCCCCCTGCACAGCTCCAAGCTGAGCTGTGGACCATGTACTTCGACGGGTCGTTGATGAAAACAGGAGCATGTGCGGGTTTGCTCTTCATCTCGCCCCTTGGGGTTCACATGCGTTACGTCATCCGGCTTCATTTTCCTACGTCCAACAACGTCGCCGAGTACGAGGCGCTCGTTACAGGGCTGAGAATTGCCATTGAGCTCGGGGTCCGACACCTTGACGTTCGAGGCGACTCCCAGCTCGTGATCGATCAGGTCATGAAGAGCTCGAGCTGCCGCGACCCCAAGATGGAAGCCTACTGCCAAGAAGTACGGCGCCTCGAGGACAAGTTTCACGGCCTCGAGCTCAACCACATCGCACGCAGGTATAATGAGGCCGCCGATGAACTCACGAAAATCGCGTCCAGTCGAACTACGGTTCCACCAGACGTCTTTGCAAAAGATCTCCAGCGGCCATCCGTCGACCTTGGGTCGGATGGAGGGGTCGACGGGACGTCACTTGACCCCCCACCTGAGGCGGAAGCCCCCTCGACTGGGGCTGAAGTCATGCAGGCGAAAGGCTCGACCCCACCATCTGACCTCGAGCCTGACTGGCGCGTTCCGTACCTCGACTATCTTACCCGAGGGGACCTCCCCTCGGATAAGACCGAGGCTCGACGGATCGCTCGCCAGGCCAAAACCTTTGTGATCATTGGCGATAGTAGGGAGCTGTACCGCCGCAGCCCTACTGGCATCCTCCAACGCTGCATCACAAATGAGGAATGCAGAGACCTGCTCGATGATCTGCACTCGGGGGCTTGTGGTCACCACGCAGCGCCTCGAACCCTTGTCGGAAATGCTTTCCGACAAGGATTCTACTGGCCGACCGCGGTCTCCGACGCTGTCAAGCTAGTACGCTCCTGTAAAGGTTGTTAGTACTATGCGAGACAGACCCATCTTCCGGCACATGCCCTGCAAACTATACCCATCACGTGGTCGTTTGTCGTTTGGGGGCTTGACCTTGTCGGACCTCTAAAGAGAACAACTGGCGGCTTCACCCACTTGCTCGTTACCATCGATAAATTCTCCAAGTGGATCGAGGCCCGTCCCATCACCAGTATTAGGTCTGAACAAGCTGTGCTTTTCTTCACCGACATCATCCATCACTTCGGGGTTCCCAACTATATCATCATGGATAATGTCACCCAGTTCACTGGTAAAAAGTTTTTGGATTTCTGCGACAACCACCACATCCGTGTGCTCTGGTCAACCGTGGCTCATCCAAAAACAAATGGCCAAGTGGAACGTGCCAACGGCATGGTCCTACAAGGCCTGAAACCCAGAATCTTTGACAAGTTAAACAAACATGGCAAAAGATGGGCTGCCGAGCTACCCTCGGTCCTGTGGAGCCTAAGAACAACGCCGAGTCGAGCCACGGGGTTCACTCCATTCTTCTTAGTCTACAGGTCTGAGGCTATGCTCCCAACTGATATAGAATACGGATCCCCAAGGTTGAAGGCCTACAATGAAAGAAATAACGACGCCACAAGATAGGACGCCCTCGACCAGCTCGAGGAAGCCCGAGATGTGGCTCTGTTACATTCTGCCAGGTACCAGCAGGGTCTCCGACGCTACCATGATAGACACGTCCGCAAGTGTGACCTCAACATCGGTGACTTGGTGCTACGGCGGAACCAGAACACCAAGGGACGGCACAAGCTCACGCCACCATGGGAAGGGCCGTACATCATCGCAGAAGTACTAAAGCCGGGCACCTACAAGCTATCCAACGAGAGGGGCGAAATCCTCACCAACGCTTGGAACATTGAACAGCTACGTCGCTTCTTTCCTTAAAAAGCCTCGAGGCTCTATAATGTCTTTTTCATCAATAAAGAATACAACGATGTTCAAACTTTCATTTCACAATGAGGAAGGATCGACTCTGCACTCCCAGAATCGACCCTCCCTCGGGGGGCTACAAGGGGGGAACCCCCCAGTCCCTGAAAAATTTTGTACTCTTTTTTAAAAATTTAAGAACCGCTTCTTAGATCGACGGCGCTGCAAGAGCACCCTAAGGTTCGAAAGGGCTCTCGAGCCAGGAGTATCACCTACGCCTCCGAGGCTACGGTACCTCCACTCACCCTCACACCTTTTAGAGGTGCGACTTCACGCTAGGGAGACCTAAATAATAGTTCTTAACTTTGAAAAAGAACACACCCCTTGTCGCTCAGATCAGGTTCTTACACGATCTACAAGGCCGCGACGTCACCCTGAAGCTCGAGGGCAGTTGAGTTGGGAGATCACTTACGCCTCCGAGGCTACGGTACCTCCACTCGCTCCCTTACGCCAAAGGACGTAACTGCGCGCTAGGTAAATCATGCGAGAACACGATCCAAGCGATAAAGGGAAGAAAAGCTCGAATAAGATTAAAACAATCACGAACCAGTTGATGTTTCGAGTTTTTAGGGCCTCCGAGGCCACCACGACCAAAATCCAAAATACTAACTTATTACATGGGCCTTTGTGCCCACATTTGGCTCACAGGCCCTCGTCGTCAGCAGGCAGAACCACCTCGGCTTCAAAAAGCGAGGCCAGGCGGCTCCCAGGCTCTTCTGCGGCTCCGATCAGCTCCAGGCAGGCATCCTCGTTCTCCTCGTCCGTCCAGTCCGGGTCTATGATGAAGCCGTCTACGATGAGCTCCATGTCATACACAAACCCAGAACGGATGACGGCCAGCGCCCTCTTTACACCATGATGGAGGCTGTCACGTATCTTCTCCCGGGCGAGGCGGCCCTGTGCCGCCATCCGACGGACGAAGGAATTCCCCGGAACATCTTCCCTGGTGTCGGCGTCAGGCTCGACCCCCAGGCCGTCACAAACGGTGGTGATCGCGCCCTGGAGCAACTGGGTCCTCCGGGTCTCGGCTTCGAGAAGGCTCTGGAAGGAATTGGCAGACGCCTGGGCCACTCGATTCTCCCTCTCCAGCTCTAAAACACGATAAAATAAATTAATACCTAACACGGGGCCTCGACGTCGTGGCCATAACAATCATACTTACCCTCGGTATGGGTCTGTAGGCCCATGACCTCGTTGCGGAGCCCCCCGCACGTCCGCTCGAGCTCTCGAAGGGTGCCATCTGAAAGCCCAAGTTTGGTTTTGGTAATTAATGACACCAAGTTGCTAATGCCATGTGTTAAGTGTTTTGAGTTAGGCATAAGCAACACGTGTAATGAAGGTGTATGTGGCAAGGAGTGGTGGCCACAAGATCACAAAGAGATGGTGCATGGACATGAAATAATGATCATGATGGAGATGCACATAAAAGGAAGGACATGATGATCAAGTGAAAGAGAAGGATCTAAGAGCGCAAGGCAAAGGTATAATCATAGGGGTTTTCCTTTTGCCGGTCTAAGATGAGTAGAGAAGTGATTGACCGGGTTTATGATACATGGCCGACTATCAAGAGGGGCAATCACGGTTAGCTCGGAAATCAAGTGCCACTAGATCAATGTCTTGAGCATATGCATTAGGATCTAGTAAAAAGCTAACATAATGCCTTGAGAAATGATTTATGAAATGCTAACACACATGCACTTGGTGGTGTACACTTGGTGGTGTTAGCACAGTTTGTGAAGGCGGTGGAGTTTAAGCGGTAGAGAGGGGTTTGGGTTCCTCTCTCCCTCCCGCCGAGCTTGCGAGGCGGGATTCGGCGCTTTTTGGAGAAGTGAAATGCCTATTTTCTATTGCGCCGGAAGTCGGAAAAGAAACAGAGGCGAACGGAGGTCACAGAGATGACCGGACGCTGGACCGGACGCGGTCTCTATATGACCGGACGCGTCCGGTCAGTGTTCAGCGTCTGCGCGGTTTTCAGTTTGATGATCGGACGCGCAGCGCGTCCGGTCACTGATGACCGGACGCGTCCGGTCATCTAGGGAGCTTACTGGACTCTAATCGGACGCTGGCACTGTGGCGTCCGGTCAGTTCAACAGCGCGTCCGGTCACCCTGACCAGAGCGTCCGGTCAGTGCGTTTTTCGCTGCGTCGTCTGTAACGGCTAGCTGCGTACCCCTTCGCTATAAATAGAGGTTGGCCGGGGTTTGAGGGTAACTCTTGCACATTTTGAAATATAGAGACATACTTTGAGCTAGAGAACAACCCCTCCACTCATCTCTTTGCATAGTTGCACATCTTGAGTGAGATTGAGTGAGATTCAAGTGCATTGCTTGAGAGTTGCATTCTAGAGGCACTTGATCTTCGAGTTGCTGCGGATTTCTTGTTACTCTTCCGTGTTTCCCGACACGGTAGACGGCTTGGAGCAGCGGAGGTGATTGAGCTCGCAATTGGAGATTGTTGGAGCCTTCACCAAGTGTTGTAAGGGGTTCTTGATCCTTCCCCGCGGGAGTTCGCAAATTGGATACTCTAGTGGAGCTCGTGGCTTGGAGGATCCCCATCTTGTGTGCGGTTGTGCGGCGCCCGCCGAGGGCTCGACTCTTGATAGTCGATTAGCTCGCGAACCGACAAGTGGGTGCATCGCCACAACGAGGAGTAGCTTACCGGGAAGCAAGTGAACCTCGGTAAAAAATCTTGTGTCTTCTCTTTACCGAGGATTTCTCTTGTGGTTGATCATTGTGATTGATTCTTCGAGTGCTTTACTTCTCTACATCGTTGGTATAAGAATCAAGTCACTTGCTCTTTACTTTCTCGTACTACCTCTAGTGTAGCTTGTTTAGAGTAGCTTTTATCACATAGGAGTAAGTAGCTTAGTGACCTAGCTTTGTTGGTGTGTATTAAAGATCATAGCCTTGCTTCACTAAGTTGTATAGGTGGCTTGCATAGTGTAGTTGAGCTAGTGTTAGAATTAGCTTAGCCATCTTTTATACTAACGTGGTTATTTAGTGTAGCTTGTAGATTTTTAAATAGGCTATTCACCCCCCCTCTAGCCATTCGGACCTTACAAGTGGTATCGGAGCCAAGGCACCGTTTATTTGAGGCTTAACAACCTACGGTGAAAAAGGAATGGCTCAATTAAGCTTGCACATCAACAACACCAAGAAGGCACCTCACTTTGATGGCACAAATTATGCATATTGGAAGGTTAAGATGACCGCACACCTTAAGTCAATCAATAGAGAAGTGTGGAAGGTCACCGAAACAAAATTTGAGGTTGCTAATCCGAAAGCACCTACACCGGTGGAAGAGAAGAAGCTCCAATGCAATGACATTGCCATTAGTGCTCTTCATGAGGCATTAGATGACAAGACATTTGAGCAAGTAAAGAACATAGAGATTGCTCATGATGCTTGGGCCAATCTAGAAGAAACATTTGAGGGCACCGAAGGCACAAAGACCGCTAAAGCATATATCTTGCAAGAAAAATTTTCAAGCTTCAAGATACAAGATGATGAGAGTGTACCGGAGATGTTTCATAGGTTGCAAGTCATTGTTAATGAGCTCAAGGCACTTGGTGAGGAGGTCAAGGACAATCAATTCTCTATGAAGTTCTTGAGAAGCTTGCCCAAGAGATTTGATACATTGATCACCGTGCTAGTGAGGACTACATTGAAGGATTCAACTCCTCAACAAATATTTCAAGAGGTGATGACCGATGATTCATATAGAGAAGATGATGAGAAGGATGAGTTGGTCAAGAAGAAGAAGGAAAATGAAAAGAAAGATGATGAAAAGAAGAAGAGTGTGGCATTCAAAGCCACCACATCCAAGGGCAAGTCCAAGATTGAATCATCAAGTGATGAAGACTCAAGCTCTTGTGATAGTGATGACATTGATGAGAAGATGGCTCTCTTTGTCAAGCAATTTGGCAAATTCATGAAGAAGAAGGGCTATCGTGCAAGGAGGAGGAAGAACTCATCTAAGAAGAATGAGCATAACATGAGATGCTTTAGATGCCATAACAAGGATCATCTTATTGCAAAGTGTCCTTATGATAGTGATGATGAAGATGCTATCAAGAAGGAGAGAAAGAAGCAAAAGAAGAAGCAAGAAAAGAAGGAGAGCTCTCATAAAAGGAAGAATGATTCTCATGTTGCTACATGGTATAGTGATGATTCCTCAAGTGATGATGATGATGACTACAAGAGCAAGAAGAAGGGACATGCTAGCATTGCCATCCAAAAGAAGGTCTCCCTCTTCGACACTCCATCATGCTTCATGGCTAAGGCCGCTAAGGTATCATCCGATGATGAGAGTGATCATGATAATGCTAGTGATAGTGATAGTGATGAAGAGGAATTCACTAAAGATGAACTAATCACTATGCTAGAAGATTGCACTCAACATTTTAAAGAATCTAGAAAGGAGTGCAAGGGCTTGCTTAAGGAAAAGAAAAACCTTATGCAAGAACTTGATGAGCTTAGGGCATCTTATGAGAGTCTAAAGGAAGACCATAAGAAGCTTCAAAAGTCTCACACTAAGCTTGAAGAAGCTCATTCCTCTCTAGTTGAAAAATGTGAAAACATGCCAACTAATGTTGAGAAAGCTAAAACTTACAACATAGGCATATCTTGTGATATAATTGATGAATCTTGTCATAAGCCTATTGTTGTTGCTCCCACTAACCCTTCATGTAGCACATCTACATCATCCTCATCTAGTAGTGATGGTTTCACTTGTGACTCCACACTTATAGTTGAGAATGAAAATCTCAAGAAGGAGGTAAAAGAGCTCAATCACACATTAGCTAAGGCTTATGGTGGTGAGGACCGCTTGATTATGTGCTTGGGTAGCCAAAGAGCTTCTCTCTACAAAGAGAGATTGGGCTATAACCCCAAGAAAGGCAAGGCCGCTTTTGCTCCTCACAAGACTCGTTTTGTGAAGAACAATGGTAGCTATTGCAAAAGTTGCAAACAAGTTGGTCACATAGAGCAACATTGCATGAACAAGAAATCCAATGCAAATGTATCCTCAATCAAGTTTAATTCTTTCTATATGCTTACCAAGGGTACAAATAGTGTTCATGCTAAGTTTATTGGTACACCATGGATGGGCTCAAAGAAGAAAGCCATTTGGGTACCAAAGAGCTTAGTCTCTAACCTTGGAGGACCCAAACAAGTTTGGGTACCTAAAAGGAATTGATCTTGTCTTGTAGGTCAATTACAAAGCCGGAGGAAGGCATTGGGTGCTTGATAGTGGGTGCACTCAACATATGACCGGAGACTCTTGTATGTTCAATTCAATTGATACAAGTCAAAATGGTGGTTTTGATGCTATCACCTTCGGCAACAACAAGAAAGGCAAGGTCAAAGGGCTTGGTAAAATTGCTATCACAAATGACATGAGCATATCTAATGTGTTGCTAGTTGAGAGCTTGGATTTCAATCTTTTATCGGTGGCACAACTTTGTGATCTTGGTTTCAAGTGCATATTTGGTAGTGATGATGTTGAAGTCATAAGTGTTGATGGATCAAACTTGATATTCAAAGGATTTAGACATGGTAGCTTATACTTGGTTGACTTCAATGATAGTGAGACACAATTGACATCATGCTTGCTTAGTAAATCTAGTATGGGTTGGTTGTGGCATAGAAGGCTTGGTCATGTTGGAATGAAACAATTGAACAAACTTTTGAGGCATGACTTAGTTAGAGGATTGAAAGATGTCACTTTTGAAAAGGATAAGCTATGTAGTGCTTGTCAAGCCGGCAAACAAGTTGGAAATTCACATCCTAGTAAAAGTGAAATGAGCACATCAAAAGCATTTGAGCTATTACACATGGACTTATTTGGGCCAACAACATACACTAGCATTGGTGGCAACAAGTATGGTTTTGTGATTGTGGATGACTACACTAGATACACTTGGGTGCTCTTTCTCTATGACAAGAGTGATGTTTATGATCTATTTAAGTCTTTTGTCAAGAGGGTGCAAAATGAGTTTGAGATCACCATCAAGAAGATTAGAAGTGACAATGGTAGTGAGTTCAAGAACACAAGAATTGAAGGTTTGTGTGATGATCTTGGTATTGGACATCAATTCTCACCAACATACACTCCTCAATCAAATGGTGTAGTTGAAAGGAAAAATAGAACCTTGATTGATATGGCTAGATCAATGCTTAGTGAATACAATGTGAGTCATTCATTTTGGAGTGAAGCTATCAACACGGCTTGCTATTGTAGCAACCGTCTCTATTGCCATGGGAAGCTTGGGAAGACACCATATGAGCTATTGAATGGAAGAAAGCCCAACATTGCATACCTCAGAGTGTTTGGTTGCAAATGCTATATTCTCAAGAAAGGCACTAGATTGAGCAAGTTTGAAAAGAAATGCGATGAATGGTTCTTACTTGGTTATTCTACCACAAGCAAGGCATATAGAGTGTGGAATCTCACAAATGGCACCTTGGAAGAAGTTCATGATGTTGAGTTTGATGAAACCTAAGGATCTCAAAATGAAGCTCAAAACCTTGATGATGTGAGAGGAGATCAATTGTCAAATGCAATGAAGAACATGGACATTGGTGATATAAGGCCGATGCAAATTGATGATGATGTGATATTCATGTGATCAACCAAAATGTGCAAATTGATACAAATCAAGCAAGCTCTAGTGGTACTCATCATGAAGCTCAAGCTCAAGGTCAAACAAGTGGAAGCAATCAACTCCCAATACTCCAACCTACTAGCATTGCAAGAGATCATCCGTTGGATCAAATCATTGGTGGAATTCAAAGTGGTGTTCAAACTAGATCAAGGCTAGCATCCTTTTGTGAGCATTACTCATTTGTATCACTTGAAGAACCTAAGAAATTAGAAGATGCTTTGAAGGATTCCGATTGGGTAAATGCCATGCATGAAGAGCTAAACAACTTCACTAGAAATCAAGTTTGGAAACTTGTTGAAAGACCGAAGAACTACAATGTGATTGGTACTAAGTGGGTCTTTAGAAACAAGCAAGATCAAGATGGCTTGGTTGTGAGGAACAAAGCAAGATTGGTAGCACAAGGATACACTCAAGTTGAGGGTCTTGACTTTGGTGAGACATATGCACCGGTTGCAAGATTGGAGGCAATTAGAATCTTATTAGCATATGCTTGTGCACACAACATCAAGCTCTATCAAATGGATGTCAAAAGTGCATTTCTCAATGGCTACATCAATGAAGAAGTTTATGTTGAGCAACCTCCCGGTTTTGAAGATGACAAGAAGCCCGACCATGTTTACAAGCTAAAGAAGGCGTTGTATGGTTTGAAGCAAGCACCTAGAGCATGGTATGAGAGGTTGAGGGACTTTCTCCTCTCTAAAGGGTTCAAGATGGGAAAGGTTGACACCACTCTCTTCACTAAGAAGCTTGGAAATGACTTGTTTGTGTTGCAAATTTATGTGGATGATATTATTTTTGGATCAACCAATCAAGATTTTTGTGAAGAGTTTGGAAATATGATGGCTAATGAGTTTGAGATGTCAATGATTGGAGAGCTTAGTTACTTTCTTGGACTTCAAATCAAGCAAATAAAGAATGGCACTTTTGTAAGTCAAGGCAAGTACATCAAGGACATGATCAAGAAGTTTGGATTGCAAGATGCTAAGCAAATGAGTACACCAATGGGCACTAATGATCAATTGGGTATTGGTGATAGTGGAAATATGGTAGATCAAAAGCTATACCGGTCTATGATTGGAAGTTTGCTCTATGTCACCGCTTCTAGGCCGGATGTGATGTTTAGTGTATGCAAGTGTGCAAGATATCAAGCTTCACCTAGAGAAAGTCACTTGAAAGCAACCAAGAGGATATTGAGATATCTAAAGGGCACTCATGATGTTGGATTATGGTATCCCAAGGGGTCTAATTTTGAGTTGATTGGATATTCGGACTCCGACTATGGTGGATGCAAGATTGATAGAATGAGCACAAGTGGCACTTGTCAATTGCTTGGAAGGTCTCTTGTTTCATGGTCATCAAAGAAACAAAATAGTGTTGCACTATCTACCGCCGAGGCCAAATACATTAGTGCCGGTAGTTGTTGTGCACAATTGCTTTGGATGAAGGCCACTTTGAATGACTTTGGAATTAAATTCAAGAATGTGCCTTTGTTTTGTGATAATGAAAGTGCTATCAAGATGACTCAAAATCCGGTTCAACATTCAAGAACCAAGCACATTGATATAAGGCATCATTTCATAAGAGACCATCAACAAAAGGGTGATATTAGCATTGAAAGCATTGGCACCGAAGATCAACTAGCCGACATATTTACAAAGCCACTTGATGAAAAGAGATTTTACAAGTTGAAGAATGAATTGAACATACTTGACTTCTCCAACTTGAAATGAGTGCACCTCCACATTCTTATATGACATGCCTCTCCTCCAACATAGCAAGGTAAAGTTGTTTGGCATATCATTCATACTTTGCTAAGGACATGGTTAGAACATATAGACATATTTGCATGACAAATAAGCTCATTCATGAAAATCAAATGATTTTGATGTATATATGGTACCACTATTGCTTCTATGTTTGATTGGTCTAGTGGTAGCATATGACATGTTTGTGGGCTTGCAAACCTAGTGTTGAATCTAGAAAATAAGCTCATGATGTGTAATTCAACATGGTCAAGATAACCCTTATACTTTATGAGGTGTGAAAAAGCTTGTCCTTGGATCAAACCGAATTACATATTCTAGGCAAGTAATCTAGATTGAACCATAATTTGGACTCCCTCATAATTGATTGACTTATCTCTCACTAAAATTGGCACCTTTTTGGTGATTGTTGACAAAGGGGGAGAGAAAAGTCACAAAGATATTGCAAAGAGAGAATAAGATATAATAAGGGGGAGAGAAAAGTAACAAAGGGAGAGAAATCAAGGGATCAATTAAATTTGAGCACACAAGTAGGGGGAGCAAGCTCATGGATTACTTGTTGCATTTGTATGTGCACTAACATGATGATGTGTTGCATTGCAAATTTAATTTCGATATTCATGATTGAGTGATGTTTGCTAGAAATAGAACTTGAATGATGATTTGTTGAGAGTAGCTTTACATGTGGTATCTAGACACCTTTTGCCTATAATGTTGATCTCACGGGATACTTTAGTGTTTGTGATCTTTACAAGTGATGTATTACAAGTGGTGTCTAGCTACATCGATGCTAAGGATGGTATATAAAGGCAACTCCGATTGGTATCACGCTTCAAAGGTCCATTCTATATACCTTAGCATCAATTTGATAGTAGTAACTCTCCCAAAATTCAAATCCATACATATGTGCATAATTGAACCAAACTCATGGAAGCACATATGTAGGGGGAGCTAATACTATCGAAATTGAAAATTGATTTCATTTCATATCTTTGTGATGGTTGTCATCAATTACCAAAAAGGGGGAGATTGAAAGCCCAAGTTTGGTTTTGGTAATTAATGACACCAAGTTGCTAATGCCATGTGTTAAGTGTTTTGAGTTAGGCATAAGCAACACGTGTAATGAAGGTGTATGTGGCAAGGAGTGGTGGCCACAAGATCACAAAGAGATGGTGCATGGACATGAAATAATGATCATGATGGAGATGCACATAAAAGGAAGGACATGATGATCAAGTGAAAGAGAAGGATCTAAGAGCGCAAGGCAAAGGTATAATCATAGGGGTTTTCCTTTTGCCGGTCTAAGATGAGTAGAGAAGTGATTGACCGGGTTTATGATACATGGCCGACTATCAAGAGGGGCAATCACGGTTAGCTCGGAAATCAAGTGCCACTAGATCAATGTCTTGAGCATATGCATTAGGATCTAGTAAAAAGCTAACATAATGCCTTGAGAAATGATTTATGAAATGCTAACACACATGCACTTGGTGGTGTACACTTGGTGGTGTTAGCACAGTTTGTGAAGGCGGTGGAGTTTAAGCGGTAGAGAGGGGTTTGGGTTCCTCTCTCCCTCCCGCCGAGCTTGCGAGGCGGGATTCGGCGCTTTTTGGAGAAGTGAAATGCCTATTTTCTATTGCGCCGGAAGTCGGAAAAGAAACAGAGGCGAACGGAGGTCACAGAGATGACCGGACGCTGGACCGGACGTGGTCTCTATATGACCGGACGCGTCCGGTCAGTGTTCAGCGTCTGCGCGGTTTTCAGTTTGATGATCGGACGCGCAGCGCGTCCGGTCACTGATGACCGGACGCGTCCGGTCATCTAGGGAGCTTACTGGACTCTAATCGGACGCTGGCACTGTGGCGTCCGGTCAGTTCAACAGCGCGTCCGGTCAGTTCTCCTGAGCGAATCAGAGCGCGCGACCAGCGCATCCGGTCCCTCACGTAACCGGAGCGTCCGGTCAGGCGTCCAGAAGGGTAGAGCGAAGCGGAGTAACGATCGGACGCGCGGCGCGTCCGGTCACGTGCGATCAGACGCGTCCGGTCTCAACGGGAGCATACTGGAATGCGACCGGACGTGGGCACTGTCGCGTCCGGTCAATCGGTTCAGCGCGTCCGGTCACGGCAACGGCTAGTTCTGACACGCACTGTTTCTTGCTGTCGTGTAGTGACCGGACGCGTCCGGTCACCCTGACCGGAGCGTCCGGTCAGTGCATTTTTCGCTACGTCGTCTGTAACGGCTAGCTGCGTACCCCTTCGCTATAAATAGAGGTTGGCCGGGGTTTGAGGGTAACTCTTGCACATTTTGAAATATAGAGACATACTTTGAGCTAGAGAACAACCCCTCCACTCATCTCTTTGAATAGTTGCACATCTTGAGTGAGATTGAGTGAGATTCAAGTGCATTGCTTGAGAGTTGCATTCTAGAGGCACTTGATTTTCGAGTTGCTGCGGATTTCTTGTTACTCTTCCGTGTTTCCTGACACGGTAGACGGCTTGGAGCAGCGGAGGTGATTGAGCTCGCAATTGGAGATTGTTGGAGCCTTCACCAAGTGTTGTAAGGGGTTCTTGATCCTTCCCCGCGGGAGTTCGCAAATTGGATACTCTAGTGGAGCTCGTGGCTTGGAGGATCCCCATCTTGTGTGCGGTTGTGCGGCGCCCGCCGAGGGCTCGACTCTTGATAGTCGATTAGCTCGCGAACTGACAAGTGGGTGCATCGCCACAACGAGGAGTAGCTTACCGGGAAGCAAGTGAACCTCGGTAAAAAATCTTGTGTCTTCTCTTTACCGAGGATTTCTCTTGTGGTTGATCATTGTGATTGATTCTTCGAGTGCTTTACTTCTCTACATCGTTGGTATAAGAATCAAGTCACTTGCTCTTTACTTTCTCGTACTACCTCTAGTGTAGCTTGTTTAGAGTAGCTTTTATCACATAGGAGTAAGTAGCTTAGTGACCTAGCTTTGTTGGTGTGTATTAAAGATCATAGCCTTGCTTCACTAAGTTGTATAGGTGGCTTGCATAGTGTAGTTGAGCTAGTGCTAGAATTAGCTTAGCCATCTTTTATACTAACGTGGTTGTTTAGTGTAGCTTGTAGATTTTTAAATAGGCTATTCACTCCCCCTCTAGCCATTCGGACCTTACACCATCCTTGTCACTAATGGTCGCCCTCAGCGCCTCGATCTCCTAGCGGGCGGTCTGGAGAGCCGCGTCCTTCTCCTAGATGGCTCCGTTCAGCACCATGATCTTGTCTTTCAGCGCACTAAAACGAGCCATGACCTGCCCAATCTAGACGTTGAGGGCGTCGCGCTGACCGTTGACCTAGGAAACATCCTCCTCGAGCTCCTTCACTCATGCCGACAGGGGCTCGAGATCCCTGCGGGCCTGGGCAGCCTCCTCCCGAGCCTTGGCCGCGTCTGTATGCATCACGGCCTCGGCCGCCCAGGCCTGCATCACCTCCTCCTTCACCGCCGCGTATGCGACGCGCAGCTCAGCCATCTCGGCATTCCAATCGAAAAGCCGTTTCTAGGCCTCCTTGACCAGGACCCGTTGCTGAGACAGCGTGGCCCACACGCCACTCTCATCTCGGATGAAGAGTGACTTGCGGCGGGAGTACTCCTTCAGCTCCTGATCACAATTCGAAAAAACCAAAAAGATTTAAAAGCCGAGGGAAAAAGACACCAAGAGAACCACGAAGAGAGCCGATGGGTCGAACATACCTCGGTGGCATCCCGCATACCTCGCGACACGGTCTCCGTTGCCACTTGGAGCACCCGATCAAGGTGACGATGGAGACCCTCGAGGTACTCCCACCGGTGCACCTCGTCCCTATCGTTCAGGGTGAAGATGGGCTCGACGTCGGGGTTCGCGGCGTCCCTAAACTGGAGGGACGGCCCCCCTACCTCGGTATCTCCGCCTCCGCCCGCGCGATCGCCAGCGCGGCGATATCCGGCCACGACGATGACGACCCGACCGGGGCATCTCCCGGCCCCGCGGAAGGACCGGCCTCACCCGCAGTCCCCGCCTCTCCAATGGCCGCCGAGGCACCGGCCTGGTCCGTAGCCTCACCCCCCTCGACCTCCATCACTTGTTTCCCTTTGTCCAAGGGGGAATCGTCGAGGGTGAGGTCCACAGTTACGGGCGCCCGCCCTTCTGTGGGAGCCGTTGCCTCGATCGCCTCGACCGCCGACGCCTCGACCGCTGGCGCTTTCGGAGCCGGCGCCTCGACCGCCGGCGCTTCCGGAGCCAGCGCCTCAACAACCGGCGCCTCTTCTTCTGGAGCCTCGGGCGGGGGCTCGACGGCCCCGACCTCCACCGTAGCCGCCGACTCCGTTGGCGGGTCTTGCTGCAGCTGCGGCCCCCTCGCCTGCACCGCCTCCTGTCCCGCCACTGGTGGGACATCCTCCATGGCCACGTCTACACCCGCTCGCCCCGCGTCGCGGACGGATGCTTCGGCCGTTGCGGCCTCGACGGCAGCCTCGGCCGTCGGCAACGGCCTGGGCTCCGCCTCGCCCGTACTGGGCACCACCACCTCCGCCGGTTCTGACCCCTCCGCGGTAGGGTCAGAGCCAGCAGCCGCCAAGGCGCTTGATGCCGCCTGGGCCACCTCCTACTGCTGTCGAAGACGCTCTTTCACGGCCTCGACCTGTCGGACCCAGACCGCATCCTGTTCTGTCGTCCGGTGAAGGACGGCGGCGCTCGCCCGCAGCGACTTCACGGGGGTAGGCCCCATCGGCTCTCCTTTCCGCTTTAACCTACAAAGTGAGAAGGAACGTCAGCGAACGGATCCAGAGAAAGGCGAAAGAATCGAGCAAAAACACTTACCCGGAGATCGGCACCAAGGGCCTCGACCACGTACGATCCGAGCCTCCCGGGGCGGCTGGCGGTGGCCTCACGGCGGCCCCACCAGCAGGCCGGGCACTCCTTGGGGCCCTAGCCGGCGCGCCGCCCTGCATTTTCTACGCCTCCGAGGCCAGCTGGCCTCGGGTCCTCACGCCTGCCGGTGGCACCACCGATGACGACGCCGGTACCACCGTTCCAGCCTCCGCCTGAGCTTGCGGGGCACGGGCTGGTGCAGGTGTCCCCGTCGACCCCTCCTGCTGGGTCCAGGGTAAGGCGGCCCCTCCCGTCGAGGGGCCCGCCTCCTTCTCTGCCTTCTTCTTCTTCTCCTTCTCCTCCTCCTCCTCCTCGGTCACCTCGACCACAACGACCGAGGAGGACGACCCCCCGATGGGCTCCAACAAGGGGCGAATGTCGGGGAGGTCCCCCAGTCCGGTCGCGGCCTCATACTGCGACAGGGCGTCGTCATCTTCGCCGTCGCTGTCGTCATCCTCCCCCGAGGCCGTCTCGGAGGGAGACTCTGCCAGGGAGACCCCGTCGATGGCCTGCTGGCGCCGAAGTTTCTTCCGCGCCTTCGCCTCTTTGGCCTTGCGGATCGTCCACTTCTTAGCCTTCTCCTTAGCTTGCTTCTTCTTGGACACTTGCCGGCGTCGAGCCTCTCGAGCAGGCTGGTCCTCCAGGACTGGCGGCCGCGTCTCCCGCAATGCCGACAAGTCCTGCGCGCCGGCCTCGACCAAATTAGCGGAACCCAAAAATAAGCAAGATAAACAAACATACTGACCCAAAAACACTTACCATGGGCTCAAACCCCCGGGTGGGTCGCATGGGCACCCGGTCGACCTCCTCCACCTTGAAGTTCCCAATCATCCGGCGCGCCCGCCGGAGGACCTCCTCGAGGACAAGGGGCTCGTGGGACATCCGGGTCCCCTCCAGGGATGCCTCTGGGGTCATCTGGTCGAGGCGAAGACGACGCCGGCACAGCGGCATCACCCTGCGCCGGTGGAACGCCGTGGCCACCGCCGCCGCCGTCAGGCCCCGAAGGCGAAGCTACTACAGCGCCACCAGCAACGGGTCCAAGCGCTGCTTCTCGGCCTCCGGGACTCCGTAGACCCAGTTATCCTCTCGAGCGGTCAGCACTCGGCCGGTGTACCTCGGCAACTGATTTTCATCATTGCGAAGGTAGAACCAACCCTCGTGCCAACCACTATTCGAGGAGATGAGGCGAGTCGGGATATACAGATCCGCCTAGCCCGACCTCACCTGCAGGACGCAGCTCCCTACTCGAGCCGCGCACAGGACCCCCTTCTCCCCCGCCTTCTTGGCGAAGAGCTTGGCCTTGAAGAGGTGAAGCCACAGGTTCCACTGCGGCTCCACCCCTAGGTAGCCCTCGCAGACCACCGCAAAGATGGCAGCCTGCGCGACGGCGTTGGGGGCGAGGTGATGCAGCTCCACCCGGTAGTAGTGGAGGAGCGCGCGCATGAAGGCGGACGCCGGTACACCGAACCCCCGCTCGTGGAAGCAGACGAACCTCACCACATGCCCCTCGAGGGGCGCCGGCTCCTGGTAGGCAGGGGGCGGCGCGATCCACTTCGACTGCGATCGACTCGTCCTCGGCCGCAGCAAGCCGTCCTCGACCAACTCCTCCAACCTCCTCTCCGTCACCGAGGAGGCGGCCCAGTCGTCGGGGGGGGAGGATCTGGCTCTTTCCTGCCATTGGTGCTGACGGGGGGGGGGGGGTGGACGAAGAGGATGCGGTGGCGGCGGTGATGTGGGCGGAGAGCGCAATAAGGCAAGGGTTGTCTGAGGCAGAAGATTGCAAGAGCGCAAGGGACCGGTGGGGAACGCAGACCCCTAGGCTTTGATTTTATATGCCCAGGCGGAAGCCCAACAGCCACGCGAAAAGGTAGGAACAGTTTCCCGCATTAAATGCGCCCACCTAACCGTTTCCCCACATCTCGCAGGAGCCGGGCACGTGGCCGTCCCCCACACCATAACCGAACGCCACGTCGCCCACTACCGCGTCGATCTCGCCCTAAAAAGGCGCGCCTGGCTAATGGGCGGGGCGAGATCCGCGGACGGATATTCCCAGATACCTAGTAACGGGCTCCGAGCCCCCTATAAGTCTCGAGGGAACGGAAGCTGGCCCTCGACCTGGGTTCGAGAGCTTCCCTCGAGCGACGGAGTAAGGGACGACCAAGGGTGCGTCCGTACATGTCCAGGGCTCGAGCCACGCTCTCGAGGCACCCAAGACGTATTCGAGGCTGTAGGAAGAGGTCAAAGTAGGAATCCCCTCGGGGGAGGCACCGAGCCCTCGGATCCTGTCGCAGGGAACCGACATCCACACGACCACTCCTTGGTATTTTTGAGAGCGCCTCCGGGCCACAAGCCGACCCCTAACGACTGGGGCATGGACTCTCACTCGAATTCCCCCGCTAGCAGCTCACCGGAGATCATCGGAACTCACCCAAACAGGGGTAGTACGGCGTTTCCCACCCCTCCTCCTCCTTCCTGAAGAAGGAGCGTGAGGGTCGCATGACAAAAGACGGCCAGGAATCTGATCAACCTCGTGCGCGCGAGGCTCGGGGGCTTGACCGCAACGAATCATTCCCCAATAAAACGAATAAAAGACCTCGGAGGAGTCTCAACACTCCACCGAGGCCTCGGGGGCTACACCCGGCGGGTGCGCTCGCGCGCCCCCACCAGAAAAAATCACGACGCTACGACTCTAGTTCAAACAAACCTCTAGGAGAGTGATCACACACTCACCCAAAGGCTCGGGGGCTACCGTCGATACCAACAGTATGGGGGTACCCACATCCATCGCTAATAAAAAACTAAAACGACTGAAACCGCAATAAAAGGTAGCCCGCCTCGACCGCGTATCCGGTCCGTCTCGTACGAGGCCTGCTCGACGGAGAGCCTCGACCGCGCTCCGTCTCCGACTCGTATGAGGCACCCTCGACGGGAATGCCTCGACCGCGTCCCATCCCTCATTACCAAGTACCTTGACCGCACTCCGACTCGCGTGACCCCGGGTCGAGATCCTCGATCCCCTCACTGTTTTACCTACCACAGGACAAAGGCCATAGCATTTAATGCAATTACCTGCTACCACCTACCGGCATGGTTACAACCAGGGTCGACGTGGGAGCAATGCCGGTGTCAGTCCTCACTGTTTTGCCACCCATCCCGTGATGGGAGGTGAAACCTGTCACTGTGCTTGCCTTACCGTGCACTGTACGTCACCAGTTACCCTCGAGGGAGGATACGACAAAGCCCGTATACCGCAATCCCTGGGATTCGGTCTTATCCATCCGGTCTCGCTCCGGCCTTGACCTAGCCTCGACGCCTCGCACAGTTCAACAGGGAAAGAAGGACGGCATGGCGCGGCGCTTCGGGTCACTATGGCGTCTCATCCTCTACGTCACCATAGTGACCAGGGATGACCTTCCATTCCCAGGGCACATCGCTACAGTCACCTCAACAGGGATCGACAAAACATCATTTCAAGCCTCCCCACTGTCCTGGCCTCCTCTCGCCCTATAAATGGGCAGGCCGGGGGACTACAAAGGGAGGAGCCGGACACAAGACAGAGATCAACATCTCAAGCAATCACCTATGTACTCTTTTTTCTCTCTTTGAAACTTGGGCTCGCCACCCTCTCTCGTAAGCTTGTAACCCCTACACAAGCACCTCGGTGCAAGGAAATACATAACTCTCTCCCCCCGCTGGACATAGGGCCTTCTTCTGCCCGAACCAGGATAAACCCCCATGTGTTCTCCTTGCATCACCATCCAGGATAGGGACACGCAGCACTCACTCGTTGGTTTAGGACCCCTCGGGACCGAACACCGACAAATTTAAGCTTAATTAAATTTATAAAAAATAGTATCAGAATTATCTCTACAACTAAAAAATTAAAAAGAGAATCGTTCACCCGGCGTGCGAACCGATCGCTCGCTCCTTCGCTCGCCTGGCGCGGCTTCGCTCGCCCGCGCATGGCCTCATGCGACGCGTAATTACCGCAACACAAAGTTTAATTAGCGATGGCCACGCGACCTCTCCGATATGAGCCCGGCACAATAGCTGTCCCACGATACGTGCGGCCTATTATCTCTTTCTTTCCGTTTCGGCAGCTAAGAGCATCTCCAACAAATCCCCAATACAACCCCTCATCCCCATAAAACAGAATTATTGGAGGAGATAGATCAAATTTCATGCTCCAACAGTGCCCCAACACCCCCTAATTTTTGGTGGCCACCAAAAAAACACCCATCTCCCCTCAAATAAAGGGGCACTTGCAACCTCCCCCAATCCTCCAATCCTCTGTTCTTTTGGCGCAAACACACCCATTGATGATTCCGCACTTGGAAACAATGACATGCCATCTCTCTTTGTATCTTGTTTATGATATATCCTTGTGTGAGTATGTTTAATTTCATTTTCTTATTGTTGAACAAACTGTTATTGCATTTTCGATCTTTGGTCTTAAGTATGCGACAAACAAGACATCAACAACTTATTTTGACGTGAAAAATATCCATGGGTCAATTTGCTCCAACATGGTCTAGAATTTGCAATATGGGCCAAAATCACATATTGGGGGTGAGATATTGGGGAACTGCAAAAGCATCTCCTCCAGTAACCCAAAAAGTAAATATTGAGCTACCCCAATACTAAGTTATTGGGGGAGTTTTATTGGGGGACCGGTGGAGATGCTCTAATCCTCCTCTTTCCCCTTCGACACTCCCCGCTAGCGGTTGCCGCGGCGTGGCTCAAGGCGCATCGGAGCACCGTCGTTGGTCCCCGACGTCTTGGGCTTGGATCTGTCGGTCTTCGGCGCCACCTCCAATCGAGCCTCGGCCGCGCCAACTTTCTCGCGTCGCGTCCCAAGGACAGGACCTCGACGACGCGCTGGCCGCCATGGACACAAGCTCCCCACCCGAAGCCGCCGTCGTTGCTGTTCATGGCGAGCCGTCGTCAATTTCAGGTTCCGTTTTTTTGTTTTTTCTATTATACAATTTCAGTATTATTTTCTGGTAATCTTTGTTTCATAGCTGTCAATTTCAGGTTGTTTTTTGATTATTTCTGTCTAATTTTGTATTTGAGTTTTGAATCTTAGTTTTTCAGTTTTCTTTCGGTTTCATATTCAGTTACGATCACACTAGATGGTTATGTCAGTTTCAGCTTCATATTCAGTTTTCAGATTCAGTTTTTCTTTTAGTTTCAGAATCCAGATTCAATTTTAGATTCAATTTTCCTTTCAAGACAGATTCGAGCAGAACTTTGAGCAATCGGTGTCCTCAAAATCGGCATAGAGTAGTTGGATGTACATACGCCTGGCTCAGTCGCCATCTCCCCATGTACATGCATTCTGACGAATGAAGAGGCGGTGAGTCGGCGACGACCGGCGCTGCGTCTTCCTCCGGACAGGCCGGTCTGCGGGAGAAGACACGACACACGGCAGAGCGCGCGATCGATGACGTCGGAAACAGACACTCCCAGCCCACCCGTCCAATCATTCGACGTTCGGCCCGACGAGGAGGCGGCAGCTGCTAACTGGTGGCGCTGGCAGCAGATGGATACCTGAAAATGGAAAGGAGTGAAGGTGTGGGTTCGAAGCTCCTCCCGCGCTCAGGTAGCTTCAAATGAAAGGCAAAAGCTCCTCCCGCGCCCAGGTAGCTTCAACCATTCTGTGGCTTATTTGGATTGGACACATGGGGAATGGTTTGAACAAAGGCAATAGACAAAGGAGTTGATTTATGAATATCCAATCAATGGTTGGATTGGAGATATTGGAAATGGTTCGTAGAAAGGCAGCAGACGAGGAGTTGAAGTTTTGGCCTTTTTTTTAGTTGTGAGATTTTGATTTCCAGTAAATAGTAGTACTATTTATTTGGGGCATGTTTGGATATGGAGTTTTCTTTTCAAATAATTTGGGTACAGTAAACACTCAAAATTCATAGAAACAATATCTCAATAAATGCAGCCGGTGGAAATGCCTTTTTGATGACAAGTCTACTAAGAATATGTCCTCAAATAGCTTAGCTACTCATGAGACCTGATAAAGGTAATTATTCTAGACTTAAAACAGACTATCATGAAGCTGGGACACAGTAAGATGTCTCTGATAATTAATCACTCACAAGGAGCAATTTCTTTGTTAAAGGCACGTGCAGTGTAGAAAAACATTATTTGTTTTGATTTATACTATCAGGTTAGCTTTGAGACAAATAGAGCATGTTCTTGAGAATATTAAGTTGATGTAATGTTCAGTTTTTTAACCTGTGCAGGCCACTCTTCAGAAATACAAAACTCTATCTGTTATGGTCGGCAACGTGTACCAGAGAAAGAAGCACAGCCGTGGCTAGGATTGCGGCACAATGGAGCGCGGCACGCGGCATGCTCGGAGTGCGGTCACCATGGTGTGGGGAACGTCCGGTCCGTAGTTCCAGGATGGAGATAGTCATTTGGATTATCATTTGTTAGTTCCTAAATGTTAGCATCAGTTTGTTAGGAGGTGTGAGATTTCCTTTTAAGTACTGAACACTTGAGTTAACGAGAGGGTTAGCCAGGGTTCGAGTTAATATTTTTTTAATTACAATGATGCTTGGAAATGTTGTTCCTATCCAAATATAACTATTTCATGGACCAATTTATTGATTTTATGGTTTGCAAGGTAACATTACATATGTGATCTTGCCTCTATGTGTTTGATTAGGGGCTGGTTTAGATGCAAAAAAAAAATGCAAAATAGCACTGTAGCTATTTTCGTTGTTATTTGGTAAATATTATCCAATCATGGTCTAATTAGGCTTAAAAGATTCGTCTCGTCCATTTCGTCTAAACTGTGTAATTAGTTTTATTTTTTATCTATATTTAATGCTTCATGCATGTGTCTAAAGATTCGATGTGACGGGGAATCTGAAAAATTTTGCAAATTTTTCTGGTAACTAAACAGGGCCTAGGTTAAAGTGAAGTTTTTTTTCCTTTCCTAAAATACTTGCATGTTAGCATCAGGGCTTGGGTCGGTTGACTACAGCTGAATGGCTCAAACTAAACCCAAATATCAAGCAACAACAACTAAGGAGTCAACAAACACACATCTCAAAGCAGAAGCCAACGAAAAAAATTATGTGCCAGCGCAAAAATCACACGTACAAAATGCAATAAAAGTGTAATTTTCTTACTCCCGTTGCAAAGCACCGGTATTGACCTAGTGTTTTAAAAAAGTTATTATAAAAATACATCAAATAAAACCCCGGCGGCCCGGTCCCCTTCTCCCGCCGCCATAAACCCTAACACACAACACAAGTGCGCTGCCCGAATCACCCAGCCCACGCCGCCGGCGGCCGCCCGCCATGGTGAAGGCTTACCTCCGCTACGAGCCGGCCCTCACCTTCGGTGTGATTGCGTCGCCGGAGTCCAACGTCGCCTATGACCCCTCCGGCCGCCGCCTCCTCGCCGCCGCTCTCGACCGTCTCGCCGCCTGGGACCTCAAGCGTGGCCTCCCCTCTGTCTCCTTCGCACCTTCCTCCTCCTCCTTCTCACTCGCCGTCTCCTGCATCGCTTCCTCCCCCTCCGCCGCCGTCTCCTCTTCGGTACCCCTGAACCCCCTCCGGCTCTCCCTGCCTTCAGTTCTCTTCGAATTTAGCTGGCTGGTTCCCGCGTTTGAATTTGGCTCAATTTCGTGCGTTTGTGTTTTGTTTGCTATAGATTGCGAGCGGGCACGCGGATGGGAGCATCAGGTTGTGGGACGCCGAAACAGGTGCCTGTGAGGCAACCCTCCACGGCCACCGCTCCGCGGCCTCCGCCCTCCGCTTCGGCCCCTCTGGCGCCGTCCTCGCTTCTGGCAGCAAGGATTGCGATGTCATCCTCTGGGACGTCGTTGCGCAGACTGGGCTCTTCCGTTTGCGTGGCCACCGTGACCAGGTACATTGCGGCTTCACATGTCTCTGAATCTGTTTGATTGGTTAGCAAAGCTTAGTAGTGCTAATTGAGGGGATCACAATGTGCAGGTCACCGATTTGGTGTTTCTCGATTCTGGTAAGAAGCTGGTGAGCTGCTCCAAGGACAAGTTTATCAGGGTTTGGGACCTTGAAACACAGCACTGTCTCCAAATCGTTGGTGGTCACCACAGTGAGATTTGGTCAATGGATGTGGATCCTAGCGAGAGGTTTTTAGTGTCTGGGTCTGCTGATCCAGAGCTGCAGGTGTTTAGAATCCGACAATCAGTGGAGGAGGGTGAGGATTGGAGCAAGTGGGATGTGCTCAAGCTATTTGGTGAGATTCCACGGCAGAGCAAGGAACGAGTGGCAAATGTTAGGTTTAATAGGGACGGTAGTCTTGTGGTATGCCAGGTGGCTGGGAAGACAGCAGATATTTATAGGGTTCTTGATGAAACAGAGGCTGCACGTAAGGCCAAAAGGCGGGTGAACAGAAAGAAGGAGAAAGCATCTGCGAAATCCATGAATGCCGAAGAGAATGGCACCATCATTGATCCTTTACCAGCTCAGAACTTACAAAATCCCACTGTTATCGTCACTGATGTATTTAAGCTATTTCAAGTTTTACGGGCAAGCAAAAAAATATGTTCGATTGCATTCTCTCCAAGTAATCCTCCAAGAGGATGTCTTGCCACTTTGTCTCTATCACTCAACAATAACATGCTTGAGACGTATTCCGTGGATAGCGAGAAGGTATCAAAGATGTACTCAGTTGAGATGCATGGACACCGTTCTGACATCAGGAGTGTCTCCCTTAATTCGGAGGACAACCTCCTGATGTCGACTAGCCACAACGCTGTGAAGATATGGAATCCTAGTACAGGGGAATGCCTTCGGACCATTGACTCTGGATATGGGTTGTGCAGTGCTTTCGTCGGAAATCGGTTTGCTCTTGTTGGTACACAAAGTGGTACTTTGGAGATTGTGGATATTGCTAGTGGGAGCTTAACTGAGGCCATAGAAGCTCATGCTGGCTCCATACGATCAATTGTACCTATTCCAGATGAAGATGGAACTGTTGGTGCGCGAGGCTTTGTCACTGGAAGTGCTGATCATGATGTCAAGTTCTGGGAATACCAATTGATGCAGAAGTCTGATAATGTGAGTCTCCTGTGTATTCCACGTAGAACGCGTTAAGTAATGTTATGCATCAGTTCCTGTTTTCCTAGTTACTTCTCCACAGATCAATTCCAAGGAAAAAAAAACCATTTTTATATTGACTGATGATGGTTTTCTTATATGAGTATATGACTATCTTCTGTATTGTTTTTTTTACCTGTAAAATTGTTGCTCCATCCATCAACTTAATTGGATGTTATATTAAGTGCTTGAATAACCGTTCCAGGTCAAAAGAATTTTGTGTGTCACTGTTGATGTATTAGCTTTTTGTGATCAAATGGCTTGTTCATCTCTGTATCAATTTCAAAGATTCACTCATGTGGCTATTATTTATTTCTGGAGTTCTTTGTATAATCCCAATAAATCTACTAAGCAGCTTATTGATTTCTTGACTTTGTTACAGGACTCTAAGCAGCTGACTGTAACTAATGTCAGGACCTTGAAAATGACCGAAGACGTCCTTGCTGTCTCGATCAGTCCTGAAGGAAAGCACATTGCTGTTGCTCTCTTGGATTGCCATGTCAAGGTTGCTCTCTAAATCATTTCTACTCACAGAACATTTCCTTTTATATGGGGTTTTATGTATCTGGAAATTTGGAATTATACTGTCATTTATGTGTTTAGAATATTTATATGTATTTAGATTATAATTTTTGTAGAGATGGTACGGGATTGTTGAACCTGAACCCCTGTCCATATGATTGGATTGTTTATGTAATCTAGACCAGATATTGTTATTATAGCAAGAGAAAAAATCTTGTTGATGTATGCCTCTGCTTCTCTGTTGACCATTATAATATTTCTGAAGTGCCATCTGCATGTTTGCATTAGGTGCTTATTTGCTTCAAAAAAAGTGTCAATATTTATAGTCTTCACATTAGTTAAATTAATAGGTTCTTAGTGTGCCCCCAGTGAGTCAGTGACTGAAGTGATTATTGACACATGAAAATCATCATTTGCCTTCTCTAATTCTCTAATTCTGTTCTTATTTAGTAAGAACATTGTTCTGATCAAAGCCATGAACCTTAAGGACAACTGCAGCATTTCACATAGAAATCTGATCGTTATTTTCCTGAGGTACAAACTACATTTCGGAAAGTGAAAAACATTAGGAATAAAAAGTTGCTTCAATCTATAATTACCTCTTGGTTGCTTTTCTTGCCTCAAATACTCTTATGTTTATACAGGTCTACCACATGGACACACTGAAACCTTCGCTAAACCTTTATGGGCACAAACTTCCAGTTCTCTGTATGGACATATCATCTGATGGGGCTTTGCTAGTTACTGGCTCCGCGGACAAAAATTTGAAAATTTGGGGTATGGATTTCGGGGACTGCCACAGGTCTATATTTGCTCATTCAGACAGGTATGGTATTGCTTTTTAATTATTGTTTTTTTTGTTTTGATTATATATAGGCAGAACCTTATATAATTTTTTGGATGTCTTCACTTTGCAGCGTGATGGATGTTAAGTTTGTATATAGAACTCATTATATGTTCAGTGTGGGGAAAGATCGCACTGTGAAGTACTGGGATGCTGATAAATTTGAGTTGTTGTTAACACTTGAAGGACATCATGCTGAAGTTTGGTGCCTCATAATCAGCAGTCGAGGTGATTTTATTGTAACAGGTTCACATGATCGCTCCATTCGGCGTTGGGATCGTACTGAAGAACAACTCTTCATTGAGGTATTTTGTGATTACATAGGGTTGAGATGAAATTTCTTTTTGAGTAGCCTCAGAAATATTCTAGTAGTTTCTTCAACCTTCTTAGAGATTGCTTTTTTTCACCCCTAAATCTCCAATATTCCCCAGGAAGAGAAGGAGAAAAGATTGGAAGAAACCTTTGAGGCTGATTTAGAAAATGATAATGAATATAGATATGGGCAGAAAGACGATGCCCCTGATGAAGGTTCTGTGGGTGTTCCTGGTAGGAAAACAAAAGAGACAGTAACTTCTGCTGATGCAATCATGGATGCACTTGACACTGCTGAGGAGGAACTAAAACGCATTAATCAGCATAAAATGGTACAGTCATATATTACACCTTGTTCCACCCATAAATAATGGAACATTTTTTTTGATCTTCATGTTTCACAATTTTCAGGAAGGGCAAATTAATGCGAAGGCAGCTAAATTTCAACCTAATGTTATAATGCAAGGGCATTCACCTTCAGATTATGTTCTGAATGTAGTTTCAAGCATCCGTCCAAATGATTTGGAGCAGGCCCTCTTGGTATGCGTTTTCTGTTCTTTGGTGATAGATTGCTTAACAGTGTAATTCCACTTGCCAAAATTTCTTATGAGTTTATGTTAAAAACTGTGTTTGACTGTTTGGGTCAGATACTGGTTCACGGCAAACTAAACTGTGTGTAAACTTGTTACCAGCTCTTTTCTTCCTATTTATCTGTATATTTGAAATTAACCTCGTATGGTTAGTTTTACTAATAGAAAGTTTGTGAATCACTTTTCAATTCAATTCCTTCTTTAATTAAAAACATCAATTCCTCATTTCCTTATCCTATGTTCCGTTCCTATCTTCCATTGGCTTCAAATTTGAGATCATAGTAATAGTGCTTCTTATTACCTGTGATTAATCATAAATTTATTTCTGGCAATTATCATTTATACATACATATATATTTTTCAAAAAAATGTCTTTGGACCAGGCGTTGCCATTCTCGGATGCACTAAAGCTCATGTCTTACTTGAAGGAGTGGTCTCTGGTTCCTTCAAAGGTAAAAGAATGCATTGATATATAATCATGTTTGCTATTATGCCAATAATGTCAATAGCATTATCTGCTAGATTTCTCAATTTCTGCTCACATCGAATACTTCTGGCTAGTTTTGTCATTGTTGATCGTGGTGTTGTTGCCTTTTTATTTTTTAAAATTGGTGTCTGCAAAAATTTATGGTTGCAAAGCGAGCTGTGAGTGTAGCAAAAGGTCAGGCGTATGATGGCCTTTATCAGCGGCTAGGCACGAAGGAAGGGGAGAAGGACATTTATAGGATGGCTAGAATCCGCGAGAGGAAGACAAGGGACATCAACCAAATAAAATGCATCAAGGATGAGACAGATCGACTTCTGGTGAAGGATGAGGAGATCAAGGACAGATGGAGAGAGTACTTCGACAAGCTGTTTAATGGGGAGAATGAGGGTCCTGCCCTTGAGTTGGACGACTCATTTGACGATACCAACAGACGCTTTGTGAGGAGAATTCAGGAGGCAGAGATCGGAGAGGCTTTGAAGAGGATGAAGGGAGGTAAAGCGATGGGCCCTGATGGTATCCCCATTGAGGTGTGGAGATACCTAGGCGCCAGAGCGATAGTATGGTTAACTAAGCTTTTTAACCTTATTTTTCGGTCAAACAAGATGCCTGAAGAATGGAGGAGAAGTATATTAGTACCTATCTTCAAGAACAAGGGAGATGTTCAAAGTTGTACTAACTACCGTGGGATTAAGTTGATGAGTCATACGATGAAGCTCTGGGAGAGGGTTATCGAGCATCGCCTAAGGAGAGTGACACATGTGACCCAAAATCAGTTTGGGTTCATGCCTGGTAGGTCGACCATGGAGGCGATTTTCTTATTACGACAATTGATGGAGAGATATAGGGAGCAGAAGAAGGACTTGCACATGGTCTTTATTGACCTCGAGAAGGCATATGACAAAGTACCGAGAAATGTCATGTGGTGGGCCTTGGAAAAGCACAAAGTCCCAACTAAGTACGTTACCCTCATCAAGGATATGTACAGGGATGTGGTGACGTTTGTCCGAACATGTGATGGCGACACCAGTGACTTTCCAATTAAAATAGGACTGCATCAGGGGTCAGCTTTGAGCCCTTATTTATTTGCTTTGGTGATGGATGAGGTCACAAGGGACATACAAGGTGATATCCCTTGGTGTATGCTCTTTGCTGATGATGTGGTGCTAGTTGACGACAGTAGGGCGGGAGTTAATAGGAAGTTAGAACTATGGAGGCACACGTTAGAGTCGAAAGGGTTCAGACTTAGTAGGACTAAGACCGAGTATATGAGGTGCGATTTCAGCGCGACTAGGCACGAGGAGGAAGACGTTAGCCTCGATGGGCAAGTGGTGGCCAAGAAGGATACTTTTCGGTATTTAGGGTCGATGCTACAAAAGGATGGAGACATTGATGAAGATGTTAGGCATAGAATTTCAGCCGGCTGGTTGAAATGGCGTCAAGCTTCTGGCGTTCTCTGTGACAAAAGGGTGCCTCAGAAGCTGAAAGGTAAGTTCTATAGGACGGCGATTCGTCCGGCGATGTTATATGGTGCTGAGTGTTGGCCTACAAAAAGGCGACATGTCCAGCAATTGAGTGTAGCGGAGATGCGTATGTTGCGTTGGTGTTGTGGGCACACAAGGAGGGATAGAGTACGGAACGACGATATTCGGGATAGGGTTGGGGTGGCACCAATTGAGGAGAAATTGATTCAACATCGGTTGAGATGGTTTGGACATGTCCAACGGAGGCCTCCTGAGGCGCCGGTGCGTAGTGGAGTTCTAAAGCGGGCCGATAATGTAAAGAGCGGTAGAGGTCGACCTAAACTAACTTGGGACGAGTCCGTTAAGAGAGATCTTAAGGAGTGGAATATCCCCAAGGATTTAACTATGGACAGGAGCGCTTGGAGATTAGCAATCAACGTGCCTGAACCGTGACATCTTTTGTCTTGTGCCCTTTATGTCCCTTTATGTGTCTCCCTGTTTCTCGTCTCTTTTGGGTTTCATCTCTAGCCTACCCCAACTTGCTTGGGACAAAAGGCTATGTTGTTGTTGTTGTTGTTGGTGTCTGCAAAAATATATCTTTTTTGTCCTTTGAAGTACAACTTTCCTAGTTTGTTCCACATTATATTGCATATTTCTGCTGTCTTGATTGTTGGTTTCCAAGTCTTTGAATACTGAACATGGACACTATTGTGTGAGTTTTTGTGGTGTGCAATGGTTATGTTTACACAGGTCTCTCTAGATACAAACATAATTGTTTCTCTACTTGTGCCTCCTACAATCAGCAAATATGGATGTTACTAGCACATGTATTTTGTAGTTTTATTTGCTTTGGAAAAACCATGATCAAATTGTGTTTCATATGTGTGTCACAGTCACAACTCAACTTTTTGATTTCCTTCATTTTCTTGTAGCACCATATGCAATATCCTGATTTCTGGTATAACCTTGCAGGTTGAGCTTGTGTGTAGGGTTTGCTTAGTGCTCCTTCAGACACATCATAATCAATTAACTGCTACGCCAGCTGCAAGATCCTTGTTGGCAGAACTGAAGGATATTCTTTACTGTAGAGTAAAGGTAATTTTGCTTAGGTTGAAATTTAACAAGCATCTTTGCTGCAATCTGATCAACATCATACCTTTGCCCCCAGGAATGCAAGGATACTATAGGCTTCAACCTCGCCGCAATGGATCATATAAAAGTATGTCGCCCCTTTTCCTCCGTAAAATTTTGAGCTGCTAGATATTTCACTTATAGGTTTAGCTGAGAAATGTTATGTGCCCATGTTTCAGGAATTGTTGGCGATGAGATCAGATGCACCTTTCCGTGATGCCAAGGCGAAACTCATGGAAATCAAGCAGGAGCTGTCGAAGCGGTCAGGTAGGCTCGATGGGGATGAAAAAAGGAAAAAGAAGAGAAAGAAAGCGTCCGCAGAAAGCTGAGCCAACGATCGAAGAATGTCAATGGGGATGAAAAAAAGGAAAAAGAAGAGAGAGAAAGCGTCCGCAGAAAGCTGAGCCAACAATCGAAGAATGTTTTGCGTCAAAAAAAACAATCAAAGAATGTTGTATTGTTGTGCTCTACTTTTGTAAGACGTGCTCATTCCTTGGTTCACGAGCACGCAGAATTTTTGATGAGTGTATAATCAGAAAGTGCGTGGGCATTAAGTGAGAGTAGCATGGCCCTTCACATTCACTTTAGTGTTTTTTTTTCCGATTCACATTCAGTTTAGTCCTAAATCGTGGATGCATGTGAGTATGTGACATTGTTTGTGACTGACACATGCGGGATCCCTTCTCTCGTATTTCATCGGAGTTTGCTCGGGAGTGAGCAAGAACAAGGCGGTATTTCATCCCTGCGGGAGGGAGCAGGAACAAGGCGGAAAGGAGTGAGCGACAACAATGCGGGCTGGTCGTTTATTGCAACACTACTTGGCCAAGTACTACAGTACTTTCTAAATTATACTTCTAAAGTACGTACTCTATTTTAAAATTATTAGGAGACGTTTTAGCTCTGTCCTATATCAAACTTCTGTAGTTGTGACTAAATTTATAGAAAAAATATATCTAAACATCCATAGCATGAAACAAAATCATTAAAATACATCGAGATATAATTTTACAATGCATTGATATCTATCGCTTCTCTTCTCTATTATCTTTCATCTCTACATCTAAAAAGAACATAGGAGACTGGTCTATCCAGTCGTGGTGAAGCCTCCTATCGTCCTGGCCTCCTGGGTCTGAATTTAAGCCAGCGATTTGAATCCCTTACCATGACAATATGGTGATGATATCGGTAATTCAATGTGATGGCATGTCCCAGTGCGCGAAGGCAATGACATGGTCAGCGCATCCATTTTGGAAATAATCATGCTATCAATCATGTATATATATGAAACAAAAGAAGGAAAGAACCAATTGCAGTCGTCGCTAAACACCGCCTTCCTTCGCCATTATCTCATTCAAATGGCTTATGTCTAGGAACCCGTCATCGTATTTTTGTACTCTCTCTCTCTCTCTCTCTCTCTCTCTCTTTCTTTTTTCGTCCGTTCCTGTAAAATTGCCTGGTGGCAAGCCATATCTGGTTAAGGTAGTACTCACTCCATCACAAAAGATCGTAATTATGCAATTCGTGTCAGTCAATCTAATTTTAAGTTTAACCAAGTTCATAGTAAATAGTATTAGTATCTTAAAATGAATTTATTATAAAAATATATTCTATAACAAATCTAATGATAATTATTTTATATCATAAATATTAATATATTTTTATATGGATTTAGCCGTTGACAGTGAGAATTACATTCTTTGGTGGACGAAGGAGAATACCAACCTGATAAGGTAAAACCAATCTAAGGTTTCCTGATGGTTTTGCGCACTCCCTACTAGCCCCTGCGAGCACGGACGTACCACCGTGGCAGCTAAACTGACGTTTATATTTTTTTCCCAAAAAAATTGAGTAATGCTGATATAAACAACAATGAACATTTACCACTAGTTCGGGCATGCATACACAATGGTAGAATTGGCCATTTTTTTTTTTATCTCAGATGAACACAAACCTGGGCACCAGGCAAGCATGCAATGGCACGATTCAAGGACCTACTAAAATATTAACTTAACTGCATAGGTACAGCCACTCCCCGTGTATTAAACATAAGTATAACATTAACATATAATAATAAGCATATATAACGAAGGAAAGTACTCAAGAAGCGTCACAACATGACTGCTAATCTAATTGTACAAGTCATCATCGTCAGCTGCTCCTGCAGCGGATGCGAAGGGATCAGCCGCACCAGCAGAGCCTGCAGCTGCCGTCGGTTGGTCGGGGAAGCGGAACTCGCTGCCAAACCCGCGGGACTGCTGCAGTGTCTGGGCAAAGGCCTGGTACTTGCGGATGTCAGCGTCACTAACACTGCGGCGGGCGAACTTCATGGACTCCTCGAAGTGCGCAGCCTTGATCTCAGCAATGTCATCAACCTCGTCTTCCTCCATGGCCTCAGGGTTGTCCTTCCTGCGCCTCTCCCTCTCGATATCCTGAAATCAGATATCTCGGTTAGCAAACAAGCATATTACTATGCAATAACCAATACTGCAAACCAATTCCGAGCTTACCTTCTCGATGTTCTCCCTGATAGCATACTTGCACGCACGCTGGCAGATCTCAGTGATATCTGCACCGCTAAAACCCTGGGTGTATTTGGCAAGAGCATTCAAGTCAACATCCTTAGCCACAGGAGACTTCCTGAGGCAGGCTTTGAAGATCTGAAGCCTGGATTGTTCATCGGGTAGAGGAATGTAGATTAGCTGATCAAGACGCCCTGGCCTCAGCAGGGCAGGGTCAATGATATCTGGTCTGTTAGTCGCACCGATGATGAAAACAGTCTTCTTGGCATTCATGCCATCCATCTCAGTAAGCAGCTGGTTCAACACCCTATCAGCAGCGCCGCCTGCGTCACCAACACTGCTTCCTCTCTGAAATTCACAATAATAATTGTCAGTTACGATTCATTTGCAGGATGTATCAGTGTGTGAGCACATGAGCATAACCGAGAGGCTATACCTGAGTAGCAATGGAGTCAAGCTCATCGAAGAAGAGGACACATGGAGCAGACTGCCTAGCCTTATCAAAAATCTCACGGACATTGGCCTCGCTCTCACCAAACCACATGGTAAGAAGTTCAGGACCCTTCACACTAATGAAGTTAGCCTGGCATTCATTAGCAATTGCCTTGGCCAACAAAGTCTTGCCACAGCCAGGAGGGCCATAAAACAAAACACCCTTTGAAGGGGACATGCCAAACTTTTCAAATTTCTCAGGATGCTCCACAGGATATTGAACAGTCTGCAAGAATTTGAAGTTCGTTAGTAAATGGCAACTAAGAAACGGCAATTTAACAGCAGAGCCAATATATGAAACCAAAATACCTCCTGTAGCTCCCTCTTAACGTTTTCCAGACCACCAATATCTTCCCAAGAGACATTTGGAACTTCAACAACCTGAAAAAGAAGTTCAAGATTAGCTTCTGAAACAAGTAGAAATTTATCACAACATGCAAGAGGTTAGTCCGACAGATACAGTTTCACGCAGAGCAGATGGGTTGCTTGTCCCAAGTGCAGTCTTGAAATGGTCATTTGTGACAGCCATAGAGTTCAATATCTCAGCATCTATGGTCTCATCCTCAAGATCTATAATATCCATCTTCTCACGGATGCATTGAAGAGCAGCTTCGGTACAAAGGGCAGCAAGATCAGCACCAACATAACCATGGGTATCCTTTGCAATGAGCTCCAAGTCAACCTGCAACAGTATTGTACTGTAATTGAGAATTTGAGATCGGTTTTAATTATAGAACATCAATACGAGTCAGTGAAGGTCACTTACATTTTCAGCCAGTTTCATGTTTTTGGTGTGAATCCGGAGAACCTCAAGGCGTCCAACTTCATCTGGAACACCAATATCAATCTCACGATCAAACCTACCAAACCTTCTAAGAGCAGGATCGATACTGTTTGGACGGTTTGTGGCACCCATGACAATAACATGTGCACGAGACTTGAGACCATCCATAAGAGTCAAGAGCTGTGAAACTATACGCCTTTCAACTTCTCCATGGGTCTTCTCTCTCTTAGGAGCTATGGAATCTATCTCATCAATAAAAATGATGGAAGGTGCATTTTTTTCAGCTTCTTCAAATGCCTTTCTGAGATTGCTTTCACTTTCTCCTGCTAGCTTTGACATGATTTCTGGTCCGTTGATCAAAAAGAAGAAAGCACCTGTCTCATTAGCTACAGCTCTAGCAATAAGGGTCTTGCCAGATCCAGGAGGCCCAAACAGCAATATGCCCTTTGGTGGCTTCACACCAATAGACTTGAAAAGCTGGGGATGACGCAGTGGAAGTTCAACCAGTTCTCTAATTTGGGCCATCTGCTTTCTAACTCCACCAACATCATCATAGCCAACCTCATCAAGTCTTTCTTCATCCTCCCTCTTAACAGGCTCACCCTCACAGAATATTTCTGTATCTGGTGCAACAATACAATACTCTGGAGGATCAGTCTCTATGACTTTGAATTCTACACTTCTCATGCCACCCCTGACTAGGAAAAGGTCTCCTTTCCTCAAAGGACGATAGGCTTCAAGGAAGTATGCTGAAAAGTTGAAGATAAAGTATTTAGAAAAAAGAAAATGAAACTGAATACAGCAGAAGAAAAGAAAACACATTAAAGCAGACTAGGAAGTTAATAACGAATTGTAGGTTGCCCAGTAGTCTATCATCTACAGATGGTTGGTCAGATATCTATCAAGGAATCACTTACTCCAATTACCCAACAATGCAATATAATACAGCCTAGTAAGAAGAATAGTGAAGATAGTTCAGAGATGCTACCAAACCATGGAAACTAGTACTAAAACCTGGACAACTCAGAACTGAGCTTGTTTAATACCACAAATACCATCTTTCAACACACATAAAGCTATATAAATAAATACTTACAATTAAATGAGCATCTAAAGTAAATTTTGTGTATTTATCTGTCAATATAAGTGTTTAAGAGAATAAGGGGGTGATAGAGAAATCTCACGTTTCAGAAAGGCATCAAATAAGTTGCCAGTGATGCCTTCAATGGTGTCATCAATTGGAAGTGTGTGCACACGCTTCCCGTATTTGACATCTGGGCATTGATGAACAGATACCACATCACCAAGCCGAACCCTCAAGTTCTTCCTGACAACCTTGTTCATCCGGACCTTTGGTTCCTCACACGTGTCATCTGCAAGCACAATGCATATAGTGTCCTTTCTCTTCTTACCCTGCAATGAAGTGATCCAAAACGTCAGCAGAAAATAATCAAGTGGTGGTGACCGCATATTATCTCATACCCAGTCTCAAATTCAAAGCACCATTGTATGGGGGAAATTAAAGAGTACAATCCATAATGTTCCAAGTAACGTAGCTACAACAAGCAATTCAATTAACCTCACAGCTGTTGTAAAAAAAAAAAACTTACAGCATCATAGAAAAAGCCTGCCTCTTTATGCAATACATGTACAGCAGCATGGTTACAGAACCAAAATAATCTATGTTACAAATTCAAAACTTCATAGTTAACAATGTAAAATGTCCACAAGTATAATGGCATAACTAGTTGCATATAGATTGGTCAGGAGAATAGCACAGATTTATGCGCTATCACACAATTTAGCTTGGTCAGAAGAAAGGCACTGATTTATGCACTATCACACAATTACAGCACTACAGGGTCGGGAACCCTATACTGTTAAATTCTCGCAACAGCTATGAACACATGACTAAAACAAACCAGGAACAAACTATTACCAAAGCCATGTACTTCGATTCTCATCAGTCATCACAAATCTACCCTTCAACCAATATAGAAAACCGCAACAAGGTCAAACTTTCAAAACATAACCGATATCTCACCAACCAAGCATTTAGTTTCCCCAAATCTATGACTAAGATTACAAACTAACAGCAACAAAGGTCACAGCTTTCGCAACGGACTTGCAATCTGCACAGTAAACAATCACTACAACCGAGACCCCGCAATCCAATCTAAACAGAGGAGTTGGTTGGCTAGGTAAAGAGCTCATGCATACCTTGAGCAGGACAGTGTCACCGCGGAAGAGCTGGAGCCTCTCCATGGTGTCCGGGTGCAGAGCGACGACGGAGTTGTCATCATTGGTGGCCTCGTCGACCACCAGCCGGTTCGGCGACTTCTTCCTCTCGAGGATCGCCGTCGAGTAATCCTTCTTCCCCTTTCTGCTCCACACCCCACCACAGTGTCAATAAAAAAAATCACCAATAAAATCCCCCCAAAACCCTCTTCTCGCACCACCAACTGTTAGATCTGAGCCCTAGGTGCGAGCGGCCAGATCGGAGCGGGTACTCACGGATCGGAGGAAGACGACTCGCCCTGGCTCGCCATGGCGGTCGAATTCAAGGCGGGCGGTTGGTGCTGTTCGCGAGACGGCGACAGATATTTGCGGGTGTTCGTTCGGGTTCAGGGGCCGCCGAAGTGAAGATGAAGACGAGGAGGGGTCGGGGGATAGGTTCGCCTTTATAGCTTCTTTCTTGGAGCAGGGGTTCGGGACTTCTCTACCTCTCGGTCTTGGTTTCTCAATGACGTGCGGGGTCCGAGCGTCCGTGGTCCCACATGAAAGTGGAATTCGATGGGTTCTGTTTTAGCAAAAGGGAATTCCTTCGGGTTATAGCCTTACGAGAGGGGAGGTCGGGCCCGTCAACCCGTGGGCCGTGGCCGACTTGAAGACTGCTTCGCATGTACTGCCTCCGTCCATAAAAACATACAAACTACACATTACGTGCCGACAATGTAATCTATGTTTCACCAAATTTCTAGTAAATACTATTCACATTTATGATTCTAAATTAATTTATTAAAAAATTACATTTCGTAATAAATCTAATTACATTTATTTAATATAATAAATATTGATAATTTTTTATCTATAATTAAGATACTAAATCATGATACTGTACTAGAATTGCACGTTTTTATGGACAGAGGGCATCCATTACAACATATATCAAATGCCAAAGTGCCTTTGCTCAAAAAAAATTCCAAAGTACCAAAACCATTCCATTCACAAAGCAAATGATTCCAGGAAACCATCCAAATTCAGATCGCATCTCATACACATTTATGATTCTAAATTAATTTATTAAAAAATTACATTTCGTAATAAATCTAATTACATTTATTTAATATAATAAATATTGATAATTTTTTTATCTATAATTAAGATACTAAATCATGATACTGTACTAGAATTGCACGTTTTTACGGACAGAGGGCATCCATTACAACATATATCAAATGCCAAAGTGCCTTTGCTCAAAAAAAAATCCAAAGTACCAAAAGCAAATGATTCCAGGAAACCATCCAAATTCAGATCGCATCTCATATTACAGTGCCAACAAAGTGGCAGGCATCCTATTCAAACTCAGACACGTCGCAATCACATCCAGTTTCCAACCTGCAGATAGCTTCCATCCTCGGAAATGGTTTGCCATTGCTTCCTGTGATACTCCATCCGCGAGTGTGGCTCTACAATGCGGATCTTCCCATTCCTGTTATTCAAACACTCACATTTCATCAAGCCATAACAACACAAACCAAGATTGATTTGCCCTATTGGAGACAAAAGATTAGCTTAACACCACATCTAATACAAGTCACAAATCATACCTCTTTTTTTATTTTATTTTCTTTTTATAGACAAGAGAAAGAAAAGAGATGTTAGAAAAAAAACACTAGTGAATTAAGAAGCACGGTACATGTGTGATATCATAAGCACTACATATAATTTAGTGAAGTGATAGAAGCTTACTGTTTATTTCTCTCTTCTGAAGATTAGAAAGGGCAAAAGCAATGTTCGCACCAATAAGAGCGTTGTTCTTAACAAGTGCAATATCTGAACATCACTAAGGAGAACTGTCTTTGGACGGAGGGAACTAAGAGAGCACACAACCGACATGGGATTTTGTATGGCAATTATACCCATGAAACCTTTGTTTCCCACAAAATCCAATGTGGTACTGCGTAATAAGAATTTGGAAATGCATTGGATTTCATATCTGTGGAATACATCAACTAGGCTTAAAATTCTTGGTGCATGTTATGCGACCATCCTAATAATTGCCATCAAATGGAACTACTATACAGATAAGATAATGTGCCATCGAATGGAACTATTATATAGATAAGAAAATGTTATAGGATACTAGCTTCCAAGGAAGATCCTCCAGTTAGTTCTTTTACTCTTTCAAGCATAAAGGGAGTGATCGCATTTCCTATTATCCTTTTATCCCTGAGAGAAAAAAAGAGGGCAAAGTTCATCAGCTATCATTTTTATATCAGTATCAGAAGTGGAGATGTCGACTGTACTCTGCCTCCTTTAGAGCTGTCTGTATTGCAGACTCTATAATTTTCCCTGAAGCTGCATGCTGCTTGGGGATAGGTGCTGCAATAAGAATCCCAGAACCAAGATGCAGGTTCTTGTTTGCATCTGCATGAAATCAAAAAATCTTACAAGCAAAAAACTCCAGAACCACTGACAAGTGACAATCAAGATTCTAATCAGCGCAGAAGCTAGCAAGCACAAAGAGATACTACACAACATCAAAAGTTTGAACAACTTGATGTGTGGGTTGTCAATCTCTGTAATGTGACTGAGTTTTGCACATTAGAAGAATCCAAGCATTCTATGTGATGCCTTTTGATTTTGGATTTATAGCGCATAAATTTGGAGCTACCTTATATTAATCCGCCAGTCTGGCTGTAGATTTTAAAAGTGGCAACTACATATCGAAACAATTATATCTACATACTAGTTAATATCTCTGTAAAATCAAGAAATAAGATAACTAAGAGTAGAAGGTCATCAGTGGATCAGGTCACTCCGTTCATGCGAGATTAATAGTCTCATAAAAAATGTGAGTAAGGATACAAAAGCAAAAATGTTGTAAGTTGCTACTCACGTATTATTTTGGCACACTCTTCTGGAGAATCAACACGACATGGTACCTGTATTGGGTTAAAAAGTATAAGTCAGTACATATCCAGAACAAGAGTGGAATATCTCCAAGGATTTAGCTATGGACAGAAGCGTTTGGAGACTGGCAATCAACGTGCATGAACCGTGACCTCTTTCTGTCTTGTGCCTTTTATGTCCCTTTATGTGTCTTTCTATTTCTCGTCTCTTTTGGGTTTCATCTCTAGCCTACCCCAACTTGCTTGGGACAAAAGGCTATGTTGTTGTTGATATCCAGAACAGGAGTTACTGAGCCTGCTTGGATGCAAAAGAAATTGCAGGAATGTTGCAAGGAACGTTTCAACTCCAAAATCCATAAGAATCCAGAAAAGTACCTCCTTGCAACAAGGCCTAAGTGCGTATATCTAATCATTCTGTGATAGTGCCAAATTACTCCAAGACTGGCAGTATACTCTCCTGGATTGTTTGCATGAGGTCATATTGCATAGTTGTCAAACACTGAGATGGACATAATCCTGTTAAGCTAAAATCAAATATAAAAATATCCATACTTGGCACTAGCCTAGTTGCCTTGGCACTTAGCTGACAGACTATGTGACACATGAAGTATTTATAAATACAAATGCAGTTGGAGGAGGAAAAAACAAATACTACAAAGAATAAAAAGTTTTTCCTTAGGAAAATAGGAAGGAGCGCTGCCCTTTCATTAAGATAGAAAGGGAGGGTTTAGAAGTTACAGGACAGGATACAGATAGCATAGTCTGGGTAAAAGGAAAACAACAATGAGGACATGAATAGGAAGGGCGATTCTACAATGGTCAAACTCGAAAGACTTAAAAGTTTATGCCTTGAAAGCTTCAAGTTAGCTGTTTCCAATTGTTAGATTATCCTAGAGTACTGTGCTAGTATCTCTTTGGGCCTTGTGTCATTTACCCCTAATTACTCTGCTTTGCGCCACCCTATGTGGCTAGTGTGAACTGGCCCTTTGGGCCTCTTTATATTGTAACTCCTGTGTAAACTCTATTCAATTAATCTAAGCCAGTCGGCATTCTGCCTTCATGGTATCATCCGCCTAAGATCGGGTCCTGTGCCGACCCTCTCCTCTGCTTCCGCTCCCCTTCCCTCTCGGCGTTCGCGCCCATGGCTGCCACCGGCGTTTCCAGCGCCAGCGCCACTGCTGCTGCCCTCACCGCCGCCAACGCGGCCCAGCTCCGCGATGATGCCCTCGCGGCCGCCAAGCACCTCGAAGACGAGGCCTCTGCTGCTCGCGCGGCCAACGACGATCGAGCCGCCCAACTCCAGCAGGAGGCGGCTCTCCTCAAGTCCGCCGCCGCCGCCGCCGCCCAGGAGCGAGTCCGTGCCGCCGCTGATGCTCTATCCAAGGAGCGCGCGCAGGCCGACGCCCTAGAGGCCCAAGCGGCCGAAATCCGCGAGCGGCTCCGCCTGGAAGCCACCCGCGACGAAGACGTCGAAGACGACGACGAGCGCTCCGTCTCCTCTGAGACCGCCGCTATTGCGCACCTGCATAATCAGGCCTGCGCGGTTCAGAACGTCAAGTACCTGATCCCCATCGTCCTCGACCTCAAATCCCCCCACTACTCCAAGTGGCGCGGGTATCTCCTTCTTGCCCTCGGCCGGTACTCTCTGAAGGATCACGTCCTCAGCAATGAGTCCCGCCCCACCGATCCGGCCTGGTATCGCATGGATTGCGTGGTCGTCTCGTGGATCTTCAACAGCATCTCCACCGACCTCCTTGACATCATCCACGCGCACGACGGCGTCACTGCTCGCGTGGCCTGGCTCGGGATTGCGGAGCAATTCCTGGGCAACCGCGAGTCCCGGGCGCTGCTGCTTGATGCTGAATTCCGCAACCTCTCCCAGGGCGACCTCTCTGTCGATGACTACTATCGCAAGATGAAGGGCATGGCTGACGCCCTTGCTGATCTTGGTGAACCAGTCAATGATCGCACCCTTGTACTCAACGTATTGCGGGGCCTCAATGAGCGTTTTCAGTTCATGGCTCAACTCATCACTCGACAGAAACCGTTCCCTCCATTTGTCGATGTCCGTGCTGATCTTCGCCTCGCCGAGCTGAACATGGTGCAGCCCTCAGCGGCCCCTACTGCCCTCCTCGCCTCCTCCTCAAGCAAGCCGTCCTCTCCAGTGCCAGCACCCAGTCCTGCTCCTCAGCGCCCTCCGACCGTACCTTCACCCGGTGGAGGTTCTTCAGGCAGCAGTTCAGGTGCTGGTCGTGGCCGGCGTCGCCGTGGCGGGCGCAACCAGGGCGGCCAGCAGGGCAACCCAGGCGGCCAGCAGTGGCCGTCCGTCTACAACCCGTGGACCGGGTCCATTCATATGTGGCCCGGAACCACACCCGGCGGCCCTCGTCCTCCTCCAGCATGCACCGCCGCCCCTCCTCAGCAGCACGCCATGATGGCTGGCGTGCCTCCTCCAGGCTACCTGGCTTCTCCAGGGACGGGCTCCTACTCCCCGGCGCTGCTACCTACTCCTCCGGCGTGGACTCCCTGGACTCCTCAGTCCCTCGCCCAGGCCTTCAGCACGGTTTCGCTCACTCCACCGAGCAACACAGACTGGGTCTTCGACTCCGGCGCCTCTTCCCACGTCGCCTCCAATCCCGATATTATTACCCCCACATCCTCCTCCTTTCCCTCCTCTATCATGGTGGGTAACGGTGCCACACTCCCTATTGTTGGCACCGGCTATGCCACAATTCCTGGTCCCTTTCGCCTCAACAATGTTCTTCTTGCTCCCGGCATTGTTAAAAACCTCTTATCAGTACGTCAGTTTACTAGTGATAATCATGTTTCTATCGAATTTGACCCCTCTGGCATTTCTGTGAAGGATCTTCGTACCAGGAACGTCCTCCTTCGATGTAACAGCTCGGGGCCCCTCTACACCTTGCAGTTACCATCGACGCCCTCTGCTCCCTGCGTCCTTGTCGCCACTCCTTCGTCGTCCATCTGGCACCGTCGTCTCGGTCACCCCGGCAACGAGGCCCTTCAGCACCTTGCTCACTCTTCATCGATCGCCTGCCATCAGCCTGCAGATGATCACCTATGTCATGCCTGCCAGCTAGGACGCCATGTGCGCCTTCCTTTTTCCAGTTCTTTGTCAAGGGCTTCCAAACCCTTTGATTTAATACATTGTGACCTATGGACGTCCCCTGTTCTAAGTGTATCTGGATTCAAATATTATCTAGTTATCCTCGATGATTTTTCTCATTTTTTATGGACCTTTCCACTTCGTCTTAAATCTGACACCTTTCCAACTATTTCTAATTTCTTTGCATATGCTCGTACTCAGTTTGGGTGCCACATCAAATCTGTCCAATGTGACAATGGTCGCGAGTTTGACAATTCTGTCTCCCGCATCTTCTTCCTCACTCACGGTGTCTCTCTTCGCATGTCGTGTCCCTACACCTCTCAACAAAATGGAAAGGCTGAGCGCATCCTCCGCACCACCAACAACATCATCCGCACGCTCCTTTTTCAAGCGTCTATGCCCCCCTCTTACTGGGCCGACGCCCTCTCCACCGCTACCCATGTCCTTAACCGCCTCCCCACCAAAACTCTAAACATGTCCACTCCCTTCTTCGCTCTCCATGGTACACTACCCTCCTACCATGACCTTCGAGTCTTTGGGTGCACCTGCTATCCCAACCTCACTGCCACCACCCCCCACAAACTTGCTCCTCGTTCCACTCTGTGTGCCTTCATCGGCTATTCCTCCGATCACAAAGGCTACCGGTGCCTCGATCTCTCTTCCAATCGGGTCATCATCTCTCGTCATGTCATTTTTGATGAGACAACCTTCCCTTTCTCAAGGCACCGGACCACAGCCTCCCATGAACTTGATTTTCTAACTAACGATGAGCTCCTACCAGCTCCCTCTCCTCCTGCAGGTACATCTGTACACACCCCCGGCACCCCTGTACAGTCCACGCAGCAGGCTACGGCTGAGGCTGAGTTGCCTGACGACGCTCCGGTGACGCTCATGCCCCCCATCCCAGCTGGGCCAGCGCTCCGGTTCTCTCCTCCAGGCTTCTCCGCGCCTCGACACGCATCACCAGTGGCACAGCCGCCACGGTCCTTCCCGGTGCCCCCAGCAGCACCTTCAGCAGCACCGGTGCTGCCCCAGGCAGCCGCCCCGGCGCCCACTGTACTGCCTTCAACAACAGCTCCTGCGCCCACAATGCTGCCCCAGACAGCAGCCCCGGCACCCACTGTTCCTCCCGTGCAGCCTATGACAGCAGCTTTCCACAAGCCGCCAGTCACCCAAGTCTACTCTCGGCGTCCTCCACTAGCTGCTGCTCCACCACCGTCATCACCGCCAGCTGCTGCTCCTCGCCGCTCCAACTTCATCCCTTCACCACCACGGTTTGTCAAAGATGCTCCCCCAGCTGGTGTTGTACCCATTCCTCCAGTTGACAACAATCATGGCATGATGACTCGTGGGAAGTCTGGATACATTCAGCCTCGTATCCTCCACGCCGAGGTTCTTTCTCCGATTCCTCGGTCTTGCCGCGGCGCCCATGCTGATCCTCACTGGCGTCGCGCCATGGAAGATGAATATGCCGCCCTCATGGAGAACCACACTTGGGATCTCGTTCCTCGCCCCGACAAGGCCAACGTGGTTACTGGCAAGTGGATTTTCAAACATAAATTTCATGCTGATGGCTCTCTGGACAGATACAAGGCTCGCTGGGTCCTTCGCGGCTTTACTCAACGCCCCGGCATTGATTATGATGAAACATTCAGTCCCGTTGTCAAACCTGCCACTGTCCGTACAGTTCTCACCCTAGCTCATTCCCGGGACTGGCTGATTCATCAACTCGACGTCAAAAATGCATTTCTTCATGGGACTCTTTCAGAAACAGTGTACTGCTCTCAGCCAACAGGATTTGCCAACTCTGCCCTTCCTCAGCACGTTTGCAGACTTAACAAATCCCTCTATGGCTTGAAGCAAGCCCCCCGTGCATGGTACAGCCGCTTTGCTTCCTTCCTGCTCTCCCTGGGTTTCAGTGAAGCAAGATCAGATACCTCTTTTTGTTTACCATCGCGGTACAGAGACTGTTTACCTGTTGCTCTATGTGGACGACATTGTACTCACTGCCTCTTCCTAGCAGCTCCTCCGCCGGGTCATTGATGCTCTGATGAAGGAATTCGCCATGAAAGATCTTGGCCCTCTCCATCACTTTCTTGGCATGGCAATTCAGCGACAAGGTGACTCATTATTCCTCTCCCAACGTCAGTATGCTCTGGACATTCTGGCCCGCCATGGCATGAGTGATTGCAAACCTTATTCCACTCTTGTTGATACCTGCGCCAAAGTCTCTGCTGATGAAGGTCCTCCTCTTGCTGATCCTACAGACTACCGCAGCCTCGTGGGCGCACTTCAGTACCTGACATTCACCAGGCCCGACATTGCTTATGCAGTCCAGCAAGTGTGCCTTTACATGCACGACCCTCGGGAGATTCACCTAGTTGCTGCCAAAAGGATCCTCCGTTATCTCCAGGGTACTGTTGACCATGGCCTCATCATCCCTCGGACTTCTCCATCACAGCTAGTTGTCTATACTGATGCTGACTGGGCTGGCTGCCCAGACACACGTCGCTCCACCTCTGGTTACGCCGTCTTCCTTGGTGGCAGCCTCGTCTCCTAGTCCTCCAAACGGCAGCCCACCGTCTCTCGCTCCAGCGCTGAGGCTGAATACCGGGCTGTCGCTAACGGTGTCGCTGAGGCTTCTTGGCTGCGGCAGCTTCTCCAGGAACTACATCAGCCCCTTAACTCCGCCTGTCTCGTCTACTGCGACAACGTCAGTGCCGTCTACCTCTCCACCAACCCCGTACAACATCAGCGCACCAAGCATGTGGAGATCGACCTTCACTTCGTCCGTGAACGTGTTGCCATTGGTGTTGTCCGCGTGCTCCATGTTCCGACCACTTCCCAGTTCGCTGATGTCTTCACCAAAGGTCTACCCACTTCGGTGTTTCAAGATTTTCGCTCCAGTCTGAATGTCCGTGGTTGCGACGTTCCGACTGCGGGGGGGGGGGGGGGGGGGGGGGTGTTAGATTATCCTAGAGTACTGTGCTAGTATCTCTTTGGGCCTTGTGTCATTTACCCCTAATTACTCTGCTTTGCGCCACCCTATGTGGCTAGTGTGAACTGGCCCTTTGGGCCTCTTTATATTGTAACTCCTGTGTAAACTCTATTCAATTAATCTAAGCAAGTCGGCATTCTGCCTTCACCAATGACTGCTCTAGCAAACTGTCCAAACTATAAAGCAGTTTACCAAACCTTCTCTTTTGAACCTCACTACAGCCCATGTCCAAACCACAACTTCATTGAATTACGAACAATCTAAAGTTGCAATTGAATCATGCTAAGCCATCGTTGGTTCAGATGAAAGCATTTGGCTCTTTCAGCAGTGTGGCAATTACATTCCAAATACAAGACAATATATTACAGAACAAAATGTATTAACCTGGCATCCACTGATTTCTGTGAAGAACGCAGGAAATTCATTGGTTTTGTAAGCAGCAACAGTTACCCCTTGAGTTTCCTGTCATGCAATAGACTAATAAGATCACACGACTGAACATGAGCAAAACATTGTACCTTGCACGGTATCTTGCTGAAACACAAACGAATTTCTACAATATTACTCTCATTTAAGCACCACACATTGACTCGATTGTCAAGCAACACAAGAGCTTTTGTGTGAGCTTCTACTGAAAAGACGATCTCAGGTCATTCAGGATAAACATGAACAAAAGGGTCCCTTTAAAATAACAAACACCAATAAGTTGACGTTTTGGTTCCCTTTAAATTGATTGAAGTGCTAACCAAAGAAAAGTGAGTTCCAAAGCAATGGTGCTTTACTCTTTTCGAATTAAAAGATGGTGGCGACAAAATTAGATTAATTCATATGCAAATGCAACTTTTGATACCATTATCTTACAACAAAAGGCTTTTGTGTACTGGTGACAGAAGTTGCATGTGAATTAATCTAATTTTGCATCAACTCATTTTGAGCCCATATTTTCCTACTTTCATATCCAGCTCTAGTATGCAAAAAGAAGTGACAGAAATTTAGGCAACACCTTCATTTCACTATTCAATAACTCTTGCGCGTACAGACATGCACAAGTGTGGCCTTCTCACATAACCATAACAAAACCTGAACATATTCCTCAGGTACAGCCTATCCATATTTTACATCTTAACAGCTAAAGACGAAAGCAATCTATAATTCTACATGAAAGTTCATTCTAATAAACAGTTATCTGTGGAAGACAGCAAACAAGAAGTCTACTACCAGGTATTCAAGTGTCCGCGGTATGTCTAAAATGGACTTCACACCAGCCGATACAACAGCTACAGGAGTCTTTCCAAGTTCAGTTAAGTCTGAGGAGACATCCATAGCTGCAACGAAATGGTGACTTCATCAATCATTGTACAACTGTTTGTTGCTTGACCACGCCCAAATGCTAGTTTAGTTTAGCTGTGCACTCTGAATGTTGTGCTTCAGAAATCAGAAAAAGAGAACAAATTTTATTCATGAACTTTCAGCTTCAGAGTTTAAATCCATCAATCGACAGTTGACAGAAGATCATCGTTCATCGATATCATAAATTAACAAAGGGGTCACAGAGAGCTGTGCGAGACACGAGACTGAAAGAGCTAAATCATAAGGAGCCAAGATACAATGACTTCCTGCCAGTGTCAACACATACAGCAAAATAAGTACGCAATAAGAAGATGCTTACTTTGTTCACCATGTCTATGCACACCTCCTATGCCCCCTGTAACAAAAATTGGTATGCCAACCTGAATTGGAAAGAGCTTAATTTATTTAGAATGATTGGTACTAACATGGAATGCTATCAGATCAAGCCAAGATAAACAAGACAGGTATGTATAATGATTTAAAAAAAAAACATTTCGGCACCTTGTGAGCAAAGAACATAGTGGCCGAAACTGTTGTTGCGCCATTGCCACCAGATGTGACCTGTCAAGTAGAAAAAAAAGGATTTATGCCCAGGTTTGGTTACGATAATTCAGATGTCTCGCACTAACGGTCACCATTGCTGCCATGTCAACAAGGAGGCAGATTGTTGAGGCACAAATCATGTGAAGTATCATTTTGTTCTTGCATTAAAAACAGGAGAACAGCAGATAGCGTGGAACATGAGAATGAATAGTTTCTAGTGTGTAGGTCACTCACGACATGGGCAATATCCCTTCTAGCCGTCTTCTGAAATTGCCTTCCACTTATAGCCAATCTCTTCAATTGTTCGCTGTTAAGGCCTATTATCACACATATAGTGTCAAGGGTAGAATGTAAAATTGACAGTAACATTTGACTTAGAAATTTGGATGACCATCGTGACTTGTCACTGGGAATATGGTTTTACAATGACGTTTTGGGTGCTAGCTCGAGAAGAAGGAACATGTCTTCAGATTCAAAGAGTGAATAAAGAACTAAACGTATACTAACAAATTTCGAGATTAATAGACAGTACAGCAAAACGTGAAGTAGCAGAGAACTGACCGACATGGGGGACTCCGTCTAGAATTGCTATGGTGGCAGGGATAGCCCCGTTGTCCCTGACGATGGCCTCCACCTCCATGGCGGTCTGCAGATTCTTCGGGTACGGCATACCTAAACAGGACCCCGTGAAGCATCTTGCAGTCAAGGGACATCCATCAAATGGTGCACGCCATGAAATTGAATCGAATCGAACTTTGATGCGCCAAGCTAGCCAGAAGAGGGTGGCGCAGCGAATGAAAAGAGAACCGGAAGGAAAAGGCAGGAGCAAACTGACCGTGGCAGATGATGGTGGATTCGAGGGCGACGACCGCGCCGCGGCGCACGAGGGCGGCCGCGACCTCAGGCGCCACCACGATTGACATCTTCGGCGGCTGTGCCGGTTCTCTCTGCAACAGTATGCGGCGGCGGAGTAGGTAAAAGTAGACAACAATTCGCACTAGACCGGGCCAAAGCCCAAAGATGGTTGTGCGGCGGCTAAAGGTAAATAGAAGGAACGGCGGCGGCACAGCCAAAACATCATGATCTTTGTATGGTGTATCTTAAGCTACAACCTTATATTGAAGGAAAAAGTCGAAATAACCCCCTGACCCTGGAACACATAACCCACAGAACTATGAAACGGTCTAATTTACCCCCTCAACTATCCAAAACCGTCTATTTTACCCTCTGGACGGTTTTCGACGGCGGTTTTGCTACAGTAACAGTAGGTTTGCTACAGTAATGACGGTTTTGTCTTTTTATTTATTTTCGCTGAATATTTGAAAAATCATAGTAAATCATAGAAAAATCATAAAATAGAAAATCTAATTTTGTTGGACTCCACATGAGTAGATCTACACAGTGAATATATAATACGGTACGCTTTAGTACAAAGTTTTTGTTGTAGCTTTAGATTAATTGGAAAATCCAATTTAGACTAAAGTTACAGCAAAAACTTTGTACTAAAGCGTACCGTATTATATGTTCACTGTGTAGTTCTACTCATGTGGAGTCCAACAAAATTAGATTTTCTATTTTATGATTTTTCTGTGATTTACTATGATTTTTCAAATATTCAGCGAAAATAAATAAAAATGACAAAACCGATATCACTGTAGCAAACCCACTGTTACTGTAGCAAACCCGCCGTCGAAAAACCGCCCAGAGGGTAAAATAGACGGTTTTGGATAGTTCAGGGGGTAAATTAGACCGTTTCATAGTTCAGTGGGTTATGTGTTCCAGGGTCCATAGTTCAGGGGGTTATTTAGATTTTTTCCTTATATTGAATCTTTGGTGGCTCCAAGGTCTAATCAACAACTGAGTTTTCAATTCACTTTTATGCCCATTCAAGATTCTAGCTCGAGCCAGTGCTGTGGCATACCTTCTGCAGTTACCTGATGCATGTCACATTCATCCTTTGGTCCATGTGTCCCAGTTGAAGCAGCATATCCCTCCTTCAGTGCAGGTGGAAGATGATATCACTTTGGTTCTAGATGATCCTTCCACGGTTGTCCAGCCCATCCATCCATTTTTGGCTTCATGTATGGTGTAGGAAGGGGCTTCTTCACTGTCACAAATTTAGGTGTAGTGGTATGATCACTCACCAACCCTGACGGCGTGGGAGGAAGCTCATGATCTCTTATGGCGATTTCCATCCACTGTTGCTTGAGGATAAGCAGCTTTTCACGAGAGGGGTAATGTCAAGGCCACGAAGGAGAAGACAAGAAGGATCAGGAGTACTGTTGCACATTTGGCAACAAAGCAAACGATGTCGGTAAGATGGGGTAGTGTTGACAGCTAAGTCGTAGTGGTGTGAGTTAACGAGCGTCATGGTAGGAATCAGGCTGGTATGTAACGCCCGAGGCTGCCGCTGTAACAAAGAACCAAAATTCTAAAACCTCAATGGAATCTATCTCTATTCTTCGTCCCCCATTCCTGCTTCTCTCCCTAAATCTCCAATTCTCAAGCTATCTGTTCGATTCGTTGCAGAACCATGACAAGAGGATACATGGGGATCAATAGAGGATAATGGAGATTGATGTGGTTTCACAAAATCACTGGTAAATATGTTATTGTAGATATATAGATAGATATAGATTATGTGTTGATTTGTCAAAAGCGATGTTAACCTAAACACTAAACGGTAAATAGTCGGTCACCTGACGTTTAGCCCATTATTCAGGTAAAACAGGTGTTTAAATGAGTAAAACGACCGTTTAAACGGTCAAAACAACCGATTAAACGGAAACGATGTACCATCGTGTAGGGTTTAAATAGTGTGGAAGGCTAAACGACCATTTAGACGAACAATCTAAAGACGTTAGAAAAGAAAAAGAAATGAAAAAAAGAAAAAAAAAGGATAGGATGGGCTTTTATTTAGTGGTCCATCTAAAAGCCCATTAATTCAGCCCAAACCCACGCATGCCACATAGTCTTTACCCTAACACTGAGGCACACAGCCGGACAGCCACCGCCGTTTCTCATCTTCCTCGCAGCGCCGGCGCTCCATCTTCTGCTCCCTCCCCCACTCGCGCTCGGCACGAAGGCGACGGAGGCGGCGCTTAGGCTCGTGCTGTCAGCGACGGTGGGGAAGTCCCAGGATCGGCGGCGGCGTCAGCGGCTCCCCCTCCCGCCTCTCGCCAGTCGCCTCGCGTCGTCGCCTCCATCCTCCGCACACCGGCCAGCGACCCTGCGTACGCACCTCCCTCTCCCCTCCCGCCTCCGCTGCATCGTCGAAGGCCCCCGCCCCCCTGCGGCTGCGCCGCGCGCCGCGCGCGGCCGGCGGGCAGCGGGAGTCAGCAGCCGCTGCTCCACCAAGGCGGTCGCGCCGCTTTGGGAGCGCTTATGCCCCATAGCGAAGCGCTACCCGTCCGCTTAGCGCTTCAGGGCGCTGAAGCGTGCGCTTAGTGCTCCACCAAGGCGGTTGCGCCGCTTTTGATAGCTTCATTCATATTTTCTAACCCAATTTCAAGAAGATATGGCTTGCAGATTGGAACTATTAAACACAAAATTAACTAGTGTACGCGCGCAACACACATACTCCTACGTAAGATTCAGTAATAGGGCTCGAAAGTTGTTCCTTGATTGTAGTGTTGCGCCGACACCTGATGAAAGACTACGAAGCCTGATGCCTGAGAGGCAAACATGACTCGATCTGCGATTTCGGACGAAGATGGATGGTGGATGATTGATTTTTTTGATCTGGACTTCAAGAGTTTGAGTACTTGTAAACTTGCTTCGCTAATTTGCCGTGCCATTCATAGGTTCGCGAGAGCAGCCCGGACGAAATAATACATATTCGACTAGCTAGTTATATTAGCATGGAGGTCCCTTGGATTTAAGGGCCCCGATCGGTTGCACAGCTTGCACGGGCTTGAGGACGCCCCTATCCCTACCTATATATTGAGTTAACTAGGACCGTGCCATTATAATTTAACGTTTCTTAGAAACATCACTACTATTCACCTAATAAAATTGTTTTTTAGAATCACCTAATAAAACCGGTGTCATTACTTTTTCATGAAAAAACTAAAAATACTACTCTTATACTCTTATATGTGTGTAGGTTATCTGTTCCCATGTAAAGATCATGATGTTTTCATATGGACCGACATGTCCCATTTTACTCTTCTTCCTCCCTCCATACAAAGATCATGATGTGTTTGGCTGTGCCGCCGCCCTTCCTTCTATTTACCTTTAGCCGCCGCACAACTAAAGTTGAAATAGGTAGAACAAGATGCAGAACAAGAACAATCTCAAGAACAGAATAAAGTTGAAATATAGAAATATATTGAAGTAGCATAAAGTCGAATGATGATTACAACAAAATTACCAAGTCTCCGACGAATGATCCTGATCCCAAGCAGTTGCTTGCCTCTACTTGAATTAATCTAGACTAAACTCTAAACTTAAACTAGAGCTCTAACTCTCTTTCTATCTGAAAACCCTAACTTCTGGCCTTGCCTTCACAAATGAGGAAGAGATGATCTAATTCTTCAACTGATTTCTTCAGAGGGGATCTTGGGGACTGTTTATATAGCCCAGGCCGTGGAACCGCAGCCCTTGGATCAAACCGACCTTGGCATGGGGTTTAGACGCATCCTTAGAGGTGATATAGGTAGCTTGTAAGAGAAGGAGCCAAGGCGGCGCATGGAAGGGCCGGTCGTTGGCTCATATCGCCTCGTGGAGTCAGTTTAGGTCTTCTAGAATCCCTATCTGCATCTATGACGTGGAGATTAGGTCGATTGCTTCGGTTTCTTCCTTTGGAAGGAGGATAGTTCTGTATTATGCAGCTTAGCCCCTGAAAAACATAGGATCACCAAAACTCGTAAAATTTGTTAGTTTAAACGTCTAAACCTACTGTGATGATCCTTTTTATCGTTTATTCCTCTTATATTGACGGTTTAAAATGATAGTTAATTACCGTCAACAACTCCCCCAAACTAAACTTTTACTAGTCCCTTAGCAAAACTAAATCTAGAGATAACTAAGTTACTTCAAATTATCATCCTTTAAAAATATACAAGCCATCAGAAAAGAATTATCCTCAAAAAGATTTTGAAAATTTGCTCTAGTTCCTTAGCCATAGGGTTTTAACTTTCACTTGAGCTTTGGATAATCAGAAAACAGAAGTAATCAAGTCAAGCACTATATCTCAAATTCTTCATCTCTATTTCCATCCTGAAGTTTTTAATTATATTTTTGAAATAAAACTCAGAGTCTGTATTGTATGACACTTACAAATCTCTTAATATGTGACATTGGAATTCCTTACCAAGGTAACGATGATGTTTTGCCTTCTCTCAAAGTATTTTGGAATAAGGCAAAATATCATTGTGCCTTCTCTCTCACTATATGACTAAGAAGCTTATATGGAGTTTATGGGTGAGATCACTCATACATACTTGCAAAACATATATTGTAAAGTCAAACAATGGATCTAGAGAAACTAGTCATACAATCAAATCAAGATGTGCATATGTGTGGATACAAGGAATAGGTTAAATATATGGTGGAAGTAATAATGAATCCTAATTCTACCTTGCTCCTTTAGAAAGATTGATCTCTCTTAAAACTTAAGAACTTAGACAAAGAAAATCTTGGCTATGCATAAATATATTATTATTATTATTATTATTATTATTATTATTATTATTATTATTATTATTATTATTATTATTATTATTATTATTATTATTATTATTATTATTATTATTATTATTATTAGAGAGGCGAGTGTCTAGCACCCATTGTTTTGGTAGGACACTTGTCCATGTTTTACTCTCTATATATTATTTTTTTTACATAGCTCAGACTTCTCGTCTATCATGAAACAATTGAGAGATAATAACAATAAACATTTGGAGCAATAATAACTGAGGCTATGAAATGTATGAATAGGTGGAAAAATCCTATAAGGCATGTTTTTGTTGTTTACTCCGAGTGTAGGAGTAAAACATTTTTATGGTGGTTCTAAATGAAAAGACATGTTATTGCGTACTTCCAGTGTAGAAGCAGTAAATTTAAGTGGAGTGTATGTGATCTTGATTTTAAGAGTATGACAGGTCTCTAAAGGTCAACAAAGTTTGACAGTACTCAATGTAAATACAAGTAGCAATAAAATAAGTGCTGGTTTTCTATCCTAGCAAATATGGTTGTGGTAGGAATTTAATCTCTCTGTCATACAAAGACTCATCATGTGCATTTATTTTTTTTTCTTCAAAAGTGAACTCTTCAGGACTTCATTGAAACTTAGAACAAGATAAATCGCATCTTAAAACTCTTTCACTTCTTATCTCCCAACTACCTAAGCTTTGGATCAAGCATATTCCTCCATAATTTTAAAGATTTGGCAATGAATATTTTTGGAATAGAGGAATAATTCTTAAATGAAGCTAGGTACTTCAGAAGAATTACAAATAAAGCAACTATTTATGATAGGTCAAGTTTTTTATTCGACACAAAAAACAAGTTCATACACACTCTATTTTTATTTCAAAAGGCTCGCAAATAAAAATAATCTAAACATATTAATATATATATTTGTATTTTTATCATATTCCCCATTTTTTAATATAGTAGTAATACTAATAATAATATGGGTAAGAAAAACTTACTGTCTGAGGGGGTCCTCCCCCAAGCTGGCTCAACTTCGGTCACTGAGGTAGTGCTGGTGGCGGGTAATCGACACCCATTTGCTCGAAGAAGTAGAGGAGGCCTTCATACGTTTGTGTCCCTTGTTCACGCATCTCCCCAAGCGTGTTGCTTGTGCTCTCCTGTCACTGTGTATACTGATGTAGCGTGTTTATGATACCTTGTTGCCCCGTCTCAAGATGAGTGAGACAAGTATCAAAGTTCTGGAAGTCTGGCTGGTGGTACGACTGAGGCTGAGAATGAGGCGGGTGTTGCTCTGGCTGGTACCCGGGGTAGCCATGAGAGGCATGGTATGAGTACGGTGGTGGTGTAGGTGCTGCATCATGGACTTCCCTCGTAGAGACAGACATGCGTCATCTCTGGATGTACGCCGAATCTTCGTATTCCTGTGGAACATAATTAGAAAAATTACCTTGCCCCCAATTTTCTTCTGGCGTGGGCGGATCATAGGAAGTTTGATCTTCCCATGCCCGGTGTCTCGGTTCAGATGGTCCTGGTTGGTCAAATCCTTGATAGTGAGTGAAAGCTGGTGCAGGGGGTGCATCATCTTCCCCTGTGTACCTAGGCACAATGTTTCTCGTTTTTCTAGCGGACGGACTTCTTCCAACTCTCCTGGTCGGTCTCTGTAAATCAAGCAAAAATGTCTCCATAGCATATAGACCAAGTGGTCTATTAGTGAAAGCCCAAGTTTGGTTTTGGTAATTAATGACACCAAGTTGCTAATGCCATGTGTTAAGTGTTTTGAGTTTGGCATAAGCAACACATGTGATGAAGGTGTATGTGGCAAGGAGTGGTGGCCACAAGATCACAAAGAGATGGTGCATGGACATGAAATGATGATCATGGTGGAGATGCACATAATATGAGGGACATGATGATCAAGTGGAAGAGAAGGATCTAAGAGCGCAAGGCAAAGGTATAACCATAGGGTTTCCTTTTGTCGGTCTAAGATGAGTAGAGAAGTGATTGACCGGGTTTAGGATACATAGCCGACTATCAAGAGGGGCAATCACGGTTAGCTCGGGGATCAAGTGCCACTAGATCATTGTCTTGAGCATATGCATTAGGATCTAGTAGGGAGCTAACATAACGCCTTGAAAATGTTTTATGAAATGCTAACACACATGCACATGGTGGCGTACACTTGGTGGTGTTAGCACATTTGTGAAGGCGGTGAAGTTTGTAAGGAAGAGAGGGGTTTGGGTTCCTCTCTCCCTCCCACCGAGCTTGCAAGGCGGGATTCGGTGCTTTTTGGGGAAGTGAAATGCCTATTTTCTACTGCGCCAGAAGTTGGAAAAGAAACAGAGGCAAACGGCTGTCACTGTGGTGACCGGACGCTGCACTGGACGCGGTCACGGTTTGACCGGACACGTCCGGTCAGTTCTCAGCAGATGTCAGGAGCGAGGGTTTGTGACCGGACGCTGGTCTGGCCTGACCAGCGCGTCCGGTCAGTTCTTCTGGGCGTAGAAGAAGTGTGCATGACCAGCGCGCCCGGTCCCTCACGGAACCGGAGCGTCCGGTCAGGCGTCCAGAGGGGTAGAGCGAAGCGGAGTGCTAATCGAACGCGCGGTGCGTCCGGTCACGTACGATCGGACGCGTCCGGTCGCGGTGGGAGCTTACTGGACTCCGATCAGACGCCAGGTGCAGCGCGTCCGGTTATTCGCTAGAGCGCGTCCGGTCACAGCAACGGTAACTTCTGACGTGCACTGTTCACGCTTGTCCTGTAGTGACCGAACACGTCCGGTCAACACGTTTTGAACTGCGTCGTCCGGTAACGGCTAGCTGCGTACCCCTTCGCTATAAATAGAAGATGTCCAAGGTTTGAGGGGAACTCTTGCACATTTTGACACCTAGAGACATCCTTTGAGCTAGAGAACAACCCCTCCACTCATCTCTTTGCTTGGTTGCACATCTTGAGTGAGATTGAGTGAGATTTAAGTGCATTGCTTAAGAGTTGCATTCTAGAGGCACTTGATCTTCGAGTTGCTGCGGATTTCTTGTTACTCTTTGTGTTTCCCGACACGGTAGACAGCTTGGAGCAGCGGAGGTGATTGAGCTCACAATTGGAGATTGTTGGAGCCCTCACCAAGTGTTGTAAGGGGTTCTTGATCCTTCCTCGTGGGAGTTCGCAAATTGGATACTCTAGTGGAGCTTGTGGCTTGGAGGATCCCCATCTTGTGTGCGGTTGTGCGGCGCCCGCCGAGGGCTCGACTCTTGATAGTCGATTAGCTCATGAACCGACAAGTGGGTGTATCGCCACAACGGAGAGTAGCTTGCCGGGAAGCAAGTGAACCTTGGGATAAATTCTTGTGTCATTCTCTTCCCGAGGATTTCTCTTGTGTGATTGATTGATTGGTACTTCTCATCTCTACACGGCGGTATAATCACTCGAAGCTCTTCTCTCGTATTACTTCTTGTTTCTAGCTTGTAGTTATTATTGTGTTAAGTGGATAGTCTTGTACTAAACTTGTGTAGGTGGCTTGCTTAATTAGTTAGAGCTAGTGCTTATGCTTCGCCACCTTTCGTACTACCTTGTGATCAAGTATTTCTCATAGAAGTTTTAATTAGGCTATTCACCCCCCCTCTAGCCATTTGGACCTTACAAGTGGTATCGGAGCCAAGGCACCGTTTATTTGAGCCTTAACAACCTACGGTGAAAAAGAAATAGCTCAATTAAGCTTGCACATTAACAACACCAAGAATACACCTTACTTTTATGGCATAAATTATGCATATTGGAAGGTTAAGATGACCGCACACCTCAAGTCAATCAATAAAGAAGTGTGGAAAGTCACCGAAACAAAATTTGAGGTTGCTAATCCGGAAGCACCTACACCGGTGGAAGAGAAGAAGCTCCAATGCAATGACATTGCCATTAGTGCTCTTCATGAGGCACTAGATGACAAGACCTTTGAGCAAGTAAAGAACATTGAGATTGCTCATGATGCTTGGACCAAGCTAGAAGAAACTTTTGAGGGCATCGAAGGCACAAAGACCGCTAAAGCATATATCTTGCAAGAAAAGTTTTCTAGCTTCAAGATGCAAGAAGATGAGAGTGTACCAGAAATGTTTCATAGATTGTAAGTCATTGTAAATGAGCTCAAGGCACTTGGTGAGGAGGTCAAGAATAACCAATTCTCTATGAAGTTCTTGAGAAGCTTGCCCAAGAGATTTGATACATTGATCACCGTACTTGTGAGGACAACTTTGAAAGATTCAACTCCTCAACAACTTTTCCAAGAAGTGATGACCAATGATTCATATAGAGAAGATGATGAGAAGGATGAGTTGGTCAAGAAGAAGAAGGAAAATGAGAAGAAAGATGATGAAAAGAAGAAGAGTGTGGCATTCAAAGCCACCACATCCAAGAGCACATCCAAGATTGAATCATTAAGTGATGAAGACTCAAGCTCTTGTGATAATGATGACATTGATGAGAAGATGGCTCTCTTTATCAAGCAATTTGGCAAATTCATGAAGAAGAAAGGCTTTCGTGCAAGAAGGAGGAAGAACTCATCCAAGAAGAATGAGCATACCATGAGATGCTTTAGATGCCATAGCAAGGACCATCTCATTGCAAAATGTCCTTATGATAGTGATGATGAAGATGCTATCAAGAAGGAGAGAAAGAAGCAAAAGAATAAGCAAGAAAAGAAGGAAAGCTCTCATAAGAAGAAGAATGATTCTCATGTTGCTACATGGGATAATGATGATTCCTCAAGTGATGATGAGGATGACAACAAGAGCAAGAAGAAGGGACATGCTAGCATTGCCATCCAAGAGAAGGTCTCCCTCTTCGACATTCCATCGTGCTTCATGGCTAAGGCCGCTAAGGTATCATCCGACGATGAGAGTAATCATGATAATGCTAGTGATAGTGATAGTGATGAAGAAGAATTCACTAAAGATGAACTAATCACTATGCTAGAAGATTGCACTCAACATTTTAAAGAATCTAGAAAGGAGTGCAAGGGCTTGCTTAAGGAAAAGAAAAACCTTATGCAAGAACTTGATGAGCTTAGGGCGTCTTATGAGAGTCTAAAGGTAGACCATAAGAAGCTTCAAAAGTCTCACACCAAGCTTGAAGAAGCTCATTCCTCTCTAGTTGAAAAATGTGAAAACATGCCAACTAATATTGAGAAAGCTAAAACTTGCAACATAGGCATATCATGTGATATAATTGATGAATCTTTTCATAAGCCTATTGTTGTTGCTCCCACTAACCCTTCATGTAGCTCATCTACATCTCCTCATCTAGTAGTGATGGTTTCACTTGTTACTCTACACTTATAGTTGAGAATGAAAATCTCAAGAAGGAGGTAAAAGAGCTCAATCACATATTAGCTAAGGCTTATGGTGGTTGTCACGGAACCACCCAAATTATAAGAACAAAAGTACAAAAACAATCACCGGAGCAATAAAATTCCCGTACTTAAGCTCCTATAACTCTGGTAGTCCAATAAAATCACGAGGGATTTCAAACCAACCAACATACAAGCCAAGATCGTAGTGGTCCAACATAACAGGTCATATGTTACATCCATTTCATAAGTAATTCAACATATATCGGAGTTTAGTAGAGTTATTACAACTCAAGTTCAAAAGTAGCGGAAGCAAAGTAGTTTGAAAACTAATATCACCTTAATTCAAATACATGCCAGTACCAAGGTCAAATTCCCATAAAAGCAAGAGAGACAAGATAGCTCAGACGGATCATGCCCATGATCACACTCCGCCACTACAGTCGGAGTCTTCCAATTCTTGCAGTAGCTATGTTATATCACAACCTGCAACAAGTGGGAATAAACCCTGAGTACGAGAAGGTACTCAGCTAGACTTACCCGTCATAAACCAGAAATAATATGACACCAAGGAGTATGCAAGGCTTTCTTTCAGTGGGCTAGCTTGACTCATTTGCGAAAAGCATAAGTTATCATGAATAAACTAATTTAAGTATTTTTGCATCATCTTTATTATAACCTATTCAATCTAGGTAAGCACCTATGCTAAAGCAATCACTTGATTAACCATTAACATCAAAGGTTACCATTTCAGGTTTAGCATTTCCAACATCATCCACATAACCATCCATGTTCCATAATCATTACTACGATGCAGTAGCTCGAGTCAAGTGTACACTATCCAGTGAACGATGGCGATTCGAATCGATTATTAACCAGCTGGTAAGTTATTCCTCACACAAACCTCACTCACCCGCTAAAGTGAGGTGTTGGTCACCGAGTCAACCATTTAGGTAAAGTCGCGAGCTTGCCAGGAACCACTTGTACCCGGGGGCCGCCCGACTGCTCTTTGGCCTTATCATCGCGCCCCCGTATCCTGCCACTACTGCTCCGGTACAGTGCGTTGCGGGCAATCCACTCGGCCCGAATAATCTCCCAGTTTCGCGGTCGGAAGGTACTTTATCCGGCCAGCTAAATGTGAGGCATGCGTTCAACATGACCTGAGGTCCAACAACGGTCGGTCCTTAATCGACACAGACGGAAACTACAAGCACCCTAGAACCCTGTCTGGTTGCCTCATATTTATTCCGCCCGGTCTCCAATTATCCATCAACACTTGGTTATTTCCATAATATCATCCATTCCATAGATAAAGTATTCCAGTAACCACCTATAATTGCAGGTGACCGGAAATCACCGATCGCTACCGGTCTAAGCAGGGCTAAGCAGTATTTTTGATCCTGAACCAAAATAGGATTCAAGGCATATTTCTAGGACAAGGAAGGGATATATATGCAACAAGTGTTTTCAATCAACTCCTATAACTTAATGCAACAATACATATATAACTTATATATACTCAATTGCTTTTGTAAAGTAGGAGGCTTAGAATGCTCCGGGGCTTGCCTAGGATCAAACACTAGGTTAGTGATTGACAGATGACAATCGCTTGGCGAGCATCGTCCATCCCGACACTTGATTAGTCCTTCCATCTTTAGGATGGGTCCACCAAACACCGTCTTCATGTTTGGCTTCAACATCTTATCCTTCACGTGGTGCATCTAGCGAACCTAAATGAGATGCAAGATGTATGCGTATGAATATGATGAATGGTAACACAAGATGCATCACATAATCATTCAAGTAAACACACGATTAAGACATAGACACCAAAAGCTAATTAACTAACATCACACAACCAAATTAAAGAGGGCAAGCACACCAAGCATAACGCAAGTTTGACAAGATCACCAGTATCTTAAGTTGACCATCAACAAGGGCATAAGCCACACTTAGCAACACATGGAGTAAACAACCATGACTAGCATGTGACAATTTCTGGACTGCAAATAATATCTACATGTTTGGATCATAACTGGAGTTATACAAATCCAATAGCCATGCAACTAGACATTCTGGAAAGCTTATGAAATTGTCTATAATTCATCTTTAATCATCTTAGCATGATTCTCAAGTTAACCAAGTCAAACATGCATAATTACAGAATCTGATCCAGAGATTCCAGAGAACAACTATTTCTAGAACCCAACTTGAAACAGTCATTACTCACAAACTATAAGGCCAAATGCCACCAAAATTTAACACAAGCTATATTAATGAGTTATCTACAACTTTGTTATACGCATGTTTCTCAGCAAACATCATTTTCATGATGCAATTATCAAAGTCCCAGAAACTATCAAGGAAAGCATCAATTGCAAGAATAAATATTAACTTACATTCCAAACATACATTTGGCCACAACCAATGTAACCATCATAAAGTGCATGTTAAATGATCACCAAAAAGCATAGTGCTCATCACTAAATAAATTCTTTTAATGCATTTCTTAATTTATTTAGATAGCAAGGTGAAATAATAAACATATATCAAAAGTCCATAATAGAATCTATAAAAATTACAGTAGATCTTAAATACACCCAATAGTCACTGTACAAATTTCAAGTCATTTGGACATGTATATCAACATCTATGAAAAAGACAAATTGCTATTGCAAGAATTCATGTGAGAGTAAGATGCACTAATAACTCACTCATATGGAAACCAAAATTCATGAAATATTTACCACACATTAAACCTCATATGAGTAGCATGCCACAAAAATTTCACTTCATTTGGAGCCCTAGATCTACAGTTATGAAAATGACAAATACATCTAGCATTAAAAACCTAGCTGCCCAAATCTATTTTTACAGAGAAAACTTTAAACTAAATATGCCATATTATAGATCTAATGCATAGAGAATTTCACAAGGATTCCAAAAAGTCCTCATTTGATATTTTACGATTTTCCTACGATTTACTATGAATTTCCAAAGTTTCTGTAAAATAATCACAAAACAGCCCCGAGAGCACTATTCATCTGAGTCACTGACTGTGCAGTTAGGCCCCTGGAGTTAGTCGAATTCTCCCGTGAGGTCCCTGGTCGCGATTTGAAAACAGAGGACACCGGGGAAACGATCAATGGCGACCGGAGGAGGCATGTCGGCGGTGATGGAGTGGTGGGGGAGCACCAGGGGTCCCGCGCGCGCCCGCTGGTGGTCTCGGATGGCCGAGAGGTGGCCCGAGGTGGACCGGCCATGCGCACCGGCGGTCGGAGGCGACGGCGACCGGCGACTGCGGTGCTCCCAGCGTGGTTTTGGACGGCGAGCATGAGCATGGCGTGCAGGCGAGGGAGGCGAAGCTGATGACGTTGCTCGTGAGGAGCAAGGGGGCTGAGAGGGGAAATCAGTCGCGGCACCGGCGAGCTCGGAGCTCGGCCATGGCGGTCGCGCTCTGGCACGCGCGGCGGGAGCGAGAGAAGGTAGGTAGGAGGCGAATGGAGAGCGGCGAGTGAGCAGAGGAGGCTCGGGCATCCGCATTTGGGGTGCAGGGGCCGGGCAGCGCGTGGCGATGGAGAGGGCGCGCGGCGTTCATGCAAGAAGGCCACACGGCATAGCGTCGAACACGTGGTGCGCGTAGAAGTGAGCAGAGCGGGCGTCAGTTCTGGCTGGCTACAGGTTGAATTAGTTACTGGGCCTAAAACAAAGTTTGAAGCCTGCGAGCTGCTCTACATTTTTCATTTAGAGACCAAGGTCATTAGAGCTCTTCAACAGCGGGTAATTAGGCCACAAACTGTCAGTGTCAGCGCCTTGATAACGGTCACGGGAACTCGCCTTCAGAGGTCAAAACTCGGTCAAACTCAGTGCAACTTTTTGCATGCTCTTCTCCATAATATAACCTTCAACTTTTATTTTTGGACCAACTCAAGTTGCTTAACGAATTTTGGAGAACGCGGAATGCCAACGTCGTTGCTTAGCGAAATTCCAGACTTAGAATATTTCTAAGTCCTGAAATCAGTAGCAATTTCGATCTTGTGACCTCGATTTGACTTACTTCTAAGATGATCTAGCTCTTCGTCCAAAAACAAAGTTTGTTATAATCAAACTTTTATTCAACTTTCATTTTTGGTCAACCCTCATATCTGGTTCAGAAGTCAACTTTATTTCTCGGTCAACGCAAAGCCCCTTTTTTTGCTATAGAATCTTGGGTTTCCATGATTTTCGGATATTTTCTCCATCTTTGCTCAACACGAACCTTTCATGACTTTTGTTGTAGAGTCCATCTAGAGTCATTTGGGCATGGTTGCAAGGTTTGGTTGATAACCTATATTTCCATCCACTTAATAATGCAATTCTAGCACTTAGTAAAGTCATTCCAACAAGGATATAACTTATCATTTCATGTGACTTTTTGATTCCAAACGTCATGAAACTTTTCCAGTGACCAATATAAATAGGTACTAAGGTGAGACATATGAAGATATTGCAATAACACCACCCAAGCATATATCTTAAAAATGGACTATATGTAAAGCAAGGGTGCAACATCCAAGTTTAGGTTGGGGCTCGCTTCCATAGGTTTGACCTTGACATCTTCATTACCACTTAATCTACCATGTTTGAGCTCAAACCCACTACTTAACTGGTGGCAAACACCTCGGGTGTTACAACCCTCCCCCCTTAAAAGAATCACGTCCCGAGATTCGGTGTGAAGAACTTTCTAAGGGAAGAGAAGCATGTTATCCAATTCCAACATCTGCAAGCGCATCAGGCTACTTAGCTTCAAGCATCAGAGAGGCTAATTAGGAAAACAACTTTCTGATACTCGCTCTAAGTAGAAACTTTGGTCTAGATAATTTCCTTCACTGACTTCCATGAAGCATTGTTACTTTGGGAGGAATCCAAGACAATACGGTACTTCATTCACGGTGTATGAAGAGTACTACAAGCATGGACTAACTACTCGTAGCATCTACTTTTCTGGTGGCATAGCATGTACAACTTTCGATAAGGGTTGGATCCATATACGAGGTAATCATTCTTCGAGGCTATCAGAAACTGTCTAACCAATAGACAATGTCTATACCGGTCATAGACTATTCACTCACTCAGATGCTAACTGATGGAAAACTACATATTGCTTCACGTGTGCAGTTCTCTTTTCTCTGATGCCAACACTGTATTATCTGAGTCTATTGAGGGAACAGTGAAAGTGATAGCTGACTCTGTCGGTCCTGGATTTCTGCCAAATGTCACTCAAAAAGATTCTCTTATACAAAGGCACATAGGGGTGCAATTAGTCTTTCCAAGGGTACTGAGGGTTGTATAACAGCAAGATGCCTATCAATTGCAAGTTCTTGGCATGCATTACAAACATAACCTTCCAATGTAAAGGATGATCGCAGTCAACAGATAAATTACCGATTCTATACCTTTTTTTTCATATAACATAAACCACTGCTCCAATATGCACAAATATTAGTGGGCATATAGATCCATGGGTCTTCTAACCACTCGCCAAAATTGAGCTCAAACGGACATCGTTTGACCATCCAACAACCCATCCACCAAAATAGCTATGTTCTGAAATGGCAGCAACCCAAGCTGACATGACATCTCTCAAATCCTATGTTTTACTCAACCAATGCTCATACCCACTTAAGACATTGAAGGGTCCTAAGCAAGGAATGAGGTTACCAAGTTTGGGTCAATCCAACTTCGTTTGAGTCACTAACCATCAGTTTGAAGATAACCGGTGTAGTGTCACAAAATTCTGGACAAATTTCGCGTTCTTCCTTTTCTTTTGCTTCACATGTTGAGGTGTGTGTTTTGCACTCTCTGATCTTTCTCATAGTAGCAGAAGCCTTTCTCTAGTTGAGGATGGAGGCTATAGTCTTCCTGACATATTTCTTAGGGAACAATTTCAACCGTTGATCTAGACACCAATCTTGATGATGAACAAGCATTGGACTTGTGGGCTATTTTCACAGAGCACAAAGCATTATTCCACATGGAGGGCATCCCTACGTAGATAAGGAGTCACACCAAAGAGAGTTGATTTCATCTGTATGACTGTCATCTACACAAGGATCAAGACTTTTGATAACTAGGTCAAATGCACAATGTGATGATAAATTCTTATCCACGGATAACTTGTCCAATAGTAAGTGTTATGTGCCCGTTTGATCTACAGGGATGACGTACGTTGCTCACTCGATGACCGACGTCGTACAAGGACACATAGGGAGAGTCACTTGTCTACCACCTCTTGCAGTCTGTCAATGCTTATGCCGGTGACTGTTCTTCAAAGGTCATCTTCTTAGCAATTTCAAGGGATATCTACTACATAAGGTCTAAGATATGAATCTTTAGATAAGATATAGGGAGATAACCAAGGAAAACGGTCACGAGAAATAACACATCGGTTGTTGTTTCATAATGGATCCTGAATAGCAACTTTGATACCAGCGCGTGCCGAGCAGCACAACCTTGTGTGCGCGCCCACAGGAGGCTCTCGGTTTCATCGTGGCACCATAGAATGCTAATCGTAACACCATTATTAAATGCACAAACAAAGTGGAATTTCAAGTGGCACCGATTGGGTGGTAAGAACAAGCACCAGACAAGGGAGGAGTAGCAAGCAAGGGTAGTTACAAGGTTTAGAGTCAACACGGAGGCGATCCGAAGATTAAAACATAGCGCAAGGGAACATAGCTTAATTGCTGAAGACAACTGAGCAAGGGTTCTTGGTCACGTTGGACAACAACATGAGATCAAGACTAATAATGTTGAGAGACGTTAGAAGTTGAGAGGGACTTAGCAAACTTCTAAACAAAATGATACACCGATCAGAGATTGCGTTAATAAGATAACCACTTGATTTCACAAGCAAAGATTTCTAGATCAGACAACGAGAGATTTGCGTTGCTCGGATCATCTGTAGGAGAGACAATCGGGAGGTCCAACATGGAATTTGGCATGGTCTCCAAAACTTGGCAAGCAACAACTGTGGTTAAGATCGACGTTCGTTAGGACTTAACTTGGTTGGTCAATCGACAAGGGCATTCTCCAAAAGGTAGCGGATGTCCAAGGCCTAAGCAAACATATAAGGGGACTACGCTAGGGCCTATGGTTCAAGCAAGGCCTGGATACAAAAACATCCAAGGGCTAGCAACCACGTCTACAGGCTCTGGCTCCTACGAGAGAATCTAATTAGAGACGACAACCATACGATTATGTAACATGAGCGTTGATCTAGGATAAAGCATCTTCAACACTCATATGCTCACCGAGGACAAAAGAGAGGTCAACTATGACACTACCTAGATAACAAGCATCTACACAGCATCACAGTTTTAAGCGGACACTTGAGATTATTAGTCAGGTTAGCTTAAGCATCCAATACTAAGCAGAAGGCTCACACCTAACAAGAACTTATCCAACATGAACTAACTACAAGTTTAGCTAAAACAAAAGCATGCTAAAGTAATCAACTTAGTGCATGCACAGAGTCTAGACAGTAATGCAGCAGGCACATGTTTTAAACAAAACATAAGTTGTAAGCATCAAACTAAGGTGTGGTACTAGACTTATTGGAAAGCTTACTAAGTTATCTATAACTTTCTTATCCACACTAAGGACTAATTCACAGATTACATTATTATCACCATGGAAATATTACTACAATAGAAACTGTTCTAGCAATCAAAGTGCATTACATGCAAAACAATGTTTAACCTTGTTGTGTTAACAAGAGAGCACACAACCACATTATTCTAGTAACTCCAAACATTCTTGCTTTAGACTAATTAATAATTTAGTTTATTCATAGTAATCACAATTATTTGAGTAAGCATTTGCAAGAGCTTGTAGGAGCAACACATCCACCCCTCGACTAACTAGAGGACCTTTATAAGATCAAACATATAACTCTAATTATTTCTATCAAGGCTAAGCACACACTATTTTAAGCACTTCCTATTCAAGTAACATGGAACAAGGCATTCTTGACTAACTACATACAAGGAGGATAGTGCATCACATCAATCACAAGTTACTTATTTATTAAGACAAAGGTGGGAGGAACATAGTTATATGCACAAAGCAACAATCATGAAGATACATGCTTCGTCCTATTCATCCTCACAAGATTGCCAGCCTAAGGTGGTAATCACGTTCTATGTCGGTGGCATAACACGCATTATATCGATATAGAGCTAGTCGTTAGCTACATTCAACTTACGCATTCGTGGTTAGCGTACCTGCAGAAAATTTCATTGCAGCCCAACAATTCCCAATATAGCACACAATGAAAGCAGTAAACTAAATACTCTCCATACATACATCCCCTGATGCATATACTTCGGTATCATAGCTACCCAACAAATGTACCCACAATTAAGTACTTTCATAATTACATGGTTAAACATGTAATTATGTTAGTAACCATAGCTAACTCTCCCCTAGACCGATGGTTGAACGGTCATGCTCTCCCAACTCACACTTACCTTGGCGTAGGTGCGACGTTGCAAGAATGTAACTCTAGCGACATATATGGCTATTTCATATATGAAGGTTACCTCTACCATTCGACCACAGGGTAATAGTGCGGTCAAGTTATCACTCATACATACCTTGGCTTGGGCGTAGATGCAAAAATTTAAAACCCCTAAGTTAGTACTTAATTAAGCCACCTAAGGGTCCTTAATTAGGCATAAAGGAAATGACCACTGGCATACTTAGATTTAAAATTCAGATTTGAACAAACCTATATATGTAGTAGATATAAGTTGTCAAAAACTGATTTTTGCAAACAAAACCTTTGTTTTTCAATACACATATGACATGTTTAGTGTTGAACCTTGCTCTGATACTAGCTCTCACGGAACCGCCCAAATTATAAGAACAAAAGTACAAAAACAATCGCCGGAGCAATTAAATTCCCGTACTTAAGCTCCTATAACTCCGGTAGTCCAATAAAATCACGAGGGATTTCAAACCAACCAACATACAAGCCAAGATCGTAGTGGTCCAACATAACAGGTCATATGTTACATCCATTTTATAAGTAATTCAACATATATCGGAGTTTAGTAGAGTTATTACAACTCAAGTTCAAAAGTAGCGGAAGCAAAGTAGTTTGAAAACTAATATCACCTTAATTCAAATACATGCCAGTACCAAGGTCAAATTCCCATAAAAGCAAGAGAGACAAGATAGCTCAGACGGATCATGCCCATGATCACACTCCGCCACTATAGTCGAAGTCTTCCAATTCTTGCAGTAGCTATGTTATATCACAACCTGCAACAAGTGAGAATAAACCCTGAGTACGAGAAGGTACTCAGCTAGACTTACCCGTCATAAACCAAAAATAATATGACACCAAGGAGTATGCAAGGCTTTCTTTCAGTGGGCTAGCTTGACTCATTTGCGAAAAGCATAAGTTATCATGAATAAACTAATTTAAGTATTTTTGCATCATCTTTATTATAACCTATTCAATCTAGGTAAGCACCTATGCTAAAGCAATCACTTGATTAACCATTAACATCAAAGGTTACCATTTCAGGTTTAGCATTTCCAACATCATCCACATAACCATCCATGTTCCATAATCATTACTACGATGCAGTAGCTCGAGTCAAGTGTTCACTATCCAGTGAACGATGGCGATTCGAATCGATTATTAACCAGCTGGTAAGTTATTCCTCACACAAACCTCACTCACCCGCTAAAGTGAGGTGTTGGTCACCGAGTCAACCATTTAGGTAAAGTCGTGAGCTTGCCAGGAACCACTTGTACCCGGGGGCCGCCCGACTGCTCTTTGGCCTTATCATCGCGCCCCCGTATCCTGCCACTACTGCTCCGGTACAGTGCATTGCGGGCAATCCACTCGGCCCGAATAATCTCCTAGTTTCGCGGTCGGAAGGTACTTTATCCGGCCAGCTAAATGTGAGGCATGCGTTCAACATGACCCGAGGTCCAACAACGGTCGGTCCTTAATCGACACAGACGGAAACTACAAGCACCCCAGAACCCTGTCTGGTTGCCTCATATTTATTCCGCCCGGTCTCCAATTATCCATCAACACTTGGTTATTTCCAGAATATCATCCATTCCATAGCTAAAGTATTCCAGTAACCACCTATAATTGCAGGTGACCGGAAATCACCGATCGCTACCGGTCTAAGCAGGGCTAAGCAGTATTTTCGATCCTGAACCAAAATAGGATTCAAGGCATATTTCCGGGACAAGGAAGGGATATATATGCAACAAGTGTTTTCAATCAACTTCTATAACTTAATGCAACAATACATATATAACTTATATATACTCAATTGCTTTTATAAAGTAGGAGGCTTAGAATGCTCCGGGGCTTGCCTGGGATCAAACACTAGGTTAGTGATTGACAGATGACACTCGCTTGGCGAGCATCGTCCATCCCGACACTTGATTAGTCCTTCCATCTTCAGGATGGGTCCACCAAACACCGTCTTCAGGTTTGGCTTCAACATCTCATCCTTCACGTGGTGCATCTAGCGAACCTAAATGAGATGCAAGATGTATGCGTATGAATATGATGAATGGTAACACAAGATGCATCACATAATCATTCAAGTAAACACACGATTAAGACATAGACACCAAAAGCTAATTAACTAATATCACACAACCAAATTAAAGAGGGCAAGCACACCAAGCATAACGCCAGTTTGACAAGATCACCAGTATCTTAAGTTGACCATCATCAAGGGCATAAGCCACACTTAGCAACACATGGAGTAAACAACCATGACTAGCATCTGACAATTTATGGACTGCAAATAATATCTACATGTTTGGATCATAACTGGAGTTATACAAATCCAATAGCCATGCAACCAGACATTCTGGAAAGCTTATGAAATTGTCTATAATTCATCTTTAATCATCTTAGCATGATTCTCAAGTTAACCAAGTCAAACATGCATAATTACAGAATCTAGTCCAGAGATTCTAGAGAACAACTATTTCTAGAACCCAACTTGAAACAGTCATTACTCACAAACTATAAGGCCAAATGCCACCAAAATTTAACACAAGCTATATTAATGAGTTATCTACAACTTTGTTATACGCATGTTTCTCAGCAAACATCATTTTCATGATGCAATTATCAAAGTCCCAGAAACTGTCTAGGAAAGCATCAATTGCAAGAATAAATATTAACTTACATTCCAAACATACATTTGGCCACAACCAATGTAACCATCATAAAGTGCATGTTAAATGATCACCAAAAAGCATAGTGCTCATCACTAAATAAATTCTTTTAATGCATTTCTTAATTTATTTAGATAGCAAGGTGAAATAATAAACATATATCAAAAGTCCATAATAAAATCTATAAAAATTACAGTAGATCTTAAATACACCCAATAGTCACTGTACAAATTTCAAGTCATTTGGACATGTATATCAACATCTATGAAAAAGACAAATTGCTATTGCAAGAATTCATGTGAGAGTAAGATACACTAATAACTCACTCATATGGAAACCAAAATTCATGAAATATTTACCACACATTAAACCTCATATGAGTAGCATGCCACAAAAATTTCACTTCATTTGGAGCCCTAGATCTACAGTTATGAAAATGACAAATACATCTAGCATTAAAAACCTAGCTGCCCAAATCTATTTTTACAGAGAAAACTTTAAACTAAAACATGCCATATTATAGATCTAATGCATAGAGAATTTCACAAGGATTCCAAAAAGTCCTCATTTGCTATTTTAAGTTTTTCCTATGATTTACTATGAATTTCTAAAGTTTCTGTAAAATAATCACAAAACAGTCCCGAGAGCACTATTCATCTGAGTCACTGACTGTGCAGTTAGGCCCCTGGAGTTAGTCGAATTCTCCCGCGAGGTCCCTGGTCGCGATATGAAAACAGAGGACGCCGGGGAAACGATCAATGGCAGCCGGAGGAGGCATGTCGGCGGTGATGGAGTGGTGGGGGAGCACCAGGGGTCCCGCGCGCGCCCGCTGGTGGTCTCGGATGGCCGAGAGGTGGCCCGAGGTGGACCGGCCATGCGCACCGGCGGTCGGAGGCGACGACGGCCGGCGACTGCGGTGCTCCCAGCGTGGTTTTGGACGGCGAGCACGAGCACGGCGTGCAGGCGAGGGAGGCGAAGCTGATGACGTTGCTTGTGAGGAGCGAGGGGGGCTGAGAGGGGAAATCAGTCGCGGCACCGACGAGCTCGGAGCTCGGCCATGGTGGTCGCGCTCTGGCACGCGCGGTGGGAGCGAGAGAAGGTAGGCAGGAGGCGAATGGAGAGCGGCGAGTGAGCAGAGGAGGCTCGGGCATCTGCATTTGGGGTGCAGGGGCCGGGCAGCGCGTGGCGATGGAGAGGGCGCGCGGCGTTCATGCAAGAAGGCCACACGGCATAGCGTCGAACACGTGGTGCGCGTAGAAGTGAGCAGAGCGGGCGTCAGTTCTGGCTGGCTACAGGCCGAATTAGTTACTGGGCCTAAAACAAAGTTTGAAGCCTGCGAGCTGCTCTACATTTTTCATTTAGAGACCAAGGTCATTAGAGCTCTTCAACAGCGGGTAATTAGGCCACAAACTATCAGTGTCAGCGCCTTGATAACGGTCACGGGAACTCGCCTTCAGAGGTCAAAACTCGGTCAAACTCAGTGCAACTTTTTGCATGCTCTTCTCCATAATATAACCTTCAACTTTTATTTTTGGACCAACTCAAGTTGCTTAACGAATTTTGGAGAACGCGGAATGCCAACGTCGTTGCTTAGCGAAATTCCAGACTTAGAATATTTCTAAGTCCTGAAATCAGTAGCAATTTCGATCTTGTGACCTCGATTTGACTTACTTCCAAGATGATCTAGCTCTTCGTCCAAAAACAAAGTTTGTTATAATCAAACTTTTATTCAACTTTCATTTTTGGTCAACCCTCATATCTGGTTCAGAAGTCAACTTTATTTCTCGGTCAACGCAAAGCCCCTTTTTTTGCTATAGAATCTTGGGTTTCCATGATTTCGGATATTTTCTCCATCTTTGCTCAACACGAACCTTTCATGACTTTTGTTGTAGAGTCCATCTAGAGTCATTTGGGCAAGGTTGCAAGGTTTGGTTGATAACCTATATTTCCATCCACTTAATAATGTAATTCTAGCACTTAGTAAAGTCATTCCAACAAGGATATAACTTATCATTTCATGTGACTTTTTGATTCCAGACATCACGAAACTTTTCCAGTGACCAATATAAATAGGTACTAAGGTGAGACATATGAAGATATTGCAATAACACCACCCAAGCATATATCTTAAAAATGGACTATATGTAAAGTAAGGGTGCAACATCCAAGTTTAGGTTGGGGCTCGCTTCCATAGGTTTGACCTTGACATCTTCATTACCACTTAATCTACCATGTTTGAGCTCAAACCCACTACTTAACTGGTGGCAAACACCTCGGGTGTTACAGTGGTGAGGACCGCTTGCTTATGTGCTTGGGTAGCCAAAGAGCTTCTCTCTACAAAGAGGGATTTGGCTATAACTCCAAGAAAGGCAAGGCCGCTTTTGCTCCTCACAAGACTCGTTTTGTGAAGAACAATGGTAGCTATTGCAAAAGTTGCAAGCAAGTTGGTCACATAGAGCGACATTGCATGAACAAGAAATCCAATGCTAATGTATCCTCAATAAAGTTTGATTCTTTCTATATACTTACCAAGAGTACAAATGTTGTTCATGCTAAGTTCATTGGTGCACCATGGATGGGCTCAAAGAAGAAAGCCATTTGGGTACCAAAGAGCTTGGTCACTAACCTTGGAGGACCCAAACAAGTTTGGGTACCTAAAAAGAATTGATCTTGTCTTGTTGGTCAATTACAAAGCAGGAGGAAGGCATTGGGTGCTTGATAGTGGGTGCACTCAACATATGACCGGGGACTCTTGTATGTTCAAATCAATTGATACAAGTCAAAATTGTGGTTTTGATGTTATCACTTTCGGCAACAACAAGAAAGGCAAGGTCAAGGGGCTTGGTAAAATTACTATATCAAATGACATGAGCATATCTAATGTGTTGCTAGTTGAGAGCTTGGATTTAAATCTTTTGTCGGTGGCACAACTTTGTGATCTTGGCTTCAAGTGCATATTTGGTAGTGATGATGTTGAAGTCATAAGTGTTGATGGATCAAATTTGATATTCAAAGGATTTAGACATGGTTGCTTATACTTGGTTGACTTCAATGATAGTGAGACACAATTGACATCATGCTTGCTTAGTAAATCTAGTATGAGATGGTTATGGCATAGAAGGCTTGGTCATGTTGGGATGAAATAATTGAATAAACTTTTAAAGCATGACTTAGTTAGAGGCTTGAAGGATATCACTTTTGAGAAGGATAAACCTTGTAGTGCTTGCCAAGCCGGCAAACAAGTTGGAAATGCACATCCTAGTAAAAGTAAAATGAGCACATCAAAAGCATTTGAGTTATTGTACATGGAATTGTTTGGGCCAAAAACATACACTAGCATTGGTGGCAATAAGTATAGCTTTGTGATAGTGGATGACTACACTAGATACACTTGGGTGTTCTTTCTTTATGACAAGAGTGATGTTTATGATCTATTCAAATCTTTTGTCAAGAGAGTGCAAAATGAGTTTGAAATTACCATCAAGAAGATTAGAAGTAACAATGGTAGTGAGTTCAAGAACATAAGAATTGAAGATTTATGTGATGATCTTGGTATTGGACATCAATTCTCTCCAACCTACACTCCTCAATCCAATGGTGTAGTTGAAAGAAAGAATAGAACCTTGATTGACATGGCTAGATCAATGCTTAGTGAATACAATGTGAGTCACTCTTTTTGGAGTGAAGCCATCAACACGGCTTGCTATTGTAGCAACCATCTCTATTGCCATGGGAAGCTTGGGAAGACACCATATGAGCTATTGAATAGAAGAAAGCCCAACATTGCATACTTTAGACTGTTTGGTTGCAAATGCTATATTCTCAAGAAAGGCACTAGATTGAGCAAGTTTGAAAAGAAATGTGATGAAGGGTTCTTACTTGGTTATTCTACCACAAGCAAGGCATATAGAGTTTGGAATCTTACAAATGGCACCTTGGAAGAAGTTCATGATGTTGAGTTTGATGAAACCCAAGGGTCACAAAATAAAGCTCAAAACCTTGATGATGTGAGAGGAGATCAATTGTCAAATGCAATGAAGAACATGGACATTGGTGATATAAGGCCGATGCAAGTTGATGATGATAGTAACATACATATGATTAATCAAGATGTGCAAATTGATATAAATCAAGTAAGCTCAAGTGGTACTCATGATGAAGCTCAAGTTCAAGGTCAAACAAGTAAAAGCAATCAACTCCCAATACTCCAACCTACTAGCATTGCAAGAGATCATCCATTGGATCAAATCATTGGTGGAATTCAAAGTGGTGTTCAAACTAGATCAAGGCTAGCATCCTTTTGTGAGCACTACTCATTTGTGTCTCTTGAAGAACCTAAAAAAATAGAAGATGCCTTGAAGGATTCTGATTGGGTAAATGCCATGTATGAAGAACTAAACAACTTTGCTAGAAATCAAGTTTGGAAACTTGTTGAGAGGCCAAAGAACTACAATGTGATTGGCACAAAGTGGGTCTTTAGAAACAAGCAAGATCAAGATGGCATGGTTGTGAGGAACAAAGCAAGATTAGTAGCACAAGAATATACTCAAGTTGAGGGTCTTGACTTTAGAGAGACATATACACCGGTTGCAAGATTGGAGGCAATTAGAATCTTATTAGCATATGCTTGTGCACATAACATCAAGCTCTATCAAATGGATGTCAAGAGTGCATTTCTCAATGGCTACATCAATGAAGAAGTTTATGTTGAGCAACCTCCCGGTTTTGAAGATGACAAGAAGCCCGACCATGTTTTCAAGCTAAAGAAGACATTGTATGGTTTGAAGCAAGCACCTAGAGCATGGTATGAGAGATTAAGGGACTTTCTTCTCTCTAAAGGGTTCAAGATGGGAAAGGTTGACACCACTCTCTTCACCAAGAAGCTTGAAAATGACTTGTTTGTGTTGTAAATCTATGTGGATGACATTATCTTTGGATCAACTAACCAAGACTTTTATGAAGAGTTTGGAAATGTGATGGCTAATGAGTTTGAGATGTCTATGATTGGAGAGCTTAGTTACTTCCTTGGACTTCAAATTAAGCAAATGAAGAATGGCACTTTTGTAAGTCAAGGGAAGTACATCAAGGACATGATTAAGAAGTTTGGATTGCAAGATGCTAAGCCAATGAGTACTCCAATGGGCACTAATGATCAATTGGGTATTGATGCTAGTGGAAACATGGTAGATCAAAAGTAATACCGGTCTATGATTAGAAGTTTGCTCTATGTCACCGCTTCAAGGCCGGATGTAATGTTTAGTGTGTGCAAGTGTGCAAGATATCAAGCTTCACCTAGAGAAAGTCACTTGAAAGCAACCAAGAGAATATTGAGACATCTTAAGGGCACTCATGATGTTGGATTATGGTATCCCAAGGGGTCTAATTTTAAGTTGATTGGATATTCAAATTCCGACTATGGTGGTTGCAAGATTGATAGAATGAGCACAAGTAGCACTTGTCAATTGCTTGGAAGGTCTCTTGTTTCATGGTCATCAAAGAAACAAAATAGTGTTGCACTATCTACCACTGAGGCTGAATACATTAGTGCCGGTAGTTGTTGTGCACAATTGCTTTGGATGAAGGCCACCTTGAATGATTTTGGAATCAAGTTCAAAAATGTGCCTTTGTTTTGTGATAATGAGAGTGCTATCAAGATGACACAAAATCCGATTCAACATTCAAGAACCAAGCACATTGACATAAGACATCACTTTATAAGAGACCATCAATGAAATGGTGATATTAGCATTGAGAGCATTGGCATCGAAGATCAACTAGCTGACATATTCACAAAGCCACTTGATGAGAAGAGATTTTACAAGTTGAAGAATGAATTGAACATACTTAACTTCTCCAACTTGAAATGAGTGCACCCCCCACATTCTTATATGACATGCCTCTCCTCCAACATAGCAAGGTAAAGTTGTTTTGTCACACCCAGTTTTAAGAACAAAACCAGATATACACTATATGTGAAATAAAGGAGTCAAATCTCACATATAGCCACAGATAAGTGTAATATCAAGAGACAAATGCTTAATATATATAACTCAATAGTATAAAATATACCTTAGAGAGCAACACAGCAAAAAGATAACTCCAAACACCGGGTATAGACTTCACTCCAGGAACAAACTGACTGGTTGATCACAAGTCTAAACTTCTCCTAAGGTGTGGTGGAAAATAGCAAGAGTGAGTCCATGTCGAACTCCGCAAGCATAGCAACAAGGTAGTATAGATCCTATAAACTCATGAACAATGTAACATAATCAATATAAAGCATAATCGATAAGTAAATGGGCATCTTAACAAAACAAGAATCATCATCTTTAATGTAGATGTCTCCAAGGCTGCTCGTGTCCATGAGCACGACTAGTATACCAGTTTATTAAACTCTGCACAGAGATGTACACTTTCACTGTGAGTCGTGATTTACCCTTTCGCTCGAGGTAGCTAATCTCTTGACCCACTTCCAAGGAAGGTCGGCAGGGTTCACTATGAAGCCTTTCAAAGGCTCGTCTAACATGTTAGGGCCGCTAGGTTTCAGAAGTCAGTCTGTGTGATACAACCAGTCCCAGGGATCCACAGTCTGCTTTTCCCCATTTGCGCCACAAGGGTAACCTCTAACAAGCTAGAAAATGTCCTCATACTGAACTAAAGCCAGAGCCATATAGCCCTTACAGTTGTACTGTAAATCTCGGAGGTTCACGTACAAACAAGATCTTATGTTGCTAAAAAGTCATTTCTCAACCATCATAGCTCTTACATTAATTAAGTCACAAGATCATGGTCATAGAAAAAGAATACCCAAACTATACTTGCCTTAAATCAAGATCCTTTCTCTGATCCAAATCTTCAATTAATAGCTTCTTGAATCTCCACGTAAATCTCACCGACGAGACTTGATCAATAAAGCACCACACAAGCATCGAGCAATCATACACGAAACAAACAATGAATAATAATTAGAACAGTACACCAACATCAAGAAAACATGTTTAAAAGTCTATAAAAATATTCTACACATCACTACGATCACACAAACGCGAATTTCACCGAAATCGGATTTAAAACACAAAAGTTATGAATTAAACCATATTTTCTTTAATAAAATAATAATTTAAATCTAACCACAAATTTTAAAAGTGATAAACATGTATAACAGTAGCAAAAACATGTGACAAGCTAAATGTAAGCATTTACGATTCATGTTTAAACTAAGAAGTCATAATTGAAAAAGTCATTTAAGTTGATAGTGATCATATCAACATCTATTTGTAGGATACCAGAAATTATACCTAAGTTGTTTTTAATAAATTAATAGTCATTAGATAAACATTAATCAACTTAATTATATGTTTCATATTTAACTAAATAAATTATAATTAACAAAGAAATATTTAAGTTGTTATTTTTCAAGTTATCATTTTATTATTTATAAAAGACAGGAGATAAACCTAAATTAACTTTAATTCAAAAAAACATTGAATACATATTAATAAAAGTGCATCTAAATTGAATTTATTTGAATCATGTTTAACTATGCAACTTATAGTTAATAAATACATATTTAAGTTGAAAGATAATCATAAAAGATCGATATTGTCCTTTATTGTTTTTATTTAGAAACAAATTTATATAATCATTAATCGAATTAATAGGATTAATTTAATTAACAAGTGACATGGTAAATATTGCCGCTAGCATATAGGTTACATCGACACGGTCGCGTCGCAACGATAACGAGATTATAACTCTATGCTGCTTTTAACAATAAAAATTATGTGCATATATTAATTAATTAAATATTCAAATATATATTCAAAAACATGTGACACAAAAAAATAATGTTACTACTATGTAGAGCGCGTCGACACAAATCTAACGCAAGTTGAATGGATCGAAACGGAGTTAAAACGTAAATGATATGGCCTAAACAAGATTATATGTATATACGTATTTTTATCGTATTTTAAGATTTGTTTTTCTAAAGGAAAATGGCCATAATGTGTGGGTGATGTCCTGACGACATCATCAAGCTAGCAAGATGAGAACTGTGTGCACGCATGGCTGTTCTGCTGGCTCGGCTTGCATTCGCGGGTCGCGATGGGAATAGCACAGGGAGAAAGAGAGGATGGAGAATCCACCTTCTGTGTTCTTGTCGGTGGTGATAGCTCAGAGACGACGTGGGACTCGACCATACCTCAGCGGGTTCCTGACGAGGACATCACTCTTTCACATACACACAATGATCCACTACTGGACATTCAAGGTCCAATCACTAGAGCTCGCACGCGTCAATTAAATTTAGAGGTGAGCTCGTTCCTAAGTAACTCCTTATATGATTTTGAGAATAGATTGCTACCTAATGATTATATTGTGCTTAGGAATGAAGGAGAGGTCCAGGAGACACATGGAGGAGGGCTTGGAGGCATGGAGGACCAGCGAGGGCGCCCGGATAAAGATGGAGGATCAAACCAAGTTGAGTTCGAGTCTGCCTCGCAATTCAGGACCAGTCTGCCTTGAACTGGTCACCCAGGACGCGTATGGACTCCGTTTTCGATGATCTATATATGGATGGAAAGCTTATTTGATAAGGAAACCAACCCAAGTGGTCCCATGTCAAAAGGTGTTCGGAATCAACGGGAATCGTCGAAACAAGTCACCATCCAGAATCTGTCAGGGTGCTATGTCGCTGTCTATTGGGTCGTTTGGGCCTTGTAACGTGTCGGCGCTCCCTAGGGACGCGAATAGGGGTCCTTTGATGTTCCTTAGCCTATATAATAAGTAGTCACCATCTACATTAGGGTTGGGTTTTGCTTAGATTATTCTATTGATAACAGTTTCGCCGCCGCCGTCGGTTTGTGAGACCACAACTTTGTGAGATTAATCATTCATCTGCAATTTGGTTGCATTCCTTTGTGTTCTTGTGTGTGTTCTCGATTCGCAGGCAAGGACTTAGCCTTCTTGGCGAGGTTGACCGTGTAACGCCGGTCGATAACCAGAGGGGTCATGGTGCTGCGATTGCGGGGTTCAGAACCGAGTTGTTCGGAAGCCGGATCGAATTGTGTCGTGACTCCACCAAATCGAGAGTTATCAGAACCTTTCGAAAGATCGGGAACCCTAGTTCACATCAGTTCCTCGACGCGAAGCTTGGCAACGGGTCGTGGATGGTGGTGAAGTGGCAGGCAATGAGCGTGGCCGCAGCGGCTACACCCGAGCTCGGCGAGATCCAAAACGGGGCTGCTGTGGCTATGCGAGCTAGGCGGCTGCGCTAGAGTTCAGGCTGGGCGCCGTGACACATGGGTTCGACCTTTATAGGCTACGCAACTTGGGCTCACGTCAATCCCGCAAGAATCGGAATTTGTCGCTGGAACAGAGTCCTGCTCGGGAAAGAGAAAAGGAAGAATATGGCAACTGACCGCTGGGTCAAAGATATCGGCGAGAGAGAGCAGGTCCGGTCGTCAGACAGCCAGATACAGGGGAGCGAGCGTCCGTGAGGACTTCCAAGTTGGTAGGCCGGCCTGCTGGGGTGGCAGCGCAAGAGAGGAGTTTTTTTTTTCTTTTTTTTTCTTAAACAATTTCCCAAAAGCATTTCAAAAAGAGTTTTGAATCTTTTGAGTTTGAATTAAAACCACTCGTCACAACAAATAAAATGCAACAGCATGTATGCTCAATCATGTTTCTAAACTCTAAGATAAATTTTAATTCAACAAAAATTTTTATTTAGCCATATTCTCATGTGCACAAAAATTCAAAAATAACTCATTTTTCACCTATTTTAAAAGGAGCAAAATTTAGGGTGTTACATTTTGGCATATCATTCATACTTTGCTAAGGACATGGTTAGAACATTTAGACATATTTGCATGACAATTAGGGTCATTCATGAAAATTAAATGATTTTGATGTATATATGGTACCACTATTGCTTCTATGTTTGATTGATCTAGTGGTAGCATATGACATGTTTGTGAGCTTGCAAACCTAGTGTTGAATCTAGAAAATAATCTCATGATGTGTAATTCAACATGGTCAAGATAACCCTTATACTTTATGAGGTGTGAAGAAGCTTGTCCTTGGATCAAACCAAATTACATATTCTAGGCAAATGATCTAGATTGAACCATAATTTGTACTTTCTCATATTGATTGACTTATCTTTCACTAAAATTGGCATCTTTTTTTGTGATTGTTGACAAAGGGGGAGAGAAAAGTCATAAAGATAGAAAAGTCACAAAGAGATAAAAAGTTAAGTTGCAAAGGGGGAGAAAGACATAGTAAGGGGGAGAGAGTGACATTGGAAAGGGATCAATTAAAATTGAGCACACAAGTAGGGGGGCAAGCTCATGAATTATTTGTTGCATTTGTATGTGCATTAACATGATGAATTATTGCACTGCAAAGCTCAAATTCATATTCATGATTGAATGTTGATTGCTAGAAATAGAACTTGAATGATGATTTGTTAAGAGTAGCTTTACAAGTGGTTTCTAGACACCTTTTGGTTATAATGTTGATCTCACAAGGTATTTTAGTGTTTGTGATCTTTACAAGTGATGTATTACAAGTGGTGTCTAGCTACATCGATGCTAAGGATGGTATATAAAGGCAACTCCGATTGGTATCACGCTTCAAAGGTCCATTCTATATACCTTAGCATCAATTTGATAGTAGTAACTCTCCCAAAATTCAAATCCATACATATGTGCACAATTGAACCAAACTCATGGAAGCACATATGTAGGGGGAGCTAATACTATCGAAATTGAAAATTGATTTCATTTTATATCTTTGTGATGGTTGTCATCAATTACCAAAAAGGGGGAGATTGAAAGCCCAAGTTTGGTTTTGGTAATTAATGACACCAAGTTGCTAATGCCATGTGTTAAGTGTTTTGAGTTTGGCGTAAGCAACACATGTGATGAAGGTGTATGTGGCAAGGAGTGGTGGCCACAAGATCACAAAGAGATGGTGCATAGACATGAAATGATGATCATGGTGGAGATGCACATAATATGAGGGACATGATGATCAAGTGGAAGAGAATGATCTAAGAGCGCAAGGCAAAGGTATAACCATAGGGTTTTTCTTTTGCCGATCTAAGATGAGTAGAGAAGTGATTGACCGGGTTTAGGATACATAGCCGACTATCAAGAGGGGCAATCACGGTTAGCTCGGGGATCAAGTACCACTAGATCATTGTCTTGAGCATATGCATTAGGATCTAGTAGAGAGCTAACATAACGCCTTGAAAATGTTTATGAAATGCTAACACACATGCACATGGTGGTGTTAACACATTTGTGAAGACGGTGGAGTTTGTGCGGTAGAGAGGGGTTTGGGTTCCTCTCTCCCTCCCACCGAGCTTGTGAGGCGGGATTCGGCGCTTTTTGGGGAAGTGAAATGCCTATTTTCTACTGCGCCGGAAGTCAGAAAAGAAACAGAGGCGAACGGCGGTCACTGTGGTGACCGGACGCTGCACCGGACACGATCACGGTTTGACTGGACGCGTCCGGTCAATTCTCAGCAGTTGTCAGGCACGAGGGTTTGTGACCGGACGCTGGTCTGGCCTGACCAGCGCGTCCGGCCAGTTCTTCTGGGCGCAGAAGAAGTGCGCGCGACCGGCGCGTCTGGTCCCTCACGGAACCGGAGCGTCCGGTCAGGCGTCCAGAGGGGCAGAGCGAAGCGGAGTGCTGATCGGACGCGCGGCGTGTCCGGTCACGTACGACCGAACGCGTCCGGTTGCGGTGGGAGCTTACTGGACTCCGACCGAACGCCAGGTGCAGCGTGTCTGGTCATTCGCTAGAGCGCGTCCGATCACAGCAACAGTAACTTCTGACGTGCACTGTTCACGCTCGTCCTGTAGTGACCGGTGCGTCTCGTCAACACGTTTTGAACTGCGTCATCCGGTAACGGCTAGCTGCGTACCCCTTCGCTATAAATAGAAGATGTCCGGGGTTTGAGGGGAACTCTTGCACATTTTGACACCTAGAGACATCCTTTGAGCTAGAGAACAACCCCTCCACTCATCTCTTTGCTTGGTTGCACATCTTGAGTGAGATTGAGTGAGATTCAAGTGCATTGCTTGAGAGTTGCATTCTAGAGGCACTTGATCTTCGAGTTGCTGCGGATTTCTTGTTACTCTTCCGTGTTTCCTGACATGGTAGACGGCTTGGAGCAGCGAAGGTGATTAAGCTCGCAATTGGAGATTGTTGGAGCCCTCACCAAGTGTTGTAAGGGGTTCTTGATCCTTCCTCGCGGGAGTTCGCAAATTGGATACTCTAGTGGAGCTCGTGGCTTGGAGGATCCCCATCTTGTGTGCGGTTGTGCGGCGCCCGCCGAGGGCTCGACTCTTGATAGTCGATTAGCTCGTGAACCAACAAGTGGGTGTATCGCCACAACGGGGAGTAGCTTGCCATGAAGCAAGTGAACCTCGGGATAAATTCTTGTGTCATTCTCTTCCCGAGGATTTCTCTTGTGTGATTGATTGATTGGTACTTCTCATCTCTACACGGCGGTATAATCACTCGAAGCTCTTCTCTCGTATTACTTCTTATCTCTAGCTTGTAGTTGTTGTTGTGTTAAGTGGATAGTCTTGTACTAGACTTGTGTAGGTGGCTTGCTTAATTAGTTAGAGCTAGTGTTTATGCTTCACCACCTTTCGTACTAACTTGTGATCAAGTATTTCTCGTAGAAGTTTTAATTAGGCTATTCACCCCCTCTAGCTATTTGGACCTTATAGTTAGGCAGTTCATATTCATTTACAAATCCCTTGTATGTTACAAAGATTCTATTACCCTTTTGTTTCAACAGATGTGCTTGACTGAAAAAGTAAATGTCAAGAGATCGGCGGGGTGTGGAGATGTAGGTAATACTAGCATTTCCTAACAAATTCAGGTTTCTGGCAAGACGTGTAATCCAAAAAGTGATGGTGATAGGGCCTCGCAAAGTGTGAAGGATAGCCCAGAATGTTACCATGAGCCTAACAGGAGATATTTTACGTTTCTTAATCATAGCATACATTAATTTCATCTCCTCGATCCTAACTATGCGACCTTCCCTCCTAGGAAAGAAAGTGATCCCTAACTATTTATGCATAATTCTCCAAGTGGGATTATGAATGTCATTCATGCATGGGTCGAAACAGTAGTCTTTGCCCAAAATATCTTTCTAAAATTGCTCTCTATGAAAATCACTCAAAAGTTCATCTATTTCTACTCCGCAAGCATCAGGGAATCCTAGTCTGAGGCTGAATTCTTTCCAAGTAAATTCATATTGTTCGTTAAACAGCCTAAAGGAAACATAAGTCTTGGTGAAAGATAGAGTGCAGAGGAATTCTAAAGTAAGTAATTTGCATCCATCCTCCAAAATACTTCAATTATTATCTCATCCAATATTACGCAAAAAAAGATCGAATTCAGCATCTATACCTATTTTTTTGTAAGAAGTAGGGGTCAAAGGTTGGGGTATGCTCGAACTCACGATCATTGTACAATCTCATTAGATCCTTCTCATAGGTGGTGCAAAACTTTATATGACGCTCTTGAAGGAGTGCGTGGTGTTCTGGCTGGCTGGCGGACGAGGACCGGAGCACGGATGACATATCTAAGTCAGAACCAGCTCGTGATGATGATCCGGTCTAGGAGCGGGTTCTCTTACGAAAAGAGAATGCTCTAGCCGCACTCCTAAATGTTTTCTTGAGTCCACTCATCCTGTTACATAGATAGAAATACAAACATAACTGGTGGAAATAATGAGGGGTTAGAATAAATAAATAGTTATGAGTCAGTGATCCGAAAGTCAGTCGTCCAGAAGTCAATCGTTCAAGTTGAAAATTTTATATCTTGACTTCTCCTAGTACTTAGATTATTCGAGCAGCACCTCTCCTTACTAAATGATTTTCTAAACAACTTCTAGCACTTCTCTCTTACTGATTCTTATCTCAATGTGGCTCTAAAAATTTTATAATACTTCTCTCCACTCAAGAACTTCTAAAATCTACTAAAAAACTAAGAATTCTCAAACCGTACTTGGATTTTGGAATTTCGAGTTGGGGGTTTATTTTCTGAGTGTTTTGCGGTGTGTGGAGTAGAGGGAGAAGCAGCCTTTTATAGGCGTGAGAGAGGGAGGCTGGCCGGCCTAGTGGTGGGGCCGACCGGCCCCATATGGGGCCCACTCATCCATCCCTTCCTTCACTAACTTCCTTGCTTCGTGATTAAGAGATGCCTTTACCTGCCGATGTTCCATGTGATGTGGTGGTTGAAAAAGAACGGAGGAGAGTGAAGGTGGTGGAGTGAAGTGATGTGAGGTGATTGAGGTGGGTCCCATGGGTCCGTATGTCTCCCGTATTTGTACCGTATAATCACACAAGTATGCAAGAGAAAAAAATTACTTTTATGTATCTATGAAAAATTAGAATTCTAATGATGGTATTTTTATATTTTTCTGCCACCACAATGATTATTATTTACCAGAGGTTTTCACGCTCGGTAAATATTAATTATATGGGGCTTTAATAATTATGCCATGAGATTGATTTTTATTATTATTTTTATGCATGAATAAGTAAATATGCTATGCAAAAATTAAATGCAGATAAATACCGAGTTACCTCCCAGTGATGGTTCGGGATTTTTAAGTCCACCGAATCGGACTACTCCAGCTAGATTTATTCTTTGGGGGTCATAGTCATCCCTGTGAGTGGTGACTGTGTGACTCCTTATTCATCTATCATCTTCGCAATGGAGCTTAACTTAGGTCTTGGTCTGAATGGAAAACACTCTTCTCGTTCATCAATGTTGAATTTGACTTGTCCAATTTCGATGTCGATGTGGGCATTTGCGGTACTAAAAAAGGGTCTCCTAAGAATGAGTGACACTCTTGAGTCAGGTTGCATGTCCAGAACCACAAAGTTGACTGGTATGAAGAATTCTCTGATCTTGACTGGAATATTCTCGGTGATTCCCACAGGGTAACAGAGTGACCGGTTTGCTTGCTGCAGGCACATCGAGGTTGGATCGAGCTTTGCATGTGGAAGTTTATCGAAGATCGCCTTAGGCATCACACTAACACTTGCTCCAAGGTCGCACAACACATTGTCAAAATGTTGATCTCCAATTGAACAGTCGATAGTGGGGCATCCTGGATCCTTCTTCTTGATTGATGTGTTGAGGATGGCCGCACTACACTCTTCTGTCAGCTTGATCACTTCAGTGGTAGGCAGTGGTCTTTTATTGTTGAGGATGTCTCGAACATACTTTGCATAGGTGGGAACCTACAACGCATCTAACAAAGGAACATTGATATATAATTTTTGAATAATCTCAACAAACTTACTGACTTGTGCATCCATCTTGAGTTTTCGATCTCTTTGCGGGAAGGGTAAGATATTGGTGTCTTGGAAATCTTGCACTTGTGGTTGAACTTCATCTACTTCATCATTCTTTTTTTCTATCACTATGGGTATCACTGGTACTGGTTTTCTCTGTGCCCCTTCTGGATAAGGTGGGTCTTGAGTGTTTTTACCATGTCTGGTGGCTATACCCTTGACCTGCTCATTGTTAGTGGCAAAAGAAGCAGCTAACCGTGATAATTGAGCTTCTACCTTTTTATTATGATCAAGTTGGTCTTTTATAGTAGAAGAAAAGTTATCCATTTTAGTATTTATATCCTCTAGAATTTTATCATTAGAAGCGAGTTTCTTAACAATAGTATCATTAATTCTAGCTTGTTCCAAAATTAAATTTCATAGAGGGCGTTGCTTAAAATTGGAAGAATTATTAAAATTGCCTGAGTACTTAGCTGGATATGTAGTCTGTTGCTTTTGATTCCACCTTTGCTTTTTGTAGCGTGGAAGAGTTGTTGATGATGTTTGCATCTTCTTGATTCTCTAGAATTTCCATTCCTAGGTACTCTTCACATCTGGTCTGAGCATCGAATGTATCTTGAATTGCTTGACGATCTTTCTTGAAATTGGCTCTTTGGTCAAGCCAGTTCAACAGTGTTTCCATCTTTGTTGATAGTGCACACACTTCTTCTGGAACTTCTTCAATCTGGCGACAGCGTTGAGTGTTGTCTTGTTTCCAACTCTGGTTCTTTGCTATCTTCTCCATCAGATATTCTGCTTTTCCAAGAGTGAGTGACATAAATGAACCTCCAGCAGTAGCATCTAGTTGCTCACGTGATCTTTGGGTTAATCCATAGTAGAATCTGTGTATGAGTAACCAATCTTCTATTCCATGATGTGGGCATTCCAAGATATTCTCTTGAAAATGTTCCCATGCCTCTGAAATGGTTTCTCCTTTTTACTGCTAAAAATTGTAAATATTTCCTCTTAAGGCATGAGTTTTGCCTATAGGGAAAAACTTTGACAAAAAGGCCTTCGAATATCTATCCCATGTGTTGATGTCTTGTTTATTGGTGTAGAACCACTGCTTCGCTCTCCCTTCTAGTGAAAATGGAAAGAGACAAAGGAGTATGATGTATTGGGCGACGTCCTTGATGATGATGGTGCTTCCAATCTCTAGAAAATTCTACAGATGTTTAGTGGCATCTTCCTTTTTCTTTCCACCAAATGTAGTAGCTTGCACTAGGTTGATTAGATTTGGCTTGAGCTCAAATTCAAGGTTGTCCATCTGGAGTGTTGGTCCGGTACGAATGTTCCTTACACTTGGAGCTGAACATTCAAGTAAAGTCTTATTAGCCATAGCTTCACTATTGGTGTTGATCTTCCTCTAGATTTGGTTGACTCTTGGATTAGAAATTGATAAGTCACAACCGAACCTGTATTACCCTGCATAAGATATGAACAAAGACGAAATAAGGGTAAGCCTGTCAAGACAGAGGTACTAGTTATGATTTTTATTATGAGTAAGTGGTATTTATTAATCTCTTATTTCCATAAAGGTAATTCCCTTGAAAAGTAAATCCCTATGACATCCCGTGTCGGAAAGTGAAGTTTCCCATCTCCCCGGCGACGGCGCCAGAAATACTTGTTGACACTTCTTAACGTCACTCGTGTTAGGTTGTCATCCCCAACATGACACCAAGAGTGTGGTTGTATTATACTTATGCCATTTAACTAAATAAAGAAATTATAGTATATATTCGCAAGCGCACAGATAAATACACCCATTGTAGCATTTCACTCAGGTTTTCCTAAGTATCGTTATTTATAATTTTACCAAGGAAAGGAAAATCAAAATGGGACTATATAAATAGTTACAATGGTAGTAGAGATAATCATTTGCACTTACTCAATAATAAATATCAAAACAACTAATAACTTGTCATAAAAAGGGGTAAGACAAATAAGATAAATGGTAAATGATAATCATGGGTGTTCTAGAGACAAGAGGGAGTTAACATTATTCAAGTCAAGTAGTCATGGAGATTAATTTAGAGATGTAAATTATAAGTATTTCTTATTCAATCAGTCTATTAATCAATCTAGCTATACACAATCATCTATGATATAATCAACATGTTATCTATGAATAAGGAACATTACTGAGAGAAAAGTCAAGAATAGAGTAATGATCTCTTCCCTGTAACCGCGTTCTACTAAGTTCTATACTCGAGGAGTGGACTACAAAGGACTCAACATGAATGTCACACCCACGATCTACCACATGGCCCGGAGCATAGAGTGCATTCGCAGACAAGCATAATCTAAGCACCACGCCTACAATATGCCAGCCACTCAATCCTATCCAGAATTGGATCAAGCTTTCTATGAACATATTCATAAACTCTCTACTAATCATATTCATATCAAGATGTAGAACAAGAACAATCTCAAGAACAGAATAAAGTTGAAATATAGAAATATATTGAAGTAGCATAAAGTCGAATGATGATTACAACAAAATTACCAAGTCTCTGACGAACGATCCTGATCTCAAGCAGTTGCTTGCCTCTACTTGAATCAATCTAGACTAAACTCTAAACTTGAACTAGAACTCTAACTCTCTTTCTCTCTAGAAACCCTAACTTCTGGCCTTGCCTTCACAAATGAGGAAGAGATGATCTAATTCTTCAACTGATTCCTTGAGAGGAGATCCTAGGGGCTGTTTATATAGCCCAGGGCGTGGAACCGCAGCCCTTGGATCAAACCGACCTTGACGTGGGGTTTAGATGCATCCTTAGAGGCGTTATAGGTAGCTTGCAAGAGAAGGAGCTGAGGCGGCGCATGGGAGGGCCGGTCGGCCTAGCCCTAGGGCTGGTCGGCCCCACCTAGCGGTGGGTTGGCTCGTGTCACCTCGTGGAGTCGGTTTAGGTCTTCTAGAATCCCTATCCGCATCCGTGACATGGAGATTAGGCCAATTGCTTCGGCTTCTTCCTTTGGAAGGAGGATTAGTTCTGTATTATACAACTTAGCCCCTGAAAAATACAGAATCACCAAAACTCATGGAATTTGTTAGTTTAAACCTCTAAACCTATTGTGGTGATCCTTTTTATCATTTATTCCTCTTATGTTGACGGTTTAAAATGATAGTTAATTACCGTCAACACACGTGCAAGCTGTGCGACCGATCGGGGCCCTTAAATCCAAGGGACCTCCATGCTAATATATGTACAAAGGCATGGTGGAAGCTTTGCATTCCTAAGAAGAGAGGGGGAATGGGTTTCAGAGATTTAGAGAGCTTCAATCTTGCTTTGCTAGCTAAACAGATTTGGAGGTTACTACTTGAATCGGACTCCCTTTTGAAAGCTCTATGTTTGGTATTGGTAATTAGTGACAATGCCTAAGTGCTAATCACATGCTTGAGATTGTATGTAGCAAAGGGTGATTAGCACATAGCATGGTAAAGCATGGTGATCAAGTTTGGATGATGAAATACTTACCATGATGATGATGATGGAAGTACATGCAATCCTATGTTGATCAAGGCAAAGGTATATGCTAGGGTTCATGTTTTGGTAACCAAGACACCTAGTGGGTGTGGTTACATTGTAGGATAGATAGCCATACTATAAAGAGGGGAATGATGCGGCTATTGAGCTCCTAAGTGCCTCTAGGTGTGCATTTCATAATCATATGCATTTGGATAGAACTAATAACGCCTTGAAAAATGATTGTGAAAATGCTAACACACTCGCACATGACGATGATCACTTGGTGGTGTTAGCACATTTGCGATGGCGATAGAGTTTAGGCGGTAGAGAGGGTTTTGGGTCCTCTCTCCCTTTACGCCAATGTCAAGACTTGGAGGCGATGTCACATGGTGTTTCACGAGCTAAAACTTATGCTAAAGTGTTACACATACTTAGTCTAGCTCATAAGTGAAAGGGCAAAACAAGCGGAGGGAGAAAACGTTGCATAATCGCCAAATTATGGGTGACAGACGCTGCTGCCCTGAGCGTCAGACGCTACTGTGCAGCGTCTGTCGCCATACCCTAGTTAGGGTTTCTGGCACTCGGGCGTCAGACGCGGGGACGTGACCGAGACAGACACCGTGCATGGCACTATTGTCGCGTCTGTCGTGTGTTGCAGCTCGGGCATTTTTGGCGCAGCAATGAGCGTGCATTAGACGCGTCCCTCGGTCCAGCACCGGACGCGTCTGTCGGCTGGGCTCGCGTTTTTGGGCTTTCTGGACTGCGTCCATCGCGTCAGCAGATGCGTGGCCTCTTGTGGCATCAGACATGTGGCAACCTCTTGTGGCGTCCTCTTGTGGCAACCTCTTGTGGCGAGACACGTGGCAACCTCTTGTGGCGTCAGACGCGGGCAGCGCGTCTGTCGCCTTCGTGGGGAGAGCAACGACTCTTTTGAGTGAGCCACCTCTATAAATACTTGTTGGCCGGCTCAAGGCTCATCTCTTGCACTCTTTGACATACTTGTGAGCACTTTGAGCTAAGCAACTCCCCTCTCACTCATATCTCTTGCTTCTTTGCATATTCGAATGGAGATTGAGTGATTCAAGTGCATTTGCATTATGAGATTGCATCTAGTTGGCACTTGGTGGTTGATTTGCTGTGGGATTCTTGTTTCTCTTGGTGGTTGCCACCATCTAGACCGCTTGGGGCAGCTTGGAGGCGTTGGTAAGAGTTGGTTATTGTTCTTGGCCACCTTCAGTGATTGTGAGGGGTTTGTGCCTACCTCGGCGAAGCACCAAAGGCAACGTTAGTAAATTGCTCGTGTCATTGCAACCTTTTGCCATTTGGTAGGTTCTTGTGGCGCCTTTTGAGAGGCTCGGTGTGTGACCGATTAGCCACCGAACCACGTGGTGAAGAGGGACACAACGGGGACTAGCGTGCCGGCAAGCACGTGAACCTCAGGATAAATCTTGTGTCATCACTTTCATATTGTGATTGATTGATCCCGGTGTTCGGTTGTCTTGGTATTTATTGTTGATCATATTGGTTGGCTCAATACTTCGCCCCTTGGTGAAACCCTCCTAACTCAACTCCGCATTACCTTCTTAGTTACCTTTGCTAGCTAGATAGTTTTGCTAGAGTAGCTCTTTTGTGTAGCTTGCTAGTTTTAGTTGTAGTTTTCTTCTCAGTTTGAATTGTGCGGTTGAGTGCATATATATTAGAATTGTGAATTGGATAGGTGGCTTGCAAACACCCCGTAGGCTAAGCAAAACTTGCATCTCGCTATTTGTTATATTGATAAACTTGTTTAGCACACTTTGTAGGAAATTTTAATAGGCTATTCACCCCCTCTAGCCATCAAGACCTTTCACCTTTGTGCTAGAGTTATAAGAGCAAGATACTATCCTGATGAGAAAGTTGTTAAATGCAAAATTAAAGAGTGGGAGCTCCTTTACTTGGCAAAGTATTCTAGCGGGTCTGAAGTGTTTTAAATAGGGCTATGTTTGGAGAGTGGTTGATGGCTCCTAGATTAATATATGGGAGGACCACTGGATTCCTTCAAGTCATAATCTAAGGATCATGACGCCAAGGGGAAATAATCTGATCACTACTATGGACGAATCAATCCAATTACAGGGTATTGGGATGAGGAATTGATCAGAGATATTTTCTGGACAGTTGATGTGAGTCGTATCCTTCAAAGACCACTAACTGTTCATAGAGAGGACTTGGTAGCATGGCATTTTAACCGGAATGGTCTCTTCTTTGTTCGTTTAGCCTATCACCTCCAATGGTCAAGCAAATTTGGCGGTAATGTATTGCAGCAGCATGCAAGTGGTGTGGGTGACATTGATGTATGAGGCAAACTATGGCAACTGCAAGTCCCAAGCAAGATCAAGATTTTTGGCTGGAGAGTCCTACACAGTGCAATACCTTGTAAAGGAATACTCGTGAACCGTCTTATTAAGAACTCAAGTAGCTATCATGCGTGCTAGACAGGACGCGAAGACATTAAACACCTCTTGTTCACCTGCAATCAAGCCAAAGAAATATGGCAATGGCTGGGCATTTGGAACATGATTGGGAGAGTTCTAGGGACTGACAGATCGGGATAGTCTTAGTGGCCGATCTCATCAACACATCCAGACCTATTTTGAAACTAAATCATGTTGGTCTCGCTAAGCTAATCCTAACGGGCGGGTGGTATATTTGGTGGGAATGAAGGAAGTTAGTCCATGGTGAACCCATCCAACAGCCTATGCAGTCAGCGCTCTCAATTGCTACTTTGACGACAAACTACAAAAGTGCTATGAAGAAGTTCATCAAGCAGAGGGAGGGGTGGAAGAAATCATCGGATGGAAAGCTCCTAATAAATGTTGACGCAAGCTTCAGAGAGGAAAATGGCAGTGAAGGTACATGTGTGATCATCAGGTATTTGAATGGATAGCTCATTGCAGGTTCATCTAATTACATGGGACGTGTGGTGGATGCTCCAACAGCAGAAGTTATGGCGCTAAAGGAGGGATTTTTGTTAGCACAACATATCGGTTGTAATGGCTTCATCATACATTCATATTGAATGGAAGTTGTAACACCCTAGGTGTTTGTCACCAGTTAAGCAGTGGGTTTGAGCTCAAACATGACATGTTAAGTGGCGACCAAGGTGTTGAGGTCAAGTCTATGAAGATGAACCTCAGCTTAAAACTTGGACAACACAACTCTGCTTGCATGTTGGCCCTTTGTCCAAATGTATGCCTGAGTAATGTTGAAGGTGCTCCTTTCATGTGCCTCACATCGAGTTCCATCTACTTGGACTATTGGAAAAGTTTCATGTAGATTGGAATCAAAAAGTCATATGAAACGATAAGTCACACTTTTGCTTGAATGGCTTTATTAAGTGAATGAGAGCTTATGAAGTCAATCAAACCTTGCAACCTTACTCAAACCCCTCTACTTACACTCATGAACAAAAGTCATGAAGGGTTCATGTTGAGCAAGTGCCCAGAAAATACTTCTAAGTAAGGGTATGCTTATAATTGACCTTTATAATGCCCTTGTTTGACCTATCTTGACTAGCCACTTAGGGACCTTTCATGTTTGTGGGCCCTAAATAAAAAGTGAAGTTTAGGTCGAGAGGAACAAACTTCATTTAAGGATCAAGAGCTAGTTTGGTCCTAGCTTAATCAAATAGAGCTCGCAAGAATCGCTAAAATGTTGTTTTGGAGTTCAAATTTGGCTAAGTCTGGATTTCAGTAGCAATGACGGTAGACGTCCCGCGTTCTCATGTTTTTGTTAAGCAACTTGCGTTGACCCAAAAATAAAAGTTGGAGTTAACTCAATGAGGAAGAGCATGCAAAAAGTTGGGTTTAGTTTGATAGAGCTTTGACCTCCAAAAGCGAGTTTTCGTGACCTCTGTTGTTATGCTGACATTGTCACATTGGCATGTAATTATCTCCTAATCTGTTGCCCTAATGACATGAGTGCCTTAATAGAAGTTGTAGAGCAGGCCAAGGGCGTCAAACTTTGTTTTGGGCCCAATTCCTAATTTGACCATTAACTAGCCTAAAATAGCACCACACGCCAGCCACTTCACTGCACGCCACGTGCTCGACGTTTTGCCTCTGTGGGCGACAAGCAGCAGAGTGCGCACCACCATTGTCAGGAGCTGCTGCCGCGTGCCCCTGCCCAGTGTCGTGCTATGTGGAGATGCCGAGGCCGCCTAGCTCCCTCAACTCACTCTCCCATTCCCTGCCTCCCTTTATTCCGCCCCCGCTCCCTTCCTCGCTGCCTTGCCGCGCGCCGCCACCATGGACGGCCGGCAAAGCTCCTATGGCCACCGCTTGTCCCTTCCCTCTGTCCACCCTAGCCCCAACCGAAGCCACCTCCCGCTCTACCTCCATCCTCTATGCTGTGCTTGCGCTCGCCGAAGCCAGCCCCACCAGAAACTGCGCCGCCGTCGAAGATGCTGCTCGCTGCTAGAGCCTGTGCACATGGCCACGCCGCGGTCACCTGTCCCCGGCCGAGACTTGAGTAGCCTTGAGGACAGAGAGCCACTAGGGATGCCCCTGCACGCCCTTCCCCACTGCCGATGTCCACTCCCCCGCCGGAGTCGACCGACCGAGTTTGAGCCCTCCTTCCTGCTTGTAAGATTGAAGAAGAAGGACGCGGATTGGAATAGAGACAAAATTTTCCAATGCAAAGCCACTGACTCATATGAATAGTATGATAAGAAATTGTTTGCTTGGTTTAATTAAAGTTTCTTGCAGGGGACCACATGCGAAATCCATGACTCGGATGAATAGTGTTGCACAGTGCAGTTTCTCTTTTTCCTTTTTCCTTTACTAGGTTCATGCCCGTGCGTTGCTACGGGATAGCTAAACTTTTATATTAAAAACACACGGATCACACGATAAGATAACAATACTATGAAATTAAACACAGACGTTAAAGTGACATTTAATCCAAAAACCATAGTTCGTGAAATTAACACAGTTACGGAGAATGCGACGTCGCAGGCTCACAATCCTATTGTATAGATCTTTCCATAACACGGCTAAGATAATGTTTCATATCGGCAGGAAAGAATCTTCGATATCCATTTCTTTTGTGCGCCAATAGATCCACGAATAAGTTCCACCGCATGTCCATACCATCATGTACACAGGTTCGAGTATATATGTAATATTAGTGCCTGTCACATGGGTAATACTGCATGTCTTGAAAAATCTCACAAAACCTTAAAGCAAAGTATATTATACTCACTGTATAAATGTATGTGGCTTTAGGTCTATTCCACGCAAATATATACTGTAAAATAAGGTATCCACTTGAGTGTCTGTGGCAAGAATAAGGTATACTCACCATCAGCAATCCCTCTTAAGCTAATTGGCTATTTGTATTCGGCTCAGATCTAATTACATGTGTGTACACGTATTATGCCTGCTAACTTTGATCCTTTCAAGATTATCATGCGTACATGTGCACACCCATGTCCTTTATTGTATTTGCGCATGCAGTTGTGTGTGCAATCTGGTCGATGGTATCATTATTCTATAAAGTACTTCCTTCGTTCCAAATTATAAGTCGCTTTAACTTTTTTAGCACATCCATTTTGCTATGTATCTTGATATAATATATGTCTAGATACGTAGCAAAATGGATGAACCAAATAAATCAAAACAACTTATAATTTGGAACAAAGGGAGTAGTAGACTACTCAACTTATAAAGTACACTCATTATTCATTGTTGATCTTGCAACTTCATTATAATACTACCGAGAGTGTGAACATGGATTTATGGATTATTATTATAAACCACTTGCCAAGAAGTCTTCTCCCTCTGTCCTACAAAATCAATATAATGCCAATGTTACCGATGATTGGTCAAGCTCAATTGATAATTGTACTGTGTAATCCATCATCACTGAACAAAGAGGCATGTATCTTACCGAAAAAGGCTAACCTTAACTCTCAGGGGATGCTACTGTCAGTATCATTGGTATCTGAAATTTAAAGCACGACACAAGCTTTTTTTTACTACAGTATAGTATGACATATGCATTTCATGCTAACCAAATTTAGCAGTTTCTAATACCATCAAGATAGTCAATGGAAACCAAATGCACAATAATTGAAACTGAATGTCCTTGGTCTAAAATACCAGAGATACGCACGGCATTCTAAATTTACAGGTTATCTCAAGTACTAAATTATAGCATATCTCTAAAAATTACCAGCAGTTAGATATTTAATTTAATAAAAAGTGTCAGTTTAGCTTTTCAAGGTACTAACTAACTAATAGGGATCCTTCCTATTCAGATCTGAGGGAGAGAGGGGAAAACGACGGAAACTCACCTTGGGCCTGGAGGGTGTTGCTCGGCACAGGAAACGTCAGTGGTGTCGCAACTCGCAAATCCCAGTCACGCGAGCCTGGTCAGTGTGCGTGGACGCGAGGTTGACTCTGCCACCTTGGAGGTGAATCAAAACCAGGGATTGTAGGGGCGCCGCGGGCCGGGACACGCAGTCGACAGCGGCGGCACAGGCACTGCCTGGGACCGGTGGGTGATGAGCAGTTGTAGATCGAGCCAGTGGCGAAGTGGAGGGTAGACGCCCTTGCGGCGGCGAGGCGGCAAAGTGGAGCGCAAGCCCTTGCGGCGGCAGAGTGGAGCGCCGGCTTCGGCGGTGCGCTTGGGAGGACGAACGGTGTGTGGGAGCTGGGAGGGTGACGGCGGTGGCTTGGCGAGGTCGTCCGGTGGCTTCGCGGTCGCGGGTGCAGGGGTCGCAGGCGTCGTGTCCGACGGCGGTGGTGTGTGCTGGTCGAGTCCGAGGAACGGAGGTGCTATGACGTTGCAGAAACTGCGTCGGTGCGTGGCGTTTGGTGATTATGTTCATTGGTGACCGAGCGTGAGATGTGGGTGATCGCTTTCCTTGTTTGACCGTTGCTTTCTTTGTTTGACATCGCACACAACGAGCAGAGAGAGGTCGAGGCAATCGGAGCCAGGGAGGCAAATTTTACCATGACTTTCCTTGTTTGTAGCGCATGCAAAACTGGAGTTTTTTAATAGCGTGCGAGGGGAGGCAAGCTGATTGCGGTTTCCTTTTCTGTCGCAGGGGTAGACCGCGGAGGTGAGGCGATGATTATCGCAGCGGACACAACCATTGGCTCACGTTAGAATGTCGCACCAAAAAGTGTCTACTCTTTAATTTTTTTAGTTGTGGGAGATGCATATTATGGCTGAAACTTTAAAAATACATAGTAAATAGTAGAAAAATCGAAAAATAGTAAATTAGGACTTTTTAGAATTCTTGTGAGTAGATCTATGCAATGGAGTTATAATATGATATGTTTTAGTAAAAAGTTTTTGCTGTTTTTATGTGTTTATTTATTTATCTTGGAAATTAGGGTTTCTAGGAATAAATTCATATTTGAAGTTGTGGTGCTCCAATTGCTATGAAATTTTTATGGTAGGCTACTGATGCTATATTTGTGCCGTGGTAAAAATTTCAAGTTCAATGACTGTAACGCCCCAGAGTCCAAACGGCTCAGATCCACTCTGCACGCTGAATGAACCACACATACCACCATCCCACTTATGCTTTCGTCCTCGCTTCGCATAAAAGGATTAACCCGGGGATGGTGAGATGGACTCTAGAAGCCTTATATGATGGTCTATCCCACTCTAAACAACCAAGGTGGGATTAAACTCTCTACAATATCTTATAACATTCACATAGGCCACTATGGGCCAAATTCTAAATTGGGCCGGGTGTGACATACACCCCCCCTCAAAGAACCTGACGTCCTCGTCGGTCCCAACATACCCACAATCAGGCAAACGATAACCAGGAACGTTCCCTCTTAGCACACGCGACCGTGCGCCCAGTACCGGCACATGTGCCACGCCATGCACTCCGCAGAGCCTACACGCGCAATGAACCCCATGTCCAGCCCTTGGCCCGCACGCGCCCGTGGCTGCGAAGGTCGGCTCTGATACCATTTTGTAACGCCCCAGAGTCCAAACGGCTCAGATCCACCCTGCACACTGAATGAACCACATATACCACCATCTCACTTACGCTTTCGTCCTCGCTTCGCATAAAAGGATTAACCCGGGGATGGTGAGATGGACTCTAGAAGCCTTATATGATGGTCTATCCCACTCTAAATAACCAAGGTGGGACTAAACTCTCCACAATATCTTATAACATTCACATAGGCCACTATGGGCCAAATTCCAAATTGGGCCGGGTGTGACATACACCCCCCCTCAAAGAACCCGACGTCCTCGTCGGGCCCAACATACCCACAATCAGGCAAACGATAACCAGGAACGTTCCCTCTTAGCACACGCGACCGTGCGCCCAGTGCCGGCACATGTGCCACGCCATGCACTCCGCAGAGCCTACACGCGCGATGAACCCCATGTTCAGCCCCTGGCCCGCACGCGCCCGTGGCTGCGAAGGTTGGCTCTGATACCATTTTGTAACGCCCCAGAGTCTAAACGGCTCAGATCCACCCTGCACACTGAATGAACCACATATACCACCATCCCACTTACGCTTTCGTCCTCGCTTCGCATAAAAGGATTAACCCGGGGATAGTGAGATGGACTCTAGAAGCCTTATATGATGGTCTATCCCACTCTAAACAACCAAGGTGGGACTAAACTCTCCACAATATCTTATAACATTCACATGGGCCACTATAGGCCAAATTTTAAATTGGGCCGGGTGTGACATACACCCCCCTCAAAGAACCCGACGTCATCGTCGGGCCCAACATACCCACAATCAGGCAAACGATAACCAGGAACGTTCCCTCTTAGCACACGCGACCGTGCGCCCAGTGCCGACACATGTGCCACGCCGTGCACTCCGCAGAGCCTACACGCGCAATGAACCCCATGTCCAGCCCCTGGCCCGCACGCGCCCGTGGCTGCGAAGGTCGGCTCTGATACCATTTTGTAACGCCCCAGAGTCCAAACGGCTCAGATCCACCCTGCACGCTGAATGAACCACACATACCACCATCCCACTTACGCTTTCGTCCTCGCTTCGCATAAAAGGATTAACCCAGGGATGGTGAGATAGACTACAGAAGCCTTATATGATGGTCTATCCCACTCTAAACAATCAAGGTGGGACTAAACTCTTCACAATATCTTATAACATTCATATGGGCCACTATGGGCCAAATTCCAAATTGGGCCGGGTGTGACACACTCCAAAATTTTCAATTTTGGATTGTGTATGAAAAACACTAAATAAAATAAATGATTTCAATATTTGAATAAATTTATTAGACAAGTTAAGTTGCTGCTAATTTAAATATAGAAAATTGTGGTTTCAAACTTTTTCATATTAATTTGATAATGTGTTGTTTGTGTGATGCTTGTCTTTGGTGTTGGTGAGTGCTATTATTTTCAAAATACCATAGGACGACGTTTACTTCTCACCGGAAAACGTTTTGGTATTTTCGGGATTTAAAATTTCAATTTTCATGAGCTTAATTTTTTTCCTTGATCTCTTCATCAATCTTTTCATGAGCCCAAACCTATTTAGTTGAGTTCCTTATCTTTCCAAGAGTCTCCAGGATTTTTCCCGTAATTTTTCTGAGCTCCGGACTATTTTTCACGGCCAAAAAGATAATTCTAGATTTTCTGGAATTATTTTTATTCGCGGAATTAAAATAATCCCGAAATTAAGAAAATCCGAAAAATTTCCAAACCATACAACTATATATATGCCGGCGTAGCCCTCGACGCCCTGGTTTCAGAAGTACAACCCTTATCGCGAGTCGCCGCTCGTAGCTCACTCCACCTCTTGCCGAAGTTCTGTATCTATAGCTTGCGTTCCGGCGAACTCTCCGACGAGCTTTTCCGGCCAAACCGTCGCGTCTCGACGCCAGCCACCACCACCAAGAGGCAGCCCTCGTCGTTTTCTACACCGTGGTATATCCGTTTGTGCGAATCCATCGCCGTTTCATCGAGTTCCCATCTCATCTTGCTTCACTCCGGCGACGTTCCACCATAGCTGACCGGAACTCCTCCAAGCCCAAGGTAGAAGATGATACTATTTATAGTTTTGCCACTAAACTTATTTTGATCGTAAAATCTTTGTTTTAACTCCGATTTGACCCGTTCAAGTTGCGTTAGATTCGTATTTACGAGCTCTAAATGTTAGTGTTATTATACAGTAGGTTTAGAAAATTTAATTTTCGAGTTTATATTAAAGTAATTATTTATCTAAAGGAAAATCTTAGAAAATTCATAACTTTTACGTTTTAAATCTGATTTTTGTGATCTTTACGTCTGTGTGATCGTAGTAACGTGTAGAATAGTTTTATAAGCTTTTTAAATTGTTTTTCTACTATTGGTTAGGTTTTCTACCTTTAATATTCGATGTTAGATTTAATCTATTGTTTTACTAAAGAAAATCTCGTTTAATTCATAACTTATTTGTTTTAATTTCGAATTAGTCTGTTCAAATTGCAATGGATTTATAACAACATAAACTACTTATTAGTATTCATGTTTTCCTTATCAAAATCTTTGGAATTTCATGGTTTGAATCATATCTTAAATAACAATTATGTAACTGAGTTTTGTAAAGAAAATATGATTTGTTTTACTTTAGTTTTATAATTCGAATCTAAATTTGAATTAAATTATAATCTCTATAAAATATCTTATATATGTTTTTATACCATTAAGATACATGAAGTTAATAGTTTTATGGGTAAATCTATCGGTAGTTGTATCTTTTCAGCCGTAGCTCCGACTAGCGTGCTTTTCGCGACTTTGTGTTCGTAGCGAGGCGTAGAATCGTGTTTCAAACTCCTTTATTTATTTTTGTATGATTGGTGTACAGTTCTAATATAGATCTATTGTTTGCTTCGTGTATGATTGTATGGATGCTTGTGTGGTGCTATATGGTTCAATCAATCGGTGAGGTTTACGTGGTGATTAAAAAGCTATTCTCTGAAGACTAGGAGCTAAGAAATTGGAAGCATATGATTGAAAGTTGAATACTAAAGGCTTTCGAGCGTATTGCTTTGGGGGAAAAGCAAGTTAAGGCAAGTATAACATGGGACCATCCTTGTTACCTATTCACTGAAATTATCATGCATATGCATGTGTCTTTCTTGACAACCATAAAGATTATAACTTAGCTATTGATATCTTATTTCCTTGTCACCTATGGATTGTGCATTTGGGTAGCTATTGCTAGTGCTTAATTATGAACAATGATCTTGTAATTTGATTAATGAATTATGCAATCAATCATTAAGGTGATTTTATTACTGTTGAAAAGGGGGCTAGAGCAAGGGGATATATTATTGCTCTGGTTTCTCTCCATAAGGACTTATCTATATGTGATCATCCGGAACATATAGTACAGCTGTGGGGGCTATATGGCTCTGGCTTTAGTTGTTTAAAGGACCTTTTCTGGCTTATTAGTAGTTACCTTAAATGGCGTAAGAACGACTTGCCATGTTGGGTGTAGGACAGCCTCTAATCTTATGAGTATAGCCGTGAAGGAAGTGTGTCATTTGAAAAGGGGGGTTCCTACATCTTCCTGCTGAGTGAATCTAATGGCCCTAACTTGTTAGACGAACCTTTAAGTGACTTTATATGATTTTCAGTGTTTTGGGGAGTCGCGAACCCATGCATTTGGAAGTTATGACTCACAGTGAAAGTGTACACCTCTGCGCAGAGTTAAAAACTGGTATACTAGCCGTACCCATGAATATGGGCGGCCTTGGAACATCTATAGATAGATGATCACCATTGTTATATCATGCTTAATTACTGTTGTTGTTATTATGCTCATGTTAATGCTATTCATTATCCTTATTATAATTGATCATTGGTTCATTAATGGGAATTGGTTCATCTTGATGCTACTCAATTGCTAATTATATGATGATTAAAAGCTAAACACAGTCAAATAGTGTCTAGCCTTTTGTGCCTCATGAACCCCATGATATATTTGTTGAGTTCGACATGGACTCACTCTTGCTATTTCTACCACACCTCAGTGTGTAGTGAGGTGCTGCTCAGAAGAAGGATAAAGAGGTAGTGGAGTTTTCAAAAGTCTTTCAGAAGTGTTTGGTATACGGAGCCACCAGTCAGCCGTCCCTGAGAGAAATAGAGCCTGAAGTTTAGTTAATGTTCCGCAATACTCTGATGTAAGTGTTAATATAGCTATGTATACGTTATATAATAACATTGTTTCTGATACTTTTTCATTCTGACATATGTGTGGACTTTCTGGGCACATATATGTTTAGCCTGGTTTTGTTCTTTAGAAAACCGGGTGTGACAGAGTGGTATCGGAGCGATGTTAACTGTAGGACATATGCCAAGTAGCACCGGACGTATTCTAAAACTCATTTCACTATAAAACTATTTTGTTATCCCTTGACTCATTGATTTTGACTATTTCCTTTTCCTTGTCCTATTGTATCTCCTCTTTGATAGCTTACTTTGAGCTATTATTTCTTACTCCCATAGTTTTTGTTTTCTTGTTTTTTTAAAAAATTCTGATCTCACCTGGTTCAAAGATTTGATGGCCTTTCATCATCTATAATCTTCCCATAGGATGACCACCATTATTGAAGAAGCACGTGTAGTACCGATGATGTGATGTGTGCTTATTTTGCTTGATGTGTTATTTGTGTGTTGCCTTGTTCTCGTGTTTCAAAGGTGGCTCGGAAGGTATAAGTCTTGAGGAGTAGCTCGATCTATGTTAAGTGGGGTAGGTTTTACGTAATACTCCGCATGCTGATTTCTATAGCAGTCTACAATATTTTTGTTATATCTCAAGATATGGACATGATAAATTTATGAAATTTTACTAGGAATAACTAGACTTCTGTATCTTTCCAAACCCACTGGACTTACCTTTTTATCTATTTTGAGCTAAGAGATATACCTGTTCTAAGTTGAGGTTACTGCAGTCTGGAATTCTGGAACAGTTTTGGCTAAGCTCTATTTTTTGATTAATTTAATGACAGAATCTGGAAAAGTGTTATTAATAAAAGTTGTAGATAATTTCATAAGCTTTCCAACCATGTAAAGATCACTTCATTTAGATCTTTGTAGCTTGAGTTATGCCAGATTTACTGAACTGCTAAAATTGGAATTCGTCCAGAAATTTTCTGCATTACTTCCTTATCTCGTATAAGTGAATATATCATTGGATATCTTTGAATCTTATTGATTTGCCTTGGAGTCTTACATTAGAGATGATTATGGTTATCTAGTATAAAAGGAGATGCAAGTTACTTTGGTGTCCCCTAGTTTCTTTTTCTTAAGGGGGGTAGCAAAGTTGTGAGTGTTGCAAGATGAAGGTTTCGTATGTCCTAGTGCTTCACTTGGAAGAAGTGGTTATCTCTGTGATTGGAAGTCTACTCATGTGCTAGTGTTGTTTGCTTGGGATCAGTTCTTTGTTGGATCATCTATAAGAAGCTCGGGTATTCGTCATGACTAGTCTTCACTTCAAGCTATCATCAGTTGGGAGTTCAACATTCAATTCAACATACTCTATACAAGTTAGCATGGACGACATAGGAAGGAGATGTTGGAAGTCTATAGTTAGTTTCATGAAAACTTAGATGACACCACCCCCATATCAAGTATGTTTAGTAAGTTTTAAGTGAAGGGAGTTTTCTACTTGGATATGTATTCTCTAGTGGAGTTACTATGAAGAAGAGCTCAAGAGAGTTGAATGTGGAAAGCTCTTAAGGCTGTAAGTGTGGCATTTATTGGGATTATAAGTGTGACATCTACGTGGATCACAAGAATCTGAGGGATATCTTCGTTATGTTGGTTTTGAACCTATGGTATCATCGTCAGTTTGATCCTGATCAAGATTTTTATGAATTGCAAAGTGTTGTCGCTTGGAGAGGAAAGAGTCGATACCGATGTCTTTAGCAACGAAGGGTTGTGCTAAGAAGATTCGAATGACACCATGGACTAAGAGTTGTTCGAAGTACCCGTCGATGTCTTGGAAATAGTTGAGCAAGCTACTCAGAGTAAGATGATCAAAGTATGTTGAAACTTTGGAGTGAAAGTGAGAGGATGAGGCTTCTTGAATCAAGTGGATAAGATCTATAGACAGAGTTTTCATTTCTTCGATCATCGTCTTCTGAATCTCGTTTCTACCTTATCCTGTCTTTTCAGAACAGTCTGTCTTCCTTAGCTTATATCTCTATTTTTGGATGCCCAAAAATCATGGATAAATTCTGGACAACAGTAGACTTCAATATTTTTCTCTGGCTGCAAGAACCACCCTGATAGCTATTATGGTTTGGGATTTATGAAAATCACAAGATGATGCATCTGTGCTGTCAGCAACCTGAAATAGTTTCTGTGGTGCATAGTTTTCAACTACCTTAACTGCAAAATCTGGAGAAGTGTTCTATAAGAAAGTTGTATTAAATTTGATAAGCTTTCCAACGGTATAAGCTACAATATCATCAGATTTGTAGAACTTGAGTTATAACTGTATTTCTACACTGTCATTTTTGTGCTCACGAGGAAGTGCAGGATTACTTGTTCTTGCATATGCTCATGAATCTCTTTGAGATGGTAGAAGGACATGATGGTAGTTATCACTCAGAAACAAATGCAATCTATCCATTGGTGTTCTCCAATTGATCTCTTCTTAAGAAGGTTTTGATGAACTAAATACGATACAAGATAGAGGTTTTATACGTTCTATTTCGTCACTTGTAAGCACTAGCTATCTATATGGTTGCAAAGTCATTATCGAGCACCGGTATATTTTCTTAGGGTTGGTAATCTGTTAGAACATCTACAAGGATCGTAAGGGTCTAAAGGAGACGTTTACAAAGTTGGTTTTGAGCTTGTGGCATCATCATTATTGGATAAGAGTCGATCAGGAAAGAGTGAAGACTTGCAGATCAAACTTTATCTTTCTCCCTAGTCTCTCTAAATCTCGGGACGAGATTCCTGTTAAGTGGGGTAGAATTGTCACACTCCAAAATTTTCAATTTTGGATTGTGTATGAAAAACACTAAATAAAATAAATGATTTCAATATTTGAATAAATTTATTAGATAAGTTAAGTTGCTGCTAATTTAAATATAGAAAATTATGGTATTAAACTTTTTCATATTAATTTGATAATGTGGTGTTTGTGTGATGCTTGTCTTTGGTGTTGGTGAGTGCTATTATTTTTAAAATACCATAGGACGACGTTTACTTCTCACCGGAAAACTTTTTGGTATTTTCTAGATTTAAAATTTCAATTTCCGTGAGCTTAATCTTTTTCCTTGATCTCTTCATCAATCTTTTCATAAGCCCAAACCTATTTAGTTGAGTTCCTTATCTTTCTAAGAGTCTCCAGGATTTTTCCCGTGATTTTTCTGAGCTCCGGACTATTTTCACGGCCAAAAAGGTAATTCTAGATTTTCTGAAATTATTTTTATTCGCGGAATTAAAATAATCCCGAAATTAAGAAAATCCGAAAAGTTTCCAAACCCTACAACTATATATATGCCGGCGTAGCCCTCGACGCCCTGGTTTCAGAAGTACAACCCTTATCGCGAGTCGCCGCTCGTAGCTCCCTCCACCTCTCGCCGAAGTTCTGCATCTACAGCTTGCGTTCTGACGAACTCTCCGACGAACTTTTCCGGCCAAACCGTCGCGTCCCGACGCCAGCCACCACCACCAAGAGGCAGCCCTCGTCGTCCTCTACACCGTGGTATATCCGTTTGTGCGAATCCATCGTCATTTCATCGAGTTCCCATCTCATCTTGATTCTCTCCGGCGAGGTTCCATCATAACTTACCGGAGCTCCTCCAAACCCAAGGTAGAAGATGATACTATTTATAGTTTTGCCACTAAACTTGTTTTGATCGTAAAATCTTTGTTTTAACTCCGATTTGACCCGTTCAAGTTGCGTTAGATTCGTATTTACGAGCTCTAAATGTTAGTGTTATTATACAATAGGTTTAGAAAATTTAATTTTCGAGTTTATATTAAAGTAATTATTTATCTAAAGTAAATCTTAGAAAATTCATAACTTTTACGTTTTAAATCCGATTTTTATGATCTTTACATCTGTGTGATCGTAGTAACGTGTAGAATAGTTTTATAAGCTTTTTAAATTGTTTTTCTACTGTTGGTTAGGTTTTCTACCTTTAAGATTCGATGTTAGATTTAATCTATTGTTTTACTAAAGAAAATCTCGTTTAATTCATAACTTATTTGTTTTAATTCCGAATTAGTCTGTTCAAATTGCAATGGATTTATAACAATATAAACTACGTATTAGTATTCATGTTTTCCTTATCAAAATCTTTGGAATTTCATGGTTTGAATCATATCTTAAATAACAATTATGTAACTGAGTTTTGTAAAGAAAATATGATTTGTTTTACTTTAGTTTTATAATTCGAATCTAAATTTGACTTAAATTATAATCTCTATAAAATATCTTATATATGTTTTTATACCATTAAGATACATGAATTTAATAGTTTTATGGGTAAATCTATCGGTAGTTGTATCTTTTCAGCCGTAGCTCCGACTAGCGTGCTTTTCGCGACTTTGTGTTCGTAGTGAGGCGTAGAATCGTGTTTCAAACTCCTTTATTTTTTTTGTATGATTGGTGTACTGTTCTAATATAGATCTATTGTTTGCTTCGTGTATGATTGTATGGATGCTTGTGTGGTGCTATATGGTTCAGTCAATCGGTGAGGTTTACGTGGTGATTAAGAAGCTATTCTCTGAAGACTAGGAGCTGAGAAATTAGAAGCAGATGATTGAAAGTTGAATACTAAAGGCTTTCCAGCGTATTGCTTTGGGAGAAAAGCAAGTTAAGGCAAGTATAACATAGGACCATCCTTATTATCTATTCACTGAAATTATCATATATATGCATGTGTCTTCCTTGACAACCATAGAGATTATAACTTAGCTATTGATATCTTATTTTCTTGTCACCTATGGATTGTGCATTTGGGTAGCTATTGCTAGAGCTTAATTATGAACAATGATCTTGTAATTTGATTAATGAATTATATAATCAATCATTAAGATGATTTTATTACTGTTGAAAAGGGGGCTAGAGCAAGGGGATATATTGTTGCTCTAGTTTCTCTCCATAAGGACTTATCTGTACGTGATCATCCGGGACATATAGTACAGCTGTGGGGGCTATATGGCTCTGGCTTTAGTTGTTTAAAGGACCTTTTCTAGCTTGTTAGTGGTTACCTTAAATGGCGTAAGATCGGCTTGCCATGTTGGGTGTAGGACAGCCTCTAGTCTTATAAGTATAGCCATGAAGGAAGTGTGCCATTTAAAAAGGGGGGTTCCTACATCTGCCTGCTGAGTGAATCTAATGGCCCTGACTTGTTAGACGAACCTTTAAGTGGCTTTATATGATTTTTGGTGTTTTGGGGAGTCGCGAACCCATGCATTTGAAAGTTATGACTCACAGTGAAAGTGTACACCTCTGCGCAGAGTTAAAAACTGGTATACTAGCCGTGCCCACGGATATGGGCGGCCTTGGAACATCTATAGATAGATGATCACCATTGTTATATCATGCTTAATTACTGTTGTTGTTATTATGCTCATGTTAATGCTATTCATTATCCTTATTACAATTGATTATTGGTTCATTAATGGGAATTGGTTCATCTTGATGCTACTCAATTGCTAATTATATGATGATTAAAAGCTAAACGTAGTCAAACAGTGTCTAGCCTTTTGTGCCTCATGAACCCCATGATATATTTGTTGAGTTCGACATGGACTCACTCTTGCTATTTCCACCACACCTCAGTGTGTAGTGAGGTGCTGCTCAGAAGAAGTATAAAGAGGTAGTGGAGTTTTCAAAAGTCTTTCAGAAGTGTTTGGCATACGGAGCCACCAGTCAGCCATCTCTGAGAGGAATGGAGCCTGAAGTTTAGTCAATGTTCCGCAATACTCTGATGTAAGTGTTAATATAGCTATGTATACGTTATATAATAACATTGTTTCTGATACTTTTTTATTCTAACATATGTGTGGACTTCCTAGGCACACATATGTTTAACCTGGTTTTGTTCTTTAAAAAATCGGGTGTGACAATGACTGAGTTATTGATTCACCTTGCTTAGTGCTTAATAAATAGTTTTAAAATGATTTATAATAAAATTAAGAATTCAAATGATGTTTTCTGTAGATGTGATGAATAAAAAAGTTGTATATAACTTTTTTATCTTGCTTGTCCTGAAGTTTAATGATTTTAGGCTTAGTGGTTTATGAGTTATAGATTTTATAAGTTTGCTGTCAGCTTTTGCATGTGCTCTGGATAGATCTGGATGATTGAATTGTTTGGCTTATTTAAAAATGGAATCGTGCTTTGGTGATAATATAAGAGTTGTAGTACTTTTTTTAATCTTTCCAAATTATTTAAGATCACACCTTTTGGTGGTCTAAATCTCTAGATATAGCTGTATGAAGTTCAATGGCAGATTCTATCTAAATCTGTATAGAGATTTTTTTGTGGTATTGTTTGACCTTGTTAGCTATAAAATCATCTTGTGCTGATAATAATAAAGTTATATAGAATTTGATAAGCTTTCTAAAAAGTTAAGAATCATATTTTTTGGATGTCTTGAACCCCAGTTATGCTTTTCTGAAGTTCATATCAGCTTTTCAGTCCATGTTTATACATATCTACTTCTTGGTGTGTTTTGACCATGTTAACTAATGAATCAGCTCTGGATGTTAATAATAAAGTTGTAGAAAATTTATTTAGCTTTCCAGAAAGTCTAAAGTCATCCTTTTTGGATGTGTCTAGCTCCATCTATGGTTAAAACATGTGACTGTTGTGCTGCTGTCCTGAATGTGCTTGCTTTGGTGGATTGCTTTAGCTTGCTCTTATTTTGAGTAAATATGTTTAGTAGTATTAGCTCATGGTTTCAGTGGTGATATATTAATATACCTTGTGTTGTTGTATGTAGCTAGTGCTTTGGTGTAAATGCTTGCAATGACTTACTTGAGTAACTAGTATGCCATGCTTGATGTGCCTTGCTCTCTAGTGCTTAAGTAATGAGTGTGACCTTGTACTTGCCTCTAGTTGCCTTCCTTTTATTCATACATATGCATTGTTGCACCTCATCTAGGTACGCTAGATGAACCACGAGAAGGATATGATGTTGGAGTCGAACCCGAAGACGGTGTTTGGTGGACCTATCCCAAAGATGGAAGGACTAAGCAAGTGTCAAGATGGAAGATACTTGCCAAGCGAGTCTCATCTAATAAACACTGACCTAGTGTTGGATCCCAGGTAAGCCCCGGAGTATTCTAAATCTCCTACCCATTCTTTTTATAAATGTACATGAGTATAACTTTTGTATGATGCATTAGGTAATAGGAGTTGGATGAAACCGTTAGTGCATTTTGATCTACCTTGTCCACTATGTATAAATGCTTGTGCCCTTACTAGATGAGTAGGCCGATCTCTACTTAGCCATGCTTAGACCGGTGGAAGTGGGTGATTTTCTATCACCTACGAAATAGGTGGATAATCTGATCACGGTTGGCTATATTTGCTATCATGGAAATAACCATGTGTTGATGTATAAATGGAGATCAGGCGGGATGGATGAGCAACAAGGCATGGATGTCTTGTGTGCATGTAGTTCCTGTCTATGTTAGTTAAGGACCGATCTGTTGTTGGACATCAGTCAAGATTAAATGCATGCCTCACACTTAGTTGGAAGGATAACTCATTCCGACTGTGAAGCCTAGTAGCCCTGTTCGGGCCAGGGATCGGACCACTTGGGTGCACATACAGGATGAAGTAAGGATGTGTGGGGCTACAATTTGACCAAGGGCAGGTTGGAACCTGATCGTCCTGGCGACTGATTGTACCCTGGGTATGCGGCCTCGGGCCGGACCCATGACTGTTTCCCAAATAGTACCAACGGTGACCTAAAGCGACCCCGACAGGGGAAGTGTGGTTTGTGTGAGGAAATTTCACCAGCTGGTTAGGAATCGATTCAAATCACCATCTCTCCTTGATAGTGAGAAGTTGACTGTTCTTCCTTCATCGTAGTAAATTAAACTATGGAATATGATGGTGGTTATATTGATGAGCATGCCAAACTTGATATGGTTACTATTGCTTATTTAATCTTAATCAAGTGATTGCTATAGACTAGGTGCAAATCTAGCTATGATAAGCTTCACTAAACTTGATGCTAAAACTTGACTAAAAGATTGAAAGTAGGGACCCATGATAGTAATGCTCTTTTTGCAAAGTTATGCTATCCAACCAACTCCACCAAATAAGCCTTGCATATCCTTGAGAGTCTTTTTATTTCTCACCTATTGGGTAAGTCTAGCTGAGTACATTCGAGTACTCAGGGTTTAGCCCACCATGTTGCAGGTGAAGTTCTCGGCCTGTTGAAGATGGTGGCTAACCGTCGGTGAGTTCGGTGATTCTATATAGCCTTCTTATCTATATGCTTTTGTCAGGAGGATGTCACTTATACTAGCAATATATTCGGAACTTGTATTATTGTAATCATTTGAAAGCTATGTTGTTTCACTAATCAGTTTTGGAAACCCAATATTTGTATTCTTATTTGTAAACTCAATTGTAATATTATTTCTGCTACAACTCCGTGTATGTGATATGTATTTGCTTAATCAAGCGATCTTAGTTGTGAAGTTGATTTACCGAGGTCTTTCGTGACACTCGGCAGACTGCCGGGTTTATATAAGTGAAAGTATGCGTATGTCAACGTGTTTGGCGGGGACAGTCGTACTTGATCTTGTATAAATTGGGCGGTTATGTCACAAAAATCATCGAAACCATGAGTCTAGGGATTTCATCTATAGTTGGTGCACCAATCTATGATGAGTGTTTCCTTCTCTGGCAAAATTTTGAAGTTATCTCCATTGAACACTGTGATCGGGAAGCAAATAAGGTGGCACACAAAGTAGCTAGAATAGGTTTATCTTCGAAAGATAATTGTATTTGGGTCGATGAACCTCCTAGCTCTATTCTTGAAACTATGGTAAATGATGTTGTTGGTACATAGTACCCCGGGTACCCCACAAGAAAGGGAGAAGATCTAGTCTGACTAGATTTTTTCTCATGTAATCCTAGTAACATTGATATCATGTAATCCTATTAGAACTTCTATATTGTAACCGACTAGGACTCCTGCCCCTTGGACTATATAAAGGAGGGCAGAGTTCCCTAGATTAGCACCTCATCACCTCTCAATACCTCAGACCTCATGGTCAAAACCCCAAGCATAGGGCGCAACATACTATTCATCCCAGATTGGACGTAGGGACGTCGATGTTATTTCGGTAAACTGAACCAGTATAAATCATTGTCCCTGTATTTACCATTGAGTTATTCATACACCGATGCCCCTATCGATGCAGGACCCATGGGGTACCTCACAAGAAAGGGAGAAGATCTAGTTTGGCTAGGATTCTTCCCATGTAATCCTAGTAATGTTGCTATCATGTAATCCTGTTAGGACTCTACATTGTAAATCGACTAGAACTCTTGCCTCTTGGACTATATAAAGGAGGGCAAGGCTCCCTAGATCCAGAGAGAAAAATAGATCTCAGATAATAGGAATAGACCTCACGGTCTAGACGCACTACAACCATCTCTACCGATATAAAGAGAGGTTGTAAGCAACCTTGTACAAGAGACAAGATAATACAATCAATCCTACGCAAAGGCTAACGCCGACTAGACGTAAGGTTATTACTCGATCACGATCGAGGGCCCAAACCAATATAAATCGACTATCTCTGTATTCACCGTCGAGTTCTAGCACACGCCGAAGCCCGAACAACTATCCCGAGTACTCCCGTTGCAGGCTATCGGTGGTCAAGCACCAACAGCTGGCGCGCCAGGTAGGGGCTTTCGACGCAATTGCGTTCAAGAGCTCGAGGGACCTCAAGATCATCAGCGTCATTCGTGGTAACCCGGATTATCATGGCAATGACAACCTTCCAACGACGTGTGGCGGGACTCCATGTCTCAAGCCAGCAGCTTCGACTCGCCTAGGTTTTTGGTCAAATCAACACCAGGAAAGTCAGCAAGGCAAAGCTCACGATCAGATCGGAATCTGCTTAGCATGCACACCGTATCGACAGTCAAGGCGATAGGCAGACCATCTACAAATAATCAAGAGATTTGCATGCACCTAGGCATCACGTATATACAAGCATACATGCATCAGGATATGGACAAGATTAATTCACATGCACATGCATCGCGCAAATCAAATTCAACTTTGACTCTGTCCTGCCAAGTCCAACTCAGTCTCACCAACTCCGACTATGACGGGGCCGAGTCCATCCCCTTCTCGCCGAATTTAACTATGAGCCACGGTGTCCTGCAAGCAAGCAAGCAAGGCCAAGGTGTATGTGTGTATATGCATGCACGAACACCTCAAGCAAACCATGACCAAGTATCAGATCCTGTTGACTCTGCTTCGACTCGACTACGTTCGGCTACGGCTAATATGGCTTCACCATCATACTCCTGGCTACTCCGACTACTAGGCTGTTGACATCTCTAACATGATTACAAATAAGGTAGGTCAAACCTTTCCTTAGCAAAGGCATTAGAAATGTTCGGGACATCTCTTAGCATTGCTTAAGCCAGGTTGTCATCCTAACACAATACCAAAAGATGTGGTTGTACTTATGATCATAGCACTTATAAAATATGAATAAAGGTTATCCGCAAGCACACAGATAAAATACACCTATTGTAGCATTTCACCTAGGAAAGTTTCAGGTATCGTTATTTATAATTCTACCCCTGGGAAGACACTTGGAGGAATAAGAATAAAAACTATAACTTACACTTATGATAAGAGCTCCACTAGATCAATTCTCAAAACAAGGATCAATCATATCATAATAAAGAATAATTAATAACAGATCATGGTAATCCTAAAAGGGGTTCCACCGAGCATTTTCCTTCTTGGGCGTGACTCTAGAAAGAACTAGAAAATAGAGACTAACTCCTAGGATTATTCTAACTATAGGTCATTGAGCTACATCAATTAGTGCAATTATATTTAGCAATCATGGTCAAGGTAACCTCATATTCATACTCAAGAGACATTGCTAAGGTGGATCAGGAACAGAGCAAGATATCACCCCGCAACTCAGCCTTACTAATCCTATATTCGGGGAGTGGACTACAGAGGACTCAATGAAGCTATAATAGTCACCTTTGTGATCTACCACATGGCCCAGAACATAGGGAGCACTCGCAGATAGATATTGTCTAAGCATCATGCTTACACAACTTCTACCACTCACCCCTTGATCATTAGAATGAGCGTTATATGAACAAGAGTATAAACACAAAACTACTCCAACTATACTAAACATATAATCAACATAGGCAATGAACATTATAATTATGAATCTAGAATTATACCAAGTCCTATCAAATATTCGACTCATACACAAACTAGAACAAGAACTAGAGGATCAACACGAACTAGACAAGAACACGATGAACTAGACAAGAATATGATGAACTATAAGATGAACAAGATGAACTAGAAGAACAAGTAGATAAAAGACAAATAGCACAAATAGATTAATAATGTTAAATACAAGAGAGAAGTATAAGGCTATACCTAGCCTCATCGCGACTAGATCCAGAATCCAAGCGTTGCTTGCCTCCTCTAATTCCTATTCTTATGTTCTAGCTATGCCCTAGCTGGTGGAGCTCTAGGTTATCCTTTTGAGGGACTACCTTGAACTGAACAATGATGGATTGATTATGAGATGATTCAGGAGGGGGGAGGTCTGCCTTTGCTTATATAGCCCGGTGGGATGAACCACGGTCCTCGGATCAAACAGACATGAAACAATGGTCAAGATGCGTCATAGGGGTCAGTTGGAGGCCGCCACGCAAAGGGGGACCCACTTGGTAGGGGAGCTAGGCCGGCTAGCCTGACATGTGGGGCCGGCTGGCCCTACCTAGCAGCCATCAGGCCTCTGCTTTGTTCCCGTGCCTTCTAGTGTCTTCTGCGTCCTTCTAGTGCCACTTTCTGATCCGTTCGCATAATGAGTCGTGTCTTGAGTGACTTCCTTCCTTCCCAGCTTCTGGATAAATCTCTGTAAAAAAGATTATTTTGCAAAGCTATGGAATCTTATCGGTTTAGTCCCTGGTCTTATGATGATGATGGTTCTAGGGTCTTCTAGAGTCTTCCAAGTCGTATTTATCGAGGACTTCTTCTCCGGTGCTCCAAATATGGAAAATGATATGTCTGTCTCGATCGTCTCGACAAGCTCTTCGTAATGGTGTGCTCAGATTCTTCACTTGAGATACCTTTATATAATGAAATACTACATATCCTGCAAAACAAGTGAGAACAACACAACTCGTGAAACTCATTAGAATAAACTCCTATAACCCTACTTCACACATTATTTCAGACCTTTTCCTGAAGTAGTTGACGATTAAAAATTAGAGTTAATTAATGTCAACATGGGCTACGGCAATTGAATACTTTGATAGGATATCTGACTACTCAGCTTCATGTCCGAGTCCTCCAGCCGCTTGTCCGAGTACTCAGCCACGGTGACTACTACTCGGTTGCAGTAATTGACTACTCAGCCGCAAAGGTCAAACTGATGCTCAGGGACTCCTAAGTCTAAAATGCCAGGATCACAAGCCAATCGGCCATGAATCAAGCTAAGTCAAGCTTTAATATTCTTTCTAAATATTATTTGATATTTATATATCTTATGATGTTATTTATGTGCCTCCGCGGCCATACCATTCCCGAACTTCTCTTACAGCTCCACACTTGAAGACGGAACGACTTCTGAGTACTCGACGATGGCTTCCGGCATGGAGATCGTCGTTGAGTCATCATCATCTGGCACCTCTCACTGCCCGACATCGTCAAGGATGACTAATCGTCGTCACCTATGGCACATGCGCGTGTGAGATTGTTGTCAAGACGGGGCAAGTTCAAATACTTTCTGAAGCCTTACGACCGCATCAAGGCACCTGAGCTGCAAACACCAAGGCATTTAGGCCACATCAGGCCGCTTCAATGATAGCCAGCTTCCTCAGACAGTAGGCTACTCGACTACAAAATCTACCCAGACAAGGCAGTACAAACAACGTGCGCTCTGGCCCTGGGCATAAATCAACCTTCAATTGCCAGAAGATCGATCAAATTCATCTAACATCATGCAGTCGCAGAGAACTTTTTTGCTCATACTCATGCATGTCTGACTACGTGGACCCAAACACAAGGCACTTAAGAAGGAAGACATGCAAAGCCAATAGCAAGAAGGAAGGCGTACGTACATCTACATGGAGGTCGACTACAGAAAGTTCACATTTACACGTGCGGGTGTATGGACATATCTCTTACGTATGCTTGGCCGAGTACATCAAAGCCAGAAGCAAGGTCACGTCCAAATCTTCAAAGTTCACGTACAGAGGCCCATGCAAGCATGCATCGACCCAACCATGGATGCTTTCCCAAACTACTCGGTTCAACGATGAATTACTTTTCAGTGACATTACATGTCACGTGTGCTATCAAGCTACTCCATACCGTTTGGATCAGGGTGCTGATCTTGAGCGGCACGTCAGGTGCCTTGATAAGTACACGACAGATGACTATTTTCAAGCTATAGAGGATGCATACATAGTTATAGATAGTCATGCTCGGCGATCGGTATTAAAGAACTCAGATCAGACAGGGGAAGGTCGCTCCCGGTGTGTTCATTAAATAACCTAGTGCGATAACCCCTGAACTCCTAGCTCTAACCAATCAGATCTTGGTCATTACTTCAGCTCAGATCAGACAGGGAAAGGTCACTCTCGGTGTGTTCATCAAACAACCCGGTGCGATAACCCCTGAACTCCCAACTCCAACTACTTAGATCCTGGTCATCGCTCAAGCTCAGATTGTAGAGGGAAAGGTCGTGTGCGATAACCCCTGTACTCCTAGCTCTAACTACTTAGATCCTGGTCATCGCTCAGGCTCGTATCGGATAGGGGAAGGTCACTCCCGATGTGTTCGTCAAACTACCCGGTGCGATAACCCCTGAACTCCCAGCTCCAACCACTCAGATTCTAGTCGTCGCTCTAGCTCGGATCGGATAGGGGAAGGTCGCTCTCGGTGTGTTCGTCAAACAACACGGTGCAATAACTCCTAAATTCCTAGCTCCAACCACTCAGATCCTGGTCATCGCTCAGGCTCAGAACAGATAGGGGAAGGTCGCTCCCAGTGTGTTCGTTAAACAATCCGGTGCGATAACCCTTGAACTCCCGGTTCCAACCTTCAAAGCATCAACAAGCAACAACATGAAAGATAACCAAGAACTCCAAGCCAAATGCTACAGCACAACCAAAGACTACCCGGAAATAAGCTGACTTATTGTATACACATACATGGAAGACGTACATGCAGCAACATTCAAGAAAGACACATGTATGTACATGAGTACAAGGCAAAGACGTATAAGAACCATGCAAGATGATGACAAGATTTTCCACCCTACAAAACTAGTTTGGACTTATTCAAAGAAACAAGAGTTAAGAAGATGCAAGACACACAGATCGATCGAGATGACAAAGAACGCATACACCATGCAAGATAATCAAAGAGGGTCATGCAAAATTTATGACAAATGCAAGCCATGATGTGCAAGCAAGGAAAATTATATTACTTAGCGAGCAACTGAGCCATCCAAGTATCATCAACTCGTCAAGACATGTCAGGCCAAGAATCTTGAGTAGTTTCTACCCGGATAAGAGCAAAAGAGCTAAAAAGATGCTTGAGCTCGCAATCCCAAGTCTTTTTAGACTTGGATGAGAGTAAGAAGGCTGACAAGTCAACACTCAACCTATCATAGGTTGTTTTTATGGCCTAGATGAGAGCCAGAGGATGCTCGCCCTATCCCGAGTTGTTTTCACAAACGGATGAGAGCAAAAGAGCTGAAAAGATGCTTGGGCTCGCTATCCTAAGTCTTTTCAGGCTTAGATGAGAGTAAGGCTAATAAGCTGATACTAGAACCTATCATGAGTTGTTTTTACAGCCTGGATGAGAGCCAGAGGATGCTCACCCTATCCCGAGTTGTTTTCACAACCGGATAAAAGCAAAAGAGCTGAAAAGATGCTTGAACTCGCTATCCTAAGTCTTTTTAGGCTTAGATGAGAGTAAGGCTAATAAGTTGACACTCAAACCTATCCTGAGTTGTTTTCATGACCTGGATAAGAGCTAGAGGATACTCTCCCTATCCCGAGTTGTTTTCACAACCGAATGAGAGCAAAAGAGCTGAAAAGATGCTTGAGCTCGCTATCCTAAGTCTTCTCAGGCTTAGATGAGAGTAATGCTAATAAGCTGACACTCGAACCTATCCTAGGTTATTTTCACGGTCTGGATGAGAGCCAAAGGGAGCTTGCCCTATCCCGAGTTGTTTTCACAACCGGATGAGAGGAAAAGAGTCGTTCTAGGACCCCCGTTCGTGACTCCTGCCCTAGCGCCGCCGTCGCCGCAGCCGCCGCTGCCATCCACCATCGTTGGTCCCCCTCCCTTCTCCTCCGACATCTCGCTGGGGGCTGAAGGGAGTGGGGATCCATTGTTTTTAATAAGTTTTTCCTAGTAGATTGAGTCATTAGGGTTAGTGTCTCTCCATGCCAAATTACTTGGTACTGGAGTTTTATCTCCTCCTTTTTCTCATCTCTGTCGATGGTGAAGGAGAAGGGTAGAATCATTTTCTCCATGGCGGCTCCGTTGAAGATGAGGGTGACAATGTCGGCGTCAGCATCTTCATCGACATGACGACATAGAGACTTTTGTTTCCGGACGGTGGCATCAAGGAGGAGATGATGTCGCCTCCATGGAATAATTTTCTCCGGTCTCTTCTCTGTTTTGTTGTGGTTAGATTTGGCCATGATAAAGGACTAGGAAGAATAATTTTTAGATTAGTCTTCCTTACTCTTCAGTGGTAGAAAGAAGAAGAAAGACACCAGAAAGAAGAAGTTCCTCAATTCCGCCTACAGGAATATTGGCTGTTGTTCGTTAGACATTTGTTCTTAGGCCATTTGCCGAGTGTTTGCTTGTGCGGTCATCTATACTGTAAAGCATCTAACAGGTTAGGTTTTGAGTTGTGCTATTCACAGCGTGGGTACTATTTTGTAATCCAGAGTGCTTGTAATGTGTTGATGTACCTAGCTATCATATAATATAATTCTTCTTTCGTCGCAAAAAAAAGAGCTGAAAAGATGTTTGAGCTCGCTATTCTAAGTCTTTTCAGACTTAGATGAGAGTAAGGCTAATAAGCTGACACTCAAACCTATCCTGAGTTGTTTTCACAGCCTGGATGAGAGCCAGATAACGTTCGCCCTATCCCGGAGTTGTTCAACCCAAATAAGAGCGAAAAAGTTAAAAAGATATTTGAGCTCGCCTATCCCAAGTCTTTCTAGGCTTGGATAAAAATAAGAAAGCTAACAAGCCAACACTTGACCTATCCTGGATCGTTTTCACGGCATGGATGAGAGCCAGAAAGAGCTCGATCAACCCCAAATTGTTACAGCTCATGAAAGAACTCGACAAGACAGCAGAAGAGAGAACAGAAGGTTGCCAAAGAACTCGGATTTTCCAGAAACAACCTGGATGATACTCAAAGCCACTCAGATAAGCAAAAAAAGGAGACAACAACTCAAAAGACAAAGTTCTTTTCATTACAAATACAAATGCTACAAAATTTACAAGATTCACAACTCGCCCGGGACTTCCCTACTTCACAAACTACTATATTCATGACTACAAGACTTCAGAGACTGCGCCAAAACACTTAAAGGATCGCAACGGGATGTTGACAGCTCAAATACCACTTACCACTGACAAAAAGAAGGCTACCTGAGAATATGACAAAAGACCCTCTATCTAAGTTCTTATTGATAAAAAAGAACCTAGATAGATGCTCGAGGGCTGCAGGGTACATATCCTCAGGAGAGATTTTCAGTTTTTCCAACGATAAAGATCCAAAACCCTCTAACTTTTTGTTCTAAAAAAGCGCACATCACTCAAGGGACTTCTTCAAGAAAAGACCACTTCAAGGCTTCTCTTCGAAGGAACCCGGACCAGGCTTGTTTCACCGAGCGAGGCTAGGGAAACAAGGAGGCTTTCGAGTTTAACCATGAAATGCTCGGGGGCTTATCGATGTGAGACCCATGGGGTACCTCGCAAGGAAGGAAGAAGATCTAGTTTGGCTAGGATTCCTCCCATATAATCATAGTAACGTTGCTATCATGTAATCCTGCTATGACTCTATATTATAAAGCAACTAGGACTCTTGTATTCTAGACTATATAAAGGAGAGCAAGGCTCCCTAGATCTAGAGAGAAAAATAGACCTCAGATAATAGGAATAGACCTCACGGTCTAGACACACTATAGCCATCTCTATCGATATAAAGAGAGGTTGTAAGCACCCTTGTACAAGAGACAAGATAACACAACCAATCCAACGCAAAGGCTAACGCCGACTGGACGTAAGGTTATTACTCGATCACGATCGAGGGCCTGAACCAGTATAAATCAACTGTCTCTGTGTTCACCGTCGAGTTCTAGCACGCGCCGAAACCCGAACAACTGCCCGGATACCCCCGTGGCAGGTTATCGGTGGTCAAACACCGACAGCCCCCCGAACAATCGCCACAGGTAACCCCGTGATGAGTTTTCGGCCACCAAATCCGATAGTTGGCGCGTCAGGTAAGGGCTTTCGACGCAATTGCGTTTGAGAACTCGATGAACCTCAAGATCAAAATTCGCTATGGCACTCGTCGGTCCTCACCGACAACTCGTTGCGGCTCTCGTTGGCCCTCGTCGACAAGCCCCCAACGCCGTCTAAGACAACTCAACATCTCCAGCGACATTCTTCCACCGCCAGCGACGAATTTGATCTCCCGAAGCTCCTTTTTGTCGTGGGAAACCAGCAAGTCTAGAGTCGGCCGTGTCGTATGCAGTGGTCCAACCGCTGCGACATCTGATCACGAGGGCTGCTAACCAAGGATCGCAGAATCAAGTCGAAGGCACGTCTGCCAACGCTCGATTCGACCACACGACACCCGACGCGGGATTCCGGCTTCACGCTCCGGTGGTGGCTCTACACGATGGCACATCCGTGCAAGCTATGAACTCTAACCCGGACACGACTCGGCTGCCTTGCACCGTGCGGAAGGCTGCACCCGAGACATACCACGTCATCTACATCACCATACGTGATTGATGAAGCAAGCAAGCAAAGCAAAGATTGTGCCTGCATGTACATGTGTCGTGCGCCAGGCCTCTAAGTCAACCATGATCCGACTCGAACACGAAGCAAGTTGTAGAGCCGCACGCTGCTGTTGAGCTGTCCGAGTACCCAGCAAGCTGTCCGAGTACCCGGCAAGCTGTTCAAGTACCCGACGAAGCTGTCCAAGTACCTGCGAACTGTCCGAGTACCCGGCGAAGCTGTCTAACTACGTCAAGTTGTCCGGCTACTACCACTCGCCGACTACTTCACTCGGCCATGAATCAAGCCAAGTTACGCTTTAATTTTTAATTTTCATAAGTCTCCAGATATTATTTGTCTTTGTGGCCATACTATCCCCGACTACTCATAGCTCCGAGCTCGTAGTCGGGATGACACCCAAAAGGTGTATAGCATGCACTCCGCGCGCATTTTCTTATCCCCGACTACTCAGCTCCGAGCTTGTAGTCGGGATGACACCCAACGGGTGTATAACATCCGCTTCGTGTGCATTCTCTTTCTTTCGCGTAGCCCGACTGCTCTAACCTTCTCTTAAAGGATTGTAAAAATACTTGAGTAATGTATATGGTCCCATCGTACATATATGACGCTTGTCTACTCGCATGGCTCACATGGTTAAGTCAATCAACCGTACGCCAGAGATTCAAGTGCCTATGAACACGAGATCGACTACTCGGGAATTTACACAGCCTAGCAAGAGCAAGACGCGAAAAAGTTTATATGCATTTCATAATGTCGAGATCCGCTCTCGATTTATTATTTTTACATGGGACCTGCTCCAGACTTGATATCTAGAATATCAATTACAACATATTTTTATATTTATCTTGCAGGGGACCAGATCTGGACCATGTCGTTAGGTGGGGTACACTCTCGAGAGTTGCCTTACTCGGCCACCACGCTGCTGGGAAGGGTACGCTCCCGAGAGCTGCCTTACTCGGCCACCACGCCGCCAGGTGGGGTACGCTCCTGAGAGCTGCCTTACTCGGCTAACACGGCGGCTATCTCCATTATTCGGATTGGGCTTCTTCGTCTCCACAACTTAGTCGGCACTAAGCTCAGGGGCTCGGTCATTACCTCGGCTTAGTCGGTATCGCTCCGACTGCGCCCAGAGGCTCAGATTTCAAAGATGAAAGACCCAGTTTACAAGCTTTCAACCACTCTTGTATCCCTGAGTATATTCTTCTCAAATTCTAGCACCGACTACAAGTACTCGGACACAGGCTCGGGGGCTATGGGATACATATCTTCAGAGGATGTTTTTAAATTCTTTGTCGATGAATTGAAGAAAAGACCCTATAACTTTTTGTTTCAAACAGCAAGAGGCTCAGGGCTACACTTAGTGAGTAAACTTTTTCGAAAAGTGCACGTCATTCGAAGATCTCAAGAAGCGCTACATGGTTTCTCTCAAGAAAGCACTCGGACGACGCTTGTTTCTAATCGACAAGACCTGGAGGAATAAGAAGAGGCTTCCAAGTTCAACCATACAGTGCTCGATGGCTTGTCAGTACATAGTACCCCGGGTACTCCGCAAGAAATGGAGAAGATATAGTTCGACTAGGATTTCTTCTATTTAATCCTAGTAACATTGCTATCCTGTAATCCGACTAGAACTTCTACATTATAACCGACTATGACTCCTGTCCCCTGGACTATATGAAGGAGAACAAAGCTCCCTAGATAGGCACCTCATCACCTTTCAATACCTCAGACCTCACGATCAAAACCCCGAGCGCAGGGCGTAACATACTATTCACCCCAGACTGGACGTAGGGACACCGATGTTATTCCGACGAACCGAACCAGTATAAATCGTTGTCTCTGCGTTCACCATCAAGTTCTGCATACGCCGATATCCTTCAAACAATCATCCTGGGTAACCCCGTGACGAGTTGCCAGTCACCAAATACCGACAAATGTAATCATGTTTAATAATCAATAAAGTGTGTCACAGGCTTCCATAAAAAAAATATATATATTGTATATTAGGCTTTATATTAAATATTATGCATTCCAAAAGGCCCGAACTAGCTAGTCGAATATGTATATTATTTCGTCCGGGCTCTCGCGAACCTAAGAATGGCATGGCAAATTAGCGAAGCAAGTTTACAGGTACTCAAACTCTTGAAGTGCAGATCGAAAAATCAAACATCCGCCATCCATCTCCGTCTGAAATCGCAGATCGAGTCATGTTTGTCTCTCAGGCATCAGGCTTCGTAGTCTTTCATCAGGTGTGGGCAATCAAGGAACAACTTCCAAGGCCTATTACCGAATCTTACGTAGGAGTATGTGTGTTGCGTGCGTACACTTGTTAATTTTGTGTTTAATAGTTCCAATTTGCAAGCCATATCTTCTTGAAATTGGGTTAGAAAATATGAATGAAGCTATCAGCCAAGAGGTGCTAGACCGGCTGGTTTAGCACTCTCATTGGCACCCTCGCGTCGCGGGTTCTAGAGCCCCAACTGTGGCGCACCCGCGCGTTGTTTTCAGGGATTTTTCCCGAGCGGGGTAAAAAAAACTCTCTCGTCTACCCCACGTTTGAAGCACAGGTTCGTGGCCAGCTCATCTCACGGAGCTGTGGTGCCGCTGTGTATGGATGGGGCAGGGGTTCGGAGGTTTTCTCGATCTGTGTGAGTAGATCTTCTTCTTAAGTGTAAAATACCCAGGGCTATCTAGCCACCGCGGATCGAGTTTTTTGAATGAAGCTATCAAAAGCCTAAGAATGGAGAATATAACTCAATCCTAAGTTCTATTATAGTTTAGGGAAATACACTATTGTTTACATTGTTATTGTTTTATTTTAATAATTAAGTTTAGGGGCTTATTTAGTAATTCGCTCAAGGCCCCCCAAATTTGTCAGGACGCCACTGGCAGGGACAGGAGTGAGATTTAAGAGGCAACGAGGGTGGGGTGAGGGGTGTGAGAGCATCTCCAACAGCTTACCAATATCTCATTCCCAATATGATGGTATTGGTGATCACCGATACTACTTTTTCAAACTATTGAGAAAAGTGTTCCAACAGATCATCAATAATCTCTCCCAATAAATAGGACCTACATGTCATATTACAATTTATTATTTTTTCTTTCATTTTATCCTGCTGCATCTTCTTCCTGCTCGCGTTCGTGCTCGCATAGAGGTGAGGTGGAGGCGTCCTCATGAACACGCCAACGCCGCCGCCCGCCGGTCCACGCCGTCACGATGCCCCCCTCTGTGGCGCTGGCGTCAAGGCATGGAGGCCGATCCTCACGTGTCAGCTCCGTGTTAGTTTGATCTTCTTCCCATTAGGCCCAACGGCCCGCTGGACCTTGATCACGCGTCCTGATCGGGGGCGCCCAACCCTATATAGTTGGTGGCCCCCGTCGCACTGCGCTATATAAAGAGGTGGGAGGCCGGCGGCTCAGGTTACGAGGTTTGACCAGCCACCACCCCATTCCTAACTCTAGTCCGATCCCGAGGGTGGCACTGCCAGCGGCGGGATGCCCCACCGGCGGCGCCACTGTACCGCTACTCCTTCATCGACACCAGAGCCACCTACACCGACGCCGTGACTGCCTCCTCCTCGAGCTCGTCAGCCAAGCCCGATGTTTTGAACCAATGTGAAATTTTGAGCAAAGATCAGTGACAGTACATTGAGATGCTTCTGGAGGATATCATTTTAAGAATATTTTACATGTTTTTCGCTGCAAAGAAAAAGTTATGGTCTTCTTGTTAAATTCGAACCAACGGGAGAATTTAATTTGAAGAACAGTTATAGTTATTCAGAAAATACAAAGTAAAAGTTTCATCCTCTAGTTAAATTGGAACTAACGAGAAAATTTAATTAGATGAGTAGAAAGATATTTATTTAAAGTTAAATTATGGTATTGTTATTTTCTGACCAACGTTGATGATAACAATATTATAATTCTACGAGTTTTATGTTTAAAGTTTAAAATCTCTGATAAATTTTGCATCAAAGTGATCAATTTTTTAGAAAATAGATAAAGATCAAGAAATGCTCCTAAAATAGAAAAATGTATTTTCATATTTTCGCTGCAATGATGATGATTATCTTCTAATTAAATTCGAACCAACAGGAGAATTTAATTTGAAGAGGAGATAATAGAATTCAGTAAATTATGATATTATTATTTTCTTAGCAAAGTTGTTTAACAGCAATATCATGATATTATTTATGAGTTATATGCATTAATTCTATTTCTGTCCAACGGTGATTTAGAATTGATGTAGAAGAATGATGTTTTATTCTATTTCTATCCAACGGTGATATAGAATAGAATATAAAAATTTTAAAGTTTAATGAGCATTATTGTTGATTATTGTTGAATATTTTTCTTGACAAAAGACCTTCATGCTTTCATTCTTGAAGGCGGTAAGAGAAATGAGCTGCGTAGTTGTGACTCAGATGATGAAAGGCCTAAGGGCAAGTTATGTATGAAAGAATGACATTGCTTAAGGGACTATATTCTATTTCAAGAATGACTTGAAAAGAAAAGAATTGAAGGATATGCATGTTTAGTTTGACCAACATCGGATTAAGCATGTGTGTTAAAGAGTATTCGAATTTATTTCTGAATTTGATGATTGAACATGAGCCAATCCTGACATTGTAACATCCTAAAATTTGCTTCTTTCAAAATAGAGCTAAAATGATTTAATTATGAATGTTTTGTGCTCATGAAACATAGTAAAACAAAATTTTCATTGAATTAGTTTTTGGAGTATTTTTCGCGGTTTAAATAATAATTCTGGACTTTTCTAGAATTATTTTATCCACGAAATTAATTAATTCCGAAAATAGGAAATATCTCATTTTCCACCAAAGCCCGTGTACAATAATCTTAAATGCCCATACATTTATTTACTAATGGGCTTTGATGATTAATTAGGCCCGTTAGTAGAGGTGGAGGTTGCAACTTCAATTACTACCATATTGCTAGTTGATGTGAATGTGGAGAGTTCTCCTACCTATAAGTATGTACCTACCTCTTGGGCAAAGCACACCAAAACTATCGTAAGATGAACTCCTTGTTTGGAAAATCTCTCGTGTAGTAAATTAGATATTTTTTTTCCTTCTCATGTCGCCGCCAAGGTCAATCTGCCCCGAGCAATTTCTGTCTGTGCAGTCAATTGGTGACTTGACGTTGGCCAGCATCGAGTCCAGGGCAGACATCTCTATCGAGTCGGAGGCGTTTTTGCATCTACTAGTTGTTGTCCATTGCTACGTGTGTAACCTGAGGCAGTCGTGATCTGCTGCTGCGTTCCTGGCTGAAGAGGAGAAATCAATCTTCTGTTGTTTTCTTCACGAGTTCATGTATGTCCAGCCATCAAGGACCATCGACGCTGCCCATCCGTAGCTGTTTCCTCATAGCGGCGGACTACGCCTGCGCGCTGCTCTCCGCAGTGGCCATCGTCGTTGACGCTCCTCCGCTTTCGGTAAGTCCCGCTGAGTATTCCCGTGCAACGTGCTTTGCTCTTCCCCTAGCTGATCGGATTCTTAGCTTGCTGACGTCATTGCTAGCTTAATGATGTAATGGATATATTTTCTGGCCGTTTTCTTTTGTAAAAATAAATCTGATAATACGATGGAAATACACATAGACGCTAGCACATCGAAGCATCGGCCATGCATGCCGAGTATTGCATAGCTAGCTTGATGATGTCATTACTATGTCATCACATACTTTATTGCCGTTTTATTTACAAAAATAAAACCCCATATACAATGGAAATACATATATATAGAGATTGCATGTAGGTTTATATGCTCGTCCGTCCCTTGAATCTCTAATCTTTCACACAAAGATGGTTTTAACTCTGGGTTGATCTATTCATTTCATTTGTTTTAAAAATCTGTATAATCTTAACGAGTGCCCTTTAGCCGTTCTAACTCCATTTTAATCCATTCAATTACATTAGATTTTTGTTGACTTAATCTACGTACTAGTACCTACACAACTTCATGTGCTATGCTTGTGAATTTTATAATATAAAATATTAAATTGATTAGTATTTAATCAAACGCAATTTTAAATAAAAGCGAGATAGAATAATATCAATCTTATGCAAGTGACTGTTGACTTGATTAATGTCATTCATATGATTTTTCTTAATAAACATAAATCAAGCTCGTAGTTATTTCTTTTACCATATAAATCTTTTGGTAGTGGTTTCTTTCGAATTGTAGCTCTGATTAGCGTGTTTCTCATGTATGTGTCCTCGTAGCAATGAGTAGATTAGTTTTCAAACCTTTTCAATTGATTGGTGTATTGCTCTAATTTATGGTCTTTGTTTGCTTCATGTATGTTTGCCTGGATGCTTGTGTGCTGCTTTATAATCTTGTCTAGTCGGTGAGATTTACGTGGTAATCAAGAAGCAGTTCTTTGGAGGTGACAAAATATACAGAAAGAAGGATATCAATTTAAGGCAAGTATAGCATGGGATCATCCTTGTTACCTAAACACTTTTAAAGCACTTAAATCACTATGCATGTGTCTCCTTGTTAAAGATGCCTTAGAAATTGATCTTGTACCTTGTGGCCTATGATTTTGCATTGGGTAGCTATTGCTAGTGCTCAACATAAACTATAATCTTATAATTTGACTAATAGAATATGCAATAACATTAAAATATGACTTTTTAGTAACATAATGAAAGAGGGCTAGAGCCTTGGGCTATCTTTTGTTGCTCTAGTTTCTCTTCATAAGGACTTATCTGTAAGCGAACATCCGGAACTTACAGTACAGCTGTGAGGGCTACATGGCTCTGGTTTTAGTCATATAAGAGGACCTTTTCTAGCTTGTTAGAGGTTACCCGAAAGGGCGCAAAGGGGGTATTTCTCGGGTTGGGTGTAGTGCGGCTTCTGTCCTTATGTGTATAGGTTGCGCGTCATTGTGCCATACGGAAGGGGAGCTCTACATTCGTAGGTTACAGAAACCTAGCGGTCCTAACTTGTTAGACGAACCTTGGAAAGACTTTATAGTGAAACTTATCTGCCTATTGGGGCCTTGCAAACCTCGGGCTTACGGGGATCACGACTCACAGTGAAAGTGTACAACCTCTGCAGAGTGTAAAACTGTTATATCAGCCGTGCTCACGGTCACGAGCGGCCTTGGACCCTTATAGAATAGATGATCACTATTAAACTGTAATATGCTTATGATTTTGCTATTCATTCTTCATATTACCTGATCATATGTTGATTTTGGGATTAAAGACAACTTGATGCTACTCATGTGCTAAAACTTTGCCAACTAAAAGCTACATGCAGTTAAACCCGTGTCATGCCTCTTGAGCCTCATGAACCCCATGTTATGCTTGTTGAGTTCGACATGGACTCACCCTTGCTATTTCCCCCACATCTCAGGAAGGGTACCAGATTGCTAGATTCTCGAATTGTTAGGCTTGTGATCAACCAGTCTCGGGAAGGGTACCAGATTGCTAGATTCTGGAATTGTTAGGCTTATGATCAACCAGTCAGTTTGATCCTGGAGTGAAGGTTACACCCGGTGTTCGGAGTTGTTTTCCGCTGTGTTGCTCTCTAAGGTTATACCTTATACTATTGCGTTATGTTTAATAAGCATTTGTCTCTTGATATTACACTTATCTGTGGCTATATGTGAGATTTGACTTTTTTATTTCACATATAATGTATATCTGGTTTTGTCCTTAAAACTGGGTGTGACAGACATTTATGTCCGTTCAAGAGAATTATCTCGCATGACGGGAAAAGTTTGTGATAGTACCTGCATGACGGAAAAAGTTTGTGATAGTACCCACATGACGGGAAAAGATAGAGAAAATACTCACATGATAGGATAAAGTTGGCATAGTACTTATGTTAATCAATCCTGCATGGTGGAAGAATTTTGGCATAGTTCTTATGCTATCCTAGTACGAGTTTAAGGACAAAAGGAAGCTACAAATGAACCTCATGATAAGAATGACATGCAAGCATGACTTGCAGAAGTACTGATAATAAGAGGACTCTGTTAACTTCTTGAAGTGAAATGAGGAAAAAGTACTCCCATACGAATTAAGAAATAATTCTATTTTGCATGATGTAATCATGTGGATAAAGTAAGTAATTAAAGTTTCCTCATTCACAAGAGTTCTAAATGGTTTTCGAAATTGTGGTAGAAAAGTTCATGCCACATTTCGAGGGAGAGAAAAATGTGAGATCAATTAAGAAAGACAATTAAGAAAGATACTTTCTCATACTTCAGATAATACGATGCATACTATGCATTGAAGGCAAGAGTGATCTATAAAAGATGAATGTGATCGTCGGGGGAGTAAGACAGTCATAATAACGATACCCCTAAAGTAAAGAAATAGCTAAATTTCTAGACCTTTACAGTTCCGATAGAAAGATAATAAAGTCGATTAGTATTCATACTAGACGAGTTCAGAGTTATTAAGGCGGTGCTAAACGCGCCATATGAGTTTTAGCAGATTAAACCCAAAATGAGAAAGTTTAAAGATGAGACAATCTGGGGGAGCATGGTACAAAGAGACCTAACTCAGTAAGGAGGATGAATAATATAAACAAGGATCTTGTTACACAGGACCTTGTAGAATCAATTGTCTTTTGACAATAAAAGTCAAGAAATGCTAGTAGGTGAGGCCCCATAAGTCTTAAAGAATAAGAAAATCAGATTTTTCTGATAACTATAAAGTCTATATTAGTGAAATTCAAATAGAAGGTGATTCCATCTCATTTGAAGAAGCTATGAGAGACGTTCACTCGTCCAAATGGTAAGAAACAAAGGAAGATGAAATAAAATTGAAAATGACTAACGATGTTTGGGACTTAGAAGAAATTCCTAATGGAGCAAAAACAGTAGGTTGTAATGGATCTACAAGACAAATGTGACTCCAAAGGGAATAGAAAGATATCAATGAGCACCAATAATATTTTAGGACCTAGAACTACAAAACAAATATGACTCTAAAGGGAATATGTAAAGATGTAAAGCGCGACTTGAAACGAAAGATTTTGCGCGAAAAGAATAAATAGATTACAATAAGTGCTAGTGGCACACCATGATCTAAGTTACATCAGATAAAAGTAAATACGGAATTCTCCAATAGGATTTGTATGAAAATGATTACATAGCACAACCCAGAGATTTTGTCGTGGAAAGAAAAGAACGTAAGGGATACCACATATTGAAATCTCTTATGGACTAGAGCAAGTCTCTAAACAATGGCAATTAAAGTTGAAGAGTCAATTAGATATTTGGGTTAAAGAGAATGAAAGGACAATTGCGTTTGTACAAAATTATAGAATGGGAAATTCATTTCCTAATCCTGTATATATGGATAACATTTTACTTGCTAGTAATGATGTCAATCTACTGCATGAGAAGAAGTTCTTGTCCTCAAGGTTCAATAAGAATGTCCTCGGTGAAATGTCTCTCGTTATAAGAATTGAAACTCACCGAGATAGAAGAAAGGAGTATTAGAAATTTTGCAAATGCATACTTAGAAAAGATTCTGAAGAAATAAAGTATGTATATGTGTAAACATACGCATGTTTCCATGGTCAAGGGTAATAGTTTTGAGAACTTTAGTGTTCCAAGAAGCAATGTGAGATTGTTATAGATGGACGTCATATACGCTTCAGCTGTTGGAAGCTTAATGAATACACAGATAAGATCTTACCCTGACATAGTTCACATATCTGAGTTGTTTTTTAGCAGAAGTCCAGTCCAGATATAGATCACTGAAATGGAGTTAAGAATGTCTTGGAATATTGCAAAGTATTATAAGCCCATGCTAAGTAAGAAAGAATAAGTACTCTCAAATAGTTATGGGTACAAATGTTAAATTTTGGCGAGATGTTTAGTGAAACTCACATAGTATCTAACACTCGCAGTTAGAGTTTTATTATGGAAAAACTCCAATAAAACAATTTTAGTATCATTAGTGATACAAAGTTATAGTATAGCATGTTATGAGGCTTAAAGGGACAGGCAAAATGGTTAAAAGAACATATGCCCAGGGTTGATAATGGTAGACAACAGCAATTACCATTTAAGTGGTTGACTCCCATGACAACGGGTCAAGTGTGCTGCCAAACACATTCACATTAAATTATACGTCGTAAGGGAGAAAGTCCAGAATCATACTAAAAGGTATTGAACATATAAGTAACAAGCAAGTGCTTGCGGATCCGCTTATCAAAGGCTTACCACTCAGTGTGTTCAGAGAACACACAGTCGACATGGGTTTATGGTGTAGCCTATGATTTTCGAACAATAAAAGGCCCAAAGTTAAAGGATCTATTTCAGATCAGAGATGTATATTGTAGTTGTTAAATCTATCGGCGACTGACCGTGACGATAAGACACGCTCTATGCACTGATCTGTGATGGAATGGTAAAAGAAATAAGAGTAAAGTGAAAAGCATCAAAGTATAAAGTTAAAGTATAAGGTGAGATCAAGGGGAGAATGTTAGGTTGATCTCCCACCAAAATGGCCCAATGGCCATTTAGACCTTGACTCGCGCCCTGATCGGGGGAGTTCAGCCATACTCCTGGCTAGTGGGCCCCCGTCGCACAGTGCCATAAATAGAAGGTGGGGGTCAGGGCACAGATCACGAGGTTCACCGTAGCCTTTTCCTCCCACCGACAAACCCTAAACCCGATCTCTTAGTGAGGGGCGCAGCCAGCGGCGGGAAGCACCATCGGACCACGCCGCCACTCCTTCACCGCCTCCTCGCCACCACCGGACTTCACTGCATCGGCTTCCTCTTCCCCGACCATTGCTTCCCGTGAGCAGAGCTTCACCGACGAACGAGATGGCCGACACCAGCTCCACCTCCAACGCCACCACTCTTCCTTCGGTCTGCACACGCCCCTCAATCCTCCCCTCTCTCTCTCTACCTCTCAGATCTCTAGTAGATCTTGTAACAGGACCTGATTATTCCCAAATGCTAAAGTTGAAACCCCACTGATCTACTCCATTAGATCCTAAATTTCTTACACTCCGACCATCAGTCCCCACCGGGCGCCAGATCTAGCCCCGGGCACTACGATGCCTAGCTCCGGCCACAGCCCCCGCCGCGCCCAGCCTAGCCCCGGCCGAGCTACACCCAGCAGCGCCACTGCCCCAACCCCCACCACCACCGTACCCAGCACCGCGGCCCCTGCTCCAGCCGCCACCGCGTCCAGCCGCGGCCACTGACCAGACCTCGACCACCATCGCACCCATCACCGCGGCCCCTGCTCCAGCCGCCACCGTGTCCAGTCGCGGCCCCAGCACCGCCCCGGTCGCCGACACCACGCCCAGCCACGCTGTGGCCCCTGCCCAGGCACCACCGCGCCCTGTCGCAGCCCCGACGATGCATTTTCTTTGCGGCAGCCATGGACGCAGGGAAGAAAGGAGGTAGTTATGGTGGGGTCCACAGTATTGGGGGAGATACAACTCCTCCTTTATTTGAGGGAAGATAGATGAGATATTGATGATCACCAAAAATTAGGGTAGTTGTTGGAGGAGTGAAATTGGCTTATCTTTTCCAATATGACAGGTTTACGGAGATGAGGGATGAGAAAGGGGAGCTGTTGGAGATGCTCTGACGGTGGTGGCAACAACGAGTGTGGGATAGGGGCTCGGGAGATGTGTCAAGGTTAACGATAGAAACGTGAGGTGGGCCAGAGAAAATGGGATTAGGGGCTAATGAGCTGTTGGTGTTCATACACAACAAGAAGTCAAGAACCGTGTCCCGGATCCCTCCCTGTGCATTGTGAGCCGCTATTTGAGCTTCTAGTTGGCTTTTGTCGAATGCCGGCATGGATACTCTCTGAGTCAACTCCTCCTAACCAGTGACTCGGCGTCGTTTGCTTGGGTGGCTGGTCCATGGATTATGGGGCGGACGGGCCCACATGGCAGTTTCTGGAGGATGCGTTGTTGTTCGTTGATGGTCGATGGAGCAGCGATATTGGGGCTATTTACTTTCAATTGCAAGATGCAACCTTCGTAGGTAAGTTTGGTATATCTTGATGATCCTACCTACTGTACTGAAAGAAGTAAAGCAACCGATTTTACATAGATGTAGGAGCAGTAGTGTTATATACGGTGCACATGGCCACATGCAGCTTCGGCAAAATTTGTAGACATATATTCGTGATTCGTGAACTGTAATGCCAAGTTCCTGTTTTCGTGATCAGGTTAGGGCAGACCACGTCTTAGTGTCCAACGTGAATGACAAGCACGCATCTATTCTGGGCTTCTGGCAGTTTACATACATGAAGTTTACGTATCTTCTAACATGCAAAACTTGCGCAGCTACTTTGTTGTTAGATTAGAATGCCCTAGAAAAAGGTAAAGGAAAAGAAAAACACTTCGTCATCAGTGATCAATACTTGCGACATCAGAGGTTATTCAATACCGAAGGTCCTCCACAATTATAACAGAATGATAAAAGAAATCTTTACATGAGACTATGAGAGGTCTTCCATGCAGTACCCATATGGCCATATATATGGGCTGGCATGCATTACATTGGTACAAGCTTGTATTTGTGGCACTCTTGAATACACACACAAGTGCTTTGTCACGATGCCGTTGGCCTAGGCAACCTCTTTGCAATTTCCTGTTACAGGAGCACAGTCATGTTAGGAGGATAATCACCACAGCTGGTAACGGTATGGCTACAGATTCAAATTTGAAACTGAAAATTTGACATAAGCGAATAATACATGACTGATAAAAACAGATGTGGTATTATGTTTAGAGATCACAAATGAATCCGCATATATCATAATGATATACCCAAGTGTTGACGGCTAGCATAATGCAGTTTCCCTGTCCATGGGCTATTTAGCCCTGTTCGGTTTAGCTTAGAACCAAGGGGAATGGGAGGGGATTGAGGGGGATTAAATCCCCTACAAGTCCAAATCTTCCTCAATCCCTTCCAATCCCCCTCAATCCCCATGGTTTAGAGTGAAATTTCTCAGGCCGTGCAGATGGCCTATTCCTGCATGATGGGTGCATTTTTGTGCCATCGCCCTCCATGTCATGGCCACAGATCTTGGACCCGGCTGATGGTGTGTGCCATGAAGGTGTTAAAAAGAAGCTGCACCGGGTGTGTGATTTATTCTACAAGCTGAATGCAGCCAGGCCCATCTGGGACTTCATCCAGAGCTGCACCGTCTGCAGGAGGAGCAAGACAGGGCATCTCCACCTGGTCGGACTGCTCCAGCCCTTGCCACGCCCAGCTTGGTGTGGGCTGACATAGCCATGGACTTCGTCAAGGGCTTATCAGTGGTCGTCACGATGGTAGACCGCTTCTCCAAGTACGCACATTTTCTTCGCTCAGCTACCTCTAAACTACGGTCTCCATTGTGCAGGTCTTCTTCGACAACATAGTGTGGCTTCAGGGGTTGCCATGCTCCATTGTCGGTGACTGTGACCCTGCCGCTGGACAGAGTTGTTCAACCTCATGGGTGTCAAGTTTTGAATCAGCACTGCTTTTCACCCCCACACCGATGGCCAACCAGACGTTACATATCGCACATTGGGCATGTACCTGTGTAGCTTTGCTGGTGACCATCCTCAGAGTTGGCTTCAATGGCTTCCTAAGGCACAATATTGCTACCACACATCATTCCAAACGGCACTGAAGACTACCCATTTAATGTGGTTTATGGTCAAGACCCACCTAAATTGATCTCTTATGATCCAGGACTTGCTTAAGTGTCGTACTTGGGACAAGCAGCTTGGAGCTCGTGGCATGTTTTTGGTGAAATCCATGACCATCTTGCCCATGCTCAAGAGCTGATGAAGTGCCAATATGACAAGGGCCCCTGTGATGTGGAGTTTGCAGTTTGTGATTGGGTGTGGCTCCTTTTGCATCAGCGCATAGCCACAGTCATTACTCATTACAGACAAATCAGCTGCTAAGTTGGCATATAACTTTTATGGCCCCTTTTGTGTGGAGGAGCATGTCAGGTCTAAGGCAAATCACCTCGTTTTGCCACCAAAGGCTCTTATTGATAATGTGGTCTTTCTCAAGAAATACATTGGTGATCCTCCTCAGGAACAGGTGCAGCTTCCTCCCATCAAGTGTGGCCAAGTACTGCAAGTCCCTGCCAAGGTTCTTTGTGCTCGCCTCAACCGTGGCACATGGGAAATTTCAGTTAAGTGGTTTGGTCGAAGTCAAGCTGAGACTACTTGGGAGGAAGAATTCAAGTGGCAAATACCCAAAATTTTAGCTCGGGGACAAACTCTATCCAGAGGAGGGAGGATGTGTTGTCATGTTGTGGGCGCTTTCCTTGGAAGACAATACCAGAGGCGTTAGAAGAAGGCAGGCAAGTAGAAAACAGGTTAGAGATAGAGTCGGATTTGAAATTGCTAGGGAATGTCTTGTTGATTAAGTTAGCTAAAGTATAGGAGGTTTGTAAACTTAATGGATTGTAACTCGGCCAGCTATATATATATATATATATATATATATATATATATATATATATATATATATATATGAAGGGATGGCCAATTTGGGAGATCAAGCAAGATTAAACCTAAATAACTCAGATCCTCCAAGGGAGGGTGAGTTTGTTTATCCTTGCCTACCCATTCTCATCTACTAGGCACAGAAAACTGAGAAATTCAAGGCGCCGATGCTTTGTTTGCTCAGCCTCATCTTTTTAAAGTAGAATAACATTAACAGTTGCAGCTAGATTTGCTTATCCTCTTACATGTTATGTAAAACAAATATTTTATGTACTCAAAGCATACCTCAAACAGTTGGTTTATATTATCAGCTGTCTTGGCTGACGTCTCAATGAAAAACATATTGTTCTTCTCTGCGTAATCCTGTGCATCCTGCAACAAGTACACCATATGGTCAAAATCGCATAGCAGCCATTAATACAATACCTATCAGATGGCAATGAGCATATACTCTTACGTGCGAGGATACACTTCGATTATCATGTAGGTCAGCCTTATTCCCAACCAAAACCATTACAATACCAGGACTACCATGCTTCTGAAGTTCCTGCAGAATGGGAAAGAAAAAAAAAAGGAGTGCTACGGAGTCAACTGCTTTTTTTTTCCACAACGGCAAGCCGAATTTCATTACTCGAAAGCAACGAAATTACAAAGTTTTTCACAAGTTGATTGTTATCATATGATAATCCCGGAGTCAACTGCTAAAGATAAATAAATATTCAAGGTGCATGATCATTTCTAAGTTCTAATGTTGCTCAGGTACAATCAGTTGAATATCATATGATAATATTCAGGATCTGTACTAGTGTTTAAGGTACCTTATTACATCAGTGTTTCAAGCAGGAGCACAGACCAGTAATAGGGAATGGGGAGAAAACCAAGCATAATAACTCAGAAGAGTACAGGGTTGCTGGTAGTTTACCTTTACCCAATACTGTGCTTTGCTAAATGATTCCGGACTCGTTATATCGTAGACAACAATTGCAGCAGCAGCTCCTCTGTAGTAAAGTGGTGCCAAGGCAGCATACCTGAAATTGACCAGCTGTCAATTCTCACATGCATGTGATTGCAAAGAAAGATGGATCAAATGTGCATAGAATACTATAAAAAATCTTCTGACTGTGCTGCAAAGTATCCCAAATTAGTTATCAAAAATAAGTACTGGTTACAACACCAAATTACCTCTCTTGCCCAGCAGTATCCCAAATTTCAAACTTCACTATTGTTGAATCTTCCAATGCCAATGTTTGTGATAAAAAAGATGCACCAACAGTTACCTGTAACCATTTGAGAAGATAAGTTGGGAAATGGAAATGCTGCAACTGGAACTAAAGTTTCATTCATGGCTCGATCTGATCAAAACAGGAAATCACCTTGGAAGTAGGATCAAACTGACCACGAACAAAGCGAAGAACTATACAGCTTTTCCCAACACCTGAGTCTCCCAGCAATACCAGCTATTGCAGGAGAAGGTTGAAAACATTAAACAAAGTCGTTAATCAGGTTTTACTAGATAAATCACAGTGTGTTGATATGCTTGGTAGGGCCACTGATGCAATGAATGCATTAACTTCTATACCAACTGTTCAATTGTCCATATATACACTACACTTATGTCCCTGGTTCTACTTCTAACTTCTAAGCTAGAAATAAGGCATAGTAACAAAAAAGAAACAAAACCTCGAAATTTAATAGCGACTGTAACAAGCAATATATTTTGTGAGGTAGTTGATATTTTGATTCCTTGGAAATTGTAAAAACCAATACAACACATAAGGCAGTGTGTTTGGCATACGTTCATGTGAAGAACATACAAGAAGGTTGAATGTGGCACAATGCTTGCATGCGGCATCTTGTGCAAAAAAACATCCACTATGAAAAAAAGCTGAGTATGTACATATATTGCATATGGTAGTTAAAATGATGCTCTAACATATTAAGTATACTGAATACTAGATCACAGTCATTGTTAATGAGCAGAAACAGACAAATGGCAACCTGCTGAGTATATTAGGTATTGCAATATGCAGATTCACTGGGTAAGATCCCAAAACCCCTTGGCAGGATGAAATGTTAAGCAATTTCATGATATACAGCATCATAGTATCTGAGCATTAAGAGCATACTAGACAAGTTTCAGTACATATAGGACGCCTTTATGTGCTTTTAAGCATTTAAATAATTTTCCGTCCATGAATGCTATCAAAATTCTTCGCTAGATCATCTAGGGAAGGTGAGCCTAAATATACAGCTGACATGCTGGTACCACAACCAATGCTAAGCCAAGAGAAGCAACCAAAATAAGCGAAAGAAAATATGAAATCAACCACCATAATAACAAAAGGTAAAGAAGGTGGAGTTTGGCTAACCTTAGCACGCAAGTCCTTTGAATCAGTGGCAGGAGAGCTATCGTTGCTGATAGTGTTCAACCCTCCAGTACTTCTAGCTGAAAATGGGGAAAAACATATTGCGGTAGCGTTATATACCTAGACATTAACTAATTTGACTATCTTCTGCTCGAACTGTATGATCCCCAACCACATATCACATTAAACCCCCATATTAACTAAAGAAACAACTAAGTCCGCCCCCACAGTACACACTTAGCCAGGCTTCATGAACACGGTCTTTCTTTTTGGTGGCGATGAGCACGCAACCGCCACTTCTAATCAATTCAATCCAATTAATCTACAAAGCAGAGTCCAAAACCCTAAAAACACACCACAAACTGACCGAATTCGCGGCTTTAAACACTACACATTAAACCCCACCAGAATCAGTGAATCTGTCCCTTCCAGGCACTAATTGAAGACAGAATACAACAATCATACACCGGAACCTTCCAATTTTAAGACTCCACGGAGAGGAAGGGCGAACCTGGCACAGAGGAGGAGCAACCCATAGCTCAATATGCCCGCCGGCGTCGACGGGGCTAGCGCACTGTGGCACGAGCGCGGCAACCGGCGGGAAGGGGGATCGGGCCTCTGCCCTGCCTCCGGCTCCGGTAGGTCCGCCGCAGTTTTGTCCTTTCTCGTCGGTGGTCTGGGCTCTGATTAAAGATGGAAATGGGGACCCACGACTCGATACCCGATGGGTATTTACTTAGGACCAATATGGAGTAAAACTCGTACCATGGATACATAAATGGAGCAAAACCTTCACCCATCGGGTACGTGGGTACGGGGATGGTGTAGCAGGCCCATACCTGTTTACCCGTGGGTAAAAAATACCCGACCCAAAATTAAAGAAGCCCAAAATTAAAGAATTATTATGGTGCTATGTGATTGGTGGTTGCAATAGAAATTATTATGTTACTATTTTGTCTTTTTTTTTGTTCTAGAAGTGATGGTTGCTTGTGATTTGTGAATTGCTGATTTTCTATGAGGCAACAAAAGGACTTTGGGTGGGTATGGGTGACCCGCCGGGTATAATTTACCCTGACAGGTATGGATCTGGGGAAATCCCCCCACCCGCAACCAGATATGAGGATACCCACGGTGTCATATTGTTATCATGGGAATGGGTCTGGAGAGTCCATACCCGATGGGGATTTACCCAATGCCATCTTGAGCTCTGATGAATCTCGTTGTCGTTGTGACGCATGCGCGCGACGCGTTGCTGCTGCTCGGGGTCGGGAAAGCAAAGGCCATGTTTAGACTACCCGCACTGGTACTGATATTCTAAAGCTATAAAGATATATAAAGTATGAATATAAAGTAAAAACTGCTGCACTGGATACTTTAAAACGATACTTTATTATTTTTTCACTCTATATGTAGAGTAGTACAGTGCTTACTCTATAGTGTGTAGTGGCGGGCCTCACTAGTTAAACAAAGGAAAAAATACTATAACTCACAAACCAAAAATTCAAATTAAATTTTAATTGCACCATTAAATTCGTCTCAATAAATCCTTCAAAACTAGATCGCGCATGGATATATTTAGATAAAGTGACAAGTGGGTCCCATAGTGAATAGAGGATGATATAGAGGATGGATGGTGCGGGAGAATTGAGTATAGAGGAGAGAATTTTGCTGACTAGGACATATAGAGGATGAATATATAAGTCCATGAGTGCGGATAGCCTTAGTTTCGGATTCGGGGCACCCGAGTTGGAACAATGCGCAATAAATGCGCACTGTAGCATTTCGTTTGTATTTGGTAAAAATTATCCAAACTTTGACTAATTACGCTCAAAATGTTCGTCTCGTAAAGTACAACAAAACTGTGTAATTAATTTTAAATTTCATCTACATTTGTTACTCCAGTGTCAGCATTTTAATGTGATGGAAATTTTTTTTATATAGTGGAATTTAAGAGTAGAAATTGGGAACTAAACAAGACCAAAGACATGGCATTGGGGGCGACGTGGCGTTGTACACTCGGGCTTGTCAGTGGACAACGTGAGATGGAAAAAAAGACCACTTTTACCCCCCCCCCCCCCCCAACTTCTTTGAAAATCCACCTTTCTTTCCTAAACTCCAAAACCAGGTAAATCATCTCCCTCAATTTTTCAAACCGTGTGTTTTACCTCTCTGGAGCGGTTTTGAAGGCGGTTTTGCCTTTTTCTTTTTTATTTATTTCGGTTGTATCTTTGAAAAATCATAGTAAATCACAGAAAAATCATAACATGTAAAATCTAATTTTGTTGGACTCCACATGAGTAGATCTATACAGTGAACATATAATACGGTATGTTTTAGTACAAAGTTTTTGCCGTAGATTTAGATCTATGTTTTTCTGTAATTAATTAGAATAATTTATAACCGTAGTTTCTATGGTCCAATTGTGGTAAATTTTTATGGTGACCTAATTATTGTATCATACAATAATTTTCTGTACTATACATGATCCAATGAGCATAAAATTTTTGCTACAGTTCAAGCATACAATAATTAGGCCACCATAAAAATTTCACCACAATTAGACCATAGAAAATACAGTTATGAATTATTTTAATTAATTACAGAAAAGCATCTTTGTACTAAAATATATCATATTATATGTTCACTGTGTAGATCTACTCATGTGGAGTCCAACAAAATTGGATTTTCTATTTTATGATTCTTCTGTGATTTACTATGATTTTTCAAAGATTCGGCCGAAATAAATAAAAAAAGAAAAAGATAAAACCGCCTTCAATACCGCTCTACGGAGGTAAAACGCATGATTTGAAAAGTTGAGAGAAGTGGTTTGCTCGGTTTTGAAGTCCAAGGAGGAAAAACGGACTTTCGTAAAAATTGATGGAGGAAAAGTGGACTTTTTCCATACGAGACAGGGGCAAAGTTTATCCATGGTGTTTGGGCCGGGCTGTATTGCGAGAATGGGCCTCATGCATTATGGCGTGACTAGGCCTTTTGTGATAGTGATGTGCAAGTTGTTTTCCTTTTTGCGAACTAGTTATCTTTTTCTTTTCCTATAAAACCGTGTATGATAGATAGAATCATTTAACGCAAATACAAGTGCATGTGTATATTTGGACACCTTAACTTGAGTGGATAGGTAAACAACCTAACTAAGCTATGGTATTTTTCTTAATCAGAATTTTTAAAAGAAATATCATAACTGAAGAATCCATAGATCGATAGGAAAGACAAGAGGTTCATTGTTCTGCGATTTTAGATTTTCAGTTGGAACCGAGACCTGAAGAATCAAGATAAGTACGACATCAAATTGCTAGACATTTCTTATGTTGTTTGCAACACAACTTCGACTGGGTTTATAGGAGGTCAGGTGCGGGTAAAGTTGCAGGGCCTCAGCCCATTTTTTTTATCTGAAAAAGGACTTGCTACTGGGTGGTCTTGCCTCGGGAGGAAATTCTCCTGCACATTCCTTCACATTTGCCTGTGTTTCTATTCTCTGTTTGAATGATGATGCAAAATGCACTGCAAGCTCTGCAGAAGGCAGCAGCCCTTTTCCCTTTGGTCTCTCGGCTGCTGCTGTGCGAAACTGCGTGCAAACTTGATGAAACTTCACTGATCTGGCGAAACTTTCATCTGGATGTGGTACGCATTCGTCTCCATGCCTCCATTCATTGCTACCCTCGTGGTGGAACTCAACTGAACAAGGCGGCCGTGCAAGCAACTAACCGTGCATGTGCGCAAAGCAGCGGAGGTCGATTGCAAAGTTGACCTGCCAGCAGCGCCCCTCCGGCTGTAAAGGCAAAGCGGCTACACTGTCCGTAGTGTGCTCGTGCAGGAATGTTTCTTCTCTTTCGCTTTCCTTCCAGTGCAGGTGCAGCCAGCCTCGTCTGCTCCTGCGCTGCATTCGGCATGCCTGATGCGTCTGGGGAAATAGAGGACAAGCAAAAGCAGCTCTGAATTTGGGAGCAGGGATGTGACGTGCCAAGAGCCCAAAGGGAGGTGGTGGTCCATGCAGGCATGCAGGGACAGAGCACACTTTCTCCTTTGCCTTTCCTAAAGGGGCTCCAATTTTACTTTGTTGCAAGAAAAGGAGTAGAGTAGGTTATTTTATAGGTAGACTTCTTTTCCCAATCCTGAACTGTTCTGTTTCTGAAATTCAGAACTACAGTCCAACTGATGATCATGCTTTGTGCTGTACTACTGTACCCCACTGCTATAGAGTCAGATTAGTAAGGTCAGGTTAAAGGTGTTACTGCTAAGAAGTGAAGTTGTTGATTTCTTGCATGATTTTGCTGTTCTACACATATCTAAGGTCTTTGTAGAATCGTAGTGGTTGGTACCCTCATCGCTGAAATGGATGGATGGAAATCTCTGGTTCTAGACAGTTATCAGTTTGTAGCCTTGCTTAGATGTTCGATAGTGTTTCTTTTGTGAAACTGTTCATGAAGACCTTGTGCAGAACTTTAGGCTCACACTGAAACTGAAATAGGATGCTGAACTTGACAGAATTGGCTTCTTCCATCATAGTCAGAATTCAGAAATGTACCGGTTCCGATCTGGTAGCCACTAGGCTAACACAGAACGGTCTGCTTCTTTCAACTCAGTTGGAGGTTTCGTACAAGTCGCCGGACGAGCCACAGCCAAGCCATACATTTCAACTGCAAAAAACCAAGGACAGGAAAGAAGTTACAGCTACGTCTATCTGGTAAAGCACCAAACTGATCTTTTTACCAACCTATCTTGTATTTGGTAGAGAGACAATGATGTACGCAGTAAGGCGATTGTTTCACTTGCAAGTTACCAGCTCCAATTACCAGGTCACCCCATAGTCACAAAGTTTTTGGGTCGATGGGGTCGAGGTACAGGGTCGCGGTACGTGGTACGCTACTCACGAGAGATTTTTACACTTCGGGTCGAAAATGAACCCGTGAACCCGGGTCAGGGTCGACGAACCCGGGTCGAGGGTCGAAGGTGGTGAACCCGTTTTATGGGACTATGGGTCACCCACCTAAAAGTTAGTGAAGTCACTGGAACCAAAAGCTAGCAAGGCCTTGTTTAGATCCCAAATTTCATCCCCAAATTCCACTATGAAAAAAGAAGATTCCCATCACATCAAAATGCCGGCACATGCATGGAGTACTAAATGTAGATGAAATTTAAAACAAATTGCACAGTTTTGTTGTACTTTGCGAGACGAACATTTTGAACCTAATTAGTCAAAGTTTGGACAATTTTTACCAAATACAAACGAATTGCTACAGTGCACATTTAATGCGCACTGTGCAGATTCGGCTCCCCAAATTGAGGATCTAAACACGGCCCAATATGATGTGGGCACTGACTCAAGTCACCACCAGGCCTCGCGGGACACTGCTGTCCAGTCCTGCACCAGAATGGAAGGAGCTGTCCCAGAGTACAGGTAGCACTTGACAGAGCATGAGAGCAGCAGCCATCATCATACGCAAATTGTCCAATGCCCATGGCTGCAGCCTGCAGCCATCTGGGAGTGTTATGGAAAATGGCTACTAGCAAAGGATTAAAGGACCCCAGCATGTGGTTAAGGACCCACCCTAAAAGGCAGGAACAGTCTCGTTCGTTTGCTTCATGTCTTTTGATAGATAAATTCCCTTGTGATCCCATGTTCTTTTTCTTTTTAACATAACAGGTACGTAAGTTTTTTTTAAAAAAAAGACGTCATATCATAAAGAGAAAAAAGAGCAAAGCTGAGAGGCCAAAGATAAATAAGAGGAAAAGTTCAGAATAAAGACAGAAAAGGGCAAAAGGTCATCACAAAGCTTTGACTTTTCGTTTAGGCGGGAGTTTACATGGACCAAGTCCTGTTGCGATGTCCGGCCATAGCATTTTTTTAGCTAGTTCTCCAGCCGTCCAATCCGATTATATATAAAATTTTAGCACATTCTTTTTATGTCTCGTGCAACCAAATGTTTAAACAAGCAATTTTACCTGAAAACTCGAAGACTCTTTACAATAGTTAGAATCAGTTCCCATCGGTTTCCATCGGTTCCACAAAATAATCATTTTTCTCGATTTAATTCGTGGAAGGGTAATATCGTCATTGTGCAACCCCCTCTCAATCCCCCGTCTCCCTACGCCCGCCCCTCCCCCAACGCCCACCACATGATCCCCTCGGTCTCGACATCGCCAATCTGACGCCGCCGCACTGCTCTCTCCCTCCCTCTAGCCGCCGCCGCCCTCACACAGCGCCCTCGCCATCGCAGCCTGCCTTGGCCCGGCCCTCGCGCGCCGCCGACGCCGCCGCCGGTCTGCCCTCGCCCGCGCGAGGCCCTGGGATCCCTTCGCTCCTCCCTCCTCCCTCCTCCCCGGCGCCCCCGGCTGACTCGAGCGGCCCAGCAGAGAGATCGCCACTGCGAATTACCTCTCCTCGCAGCATATTGTCCTCGTCATCGTCCTCCTGCACGCTTCGCTGCTCATCGGCCTCGTCCTCGTTCTCGTCCTCCTGCACGCCGCGCTGCACAAGGCCGAGGACAACGCCGACGCCGAGGTCGAGTGCTGGTCACGCCGGTGTCACAGAAGCCGTCGCACTAGGTAAATACCTCTGCCATCATGTAGAACGGCAGCCAGCTGCAGCTCCAAACCTCTAAAACTCCATAGCTCTTTACAATAAGAGAGTTGTTCAGTTAGCATGATTTTTTTAACATAGTTAACATTTTTTTTAGTCGGCAAACATACATTAGTCAAAGTAAGGATGGACACTTGTCCAGTGAAAATCTTTTATTGGGCAGCTGAAAACTTCAGAATCAACTTATTAGAGCACCATTGAATCTGTAAGTGCAGGGTAACAAGGACACAGCTGATAGCTTCTTCCTGTACTATCAAAAATTAAAGGCCCAACCACTCAAAATAATACACTACAAATCAACTTTGGCCCTTTTGCCCTATGACTGAATCACTGCCCAAATTTTATCCTTATAGGAACACAGCCTAGCACATGTAGAACCTAAATCATGTGCAAAGAGAACCCTGAATATACACCAGTAATGCACCACATAGTAACCAATGAGCAAGTCTACAAGAATGAGTTCCCTTTCATTGACCACGAGAAACTACATCTATTTCATATCAAACAAACTTCAGAAGATGTTAGAGTTCAGTGAGATCAAAGACTACATATTCAGAGTTAATTTCTGCATAGTTTTGTAAACAACAGATGTTCATCAGGTCATAAATTTACCAATGATTTAATCTATCGACAACAAAGGAGCAATCGAAATGTGATCAGCAAGTATGCTACCTACTGAACCTTTTGCACTCAGGATGAAGCTACTGATAAAGAGAATATAATGCCAACCGAAAACTGAAAAATGACAGTAAAGCTAGTAAATGGGCTGCTAGATAGAACTAACAAGTAAGTTTGCAGTTTGGACAAAACACAAATCACAAAATTTTAATGGCAGATATTCTATACTTTACTGGGATGGGGTTCCATTTATAGGTACTAACTATATTCTTTACAGTTTAAAAAGAAACACACAGCAAAGGTACTGGAAGTGTTGAACATAAAAAGAGGGTGTAAGCAACAATATGCATTTTCTATGTTGTTAGTAGATCTTTTTAAAACCCAAGTCTGGTGCTTTTGAGTATCAGCTGCCATTCTCCATATCATCATTATCATCATATCGATCCTTCTGGCGTGAGCGCGCAGTTAGAGAAAGATGTGCATGCTCATCCATGGCAAGCATCTCAAAGTAACTTTTTACTGAAATATTAGAGCTTGAACCTTCATGAGATGAGTTCTGGTCTATATCACTATATGTCAGTTTACAACAATCGTTTAAGATATTGAGTATTACAATAATTCCATCATCTGAAAATAACAAGAATGGAAAGGTTTCATCTCAGTTTGGGACAACCAGGGCCTTAACTCTTGTTCAAGTGCCTTTGGAAATGAGCGTTGCACTAAATAAATGGTCAAAAATATTATGCAATGTGTGTGCATATGGGCAACAAATAAGCTTGTTTTAGTTGCTATGTCTAATTTTCTATGATGAAAACTCCCAGTTGCAGCTATAACCGAATTACTGACAGGAATTTGCGTTCATTGCAGGGCTCGCCAACTTCTCAATAACAGGTTTGGCTCCTTCCTTCACACTCCTGTCAATTGAGACATTGGTTTCCAGTACTCTTTTTGTTGCTAAACTGAAAAATTCAGTTTGAGAAGGAGCTTTTATCTGCTGCCTTCAGTAGTTCAGTCACTATGATGATACACGGGGTGACTTTATGGAACCTTTTACTTGGGTTAATCTTCACTCTAAAAAATATTCAAATTAGTGCTTATGAAATGAAAGTAAAATTGTGTGTCAAATTTGTCTTTCTGAAAATTTACATTCTTTTGACCATTTATCCTCAAATTGTAGTGTCTGGGTTTTAGAGTGCAATCTATCCAGGTGCTTTCTGTAACAGAACCGACCAAATTATAAGAGCACAAGTACAAAAACAAGCGCCGAAATGCTCAAATTCTCGAAATTGAGCCCATATAATCCCGGTAGTCAATCGAAACCACGAAGGATTTCAAACCAACTCTTTTACAACCAAGATCGCATCATTCAACATACACATCACACGTTACATTTCACAAGTAGAGCAGAAGTTCTCTTACAACACCCGGAGTCGCAAATTATTACAAACTGAGTTCATAAAGTAGCAGAAGCATAACACACGCATTTAGTTCAAATACTACTGCCAGTATTACAGATCACCATCCCACAAAAGCATTAAGGAAAGGAACTAACAGACGATCACGCCCGAGTGATCTAGTCCTCGTCACCCGTTGGGTGGAGGCAGGTCTTGCAGAAGCCCTGATAAAGCATGTCATCTGCAACAGAAGGGAATAAACCCTGAGTACGGGAATGTACTCAGCTAGACTTACCCGCCGAAATGGAAAATAAGAGACACCAAGGATCATGCAAGGCTTTCATAAGTGGAGCTGACTGACGTTACCTTTTTGCAGAAAAAGCATAAGTAATTTAAACTCTTTTAACCTATACTAGCAATTATTTTTAGTATTAACCTGTCATCTATCTTAGCACCTGTACTAAACATTCACTTGAGTATAATCAAACAATAATATTATTATATCCATAGCAGGTATAAATTGCGGCAACATTATAGCATTCACTTAACCATCTGTTCAATTTAATGAGATCTACGTTGCCGCTGCTCAAGTCAAGTGCTCACTAACCGGGAGCGACGGTGATTTGAATCGAATTCCTATCCAGCTGGAGGGGTATTTCTAACACTCACCGCGTAGGCCCCTGCCAGGGTCGCACAAGCCACCTTTCGTACGATTCAGGAGTCGCGGGTTCGAATGATGCCGCATCCCCAAGGGTGATACTCTGCCAGGTGCTAGGGACTCTAACCCCCCTTAGTCTCACGCCAATGTCCCCAAGCACAACGTTTCTCTCCTCCAAGATGCGACCTACCATTCGACTCTCGGCCTAAACCGAATTACTCGGCTTCACGGTCGGAACGACTTATCCGGCCAACTAAGTGTTAGACTGCGTTCAACATGACTCAAGGACGTACAGCGAATCGGTCCTTAAACGACTCAGACGGGCATAGCTCCGCACCCAAGACGTGAAGTGTCTTGCGGCTGCACTATCGAACTCCCGCCCGGTCTCAAATTCATTTTTAGGCATGGTTCCATCCACGATAGCCAACATAGCCACTCGTGACCCATTCCTATATCTCGCGGATGACCGAAAATCACCCGACTTCTACCGGACTAAGCAGGGCTAAGCATTAACACGGGCCTAAACCTAATTTAGGGTTTAAGTATGATATCTGGACAAGGACAGGTGCAATGCAACAAGTGTTTCCATACAACTCCTACAACTTAATGCAGTAAACAAGTAAAAGTACTCAAGATTTATATTTAAAACAATTAGGTCAGCATGCACCGGGGCTTACCTTTTGGAAAGGAGGATGGGCGGTGATCTGGGCACTCAGGTAGGTCGTCTGCGGGCACTCCTTCGCCGACTGGATCCTCGGACTCCCTCGGCTGCTCCTGGTCCTCCTACGGAACTGTTCCCTCGAACTCGAGGAGTGTCACCCCCTCTGGTACACCTATTGCATGAATGCACAATAAATCTCATGGATGCATAATGAATGCAATATGTTCGGAATGGAATGCATTGCAGCAATTTAATTATTCTATTCAAGTTACTTTAATATTACGTGCAAATCTCTTCTCCGGTGGAGAAGTACTTACCTAATCTACACAACCTAATGTACAAATGTTCCTCTTCAGTTAAGGCCCTAACACCTAGAAATCACAAGAACAATATCACTTAGGTTACCAACAACAAATCATCAGATATTGTAACAACATAATCTGGACAACAGCTACGTATTCTTATTACAACTGGAGATTCTCAAATCCTAAAGGCATGATACAAGACAATCAGAAAGGCTTATAAAATACCCTACAATTCATCTTCAGACCTCAACAATTCATTCCAAAGTTTACCTAGTCGAAATTCTAAAGTTCCAGAAATCTGTCCTCTCCAAACAGAGAGCAGCCATTTCTGGATAGCCACTTTAAACAGTTATAACTCTTAGACTACTAGGCCAAATACCATCAAATTTTGACACAAACTAGTTTCACCAGTTTACTACTACTTTGGTATTCACAAGATCCCCAACAAATAATTTTATCAAAGTTCAAATCTAAAATTGCTACCAGCTGTCCAGAGACCTAGAAATATGAAAATTAAAAATTTATTCATGTGTCAAACTTCCTCTATGACCAAACCAATGATGCTACTAGTTCACACATGTCATAAAAACACCAGAAAGTAAGTTGTGTCAACCCAGAATATTTATTTTAACCCCTTTCTTAATTTACTTAATTAATTAAGTGAAAAATTAAACTTATATGTAATTGCTTAGAAAAATTCTATAAAAATTACAGGAGTCTCCTTGGCCTACTAGGAGGCCACTGTAAAATTTTGAACTAACGTTATTCACAGAAACTCCCTACACAAAATTCACAAGCTAAAAAGGCTGATTTTTGCATAAATAGGAAACCTTATTGAAAAGTGTCAAACAACAGATTTCATATTTTTCCTAGTATCATTCTACCCTAAGAACAACACTCTAAAAATTTTACCTTTGCTGGACCTGTAGAAAAATTATGAAAATTCATTCCAGTATCTCCTAAAATAAAATGACAACATCATAACTTGAAAAATACTCAAGCACTAGTACCCAAATTTTTACCAGAGCTAGCATATGCACAAAATAGCCTACTCACCAATTTTCATAATTTTTGGGACAACAGAACTCCAGTTATTCATATAACAAGTTTATATCCAATTTAAGACACATTTCAAAACCCCAACTAATCCTTCCAGAAAATAAACATCACATACCTACTTGGTATTTTTCTTAAATACTAAACTTCATGCAGAGCCCAACAAAATTTAAATCATAATTTTTGAGCAAGTAAAACCCTAGATATGAAATTCCTAAACATCATCTAAATCTGTGAAATATAACTCAAAAATCAACCCTAGCTACAGTACTGGGCCGCCCCGACTTGCCAGCGCGGCCCAGCCAGCGCGCGACCTGATCCGATTCCTGCCCGCGCGCGTGCGTCTACCAGGGTGGGCCCGCTGTCAGCGAGAGAGGGACAGGGGAGCGGCGAGCCAAGAACTCCGGCGAGCGGATTCACGCCGCCGGCGGCTCCCCTGGCCAAGCCGAGCACACCACCGTGCTCTCCACACAAAACCGCACCTAGGCATGTACTTTTCCCCAACGCTACCGCACCGGAGCACCCTTGCCGACGGTGAGGGCGGACGGCAGTGAACGCGTGGCGGTACGCCGGCGTGCTCCGGCCGCTAGATGGCCGGCAGAGGGGTGCACCCGCTTCCAGGAACCCTAGCGGACCTTCCGAGGCTACGCAAACGGATTGGGATGGAGTGGAGTAGCTTGGTCGCATGAGCACATGTAACATTCCGGTGTTACGCAAGCATTTGCATGGCAATCATATGCATGGCATTTCATATCATCATAATCATACATGTTAATATTATAATTTGAGTGAAATAAAAGCTTAGAAAGTGGTATTTGAGGTGTAATGTATAATGTGCTAATCACATTCCATCAAAATTGTGCAACTAAAAATTTTATATCACTTAGAATTATAGGTCAAAATTTTTGGAGCAACTAAATGACTCAAAGTTTTGTCAAAAAGCTTGTTCAAAAATATTAATTAAAATATTCAAAAATCCTCTCTAAATTAGCTTTTATTCTTTAATTCAAAATCTATTGAGAATTTTTAGTTGGTCCCTTAATCAAAGTTGTAGAGAATTAAATTCTAAGCAACTTTTATTTTTGGGTCAATTCCAGAAAATGTCTTCTTCTTGTTCAAAATGGGGTTTGAAATCTGTGTTTGAATTTGATTTAAAATAAAAAATTTGAAAAAAAAATCAAATCCAGCTTAGCAGGCCGCCGCCTCGGATTCGGCCCGCTGGCCGAATCGGCCCGCGCCACTCCCGCGCGCGCGCCCGCAGCCGCCTCCACCTCGGCCCGGCCCAGCCAGCCTCCGCGTCGCTCCTCTTCTTCCTGCCCGCGCGCGCGCTGTCGCCCCGGCAGAAAACGCCCGCCGCGTGGCGGCCGCATGCCGGCGACGCCACCGCGTGGCCGCCGTGGACCCCGCGCCCGCGCTCCGCTTCAAAATCGCCCGGGCACCTGGTTTCTCTCCCACTTGCGCCTTGGTTGCTTCCCTTCTTCCTCCCTCCGGTGAAACCGCAGCGGAACACCGCTCGCCACCGAGCTCCGCCACCGTCCCCGCCCTGTTCCGGCACCGGTGGACCACCTCCGTCTAATTGCCCGTGCACGAGGCTCCGCCCCATCCTCCCCTCCTCCGAACGGGTGTCGCCATCCCCTCGTTTGCCTCGATAGGGCTCAATTTCCCTCGCTCCGTCGCACCACCGCGTCGGTGCCGTCGAGCCCGTGCCCCGTGCACCGCCTCACTCGCTCTCTCTCTGCCCTCCCACGTCCCCTTCACGTGTTCGCTACTCTCTTGCGAGCATGTTGCGCTCCTTAGCTAGTCGCGGTTTGGCCGGAGCCGACCGTTGGCCCTCGGCCGCCGCCGTGACGGCGAGACCATGGACGCCGGCGACCGCGCTCCGTTTCCCCCTCCTCTCGGTGGACTGGGCTACGCCCTGTGGGCCGCGCCCCGAGCAGGCCGGCTCGGCCATTCCCCCCCCCCCCCCGCGCGCGATGCCAGGCCGAGAACGGCTATGGGCCGCTTGATTCCCCGGGCCGGCCCAGTGCCGTTATGAAAATCCATTTCTATTTTCTTTTATTATTCTTGTTGAAAATACTTTGGAAAATGTTTTAGTAGTCATTTCAGCTCCAAAAATTGTGAAATAAATTTCTAGAGATTCATTGGAACCAGATCTACAATCTAAAAATATTGCATGTCATTTTTGGAATACTTTTCTGTAGAGCTTTAATTAATTCTTAATATTGCTGATATCTTGTAAAATAGCTAGTAAATCCTATATGTATCAGAAAAATATGATTTCAAGTTTGTTAATCTTCTTATATCATGTACTTCCTAGGAAAAATATGTTTCATGCATGTGCTGTGGGAAAATGTTGAAGTGTAGTTCAAGTGCCTTTAATGGCTGATTTTTGTTATTTTTGCTAGAGAGCAAACTTTGTATAAAACATGCATGTGATAATTTTTGTACAGTCATAGTATGCTATGAAGAACCTAGGAAAAATATTAATTCTGTTTTTGACACTTTTCATAGTGCAAAGTAATTTCATGCTCATTTTTATGCCATAGTTTGTCATTTTTGTATAGGATGGTTTACTTATCCAAATGCCATGAAATTTTTATGGTAGTCTGTTTAGAGTAGTATTATGCTACTGTAATTTTCTTAGATTTTTAGGAGCATCAGAAATATATGTTGCTATTCAAACCTACTATTATTACTTAGGGTTTAAGCAAGTGTTGCTTTAAGTGTGATTAAGAAATTAGTAAAGCTTTGGTGTATCTTTGAAGCATTTCATAAGGTAGGTTAACTTAACATAATAGTAGTAGAAGAGAATGCAGTAGATGACATGTGCTTGTAGTGTATAGTTTCTGGATGATGTTGACTACCTAGCATTTCAACATATTCATTGCATTCATCTCCTTCGATGCATACTTGCATAATCACTTACGCGCATTGCATCATACAGGATCGCAAACCGAGAACCCAGTCGTCTTACCCGAGGAGCTAGAGGAGCAGATCGAGGTGCAGCAGCAGGAGGTGACAGAAGCCGAAGAAGAGGCCGGTGAAGATCTCCCCGAGTGCCCCGACCACCGTCCAAGTTCCTTCGAGAGAGGCAAGCCCCGGAGCATTTCTCTCTCGGTTTGCAAATAATTTATTATTAACTTTACTTAATTTGATGCATTACGTTTAGGAGTTGTTTGCAAACATTGCTGCATTATACCTTGCTTACCTTTGTTATACCATATCCTTATTACCCTGGTATCCGCAGTCGAGTCAATGCTTGGCTTGCTTAGACCGGTAGAAGTCGGGTGATTTCCTGTCACCTGCGAGCTATAGGTGGTTACTTGGATATGTTGGGTTGACTATGAAGTCATGGTATAACTAAGTGTGAAATGAAATTGAGACCGGGCGGAAACTTGCAGGGTTTCGGACTGTAGTGTTTTCCGTCTGTGTCGATTAAGGACCGTCCGTTGTTGTCCCTCGGGTCATGTTGAACGCATGCCTCACATTTAGCTGGCCGGATAAAGTACCTTCCGACCGCGAAACTGGGAGATTATTCGGGCCGAGTGGATTGCCCGCAACGCACTGTACCGGAGCAGTAGTGGCAGGATACGGGGGCGTGATGATAAGGCCAAAGAGCAGTCGGGCGGCCCCCGGGTACAAGTGGTTCCTAGCAAGCTCGCGACTTTACCTGAATGGTTGACTCGGCGACCAACACCTCACTTTAGCGGGTGAGTGAGGTTTGTGTGAGGAATAACTTACCAGCTGGTTAATAATCGATTCGAATCGCCATCGTTTACTGGATAGTGAACACTTGACTTGAGCTACTTCATCGTAGTAATATTGATGGAACACTTGGACAGTTATATGAATTATGACATAATGGAAGTTGTTAATGATCATTAGTTATCATTGCCTGTTTAATTACATGTTACTTTAGTACAGGTGCAAATGTAGTTGACAGGTTAATAAAGATTTCACTTAATGCAAAGCTTTTGTAAAGGTTTTTCCTAAAATGCTAAAAATGCCTTTTTGCAAATGAGTCAGCTACCACACCAGAAAGCCTATCATGATTTCTTGGTGTCTTTTATTTCTAGTTTATGACGGGTAAGTCTAGCTGAGTACCTTCTCGTACTCAGGGCTTTGTTCCCACTTGTTGCAGATGGACAGATGTACTATGGCTATTGTATCAACTGTCTCTATCCTGCAATGGGCGAAGCATAGGACCATGGGCAATGGTCATTCGCTACTTCTTGCCTGATGCTTTTGCTGGAGATGGTCCCAAGCTGGCACTTTATTTAAAAATGTTGTGCGTGTGCGTTATTTGAACTACCGCTTCCGCTACTTTTATTCGAACCTGGTTTGTAATAACTATGTTTAAACTCCGATGTATTTTATGCCGCGAATATTTATGTAACTTATGATGGTGACCGCTAAACTTAGTACGATCTTGGCTGTTATGTGAAAGGGTTTGAAATCCGTCGAGATTTCACGGACTACCGGGTTATACGGGCTTAAGTTTGTTAAAATTGTCCTTCCGTTGGTTGATTTTCCTACTTAATCTCGTATAATTGGGCGGTTCTGTGACAGCTGGCATCGGAGCATGGTTTAGCGTGATTACTGTTCATAAGTGTATTTAAAATAAAATTCTATTTAAAAAGTGTGATTTTAAAACTAAATGTGTGCCAGTGGTCATATCCTGTATGCCCAGTTAAAGACTCTAGGTGGCTATTTAAGTACTAACTTGGGGTTTTTGCACCATATTTCTCTTTCGTTGCTCATACGGCGTGATATTGTATGAGTGCCACTTAATTGAGTGGTAATGTATGGATCAGTTACCTCTACGCTTTGGTAAGTGTGAGCTGTGAGAGCATGATCGGATACACCGCCGATCTAGGGAGAGTGTTTTATATGATACTAGAATAATTACATGTTGTACACATGTTTTTATGAAAGTATCGCATGTGTGGGTGTTCCGTCCGTTGAGGCGATGCCGTCAATAGGACGATGTGTTTGGGTAGTTACTACCGTTGTACACGCATCTGGGGATTCGTGTAGAGCGCGTAGGTAGATTTACTGCTTTCATGCATTCATGGGGAATGGGCTGAAATGAATTTTCTGCAGGTACATAACAGCGTTTATCGTGTAGATCGAATTAGTTACGTATATGAGAGATCGTTGTATGCCACCGAATTCATCGTTAGATGTCTTTATTTTCTAAGTTTGTGAGAACGTCAGACTCGCGCATGCATCATACTGCCTAAGCATTTCATTCATAACCTGCATTCCTCCCCTTATAAAAGGATTATCCCAGTTTGATAAAAGTGACATCAACTTAAAATATGTCTCACCGGGTAATTTAAAAACTTGTGCTACAGATGGCCCGCACGAAGAAGACTGCCCGTAAGTCCACTGGTGGAAGAGCACAACGTCACCAGATGGCCCCGCGGGAGCGCCGCAGCACGGACACTTTTCTAAGTGAGTTTGGCTTGCCCACCTTGCTTTGGAGAGTGCTCCATGATGTGGGGTACCCAGAGGGTCAAGAGCCGGTGTACTCTTGGAATGAGAGCCAGCTAGCTGAGGATGGACTTGCAATAGTGGAGATCACCGTCCCTGCCCTTGGTGATGCGCTAGAATGGGCTGGTTGGCATTTGGAGTTTGAAGGGCGCACTCCAGTTGAGGGTGCAGAGGGTGCAGCCTTTCACGTCATCCGAGATATAATGAGCAGGTTTCCTAATGAGTTGGCAGCAGCCTTGGCCGGTACCTTCCCGAGAGATGATCCTCGTGATGCCATTTGGGTGCAGCCACAAGGTAGTGCTTTGGTTAGAGGCCCAAGTGAAGGACAGGCTAGCGACAACCACACGATGAGTGCCATGTATGCAGCCATCAGAGCATACCAGGGTCTTGAGAATACCTATTGGACCTTGACTGGTCTAAGAGGTAATGATCGGCTTGAAGCAAGGAAGCAGAAGAAGAAGCAAGCACGTGCTATAGCTAGCTTGCAGGAGCAGTTGGCCGACATGAGCTTGCAGCGAGATCGGGCTCTCGAGAGAGGTGAGAGTGCTATGCAGCGGGTGCAGACGTTGACTCAGGCCAATAGAAATGCAGATCGCATGATGGGACAGCTAGTGCAGGAAAGGAATGAAGCCTGGAACGAGAGGGACCTTCTCAGACAAAGGGTCGAGGAGCTAGAAGGGTATAACGCCAACTTGCATGAAGAGTTCCATGCCCTCTACAACGGGATAGGCCCGTACGCTCCTCCGGACGTCGCCTAGATGGACGTCGACGACGACGCCGCTACTGATGGTAGCAATGGTGACGCCTCCGACCTCGACGACGGCCCCGAGGAGTAGGCTAGTTGCCTTGCGTTAGTGATAGGCTTTATCGCGATGACCTTCTTTTGGTTCCCATGTATCGTGTTGTATCCTGTTCGATCTTGAGACTGGCGATCTTTTGGATCTTGGTTGTGTATGTGATGCTTGAACGCATGAAAGTCCAGTGTACGTATGCTGGCAACATGGTTGTATGGAACGCGATGTTGCATTTGAAGTAATTTGATTAGTGATGTTGTTTTAATTGGAATGTGATTATTGTGCCTCTGTTTTATTGCATGACTTGTTCTCTCCAATAAATTCAGTAGGGCATGATTGTTCATTCGAATACAATTACTACCACTTCGCTCAATTATTACTTGTTGCTGAAATATGCAGATGGCAAACACTCGCCGTGCCACGTATGAGGTCGCTGAAACTGGTGGCAACGGTGCAGGGGCTGGTGGGGGTGGTGCAAACAACGTCAATCACCAGGAGCCACAGCCAGAGCCACATTTGCCCCCTCCTCCACCGCTCACTGCAGAAGTGTTCTTCGCACAGTTCCTTGGAAGCCAGCGCAACGCCGAGCAGTCACAAAAGAATATGGAAGATTTTCTGCGTACCATCGCTGAAAACGTTCAGAGAGGAAATAATCACGGTGGTGGCCATGGAGTGAACCAGTACAGCAATTTCAAGGATTTCATGGATACTAGGCCACCTATTTTCAAGGAAGCAGCAGAGCCACTCGACGCTGAAGAATGGATCAACACTATGGAAGATAAGTTTCGTGTGCTGAGACTGACAGAAGTTCTGAAGACAGAATATGCTGCACATCAGTTACAGGGACCAGCAGGGATGTGGTGGAAGCATCACCGCACCACCTTTCCTCCCAATGCCCAGATTACTTGGAGAGAATTCACTGAAGCGTTTAGGGGAGTTTATATTCCCCCAGGGTTGGTTGAGATGAAGCTCGGAGAGTTCTTAGCCTTAAATCAGGGTACCAAGACTGTAACACAGTATTTGCATGCATTTAACAACTTGTGCCGTTATGCTCCAGACATGGTCGACACAGATGCAAAGAGAATTGCTAGTTTTAAGAGAGGGTTAAGTCCGAAGATGATGAAGCATGTGGGTACCAATACCCGTGTCAGGTTCAATGACTTTGTCAGTGATTGTTTGAAACAAGAAAAGAACAACAACGCCTACACTGCATCCAAGAATCACAAGAGGGTGTTTGAGTCAGGACTCTCCCAGTCCAGAGTTGTCACTGCAAATCGTCCTTCTTATCATCCGTCCGCACCTGGTGCAAGGTTCAGGCCTCCACAGCATAAAACTCAGAACTACAAGGGACCACAGAAGCCATACAAGATGGCCGTGCCGCCAGCAAAGATCACCGCAACTGCAGAACAAAGCAACTCTAAGGGAGCAATAGGATCTGCTGGTACAGTGAAGGGGCCCTGCTACAATTGTGGTCAGCCAGGCCACTTTTCAAAGTTCTGCCCTTATCCGCCTAGAAAGAAACAACAGACTTACACTGCCCGTGTGCACCATACCACCGTTGATGAGATTCCTGAAGGAGAACCTGTAACTGCCTGTAAGTTTCTTGTTAACCATCACCCTGCAGTTGTTCTATTTGATTCTGGATCCTCGCATTCTTTTATGAGTCAAGCATTTGCACGGAAGCATGAACAACTATGCACAGAATTGAGTTATGGTTAGCGCATAAGTTCAGCAAGGGCTGATGTGCTAACCAATAAGATGGTTAGAGGGGCAACCCTTGAGTTAGATAGTCGGAAGTTTCGAGTGAACCTGATAGTTATGCCGGGACTAGTTTTGGATGTCATAATAGGAATGAACTGGATGAAAGACTAGGGAGCAGTCATAGATACAAGGAGTCGATTGCTTACCCTTAAGGATCCGCAGGCATAGGGTACTTTTCAGGTACCATTGCCCAAAAGAATAGACCTTGTGAGTGTGACCTGTGCCATGGAAGTTGTTCCTATCCATCAGATCCCAGTAGTGTGTGAGTTTCCGGATGTGTTTCCAGACGAGTTACCTGGCCTTCCTCTAGATAGAGATGTTGAGTTTGGAATCGAGTTGATCCCCGGAACAGCTCCTATTTCGAGGAGGCCTTATCGGATGCCTCCGGATGAGTTAGCTGAGCTGAAGAAGCAACTGGAAGAATTGCTAAAGAAGGGGTTTATCCGACCAAGTAAGTCTGAATGGGGATGTCCTGCCTTGTTCGTGAAGAAAAAGAAAGAGGGTACTCTGAGGATGTGTGTGGATTATCGACCTCTTAATGCGGTAACTATCAAGAATAAATATCCTTTGCCTCATATCAATGTTTTGTTTGATCAGTTGGCTAAAGCTAGGGTGTTCTCCAAGATAGACCTAAGATCAGGGTATCATCAGATAAAGATCAGGCCACAAGATGTCTCGAAAACCGCCTTTTCTACCAGATACGGGTTGTACGAGTATCTTGTTATGTCCTTTGGCTTAACAAATGCTCCTGCATATTTTATGTATCTGATGAATACGGTTTTCATGCCAGAGTTGGATAAGTTTGTAGTTGTCTTCATTGATGACATTCTAGTATACTCTGAGAATGAGAAAGATCATGAAGAACATCTGAGAATTGTCTTGACCAGATTAAGAGATCATAAGTTGTATGCTAAGTTCAGCAAATGTGAATTTTGGTTGAAGAAAGTTCCTTTCCTTGGTCATATTTTATCTGAGAATGGAGTTTCGGTAGATCCGAGCAAAGTGCAAGAGGTTATGGATTGGAAAACTCCAACCACAGTGCCAGAAGTCAGGAGTTTCCTAGGGTTAGCTGGTTACTATCGCCGCTTTATCCCAGACTTCTCGAAGATTGCTAAGCCAATGACAAGTCTGTTACAGAAAGATCATAAGTTCGTGTGGATAGAGGAGTGTGAGACAGCTTTCCACACCTTGCGAAAACTGTTGACCACTACTCCAGTTCTTGCACAGCCAGACATCAATAAACCATTTGATGTGTTCTGTGACGCATCAAAAACAGGATTAGGCTGTGTTCTGATGCAAGAAGGAAGAGTCATTGCTTATGCCTCCCGTCAGCTGAGAAAACATGAAATCAATTATCCGACACATGATCTTGAGCTTGCTGCCGTGGTGCATGCCTTAAAGATTTGGAGACACTATTTACTTGGTAATGTGTGCAATATTTTCACCGATCACAAGAGTCTCAAGTACATTTTCACCCAACCAGAATTGAACATGAGACAGCGAAGATGGTTAGAACTAATTAAAGATTACAACTTGAATGTACAGTATCACCCTGGGAAAGCCAATGTGGTAGCCGATGCTTTGAGTAGAAAGTCGCATTGTCTGAATATGCAACCCTTACTCGAAGATGGTTTTAATCTAATGCACCCTGTCGTGTTACACAGTATTCAGATCAGTTGTACCTTGGAGAGTAAGATAATAGAAGGTCAGAAAGCAGACAAAGGGATATTCCACATCAAAAGGAAAATTAAAGAAGAACCTTCAAAACACTTCAGAGTGGACGAGCAGGACGTGTTGTGGTTCGACAACCGTCTTGTTGTTCCAAAGGATAGAGAGCTTAAGAATAAAATTATGGATGAAGCTCATCACTCTAAGTTATCCATTCATCCTGGCAGTAGTAAAATGTATCAAGAACTAAGGCCTCGTTTTTGGTGGACAAAGATGAAGAAGGAAATTGCAGCTTATGTAGCCAGATGTGACACATGTTATCGAGTAAAAGTTATTCACATGAAACCTGCCGGATTGTTGCAACCTTTGTCAGTACCTAGTTGGAAGTGGGATGATATAAGTATGGATTTCATCACAGGTTTGCCCACTACTCAGAAAGGCCATGATTCGATTTGGGTAATCGTGGACCATCTTACCAAGACCGCTCACTTTTTGCCTGTCAAGACAGCTTATAGACCACCTCAATATGCCAAGAAGTATATTGCAGAGATTGTGAGATTGCATGGCATACCGAAGACTATAGTGTCTGACAGAGGATCCCAGTTCACTGCTCACTTTTGGAAGCACTTGCACAAAGGTTTGGGGACTAGTCTGATTTGTAGCACTGCCTATCATCCTCAAACAGATGGTCAGACTGAAAGAGTTAATGTTGTTTTAGAAGATATGTTGAGAGCTTGTGTGTTGTCTTCCAGAGGTTCATGGGAGTCATGGTTACCTCTAGCAGAATTCGCATATAATAATAGCTATCAAGAAAGTATCAAAATGGCACCTTTTGAGGCTTTGTATGGACGAAAGTGTAGAACACCTTTAAACTGGATTGAGCCAGGGGAAAGAAGGTATTATGGTATTGACTTCGTGGAAGAAGCCGAAAAGAAAGTTCATATCATTCAGCAAAATATGAGAGCAGCTCAGTCACGTCAGAAAAGTTATGCGGATAAAAGAAAGAGACCACTTGTGTTTGAAGTTGGAGACTATGTTTATCTGAAAGTCACGCCAATGAAGAAGAAGCGGTTTGGAATACGCAGAAAACTTGCCGCCAGATTTGTAGGACCCTACAAAATCTTAGAAAGAAAGGGTCCAGTGGCTTACAAATTAGAATTACCAGAATCAATGGGTGCTATATTCCCAGTTTTTCACATATCACATCTCAAGAAATGTTTGCGCGTTCCAGAGGAAATAATTGAACCCCGAAGCATAAAACTTAAGTCAGATCTGGTGTATCGTGAGCAGCCAATTCGAGTTTTAGATTCCAAAGAAAGGGCTACTCGGAACAATGTGGTGAAAACATATAAGATACAATGGAGTCATCATGATGAGGCAGATGCATCGTGGGAAACGGGTGAATACCTACAAAAAGCATACAGAGATTTTTATAATAAATGGTTCGTAACCCAAATCTCGGGACGAGATTTTTATAAGGGGGGAGGGTTGTAACACTCCGGTGTTACGCAAGCATTTGCATGGCAATCATATGCATGGCATTTCATATCATCATAATCATACATGTTAATATTATAATTTGAGTGAAATAAAAGCTTAGAAAGTGGTATTTGAGGTGTAATGTATAATGTGGTAATCACATTCCATCAAAATTGTGCAACTAAAAATTTTATATCACTTAGAATTATAGGTCAAAATTTTTGGAGCAACTAAATGACTCAAAGTTTTGTCAAAAAGCTTGTTCAAAAATATTAATTAAAATATTCAAAAATCCTCTCTAAATTAGCTTTTATTCTTCAATTCAAAATCTATTGAGAATTTTTAGTTGGCCCCTTAATCAAAGTTTTAGAGAATTAAATTCTAAGCAACTTTTATTTTTGGGTCAATTCCAGAAAATGTCTTCTTCTTGTTCAAAATGGGGTTTGAAATATGTGTTTGAATTTGATTTGTAATGAAAAATTTGAAAAAAAAAAATCAAATCCAGCTTAGCAAGCCGCCGCCTCGGATTCGGCCCGCTGGCCGAATCGGCCCGCGCCACTCCCGCGCGCGCGCCCGCAGCCGCCTCCGCCTCGGCCCGACCCAGCCAGCCTCCGCGTCGCTCCTCTTCTTCCCGCCCGCGCGCGCGCTGTCGCCCCGGCAGAAAACGCCCGCCGCGTGGCGGCCGCATGCCGGCGACGCCACCGCGTGGCCGCCGTGGACCCCGCGCCCGCGCTCCGCTTCAAAATCGCCCGGGCACCTGGTTTCTCTCCCACTTGCGCCTCGGTTGCTTCCCTTCTTCCTCCCTCCGGTGAAACCGCAGCGGAACACCGCTCGCCACCGAGCTCCGCCACCGTCCCCGCCCTGTTCCGGCACCGGTGGACCACCTCCGTCTAATTGCCCGTGCACGAGGCTCCGCCCCATCCTCCCCTCCTCCGAACGGGTGTCGCCATCCCCTCGTTTGCCTCGGTAGGGCTCAATTTCCCTCGCTCCGCCGCGCCACCGCGTCGGTGCCGTCGAGCCCGTGCCCCGCGCACCGCCTCACTCGCTCTCTCTCTCTGCCCTCCCGCGCCCCCTTCACGTGTTCGCTACTCTCTTGCGAGCATGTTGCACTCCTTAGCTAGTCGCGGTTTTGCCGGAGCCGGCCGTTGGCCCTCGGCCGCCGCCGTGACGGCGAGACCATGGACGCCGGTGACCGCGCTCCGTTTCCCCCTCCTCTCGGTGGACTGGGCTACGCCCTATGGGCCGCGCCCCGAGCAGGCCGGCTCGGCCATTCCCCCCCCCCCCCCCCGCGCGCGCGATGCCAGGCCGAGAACGGCTATGGGCCGCTTGATTCCCCGGGCCGGCCCAGTGCCGTTATGAAAATCCATTTCCATTTTCTTTTATTATTCTTGTTGAAAATGCTTTGGAAAATGTTTTAGTAGTCATTTCAGCTCCAAAAATTATGAAATAAATTTCTAGGGATTCATTGGAACCAGATCTACAATCTAAAAATATTGCATGTCATTTTTGGAATACTTTTCTGTAGATCTTTAATTAATTCTTAATATTGCTGATATCTTGTAAAATAGCTAGTAAATCCTATATGTATCAGAAAAATATGATTTCAAGTTTGTTAATCTTCTTATATCATGTACTTCCTAGGAAAAATATGTTTCATGCATGTGCTGTGGGAAAATGTTGAAGTGTAGTTCAAGTGCCTTTAATGGCTGATTTTTGTTATTTTTGCTAGAGAGCAAACTTTGTATAAAACATGCATGTGATAATTTTTGTACAGTCATAGTATGCTATGAAGAACCTAGGAAAAATATTAATTCTGTTGTTTGACACTTTTCATAGTGCAAAGTAATTTCATGCTCATTTTTATGCCATAGTTTGTCATTTTTGTATAGGATGGTTTACTTATCCAAATGCCATGAAATTTTTATGGTAGTCTGTTTAGAGTAGTATTATGCTACTGTAATTTTCTTAGATTTTTAGGAGCATCAGAAATATATGTTGCTATTCAAACCTACTATTATTACTTAGGGTTTAAGCAAGTGTTGCTTTAAGTGTGATTAAGAAATTAGTAAAGCTTTGGTGTATCTTTGAAGCATTTCATAAGGTAGGTTAACTTAACATAATAGTAGTAGAAGAGAATGCAGTAGATGACATGTGCTTGTAGTGTATAGTTTCTGGATGATGTTGACTACCTAGCATTTCAACATATTCATTGCATTCATCTCCTTCGATGCATACTTGCATAATCACTTACGCGCATTGCATCATACAGGATCGCAAACCGAGAACCCAGTCGTCTTACCCGAGGAGCTAGAGGAGCAGATCGAGGTGCAGCAGCAGGAGGTGACAGAAGCCGAAGAAGAGGCCGGTGAAGATCTCCCCGAGTGCCCCGACCACCGTCCAAGTTCCTTCGAGAGAGGCAAGCCCCAGAGCATTTCTCTCCCGGTTTGCAAATAATTTATTATTAACTTTACTTAATTTGATGCATTACGTTTAGGAGTTGTTTGCAAACGTTGCTGCATTATACCTTGCTTACCTTTGTTATACCATATCCTTATTACCCTGGTATCCGCAGTCGAGTCAATGCTTAGCTTGCTTAGACCGGTAGAAGTCGGGTGATTTCCTATCACCTGCGAGCTATAGGTGGTTACTTGGATATGTTGGGTTGACTATGAAGTCATGGTATAACTAAGTGTGAAATGAAATTGAGACCGGGCGGAAACTTGCAGGGTTTCGGACTGTAGTGTTTTCCGTCTGTGTCGATTAAGGACCGTCCGTTGTTGTCCCTCGGATCATATTGAACGCATGCCTCACATTTAGCTGGCCGGATAAAGTACCTTCCGACCGTGAAACTGAGAGATTATTCGGGCCGAGTGGATTGCCCGCAACGCACTGTACCAGAGCAGTAGTGGCAGGATACGGGGGCGCGATGATAAGGCCAAAGAGCAGTCGGGCGGCCCCCGGGTACAAGTGGTTCCTAGCAAGCTCGCGACTTTACCTGAATGGTTGACTCGGCGACAAACACCTCACTTTAGCGGGTGAGTGAGGTTTGTGTGAGGAATAACTTACCAGCTGGTGTCACAGAACCTCCTAATTACGATGGCCCACAAGTACACTTCATTGTCATAATGACCTCTGACAGTCGTACTTATGTTCACCATAACTTAAAAGGCCTGCTTTCCTCCGAACAGGATCCAATCACAGGAGTATTGCAATATTACAACAGTTTATTCAAAATATTCAACAGAGTAAGGTAGCGGAAGTCTTACAATAACATAGATTACAAACCAGTTTTTCAAACTTCAAACCTTATGTAACATTATTACAAACCATTAGTAGAGAAGTATCGGTAATAACTTTATTACAACACACAAGCGAGATGCCTTGCCCAAAGGCCACACAATCTACTCGTCGTCACTGTCTTCAACCACGACGGTCATGCAACAAGGCTCGAAGCAGACTTGTTCATGAACCGCACCTGCAACAAGGGGTTAACAAACCCTGAGTACGAGAGTACTCAACAAGACTTACCCGACTAAGACAAAGACTCCAAGGGCATGCTAGCTTTAGGGAATCAAGGTACGGGTAATCAAGAATCAAATTTTCTTTTGCAGAAAAGCTTACTAAGGTAAGTCCTTATCTTCAATATTTTACTTTTACCATTGATGGTTCATTAACCAATTCTAGGTGATCCTAATCTAGATCAAAGTAATTATCATCAAAACCTTTCTCATTCTTTCTTTCAATTCCAGTTCTTAACTACGATGCAAGTCAGGCGATCGAGTCTCCATAACCGAGGAGCAACGACGATTCGAACCGATTATACCCAGCTGGGGATCCCTAACATCACGACATATGTAGAACTGAATCTTGCATATATCAATCCTCATTTAGATCTCCCAAAACCAGAACGTGTCCATCGCCACCCGAGAGCACAGTACTCCTCGAACCCGACCAAATTCTAGCCCCGAGGGTACACGCTACTCTCGCCATCTCTCCACTCCCAGTGCGAGGTTAGACGTTCTTGTAATGGAATCACCAACATTTTGGGCTTACCCAAGGCATGAGGTTAGTTGCAAAGTCTCGAACACAACAGGCTTACAACGAACGGGCCTTAACTGACAAGGCGGAAACAATACATTGAGACTCCTTTCCCAATGCATGTTAGCAGTGGCCAAACCACCCGCCCGATCTTTCAAGTTCATTTTCATATTTCAATATTCATTTAATATGCCGTCATGGCTATATAAACATTGCATTTAAAAGCTTAACTTCTAAGCATAGCGAAGCATACTACGCATTTTCAGTAAAAACAGGTATCAAGGTTGATATCACAATAATCAAGGATGATAATGCAGCAATTGGGTTATCACTCAACTCCTAATTACTTAATGCAGTAAACCATATTATAAATAATAAAACATTTGTAAAATTCAAGGTAGGGTTTAAATGCACCGGGGCTTGCCTTGTTCGCACACGACGACCGACTCAGACTCGAGGACTCCACCGCCAGGTCCGAAACCCACCGACGATCGCTCTTCTCCGGAAGCTTGATCGACGACTTCGGCTTCTTCGAAAGCGGAGACTACACGAATACATAACATGCTTTAACATGATGTTCGATGATAAACATGATGCTTGATGATAACATGCTACGAGTTACGACTGGAGTACAACTTACTTCTACGGTACAGTCGCAAACAGAAAACCTACTAACTAGAAGCGGCGATTCCAGCGATACCAGCTTTTAACCTAACAAGTTACTAACGAGCTCAATCATGAAATTAAGGTGCCAAAGATCACAAAAGGGTAGTGATCTAAGGACATCACTCAATAAAAAGGCACACAACACTTAAAGTTCTCAAATTAACATTTATTTTCTATTTAACTAATTAGGGCATAATTAGGAGTTGATCAAATTTTACCTAATCAAGCTCAAACTTTTTCTATGGGTTAAGAATGAATTACAACAGTGTTATAATAAATTTCATAATTTTTGGATTAATAAATTAATTATTACAATTCCAGAAAGTTGCATTTAATCTTTAATGAAACTAATTAATTCTACTGCACAAAGTATTCAAATTCGTGATTTAACATTTTTCCTAGATAGTTTATACATTGAGAAGCTTACACAAAAATTTTCATAAATTTTGGAACTCTACACAATTTTTAATGAAATAAACAAATAGCAACACTATTCATTTATTTGAAAAAGAAAACAAAAACGAAAATCCGAACCGGGCCGATCTCCTCTTCCCTCCGGTCCGGCCCAGCCGAGCGGCCCGCTCGCGCGCGCCCGCGCTCGCGCTCGGCCCAGCGACGCGGCCCAGCAGCGCGGCCTGCCTCGCGCCCGCGCGCTGGCTCTCCCTCTCTCTCTCTGACACCGCGTCCCCACCTGTCATCTTCCTCCTCCCGCTCGCCCGCTCGCTCCCGCGTGCCCGCGCGCTCGCCCGCGGTGACCGGCCGATGACCGAAGCCTCGGTCGACCAACCGAGCGATCCGACAGCTTCTACGCGACCTAACGAACCCGTTTTGCTAACTTGCAGCTCGTCTCGAGCTCCGGCGACAGCTCACCGACGACGGTGGCGGCTCGACAACCACGGTGACCGGCGACTCGATGGTACAACACGGTAGCGGTTAAATTAGTGCGAGGAAAACGATCAGGAGCTCACAGCGGTGACGATGGCGGTCTCGGGGAGGACGGAGAGAAGCCGGAGTGGCCTGGCCACGGGAAGGCGACGATGGCGGTGCTCCGACCGGAGTTGGGCACGGGAGCGGGCGGCTGTGGTGATCTAGGCGGAGTTAAGCTCGCTCGGGTGGTTCACGAGGTGCGCGAGGATGAGGCGGAGCTAATGGTGCGGTTGGCGTGGCTGGAGGTGGCTCGACGGCGGCAGCGACGAGCGGCGGAGCTGCGGTGGCGGCGGTGGCGAAAACAGGGAAAATGAAAATCGCCGTGAGCTCGACGTATATATAGGGAACGGTGGCGGTGACTGTGCTGGAAGACGCGCGACGTCGCGCTGGCGATCGAGGACTCGCCTGGAAGCCGGCCGAAGCCGCCCGACGTCTCGCCGGCGCCCATACCGCGCGGTGGTCGGCGGTGATTGGCCGGTCACTGTAGCTTTCCCCCCCCAAACTTTGAATTTTTAAACTGTTTTCTCAAATTACTCTCAAATTCATGTAACAACTTGAAAAACTTCCAATCTATGAAATCTTCAGAATTTCAAGCTCTACAAGTTTTGTATTGAACACTTTTTCAAATTATAACTGGATTTTGAAATTTGAATTTAAACTCAAAAGGGGACACATTTTTCAGATTTGGTAATTTAGAAATTACTTTTGATTTTACATTGAAACTTCAAAATCTCCAAACATCAAAGTTGTATATCTTGACCAGACCTACAACTTTGCTGTTCAAAACTTTTTCAAAATCAGCCTCCATTTTGAAATCATAGTTTGGGGACAAAAATGAATTAAATTTGAAATTTGTTTATTTTCAAAATTGCTCCACCTTTTTCACTAAAACTTTGAAAACTCAAAACACCAAAGTTGTAGCCCTTGAAAAGTTCTACAAACTTGGTTTTGAACTTTTTCCCAAATTTTGCTTAGATTTTGAATTATTTCAAAAGGGGTAAAACAGGGTTTTGAAATTTAGGGTTTTCGGAGGGATTTTAAATTGAAATTTGTTGCTACTTTGATTGGTGATTACTTAGTGATCAAAACCTCACCCAAGGGCATAATTTGGACCAACATGACATGGTTGACCAAATGCCACTCTTGGTTGACCAATTAGCTTTTGAAATTCTTTTACATTTCTTCCCAGATTTGAATTTAAATTTGAATCAGAAAACTCGTGACAAGTTTTGGGACTCCAATTCAAATTCAAATTTGGAGCTTCATTTTAGATGTTGTACTTGAGCTCATACCCTACACTTGACACTAGTGTGCAACACAGTCGCACACCTCAAATTACGCAGGGCATGGACTAAGTATTTGCGGTGGCATTCGAAATTAGGGTTTTCGGGTTCGGAGCACACCACTGAGAAACACATTCAACCTAGATAAGTAAACTCGTTTTAGTTGATGCATAACAAGTTTAACCTAACAGGGATGCTTTGCAATGCATTATGATGACATGGCAGATTAATTAACACTATAACACCCGGGGTGTTACAGCCCTTCCCCCTTAAAGAAATCTCGTCCCGAGATTTAAAGCCTTGAGTTAAGTAATAGAAAAGGAAACGTGTCAAGCAAACACGTCCAAGACTTGTCTACAAAACAGGTAGGGGTTTTCTGCATTACAACGATTTTAAAAGGATAGGTTACAGTTTAAAGAGGAAATTGCAACCTAGATAGAAGCAAAGAACTCCAGGAAATTCTCCAACAGGTAATCCTCCGATTCCCAGGTGGCTTCCTCTTCTGAATGTTGATTCCACTGTATTCTGTACCATTTTGTTGTTCTACTGCGGGTAACACGATCTTTTTGATCCAAAACTCGGACAGGATATTCAGAATATGTCAAATCCGGTTCAAGTTCAACTCCCTCAACATCAACCACTTGATCATGTACTTGTAGACACTTCTTCATTTGTGATACATGAAATACATTGTGCACTGCTGACAGTTGTTCAGGCAACTTTAACTTATATGCCACCTTTCCACATTGTTGAATGATTTGAAAAGGACCAATATAACGTGGTGCGAGTTTGCCTCTGACTCCAAATCTGCTAACTCCTTTCATGGGTGATACTTTTAGATAAACATAATCCCCTACTTGGAATACCAAAGGTCTATGCCTTTTATCAGCATAACTCTTTTGTCTGGACTGAGCAATTTTTAAATTATTCTGGATCTGTCGAACTTTTTCTTCTGTTTGTTTCACAAGATCAACACCGAAAAACCATCTTTCTCCCGGTTCTGACCAATTCAATGGAGTTCTGCACCTGCGGCCATACAATGCCTCAAACGGTGCCATTTTGATACTCTCTTGATAACTATTATTGTAAGAGAATTCCGCTAACGGTAACCACTCATCCCAAGTGTCTGAATAATTAAGTGTACATGACCTTAACATATCTTCTAGAATTTGATTGACCCTTTCAGTCTGACCACTTGTCTGTGGATGATAAGCGGTACTGTGCAAAAGTTCTGTACCTAGGGACTCATGTAGGTGTCTCCAAAATTTGTTAACAAACTGCGTACCTCTATCTGATACAATGGTCTTTGGTACCCCATGAAGGCTCAGGATTCGTGCAATATAAATTCTTGCATAAGTTATAGCAGAATAGTCCACCTTAACTGGAATAAAATGAGATGACTTTGTCAGTCGGTCCACAATGACCCAAATTGAATCAAAGCCTCTTGAGGTCTTAGGTAACCCAGTAATGAAATCCATACTGATATCTTCCCATTTCCAGGATGGAATGGGCAAGGGTTGTAACATTCCTGCCGACTTCAGGTGTACTGCCTTCACTTTACAACAAGTGTCACATCTGGCAACATATTTGGCGATCTCAATTTTCATTTTGGTCCACCAGAATTGTTGTTTCAAATCTTGATACATCTTATTACTCCCTGGATGAATAGAAAACCTTGTCCTATGTGCTTCATCAAGAATGAGTCGACGTAACTCTGGAACCTTTGGGACCACTAGCCGGTTCTTAAACCACAATACATCTGCATCATCAATACTGAAATCTGTCGGTTGACCAGTTCTAACTTTTTCTTTGATGTGAGTTATTCCGGAATTCTTTCTCTGAGCAGACACAATCTGATCTTTGATTGTTGATTCCACTGTGACATTAGTCAACTGACCTTGTGGAACTATTTCAATATTCAACCTTTCCAACTCATAACACAAACTGTAATCCATTGGCTGCACAGTCGTACAATGGCAACGATTCTTTCTACTGAGTGCATCAGCAACTACATTCGCTTTTCCAGGGTGATAGTGTACTTCTAAATCATAGTCCTTTATTAACTCAAGCCACCTTCTTTGCCTCATATTCAATTCTGACTGAGTAAAGATATACTTTAAGCTCTTGTGATCTGTATACATGTGGCAAGTATTACCTAACAAGTAATGACGCCAAATTTTTAATGCATGAACCACAGCTGCTAGTTCAAGATCATGTGTCGGATAATGTTCTTCATGGCGCTTCAACTGTCTCGAGGCATAAGCAATGACTCTGCCTTCTTACATCAATACGCAACCAAGGCCAATACCTGAGGCATCACAGTAAACATCAAATGGCTTTTCTATATCTGGTTGTGCTAAAACTGGAGCAGTTGTCAATGACTTCTTTAAAATTCTAAAAGCTTTTTCACATTCTGGAGACCATATGAACTTAGTTTGATTCTTCAACAACTCTGTGATTGGCTTGGCTACCTTTGAAAAGTCAGGTATGAATCGACGGTAATAACCCGCCATTCCCAGAAAACTTCGGACTTCATGAACTGAGATTGGTGGTTTCCAATTCAGAATATCTTCCACTTTGCCAGGATCTACTGCTACTCCTTCGGCTGACAACACATGTCCTAAGAATTGCACTTCTTTTAACCAAAACTCACATTTACTGAACTTAGCATACAGTTGGTGATCTCTCAGACGAGTCAGAACAACTCTGAGATGCTCAACATGCTCTTCTTCACTTTTGGAGTATACCAGAATATCATCAATAAAAACAACCACAAACTTGTCAAGTTCCGGCATGAAAACTGAATTCATCAGATACATGAAATGTGCCGGTGCATTAGTGAGACCAAAAGACATAACTAGGTACTCATACAGTCCATATCTGGTGGTGAATGCAGTCTTTGGAATATCTTCAGGTCGAATCTTGATTTGATGGTACCCTGATCGAAGATCAATCTTGGAAAATACCTTTGCCCCCGCAAGCTGATCAAAGAGTAGATCAATGCGAGGCAACGGATATTTATTCTTAATAGTTACTTCATTCAGCGGTCGATAGTCAACACACATCCTTAAAGTCTGATCCTTCTTCTTGACAAAAAGAGCTGGACATCCCCATGGTGAGGAACTGGGTCTGATAAAACCTTTGTCACGTAACTCTTGCAATTGATCCTTAAGTTCTGCCAATTCATTGGGTGGCATTCTGTAAGCTCTCCGGGATATTGGGGCAGTACCTGGTTTTAACTCAATCACAAACTCTACATCTCTGTCCGGTGGCAGACCTGGTAGATCATCTGGAAACACATCCGGAAATTCACAGACTACCGGTATATCACAAATCTCATGTACTGAAGTTGCACATATACTTTCAACTGTTCTCTTCGGGATAGGAAGTTGGATAAGAAGATGAGATTTATTATCTGGCAGGTTCAACCTTATAGTTCTGTGCAGTGCATCTATAAGGGCTCCTCTTTGGTACATCCAATTCATACCCAGGATTACATCTATATCCTGTTTCTGTAATATTATCATTGAGGTAGGGAATATATGCCCACCTAACTCTATAGGTACGTCACGTACCATCTCCTTAGTACACAGTCGTCCCCCGGGCGACTGGATAAAGAAATCCTCTTGTGTTCCCATAATTGGAATGTCATACTTAACAACAAAGGTGCGATTTATGAATGTATGCGATGCACCTGAATCAAATAACAGTACTGCTGGATGATTAGCAACAGGGAACATACCCATCATAACAGGTTCTCCCTCTGGGATTGCACTTGCTTGAGTGTAGAATACACGTCCGGTCTTCTTCTTCTCACCCTTACCCTTCTGAACATTCAGACTATTGTTCTTACTCTGAGGTTGTTGCTGTTGTGGTACGGGAGCTCTGGGATAATTAGGATTGTACTGCCTTGGATACGGGCAATCCTTGGAAAAGTGGCCTGGCTTTCCACAGTTGTAGCAGGGAAAGTTATGGGTTACTGGAGTCTGGTTTCCTTGCTTCAGTGAGAGAAACTCCTCTAGCTTCATGGCCATGACACCATCTGGGATATAATGTGCTCTAAAGGCTTCACGAAACTCCTGCCAAGTGACACGGTGGCCAGCAGGCTGTGCGGCGACTAGATTCGCCCACCACGCCCCTGCGGCACCTCTGAGTTGTTGTGCTGCAAACACAGGCTTCTGGTGCTCTGTGCACTGTAAAAGTTCAAACTTCTGCTCCATGGTACGGAGCCAGTCATCCGCCTCTAGCGGCTCATCTGCCTTTGAGAACACTGGTGGACGGGTATCGGTGAAATCCACATAAGTGGTTTCCCCTCCATTGTTACGGCCTCAACGACCCTGATTCCCATTCTGATTCTGATTCTGAGCCAACAGGGTAGTAGCATTAACCAGTGCGGCAATAGCTTCTGCCAAGGTGGGTGGAAACGGTGGGGGATTCGGATTATGGTCCCCTTCCTGGGAAGTTCCAGTACCGTCCATCTGTTGTACACAAACCATGTTTATTTACATTGCTTTATTGAATTAAAAAGCAGTTAGGACAGAACTTGTATACAAACACAAACTTATCTTACATTATTTCATTACAAACTTGCTCACAAGCAAGAAACCACCCACTAAGGTTCTTAGAAAGCAGGAAAGACTACTATATTACACAACCATCCATGTCGACCCTTCACTCCTCATCATCATCGCTGATCACGATCACTTCCTCCTCATTCTCTGGAGCACTTGCACCAGTGACATGACTTGCATCATCCCCACTTTCCATCACGGGTTCATCTTCTTCTGGATCTTCTTCATTGTCCTCTCCATCAGGAACAACCACGGCACCAACATCATCTTCCACTGCCTGGGGCTGATGATTGGGATTCATCAGATCATTTAGCCTATGCACTTCCTCATGCAGAACTGTGTTGTACTGCTCCAGGTGTGTCACGTAAAGCTCCAACTCACGAACACGAGCCCTGGCTTCTGTCTCCTTTTCCAAAGACTCCTTCTAGAACTGTTTCTAAAAACGCATGTTGCGCTTCAGTCGCTCCACTTCTGATGTAAGCCTTGCAACCTCTGATTCCGAATCCGGGTTCGGATTACGGCTACTGCTTGCTCCATCAACTCTGGCGGCCAACTGATGACGCGGCACTCCTTGCGGACCCGTTTTCTTGCGAGGAGTCGTCTTCACACGTGCCATCCTAAAACAAGACAGAATTAGGACGATAAGAACAGATAGGAGGGATTTGAAGGTTAGCATGAATAGGATTGAACCTTACTTAACCCAAACCACTTTAAAAGGGAAGGTAACTTAAGCAGGTTAATTAAACATGATGCATGCATCGTACTTACGATCTAACAGAAAGATTTAAGTAACACAAGCAATCTTTATAACATAGGGCACTATACATGATACTTCACTACGAAGCTTTCAAATATGAGCTAAGGAAACTATAGAATTGATTAAGATAAGCAAAAGCAATTTGGACCAAAATATCAATATTAAGTTTGTTGACCCAAATCATTTTGAAGTTTTACAAGGTAATACTACAATAACCCAAGTGATTATGCTCTGGTACCAGCTGTCACAGAACCTCCTAATTACGATGGCCCACAAGTACACTTCATTGTCATAATGACCTCTGACAGTCGTACTTATGTTCACCATAACTTAAAAGGCCTGCTTTCCTCCGAACAGGATCCAATCACAGGAGTATTGCAATATTACAACAGTTTATTCAAAATATTCAACAGAGTAAGGTAGCGGAAGTCTTACAATAACATAGATTACAAACCAGTTTTTCAAACTTCAAACCTTATGTAACATTATTACAAACCATTAGTAGAGAAGTATCGGTAATAACTTTATTACAACACACAAGCGAGATGCCTTGCCCAAAGGCCACACAATCTACTCGTCGTCACTGTCTTCAACCACGACGGTCATGCAACAAGGCTCGAAACAGACTTGTTCATGAACCGCACCTGCAACAAGGGGTTAACAAACCCTGAGTACGAGAGTACTCAACAAGACTTACCCGACTAAGACAAAGACTCCAAGGGCATGCTAGCTTTAGGGAATCAAGGTACGGGTAATCAAGAATCAAATTTTCTTTTGCAGAAAAGCTTACTAAGGTAAGTCCTTATCTTCAATATTTTACTTTTACCATTGATGGTTCATTAACCAATTCTAGGTGATCCTAATCTAGATCAAAGTAATTATCATCAAAACCTTTCTCATTCTTTCTTTCAATTCCAGTTCTTAACTACGATGCAAGTCAGGCGATCGAGTCTCCATAACCGAGGAGCAACGACGATTCGAACCGATTATACCCAGCTGGGGATCCCTAACATCACGACATATGTAGAACTGAATCTTGCATATATCAATCCTCATTTAGATCTCCCAAAACCAGAACGTGTCCATCGCCACCCGAGAGCACAGTACTCCTCGAACCCGACCAAATTCTAGCCCCGAGGGTACACGCTACTCTCGCCATCTCTCCACTCCCAGTGCGAGGTTAGACGTTCTTGTAATGGAATCACCAACATTTTGGGCTTACCCAAGGCATGAGGTTAGTTGCAAAGTCTCGAACACAACAGGCTTACAACGAACGGGCCTTAACTGACAAGGCGGAAACAATACATTGAGACTCCTTTCCCAATGCATGTTAGCAGTGGCCAAACCACCCGCCCGATCTTTCAAGTTCATTTTCATATTTCAATATTCATTTAATATGCCGTCATGGCTATATAAACATTGCATTTAAAAGCTTAACTTCTAAGCATAGCGAAGCATACTACGCATTTTCAGTAAAAACAGGTATCAAGGTTGATATCACAATAATCAAGGATGATAATGCAGCAATTGGGTTATCACTCAACTCCTAATTACTTAATGCAGTAAACCATATTATAAATAATAAAACATTTGTAAAATTCAAGGTAGGGTTTAAATGCACCGGGGCTTGCCTTGTTCGCACACGACGACCGACTCAGACTCGAGGACTCCACCGCCAGGTCCGAAACCCACCGACGATCGCTCTTCTCCGGAAGCTTGATCGACGACTTCGGCTTCTTCGAAAGCGGAGACTACACGAATACATAACATGCTTTAACATGATGTTCGATGATAAACATGATGCTTGATGATAACATGCTACGAGTTACGACTGGAGTACAACTTACTTCTACGGTACAGTCGCAAACAGAAAACCTACTAACTAGAAGCGGCGATTCCAGCGATACCAGCTTTTAACCTAACAAGTTACTAACGAGCTCAATCATGAAATTAAGGTGCCAAAGATCACAAAAGGGTAGTGATCTAAGGACATCACTCAATAAAAAGGCACACAACACTTAAAGTTCTCAAATTAACATTTATTTTCTATTTAACTAATTAGGGCATAATTAGGAGTTGATCAAATTTTACCTAATCAAGCTCAAACTTTTTCTATGGGTTAAGAATGAATTACAACAGTGTTATAATAAATTTCATAATTTTTGGATTAATAAATTAATTATTACAATTCCAGAAAGTTGCATTTAATCTTTAATGAAACTAATTAATTCTACTGCACAAAGTATTCAAATTCGTGATTTAACATTTTTCCTAGATAGTTTATACATTGAGAAGCTTACACAAAAATTTTCATAAATTTTGGAACTCTACACAATTTTTAATGAAATAAACAAATAGCAACACTATTCATTTATTTGAAAAAGAAAACAAAAACGAAAATCCGAACCGGGCCGATCTCCTCTTCCCTCCGGTCCGGCCCAGCCGAGCGGCCCGCTCGCGCGCGCCCGCGCTCGCGCTCGGCCCAGCGACGCGGCCCAGCAGCGCGGCCTGCCTCGCGCCCGCGCGCTGGCTCTCCCTCTCTCTCTCTGACACCGCGTCCCCACCTGTCATCTTCCTCCTCCCGCTCGCCCGCTCGCTCCCGCGTGCCCGCGCGCTCGCCCGCGGTGACCGGCCGATGACCGAAGCCTCGGTCGACCAACCGAGCGATCCGACAGCTTCTACGCGACCTAACGAACCCGTTTTGCTAACTTGCAGCTCGTCTCGAGCTCCGGCGACAGCTCACCGACGACGGTGGCGGCTCGACAACCACGGTGACCGGCGACTCGATGGTACAACACGGTAGCGGTTAAATTAGTGCGAGGAAAACGATCAGGAGCTCACAGCGGTGACGATGGCGGTCTCGGGGAGGACGGAGAGAAGCCGGAGTGGCCTGGCCACGGGAAGGCGACGATGGCGGTGCTCCGACCGGAGTTGGGCACGGGAGCGGGCGCCTGTGGTGATCTAGGCGGAGTTAAGCTCGCTCGGGTGGTTCACGAGGTGCGCGAGGATGAGGCGGAGCTAATGGTGCGGTTGGCGTGGCTAGAGGTGGCTCGACGGCGGCAGCGACGAGCGGCGGAGCTGCGGTGGCGGCGGTGGCGAAAACAGGGAAAATGAAAATCGCCGTGAGCTCGACGTATATATAGGGAACGGTGGCGATGACTGTGCTGGAAGACGCGCGACGTCGCGCTGGCGATCGAGGACTCGCCTGGAAGCCGGCCGAAGCCGCCCGGCGTCTCGCCGGCGCCCATACCGCGCGGTGGTCGGCGGTGATTGGCCGGTCACTGTAGCTTTCCCCCCCCCAAACTTTGAATTTTTAAACTGTTTTCTCAAATTACTCTCAAATTCATGTAACAACTTGAAAAACTTCCAATCTATGAAATCTTCAGAATTTCAAGCTCTACAAGTTTTGTATTGAACACTTTTTCAAATTATAACTGGATTTTGAAATTTGAATTTAAACTCAAAAGGGGACACATTTTTCAGATTTGGTAATTTAGAAATTACTTTTGATTTTACATTGAAACTTCAAAATCTCCAAACATCAAAGTTGTATATCTTGACCAGACCTACAACTTTGCTGTTCAAAACTTTTTCAAAATCAGCCTCCATTTTGAAATCATAGTTTGGGGACAAAAATGAATTAAATTTGAAATTTGTTTATTTTCAAAATTGCTCCACCTTTTTCACTAAAACTTTGAAAACTCAAAACACCAAAGTTGTAGCCCTTGAAAAGTTCTACAAACTTGGTTTTGAACTTTTTCCCAAATTTTGCTTAGATTTTGAATTATTTCAAAAGGGGTAAAACAGGGTTTTGAAATTTAGGGTTTTCGGAGGGATTTTAAATTGAAATTTGTTGCTACTTTGATTGGTGATTACTTAGTGATCAAAACCTCACCCAAGGGCATAATTTGGACCAACATGACATGGTTGACCAAATGCCACTCTTGGTTGACCAATTAGCTTTTGAAATTCTTTTACATTTCTTCCCAGATTTGAATTTAAATTTGAATCAGAAAACTCGTGACAAGTTTTGGGACTCCAATTCAAATTCAAATTTGGAGCTTCATTTTAGATGTTGTACTTGAGCTCATACCCTACACTTGACACTAGTGTGCAACACAGTCGCACACCTCAAATTACGCAGGGCATGGACTAAGTATTTGCGGTGGCATTCGAAATTAGGGTTTTCGGGTTCGGAGCACACCACTGAGAAACACATTCAACCTAGATAAGTAAACTCGTTTTAGTTGATGCATAACAAGTTTAACCTAACAGGGATGCTTTGCAATGCATTATGATGACATGGCAGATTAATTAACACTATAACACCCGGGGTGTTACAGCTGGTTAATAATCGATTCGAATCGCCATCGTTCACTGGATAGTGAACACTTGACTTGAGCTACTTCATCGTAGTAATATTAATGCAACACTTGGACAGTTATATGAATTATGACATAATGGAAGTTGTTAATGATCATTAGTTATCATTGCCTGTTTAATTACATGTTACTTTAGTACAGGTGCAAATGTAGTTGACAGGTTAATAAAGATTTCACTTAATGCAAAGCTTTTGTAAAGGTTTTTCCTAAAATGCTAAAAATGCCTTTTTGCAAATGAGTCAGCTACCCCACCAGAAAGTCTATCATGATTCCTTGGTGTCTTTTATTTCTAGTTTATGACGGGTAAGTCTAGCTGAGTACCTTCTCGTACTCAGGGCTTTTTTCCCACTTGTTGCAGATGGACAGATGTACTATGGCTATTGTATCAACTGTCTCTATCCTGCAATGGGCGAAGCATAGGACCATGGGCAATGGTCATTCGCTACTTCTCGCCTGATGCTTTTGCTGGAGATGGTCCCAAGCTGGCACTTTATTTAAAAATGTTGTGCGTGTGCGTGATTTGAACTACCGCGTCCGCTACTTTTATTCGAACCTGGTTTGTAATAACTATGTTTAAACTCCGATGTATTTTATGCCGCGAACATTTATGTAACTTATGATGGTGACCGCTAAACTTAGTACGATCTTGGCTGTTATGTGAAAGGGTTTGAAATCCGTCGAGATTTCACGGACTACCGGGTTATACGGGCTTAAGTTTGTTAAAATTGTCCTTCCGTTGGATGATTTTCCTACTTAATCTCGTATAATTGGGCGGTTCTGTGACAGCACGTGGCCATCGGCCATGGCGTGGCAGTGCGCGGCCGTGTTCTGGCCTGACCGGGCCGGGACTGGTGGTAGCGTCATCCCCCGAGCATCTAGGTGTGATGGGGAAGAGGGGACGTGAGCGAGAGAAGGCGGAGGAGTGCGGTGCGGTGCTGGCCACGGTGACCCTAACCACGGCGGAGCTCCGGTGGCATTTGGGACGGGCGGAGGCAGCAATGCGGCTCACCTTGGGCTCGATTGAAGTCACAGTTTGGTCGAGGAGGCGCAGGGCAATGTGGCGGAGTGAGGGGCGTGATTTGATTTGGCCGGTAGGAATGTGGTGGCGAGCTTTCACAGCCGCGGCAAGGCACGCGGCGGTGATGCGGCTCAGTGCGTCCGCCTGAGCTCGGGAGGAGCGAGAGAGAGAGCAGAGGCGCGAATGAGGTTGGGGGCGGCATCGTGGCGCCCTTGAAGCCCTCGCGGTCTGACTGGTGGGGCCATGGCCGGCGTACGGCTGCCACCGCACGGCCACGCGTCGACGACGGCCTGCGGCCGGTCGGCCACGCTGCTCTGACAGACTGAAACGAAGCCGACATTCAGTGACTGACAGGGCAAGTTTGACGCTGATTAACTCCTAATCCAACTCGAGTTAGCAGAAGATGATAATACCAAAATGGTAGAGCTACATGAGGGCTACAATTTTGTCAATTGGCTCAAGGACTGGCTCGGCCTGGTTTTTGAGTTACATGGTGGTGAAGTGGGGTTCAGTGAAACGGTTTATAGTTTAACACTTAGCCAAAATGGCTAAGTCACAAAAAAAGCTTCCAAGACTGACTTGTGGGCCATTTTTGACCATGTTCTGGTAATTTTCATAAGATGGCCATATTAGAACTTTTGTTCCTTATGAAATTCTCTACAACTTTGTTTAAGGTTGCTCCTCCATGCAAGATTTCTAAGCTGGACTTTTTAATTGGTCAAACCAGATCACTCTAGGGGTCCAAACTTAGTCAACAACATTTGGAAGGGCAATTTGGTAATTTTGGTCGACATAAACATTGCTCCACTACTTACCCTAAATGTAATTAAGGTGTTATAAGACCTAATTAGCCACTCTACACATTGGTTGCACAAAATTCCTAGTGTCACATACTTTGAAACAAGTAATTCAATACTTTCACCCAAATGTTGCAAGCTCATGTTGCACATGTTGCATGAGTGTGTTGCATAGCACTTGCTCATTATGTTACACTAAAGTAGTTGACATGTCTCAAAAGGAAATTGCACATATGGTACTTGTGTGTTGCACACTACTCACTTCTTAATACCCATGAAATATAAACACCTGTTGCAATGTTTCAAAAGCATGTTTCACATATTATAAGCTCATGCATGAAATGAATGATGCTCACACTCTGGAATTAGATGATTAATGTTAATGCTTATGAAATGCAATGCACTTAAGGAAGCCAAACACCTGGGGTGTTACACTTTCCCCTAATTTGAATTGGTTAATCAAAATGTTTAGCGTGATTACGAGTTTATGACTATGAACTAGTATACCAGGAAAAGTAGTGAGAAAAAAGAACAAGTGAGTAAGATCCTGCTCTGCATCACCATGAGTAATTTAGTCCTGCTATTCTGTCTTTTCCACCTAACCTCCATAGTTACAATGTGTTCAAGATACTGTACTGTATGTCTCCCAATCTATCCTTGGCCAAAAATGATGGGAGTATTTGGATATTCTCTTTTTACCATCTATGAAATGTATGATGTTGTTGATTAGTCATTCCAAACTTTTTACTTGCCTCAATAGTAGAATATATACTTTGAGCTAGCTGACACCAATTTCTAGGAAAACACTGTAGTATTTGATCAATGCCAGTTGTCAGTTTTTTTGTTATCTGTCTGAATCATTAGCACTGTTAGCAAGGAATGCAATGCAACCGAAACTCCCTATTTTTGACTAATAGCTGATTGATGCAGGCGAAAATGCCGCTGGAGTACGATGAAATTATTAGGAAGATGTTTGGTAATGAAGAAGAAGGATTTTAGTTTTATAACAGCTATGCTAAGGAGAAAGGATTCAGTGTGAGGAGAAGCTACTGTGAGTGGGACAATGGTCACAATGAGATGACCCTTCGGAAGTTTGTCTGCAGTCGTAAAGGTTTCCGCGAAGAGAAGGAGCTGAAGAGGGAGAATAGGAAGCGGAAGGCGCGGAATGTTACTCGTGTTGGATGCCGTGCTAAACTTGTGATTGCACGAGATCAGAACACAGGGCAGTGGTATGTGAAGGAATTCATCGAAGGACACAACCATCGGTTGGCAGAACCAGACGTTGCTTGTCTGCTGCGTTCACATAGAAGAATCAACGATGATCAGAAAACTGAGATTCTGGAGATGCAGATTTCTGGGATCCGCAAACACCAGATAATGGATATTATGCTAAACCAGTATGGTGGGTACGATAAGGTTGGATATACAATGAGGGATCCGCAAGTGAGAAACACCAGATTCTGGGATCCACAAGTCTACAAGAATGAGTTCCCTTTCATTGACCACGAGAAACAACATCTATTTCATATCAAACGAACTTCAGAAGATCTTAAGTTTAGTGAGATCAAAGACTACATATTCAGAGTTAATTCCTGCAAGAAAGCTGAAAGCTTGCTTTCTGGATGGAAAAAAGGAAACGGCAGCAAAGCTACACTTATCTTGATTCTTGACACAAAGTGATGATTGAACTTCCACAGTTTCAATGTTGTGAGCATACACATCAAGACCAGAGTTTGCTATAAATGAGACTGCCTCCATGCCACCTTGAATATCTGAAGTCAGACATCAGTGAGATCAAAGACTACATATTCAGAGTTAATTCCTGCAAGAAAGCTGAAAGCTTGCTTTCTGGATGGAAAAAGGAAACGGCAGCAAAGCTACACTTATCTTGATTCTTGACACAAAGTGATGATTGAACTTCCACAGTTTCAATGTTGTGAGCATACACATCAAGACCAGAGTTTGCTATAAATGAGACTGCCTCCATGCCACCTTGAATATCTGAAGTCAGACACTCTACCAATATCCTAGGGTTCAGCTCCTGAAAAAAAACAAAAATTAGTCATCATGTTGCTGAGGAGGTTTGTTGCTGGTCAGTAGAAAACCAAAACTAGTCATCAATCCATGCATAATACATCAGTAGAAAATGGCTTCAAAGATTCACGCAGTGCAGCATTTGTGCTGGTCAGCTGGATGCACATCACACCATGACTGCATAAATACGACATTTCATCAAACAGTTGGCATACCCGATCTCCTAAACGTTGTAGTACAGCTTCACAGCCCAAGTGACATTTAGAATCAGCACACTTAAGCACTGATATAAGCAAGATTAAAATTTTTCAGCAATATCTCAAAATTCACTGATAGGAAGTCATTTGCTTGTCACCACTATTTATAAAGTCCTAGAGAAACAAGGTCACATGGATAAACTATTTTTCGTCAAATCTAGAGTAAGCAACGAGGTATGTGTAAGCAACAAATTATCAACAGTGGAGCTTCACTCATGTAAAAATAGCACTGTAGGAACATACTGCCTCCCAATTATCTGTTTGTCTTCTCAAATTTCACTGATAGGAAGTCATTTTAATTCATTGTACATAATAGCATAGATTCATATCTGTTTCTCTTATCCATACATTTTACAATTCCAATTTGATACCCTCTGTTAAAAATCGATATCTGTTGAGAGCCTAAAGGCGAGAACCATGATTTCTATGTAATTTTTCGAGCAAACAATGATGAATTAATTCATATCCATGCCCCTTATCATACTGCCACCACAAAAATTCTGTCTAACAACTACACATGACTGACAGAGATGATGACGAGCTAAGACTACCTAGAATAACAGCCCACACTGTAGCCTTGCGCCCTCATTATATTGGCTACAAGTCTCATCTTTCCATACTAGGTAATATACTTAGAAGATACAATAATTCACCTTGCTACAATATTTGCGGAGGAAACTCAAATATAAACATTGTTTTTTTTTAATTTTCATCATATCATACCATACTTTCAGTGCCGGACACTCACTTGCTAGTAGGAATCGTTAAACTAGTCCATTACAGATAACATTATATGAGCTTGGATCATTTGGGAATAGAATGAGAATCAAAAGTTTGTCAAAATTACAGAATGCCTTATGCCTGTGGTAGTGTGATGAAGCGCAAAATTGCACAATTTGTCAAAATGCATTCTGCATTGTAAGACGACCCGCAGTGGGTACTCTAAATGATACTCTAAAGCTTTAGAGTATGAATATAGAGTAAAAACTGCTGCACTGGGTACTCTAAAACGATACTCTATCCTTTCTCTCACTCTATATTTAGAGTAGTACAGTGTTTACTCTATAGTGGACAGTGGCGGACCCCACTAGCTAAACAAAGGAAAAAATGCTATAACTCACAAACCAAAAATCCAAATTAAATTTCGATTGCACCATTAAATTCGTCTCAATAAATCCTTCAAAACTAGATCACACATGGATATATTTAGATAAAGTGACAAGTGGGTCCCATAGTGGATAGAGTGGATATAGGATGATATAGAGGATGGATGGGTGCGGGAGAATTAAGTATAGAGGAGAGAATATTGCTGACTAGGACGTATAGAGGATGAATAAAGAGGTCCATGAGTGTGGATAGCCTAATGCTCCTAAATAGCTTCCAATGCACACTTTGCACTCATTCCTTTGCATTCATCACATAGCCTGTATGTCCTAAACCAAACCAAGTATTGACAGTAAAATAACATTAGATAATACGTTGTATTGCACACAGATCACAAACTACCTAAAATCTATCAATTTCATCATCCAAATCATCGATATCACTGACACTGGATGACCACCGTACGAAATCACAAGCAATGAGCCGTTTTTTGCAACTGTAGCAGTGCCATTGTCACCTAAAAGTAGATACTTTTTAAGTTCAATCTTTTCTTACCTGAGACGGCAGGGCAAGGGAAGGAGGTGAGGAGGGCGTTGCAGTAGACGCCAGCGGGCTTGTCGATGATGACGAGCCACTCGTCCTCGAACACGACGTCCGCAAAGGCGATGGCCACGGAGCGCGTGGAGGCAGTCATGGCGCGCCGGAGCTCCACGTCTTTGGAGGCGGCCGAGTAGGGCAGGGACACCGGGGAAGGACACTCTCCGCTCGATTGCGCCGTTGACGTAGACGCTGACATCGCCGTGAGGCGGCGCGCCGGCGGCAGGAAGGAGCGGAGCGGGGAGGCGGCGGCAGCCACCGCAGCAGGCGACGACGAGGGCAGGGTGGCCACCGCGGCACGTGACGAGGAGGGCAGGGTGGGCACCGGCTTGCCGAGCCCGCCCTCCAGCTTCGTCACCATGGACCGCTGCTTCTGTGGATGAGCGCACCTCGCCACCCGCACCCTACCGGTAGCGGGGACGGCCGCCGCCGCTACGACCGGGAGCGCAGTCGCTGCCGCGGCCTCCATGTGCTCGGTTGGGGAGCTGAGGGCTGGTGAGAAGGGGTCGGGCTCGGATCTCACGGAGGGCTGGAGTAGTGCTCCCCGCCGTCTCTCCCTCCGCTCTGGCAGGACTCGAGGGCTGGAGCTAGCGAAACCGACGGCGGTGCAGAGGGAGCTGCAGGAGGGGCTGTGGTGGCGGGTGGGCACAGCACGGGACGGTGGCAGTGACGACGCGCGGCTGGGCGACGCCTCCTGCAAGACGCTGGCCGGGAGGGAGGAGCAGGAGGGGCTGCGGCGGCGGGTGGCCACGGCGCGGGACGGGCGACGGGGCGGGGATCAGTGGCCTCTCATGAACCCTAAATCTAAAATGTTTATCTAATTTTATTAATTTAATTATTCATCCCAACTATACTATTCCTTTTGCAATTATGCATTTACCCTTTTATCCTTTGTTAAAAAAAGAACTGCAAAAAAGGAATTACCACTCCTCTATTTGGACATTCTAATCCACTTAATTTCGGAGACGATGGGAGCAGATGGAAGCATGAGGGCCTACCCACCATAGACACACCAATCGGTTCTCATCTCCTTACTCCCCATCGGTTCTCATCGCATCTCATGTTCTAGGCCCACCGATCATACACACGTCAGTCGGTTCCCATCGCCTCTCCAACCATTGTAAAAATTCTCGAAAACTATACAATCCGATCGAATCAAATTCAGCGCCTACGGTACGGAGCAAGGTCGGTCGATGTTTCGATTTCCTCTCAAAGATTATCCAGCGTTTTGTTTTTCTTTTGGAACAGTTCAACAGTATACAATACAAATTCGAACTTTCAACAAAAAAGATACAGTTCCCATTTCTTTCTGCGGAACAGTATACAATTCTTTTGTGAACAGAAGAAAATGCTCTGTCCAACAGCATGGTTGTTACTCTGATTCTATCCAAATCCCATATGTGACTCGGACGCTCTGACCTACCAGCACCCGTGCTTTATTTGAATATTCTGTCTGGCTTGAGCCTGCAGCACACAGGATCTGAACGAGATGGAGACGCTATCCTTCCTCGCCGTCACGGGGCTCGGCGCTGGCGAGCACATAAATATCATTCTGTGTGTAATTATAATTCCAAAAGCAGTCCAGAACCCAACGACCAAAACGTAGTGCAGTCAGGATGATTTCCGGAGGGCTCCTTCCTGGTTTCCTAAACCACGAGACCCGGAAACAACAAAGCCATTTCCCGTTGGTACGTCCCAAAGCCAAACGAAACTTACAACACCGAGTCATCAGATAATTATAAGCGAGCTATGAGCGCACCGACAAAAGACACGTGGCCAGTTGCTGCTCGAACGGGATTAGGTCGATCACGCAGCACTTCCAGAAGAGATCCCAGTGGACTTATTATAACATATTGGGGTTAGTAAATTGAATATTCGTTTGAAGCCTACAAGTCCATACCGCTGACACGGTGCTTATGCAAACATCAAAAAAAAAGTTTTCTTACGCCCTGTTTACTTGGCTGATAAGTTATGGCTCAAAGTACTGGTAACTGATTTATTGTGAGAGAAAAAACTATACCATGACTGATAAGCCAGTCTGATAAGTTTAAACGAATAGTGTGTAACACTTGGACGTAACGCTTATATAAGCTACAGTGGGAATATTTCTGGTCAAACGTATGACATGCCCGAGGACAATAAAAAAAAGCAGGCGAGGCGATGACGAGTTTCTTGTACTGTTGATGCGTGTGTTCTTTCCTGCATTTGGCACCGTCTCGACGTTGCATCAGCAGCAGCATGATGCTTAGTAGATTATTGAAAGGCCACTATGATTATTGATTATACAATATAGCCGGACAATTGCGAATGGATAGGGCGCGTGGTTTACATGCCGGATTAGCTCCATTGGCTTATACGCAACAAACTTTGTGTCGGAAAATGCTTGCCGAAGCTCTGAGCAACAGGTTTTTTACTTCTTTTTATTATATAAAAAAAGCTAATCGCTATTAAAATATTATAATTAGAGCTAAGCGTCACTCCAAGCAATTGGCGGGGCTGGAACTCTGTTCATCGACCAGAAATTCAAAGTGCAAACCTGTTTCTCACCAGAGAACAAAACACAGTTTGGACATGGGATTTGGAATTTGGAGTCAGACGACCTTCAAATTTCCTTTTTGAACCAGTCTGAATACGCACCCTCAACGAACACGCGACGGGCGAATAGGAATATGCAAGACCCTGCCGTGTTTGCTGGGAGCCTGGGACGAAGGTTGGTGGTGATCGTGCCCAGGATAAGGGAGGCATGAAAAATGCGTGCGAAAAGCGCACGCAACTGGAACCGGAAGCCCTCTCCCGTCCGGATAACGCCTAGGCCGCATTTTAGACATCAGAAGAAAATGTGGCCCAGTCGTTCAAGGCACCGACACGATTCGTCGGTTCAGGCACGGTCAAAACCAGTTCATCACTGACCTTCTAGTCGATAGTCGCAGCAGTAGATACAGTAATTCTTTTTTGTTCGAAATCGCAGATAGGTTTCAAAACGCAGTGGTAAAGGCTTTGAGCCTGTTTAGTTTGCAAAAAGCAAACCCAAAAAGTGCTACAGTACCTGTCACATCGAATCTTACGGCATATGCATGGAGTACTAAATATAGACGAAAGAAAAAACTAATTACACAGTTTGGCTGTAAATCACGAGACAAATCTTTTGAGCCTAATTAGTTCATGATTGGACATAAATTGCCAAATAAAACGAAAAATGCTACAGTAACCGAATCTAAACTTTTTCTCCAACTAAACAAGCCCTTTGTGAAGTTGTGATTCACCGCGGATCTTCCTTCCTTTACTCGGTCCCCGAACATCAAAACAAAAGAAATGTGAACCAGCGTTAATACGACGGCACGGCCGCGGAACGGCAGGCCTTGGAATGTCTTTATCAGCGCCGAGATTTTAATTACTGCCTGTGATCTAGGAGTACTAGTATCGCTAGATCACCATCCATCATCATCAGAGAAAAAATATGGAAACAATCTGCATCGTAATTGTCCGATGGCAAAGAGACAGATGGCACGACGAATTTTGCAAGCCATCTTTATGTCCTTTTCGGTTCCACGTCGGAGTCGAGATAGACGAGGCCAAATTTGCCGCCACGATGAATCTGACTCCCTCCCTGGCATAGTAAACGACGCCAATATTTAAATCAGTGGCGCCGGAGAATTCATTGTCAACCAAGAAGAACCGCACACATTAATGGATTTCAATTTAATCGTCCAATTAATCGCTGAACCGAACGCCATAACTTAGATTAGGAAACGGCTACGACCACAAACCAGTCCACGATTCAACGTCGCTGAGCACGCAGTCGCAATTTTCGACCAGTTCATCTGGTATGCTAGAACAGTCTCAATAGGATTTAATCAGAGTTTCATGAGTATTAATTATGTTTATATGACATCATATTAACAAAGAGACGATAAGAGTTTTATAGAAGTAGAGAGAGTTTTATAGGAATAAAACTCTTCTGCACTGTTTATAAAATTTATATGTGTCAGAAACAGGAACATGAAATCCCAACTGAGACTTTGACCTTACAAAGTTTCACTACCAACTCGACCAATGAAGTTGAACAAGCGTTGATCAGAAGATAAGAACGAAAGGATTAAACAAATGAAGCAAAATTTCATCAGAAAAATTAATCCTAGAGCTCTGGAGTCTGGACTAAGGCTGAATCCTCATTGACGATATGTACAGGTCGAGTTTTTTTCCCGGCCGGACGGCTAAGGTTAAAGCTGACGACGGATCAGTGAGCTCGCTGACGCAACCAAGGGACACCCACCGGCGGCGGCGGCGGCTGTTTCCGTCACATGACGGAGCAGGCGTTGGGGTTCTCGTCGCTGAAGAGCTGCGGCGGCGGCGCCATGTCAAAGCGGTACGGGTACGGCGGGTACGCCATCTGCGGCTGCTGGTTGCCGTCGGGCTGCTGCTGCTGCTGCTGCTGCGGTTGGTGGTAGTAGGAGGGGTTGGCGTGGCCCATACCGCCGTCGCCATTGCCGTAGTACGGGTAGGAGGGGTAGTAGCTGGCGGGGGGCGGGGCCTGCTGGTACGCCACGTACCCGTACGGCGGCGCCATGTGGTACGTGCTCGCCCCCGCCGGCGCAGCCATGAACGCCGCGGCGGCCGCCGTGGACGGGCCCGCCGACATGTCGATCCCTTTGCCCTTGTCTTTCTTGTCGTCGCCGGCCGCGCCCTTGTTCTTGTCGCTGCCGCCGCTGTCCTTGTCGTCCTTGCTCTCGCCGCCGCCGTCTTTCTTGGCGGGCGGCGCCACGGCCTCCACGTCGCGGTTGAGCTTCTCTTTGAGGTAGGAGACCATGTTGGGGATGTCCATGGTGCCCGTGACCTTCACCTCGTCCTTTGCATTGCCCTCCAGCACCACATTCTTCACGCCTGCACCGACCAAAACCAAAAGCGTCAGTTCTGGAGCCGTGCAGTGCAGCGAAATTATAACAGAAAAACAGGATGCGAATCCTGAGACGATGTGAGAGGGACACACAACAAACCAACAGAATTTTTCTGCTCACCTTTGATCTTGTAGATGCGTCGCCTGATGCGGTCGGCGCAGCCGTCGCAGTGGAGGCGGATCTTGAGCAGCACCGTCTCCTGCGGAGAACCAAAAGCAGAGGCGTTTTTTAGTTGCTGCTGCTGCTGCTGCAGGTCAGAAGAGTAGCTGGGTTGCGTGGGCGGCATTGCCTGCCGCGTACCGACCTGCTTGGGTTTCTTCTCCTCCGCCTGTTGCTTCTTCTCCTTCTCTTTCTCCTCCTCCTTGGCGCTCGCGCCCTTGTCCCCCTTCTTCTCTCCGGCGCCGGCGTCCTGCTTGGGCTCAGCGGCGGGGGACTTCTTGGGGGCGCCGCCGGCGGAGACGACCTCCACGGGCTTGCTGGTCTTGGCCTCGAGCCGCGCCTTGAGCGCGCCCGCGTCGGCCGTCCCCGCCACGACGACCCTGTTCGCCGCGACGTCCGTCACGATCGACGCGACACCTGCCAGCGACAAGAACCGGTGAATCAAACGAAGAACAAACAGAATTACAGAACCACGCGCGGAACCAAAGGTTGCCGCGTCGAGAGCACGTACCAGGAACGCGCTTAATTGCCTTCTTCACCTTGTGCGCGCAGCCGGCGCAATGCAGGTCCATCTTCAGCACGACGGGCTGCGCGGCCTCGGGCGCCGCCGCGGCCGCCTCGCCACCGCCGCCGTCTCCTCCTTTTCCCGCACCCATGGACCGAGACCGAGACTGGACTGGACTCCGCTCCGGATCGTCTGTCCCTTCTGCTGGTGGATGTGCTACTTCTTCTCACCGTGATTGTGCACTTGTGCGTGGCTGTTGGTCTGACGAAGAGGAGAGGAACCAGAAGACGGGCGCGGGCGGCCATAAATAGGAGGCGGCGAGGCGCCCCGCGCGTGGGAGGCGAAGGCGAGGAGAAGGAAGGAAAAGAAGGGAGGGAGGTGGGGCCGCGGGGTCAGCCGGTGCTGATCCGTATCCGCGTCGGACAAAGTGACGCCCCGCCGTCTGCCCCGGGGGGTTGCAGTCCTGGAGAAGGCGGTACTAAGTTTCTGCCAGACTGCTGGTGTCTGGCGGCGGCTGGTGGAGGTGGACTTGCCTGTGGATTGATGGATGAGTGCCGGTTACGGTCAGCTGTGGCGTCACCACGCAGATTTTCTTGGTGTTCTGGAGCACTGCTGGCACAGTACTTGTACTAGTGTGCTGTAGTAGTGAGGCCCCGTTTAGTTTCCAAAATTTTTTAAGATTTCTCGTCACATCAAATGTTTAGACACATGTACGGAGCATTAAATATAGATAAAAAATTAATTACACAGTTTGGTAGAAAACCACGAGACGTATCTTTTGAGTCTAATTAGTCCATGATTGGATATTAATTGACAAATACAAACAAAAAATATTACGGTACTTCAAGTCAAAAATTTTTGGAACTAAACACACCCTTAGTACTGATCCTACTCTTCTGGTACCTTCTGGACTGCAGGCTTAGTACTGATCCTACTCTTCTGGTACCTTCTGGACTGCAGGCCGCTAGTAGGGGGTGTTTAGGTCGTGAAAATTTTTGGCTTGGCTATCATAGCACTTTTGTTTGTATTTGTCAATTAGTATCTAATTATAGACTAATTAGGCTTAAAAGATTCGTCTCGTGGTTTTCTACCAAACTGTGTAATTAGTTTTTTTCGTCTACATTTAATACTCTATGTATGTGTCAAATATTCAATGTGACGAGGAATCTCAAAAAAAAATTAGTAACTAAACACCTCCGTACCACCACGGTCCACGGCGCCGGCGCCGGTACAGCAGCTGTTTCTTCAAACAGTTCAATCTGCAGTGTCTGTTCGAGTGACACGCGTCCCACACGGTGGCACATGCTACAGGGATGACGGTGGAGTGTCTTTGGCATGGTTTAGGGCCTGTTTAGTTGGTGAAAAATTTTGGGTAAGTTTCTGTAGCAATTTTCGTTGTTATTTGATAAAATTTATCTAATTATGGACTAACTAGGCTCAAAAGATTCGTTTCGACATTTACAGATAAACTGTGCAATTAGTTATTTTTTTTACCTACATTTAATACTTCATGCATGCGTCCAAAGATTCGATGTGACGGGTACTGCGCAAACTTTTTTGGGTTGGATGGCCAACTAAACAGGCTCTTAGATACCCAAATTCACCCTCAAATTTTACTATGCAAAAAAAAGATTCCCCGTCACATCAAAATATCAGTATATATATAGAGTACTAAATGTAGATGAAATCAAAAATTAATTATACAGTTTTGTTATACTTTACGAGACGAACATTTTAAACCTAATTAATCAATATTTGAACAATTATTAGCAAATAAAACAAAAGTGCTATACTGTGCAGAATAGGCGTCACCCGATTCGGGTAACTAAACACGGCCTTTACTCGCTTCCGGTACATTTCCATTTTCATAGGAGTACTTCTGTCGATGCAAGGAGAGGCAAATCAAAATACGGAGTACGTGCCGGTAGTACTATCTTCGGCTAGTCCATTTTGGATGTTTGACAGGAACTGCACATGTACTGCCACCACCTACTACGTGGTAGGAGTACGTACATCTTTTCATGTGCACAAAATATTGTAGGTATACTTGCTTGGCTCCGAGGTGTCACGTAAAAGTATTCGGACAGAATAAAACAAATTACAGACATTGGCGGACCTAGAATATTATTATAAGGTATGCCGTTTAAAAAAAATTCCTGATGCACAACTAATATTGAAGTGCAGACTTCGTAAAGGAGACACGACACTACGCATAGCTACCGATTTCCATTCCATTTCATGGTGTATATATCTCACAGGACACAACAAGAGAGGATAAAAAAAATAGAAAAACTAAAGAATGAAGTATATTATCTATATTTAATTTTAAACGGGTCAAAAGATCAAAAGAAAATGGAAATTTAGAACGGCGTTGTACGTACATAGCTGCAAAGGAATGGAAAATGGAAAAAAAAACAAAAAAAGTGAGGCTGCCACTGATTGAACCGGCGACCTCTGGACAAGAATACGAACTAATAATCTCTATCGCAAATATCACTATCTAAAGAGATTAATCCATGCTAAGTAGTACATGGCTGTCCCAGGGTATGTCATGGCCCACTTGGCATACCCCGTGGGTCCGCCCCCTGATTACAGAAGTCCTTAGAAATCCGCGGGACAAATTTATTAAGCCTAATTAATCCGTCAGCAGCACACATGTACTATTGATTTACTGTAGCAACACGTTGTCAAATCATGGACTAATTAGGCTTAAAAAATTGTCTTGCAAAATAGTAGCAAATCTGTGCAATTAATTATTTTTTAGTCTATATTTAATACTTCATGCATGTGTCAAACATTCATGCAATAAGGACTAAAACTTTAGAGAGATGAACTAAACAAGGCCTGAGTTACGGGCTGTGAATATTTTCTTTAACTCGAGGTACTTCCCTTTAGCCAGACGATCGATTGCTATTCTCTTCTCCATTGTACTATTTTTTAACTAGATGTTTTCCTGATCTTAGTATTATCTCTCTATTTCTATATATATATACTCGGCAGTTCCATGTTCTGCGATGTGACCACTAGCTTATATATACGTATAATAAAAAGGGAAAGCAAAACTGCAAGGCCACAAATGCACAAACTTGGCAATCTTATCGCCCCCACTCGATCGAATTTATATATAGAAAAAAGGGAATCTCAATATCTCATCGACGTGTGAAGGGATAAAACCGTATACGAGTACTGCAGTAGCTTCTTACCGCGTCTACTGCCCTTTCCGCCTTTTCCTACTAGCATTTGCTCCGTTCCTCGTGCGCGTGGACATGGCGATTCTGCCGATGGCGTGATGCGGACGATGACGAAACTTGCCATGCCCAGCCAGGAGGATGGTGACATCTCGTCGCCGTCTCGCAGACGCAGAAGCTGGAGCGTGGAATCGAACGACGGCTTCCCAAGCGGCTTCGCTTCAACTGGGTCGGAACCTGCCCGGCTCGATTCCTCTTGGGCCAAACAACGCGGATCTCTGCGTGGCCTACACGCTTCCAGATGGCGCGTCCAGTAGTAATCCAGTTTGTACTATCGCAGCGTGCCAGGCGGCGAGTGGTTGTTGGTCAAAGTGAAATTCCACCTTGTTTACATGTGGGCCATGCTGTTCAATTACTGTAGACAATAGGCTACTGGTATATTACGTGTTTATATGTGGGCCGGGCCAATCTGCTGTTGGTGGGCGCGTTCGCGGCCTGCAACGTCGAAATCCCGCAGCCTGCCACGGCGCGGGGGCGGTTGCGTTGCGCGACGCCACCGCCGTCTCGTCAGGATCCATGCGCAACCGCCTAAAATGCTGCGGCTCTAAAAGGTGAAGGAACGCGAAACAAACGGCGCAAGGCAAAAGAAAAAAAATTCAGAAAAGAAAATTCGAGGTCGCGTGCCTGCCCGCTCTCTCGACGATTTCCATCTCTCCCTCCATTTTGCCCCCTCCCTCTCTTCCTTCCTCCCTCCGCTTGCTGTCTCCTCCTTGCCTTAGGGTTTCTCCAGCTCCGCTCTCCGCCTCGCTCCCTCCCTCCCCGATTCCGCGGCCCCGATTCGCGCGATCTCCGCGCGGACATGGTCTCCGGCGCGGCGCACAACCCGGACGGGGGCGGCGGCGCCCAGGCCACCCAGGGCCCGCCGCCGCCGCCGCAGGCAGCGGCCCGGACGGCCCTCACCACGCCGCCGCCTGTCTCCGGCGGCGCTGCGCACTCCGCGTCTACTAGTGGGGGCAGCGCCGGCTCACCACCGTCTAGCCACAGCGAGCAGCACGCCCCCGACGGTGCTGGGAAGGGTCCTGCCCTCGAGGCTGCTCCAGCGGCGGTGGCGGCGTCCACCCCGGCCAGCGACAGCACGTTCCTCCGCTTGAATAATCTCGACATCAACGGCGACGACGCGCCGTCGTCGCAGGCTCCTACGAGGTTGGTTTGTGGAAACTTGTGTCGGTCTGTGCAGCTGTATTTGCCCGTTATTCGAACCATGGGGTGCTTTGGTTGCTGCGCGGTTATGTTGGAGATAGGCATCGATACACTATACAGACATACAGTGTGTCGACCATGGGAAAGGTTGTCCTGGAGTGAGGAAACATACTGTGGGAGGTTGCTCGTTCTGTGTCATGACGAACTGTTAGCTGTTATTATTTGGACGAGCTGTATCTTTGCCTAATTATCAACATTCACACAAGATTGGAGCCTCGGAGTGGCAGGCAGGGCCAAGGGTCGATTGAGGGCATGTGTTGTGTGCGCTGCTGTAATTTGGTCCTTCCCAATCGGAAGCACAAGAGGCAAGAGCAACAGGCTGGCAGCTAGGTCGTAGCATTGTTTAGGCCTTCAGGTACGCCTGGAATCACTGAAAAATATTTTGGACCAGGGTGTGGGGGGGGGGGGGGGGGGGGGGGGGGGGGGGGGGGGGGGGGGGCAATGAAAAGGCACTGACCTCATTATATGTTGTTCTCCCTTTACTTTCAACTTTCTCACAAACTGCAAAGGAACAAATGAAACACGCATTAAGTCACCTATGATATTTGCATTCACTGCTTTACTGTACCATTCACTATACACGTAGCCTTCAAATGTATCAAGAAATGGATGCACTGATGTGATGGAAACATAGATGGCACACTTTAACTGCCCAAATGTTTACATTTGCACTATGCTCCTATCTTAACTTTCCAAAGATAATTGTCATATAGAAGTATAACATGGAAGGGCAAAAAATAGCCTCACCTTTCATACTAAACTGGCGCAATCCTCGGTTACCTTTATCAGGACCCACTGCCCGTGTGCCTCTCCTTAGCTGTTATATTGGCCATATGACTTGTATTGTTCTACAATCCTATACTGCATAAATTGAACCTAACAGTTAGCAATGTACATTATATTTTTGCTACCATTCATGTGGTTTGTCTTGTCTTACCATGTAGCTGTTTCTAGACAGGCTACACAGACTCTTGTGCAGACACAGTTAATTATTATAGTAAATAGGTTGAAAATTCATAGCAGGAGTTTCTACTTCTTGACTCTCTTTTGTATCCTTTCTTTTAGTTACTTATCTAAGCTTTTGGGGGCATTGTAAAACTGCAGCAAGAAGAAAAGGAGAGGCACACGGGCAGTGGGTCCTGATAAAGGTAACCGAGGACTGCGCCAGTTTAGTATGAAAGGTGAGGCTATTTTTTGCCCTTCCATGTTATACTTCTATATGACAATTATCTTTGGAAAGTTAAGATAGGAGCATAGTGCAAATGTAAACATTTGGGCAGTTAAAGTGTGCCATCTATGTTTCCATCACATCAGTGCATCCATTTCTTGATACATTTGAAGGCTACGTGTATAGTGAATGGTACAGTAAAGCAGTGAATGCAAATATCATAGGTGACTTAATGCGTGTTTCATTTGTTCCTTTGCAGTTTGTGAGAAAGTTGAAAGTAAAGGGAGAACAACATATAATGAGGTCAGTGCCTTTTCATTATATTATCCCATTTCTTCCTCTTGTTATGCAAGCAGTGTATTCTAGATCAGATTGGCTTGCTTTTCTTCTGATAAAAAAACCCTACAAATTTGCATTGTTTCTTTTATTCTTTTGCATGTATTACTTCTATGCTCTACTTCGAAGATTTGATCCACTATTTGAAAGAGGAAGGAAGGTTGGATACACTGTAAAAGTAAAACCTAACGTCATTATCTTTATTAGGAAGATCTGACCATTTGATCATTAAACTGGCTTGTTCATATATGTTCATGCATACAAACTGTTAGACTTGTTTTCTGGTTTTACGTCAATTGTTCAATAGAAGGTCCCCTTAACATTATGCAAAGGCACACTAAAACTTGATGGCATTATATACAGAGGACAAAAGTAGCCGTTGATCATTGACCAGACTGCTTCATATCCATGCTGGCCCCTATGGTCCTGTAACATTATTTTCACTTTGAAAATTAGTATTTTAGTGCATTACTACTGTACATCGTTTTATCTACATGTTTTTTTGGCTTCGTTTTGTGAATAAAAAATCCTATAGGTTACTGTATGTAGTGATACTAAATTTTGGAATTCATATTTATCCTCCTGCTTTGACAGGTGGCAGATGAACTTGTTGCTGAGTGTACAGACCCCAATAATAATTTTGAGGCACCAGATCCTGATAACCCTAATGCGGTAAGAAATATGGCTTCTCCTTGGCATGATTTTATTTATTTAATCTGATATGTGCTTGTTCCTCACTGTATGTTAACATGCAGCAACAATATGATGAGAAAAATATACGAAGAAGAGTTTATGACGCTTTAAATGTTCTGATGGCTATGGACATTATATCTAAAGATAAAAAGGAGATCCAGTGGAAGGGCTTGCCGCGGACTAGTATAAGTGATATTGAAGAATTGAAGGTTCTTGTCACTCTTAACAATGCATTTTGACATTTGATTTGCTTATATGCTATTTTTATCCACTGCTTTATCCTTTTTTACAGAAGGAGCTTGTGGGACTGAAAGGTAGGGTTGAGAAGAAAAGTGCTTACTTACAGGAGCTACAAGACCAAGTAAGGACATGACATCAGTTTCCTCTTCCCACCTCTGCTTCATACAGTTGTAACTTGTATATATTATATATATGTCACAACCCTTAGAGCAAAAGAGCTGATGGTATTGTATACTTTGTTTCATTGTGGCTTTACCACAACTAAAGTCTCAGTGAAGAACAAATACTGTTGTGGACGCTTTCATTGGAAAGCACTATACTAGGAAGAAGAAGAAGGCGTCAGCTGCCTCTAATGGCTAGAATTAGTCCAAGCTAGCTAATAATAGAACATGCAGGAATAATAGGAATACCACAGCCGCTCATGTGGGTGTTATAACCACAGGTGCGGTTGGGGATTAGGATCAAGCAGAAAAGAAGAGTCGTCTTGTTCAGAGCCTCCTAGGGAGGGCGAACTAGCTCTTCTGCTGCTGCCATTGCTAGGATTAGCTACTGTAATTCCTCTCCAGTTCTTCAATCAAGTGCCTAATTCTCTGTTCATATCATACATACTCTTGTGTGCCATCCTTTATTTTCATCTATTAACTGATTGCACAAATATTTTCTTTATTGTTACACAGAAGCGTAGTTGTCTCTTATGCTGCATATTTAGTGTAACATAGTGTCTTTATTGGCATATGTTCTCCACATCATCATATCAAGGTCCACCACTCTGGCTTCTGTGCTGGTTTAGATTTGTAGAACACATAAGTTAACTGTCATATACAATTGTCACCTTCAATAAGCTGTAGCAGGTTGGCTCCTGGACCAGCTAGTTTTTGCGAAACCAATGGCCTTTGTAATCTGCCAGAAAAACGTTGAAATTCCACACTCTAATTTTACTGAAAACCTGGTGTGCCATCATCATTCCTAACCTTGTTTGTCAGTTGTCACAGTCTTGGTTCACAGAAAACAATTGCAATAATTATTTCTTTATATTTTTATGCTTGCTATTTCTTACAACTAGTATTTCTTATTTTCTTATCGCCTACCCAATTTGTGATTTTCGTATCTGTGGGCTGTTTTTTGGCATATCAAGTATGTAGGTCTGCAAAACCTGATTCAACGAAATGAGCAATTATATGGTTCAGGAAACACACCTTCTGGTGGAGTGGCTTTGCCATTTATCCTAGTCCAGGTGAATATGTTTTCAGTTCTATGTTCTGTTTCCTTTTGCATATAATGGACCGAATGGAAGTGAATTCTGCTTCTGCGCATGGTTTAGAGTTAAATGCCGGATATTTATTCTTTTGCTTGCAGACCCGACCTCACGCAACTGTGGAAGTTGAAATATCAGAAGATATGCAGTTGGTGCATTTTGACTTCAATAGGTGAGACTGGGATGATACTCTTTCTTTGTCAAATGTGGCTATTACTTTGATTGATCTTTAGCTTGAAAGTTTGCTGGTGGGAATGTCACATGTTCATATCTCATTTGTATGCTTGCTGTCAAGGGTTTGCAAATTGTGCAATGTGATAACCATCATGTTCATTATTGTTAATGTGAATTATTTGCTTTAACTGTTGGCTATGTCTTAGAATAATTTTTGTGACATGCAGAATAGGCTCTAATTTTAACCAGAAGATTTTGCTAAACTTATTTTTAGGTTTGGCAATGATGCAACTTGTATCAATGCAAATACCATTTGGTTCTCAGCATAGAGTTGTTGCTACTTGCGCTTTTGTGTCTGTTTTGTATGAGAATGGTGTGCGGGTGCAAGCGCGCAACACTAACCTAAACTGGACAAAGCACCCACCAGGATTCTGAATTAGAAAAGATAAAACTTTGAACATCGTTTCAGTGATATCTCTGTGAATGAAATATGTCTAAATAGAATTTGTGCATATGCTTCTTAGATTGACTCAAGTTTTTGCTGTATTCTTTTCTAATTTGTATTCTGAAACTGCAGCACCCCATTTGAGCTGCATGATGACTCATATGTCCTAAAAGAAATACGGTTCTGTGGAAGAGAACAACTTGACAGTGCTCAAGAGTCGACATCAAATGGAGCTGAGAGCTCAAGCATGTCAAATATTTATTGGCAACAAGTACAGCATCTGGAGCGGCCAAATAATGGCACAGTTAGGTTACCAAGCTCACCACCTATTCCAGGGATATTGAAAGGGCGTGTGAAGCATGAGCACTAACGCTAGGGTGTTGGTTCACTGGCCTTGTCGTCTGAGCAGTTTGTTTTATTACATTTCTTCGTTGTGTAAAGGGCCTGTAAATAAATTATTAGGCAAGGGAGAGAGTAGCTTGATCTGATTTAGCTCTGCACCATATTGGTAGAACGACGGGTGCCCTGAGTAAGTGTAACCATCCTTGAATCGGTTCCTTTAGTATGATTGAGAAAAGGACTGACATGTGATTGTAGAGCATTGTAAATTAGTTGATGTCTATCTGGGAGAAATTTCAGCAGGTTGCGTGCTTCGTTTTGGGAACAAGCATCTTTTTTTTCCTGTTCCTCTTCCTTAATTCTCATATGATAATCAGAAGTTCAAATTTTATAATGTGTACAGCTTGTGACTAGGCAAACTGTTCAGTTGAAATGCTCTCGTCTGTCACCTGGCTATAGACAGGCCTGGTTTCGAATGTTCCGTTGTAATGTCTTGTGAAATTCACGATCTCGAAATAGGCCCTGGACGGTTGGATCCTTATTTAACGAACACAGGTTCTGGAATTCAATTTGCTCACTCCTTAAATTTATATAATATATTGGAGCATTTCCAATAGTAAAAAAATAAGAATAATTCCAAAAATCTGGTTTTGCGACCTTTTCAATAATAACCATTTGGAAAGGAAAAAAAAACTCACTTTTGGAAAGAAAAATCTGTTCCGTTTTCATCCCTACTGGCATGTATTTGAAATAAGGGTGTTGTTAGTTTTAAATTACTTTGCTTCCGCTACTTTTAAACTTAAGTTGTAATAACTATGTTGAACTCCGATGTATATTTAATTACTTGTGAAATGGATGTATGTGACTGGTTATGTTGAATCACTACGATCTTGGCTTGTATGTTGGTTGGTTTGAAATCCCTCGTGATTTCATTGGACTACCGGAGTTATATGGGCTTAAGTGCGAGAATTTGATCACTCCGGTGATTGTTTTTGTACTTGTGCTCTTATAATTTGGACGGTTCCGTGACAACGTGTATGTTGGGGTAGCACGCTATACTGGAGCGTTGGGCAAGCCCTTAGAGACCGCCACAAGAGTTGTGACTAAAGTTTGCCCTTCACCCCCACCCCACCTTTTTGATTAGTGGTTGTAGCAGGGGTTGTGGCTATTGTCCGCTGTCCCCCACTACCCACACTTTGTAGTTTATTGTGATTTAGAGTCGCTGCAATGGTGTGACTGTGGTGTGTTTCTTCTACTTTCCAGCTTGTTCTAATTAGTGGTCACTACATGAGTTATGAATATAGTTTGTTCTTCCCTAACACCTAGTTCTTCATAGCTTGTTCTAATTTAGGGTCGATGCAATGGTTGTGACTAAGGCTGGACGAAAAACTCGAAGCTCGTTAGCTCGCTCGGCTCGTGGCTGGCTCGGCTCAGCTCGACCAGGATTTTAGCTCGTTAGCTATAACGAGCCAACTCGAGCTGGCTCGTGAGCCGCTCGCGAGCCAAACGAGCCGTAGTTTTAGAGAAAAAGTCATCATAACTTATATTAGTTTTGTATTACTTTATGTTTTGCACTTCACAAATAGATGATATGTTAGCTCATATGAATATTTTGTTCGATTTAAAGCTATTGAATATATTATTTTTATATTATTAATATTTTTATGCTTTAGATAAATACAAATATTATATTTTGTATTTTTTTTCTAGCTCGCGAGCCTAACGAGCCAGCTCGAGCTCATAACGAGCCGAGCCGAGCTGTCTTTCTGGCTCGTTAAGATAACGAGCCGAGCCGAGCTGGCTCGTTATCTTAACGAGCCAGAACGAGCCGAGCCGAGCTGGCTCGTTAGCCAGCCCTTGTGACTATGGTTTGTCCCATACCTAGTTCATAGCGATGTGTCGCGCGTTAACGCCGCAGCCTCTACTATTCCCTTTGCTATGAATAAAAACCCAGCGACATTCATTTGCATCCTCCTGTTGATACACCAGCCGGCACGCGAACATCGATCGCTGTGACTCTGTGAGAGTGTGCGGCCACGCCTTCGTCGTAGAGAAGGGGGCTCGCGACATGGCGCCCCGCGAGACGATGGAAATCCTGCCCCTTTCTATTATTACACCGCGAGAGAGACAGCCACTCGTCGCATTCCAGCCGTGTCCACCGCTCCGCCTCTCTCGGAGCCGGAGGCCCCCAGGCTGACCGACGGTATAAGCGTGGCCCGGCTGAGTCCTAGCATCGCACCGACACCCCCCCCCCCCCTCCCATACTATTGCATGATGGACGCCCGTCTCCGCCTCGTCTTCCTCCTCCTCCTCGCGGCCGCGGCGTCCGCGCCGCTGGCCTCCGCGCAGCTCTCGGCAGATTTCTACAAGGCGTCGTGCCCGGATGCCGAGAAGATCATCTTCGGCGTCGTCGAGAAGCGGTTCAAGGCGGACCCAGGCACCGCCGCCGGCCTCCTCCGCCTCGTCTTCCACGACTGCTTCGCAAACGTACGTGACAACGAACTTACTAGCAGTCGTCGTTGGTGGCAATGGCATGCATGCTTGCAGCGCGTGACTGGTTGCTGTGCGTGTCTCCGTCCAGGGCTGCGACGCGTCCATCTTGATCGACCCCATGTCGAACCAGGCCTCCGAGAAGGAGGCGGGCCCCAACGTCTCCGTCAAGGGCTACGACGTGATCGAGGAGATCAAGACGGAGCTGGAGAAGAAGTGCCCGGGCGTGGTGTCGTGCGCGGACATCATCTCGGTGAGCGCCCGCGACTCGGTGAAGCTGACGGGCGGGCCCGCGTACGCGGTGCCCCTGGGGAGGCGCGACTCGCTCGTGTCCAACCGCGAGGACGCCGACAACCTGCCGGGCCCGGACATCGCGGTGCCCAAGCTCATCGACGAGTTCGCCAAGCAGGGCTTCAACCTCGAGGAGATGACCGCGATGCTGGGCGGCGGCCACAGCATCGGCATCTGCAGGTGCTTCTTCATCGAGGCCGACGCCGCGCCCATCGAGCCGGCGTACAGGAAAACGATCAGCGACGCCTGCGACGGCAAGGACTCGGGCTCCGTCCCCATGGACTCCACCTCGCCCAACGTCTTGGACGGCAGCTACTTCGGCCTGGTGCTGGAGAAGAAGATGCCGCTCACCATCGACCGCCTGATGGGGATGGACAAGAAGACGGAGCCCATAGTGAAGGCCATGGCGGACAAGACCACCGACTTCGTCCCCATCTTCGCCAAGGCCATGGAGAAGCTCAGCGTCTTGAAGGTTCTCACGGGGAAGGACGGCGAGATCAGGAAGGTGTGCTCCGAGTTCAACAACCCGCAGAACAGCAGCAGCGGCACGTCGGTGATACGGACCAGCTCCGTCAACGCCGACCAGATGGCCGGGCTGTCGCAGCCAGGGTCGTCGCCTAGGAAGGTGGGCCCTCCCGACGAGGTGGAAACACCCGCCATGGTGGCGAATGAGGCGGCCGCCAAGGTTCCCGGCGGCGTGATCGTCAGCGTCGGAGGAGACCAGCAGCCGGCGCCCAACACGGTGGCGCCACCAAACGTGCAGCAGCCGCCCAACACGGTGGTGCCGCCAAACCTGCCGCAGCCGGGCGCCGAACCGTTAGGACAGGAGAAGGTGGCGGATAGGCCCGGCCTGAAGCTCCGCGGCAGCCGCGAGCCTGTGAACCCGGTCCCGGTGGTGCCCGGCGGCGAGGATGCTGCCAGGCAGCAGGCGCTGGCGGCTCTGGAGGAGAAGAAGAAGAGGAACATGGCCAAACTCCGCGGCGCTGCCAAGGCCCAGCAGTAGATGGATCATCGGAGTAGGCGTTCGGGGTGCCTGCCACTGCCAGTGCCGCCGTGCGCGCGCTGCAGCAGGGTGCATGCGGTGGTCAGGGGACAGGCACGCGCCGCGCTCCCGTCATCTTCTCACCCAGATTTTTTTTGTTGTTTCCCACTCTCTTTCGTTTGTGCTAGAAGGGACGAGCAACGTACCGCAGGCCCGCAGCTGAGTACGCTAGGTCTAATTACGCAACTGTCGTGTCGAGTTTTTTTACAGCGACCATGCATCAAAGTCCCCCAGATCATTTTCTTTTCTTTTCTTTCTTCCGATTCGACGACTCCAGATACTCTTATGCATGCTCTCGATCGAGGCAAAGTTGTATGTTGTGTTTTGGCAGCTTAGGGTGCCATTAAGTAAAATTGTAACGTACCAATTTCCGGCTCTGCGCAGAGAGATATACAGCAAGTTTTTCTTCATAGAACAAGTCGCTGGAAACACACCCCCCACCCCCCCTCCCCCGCCCGCGATGTACGCTACCATGTTGCAATGTAGGGACTTGCTATATCCTAGTCGTCTGGGTTTTTGGAAAAAAATTCAGGCGACGTCCTGGACCATTAGATGAAGATCCAAGGGTCAGATCTGTTTCTGTCCATGTTTCTATCATTGTGTGTACAAACGGGTCCGCGAATAAACCCGCAAACCCACCCCAGCCAGATACTAGGCCCGCCAAGCCTTAACGGGCACATGATCCGATATCCGCTAGCTGAGGTTGGTGCTCATTTGGGCCAAAATGAAGCTATCGGCCCATTAAACATACATACAAGCACACACAAAAAAATACAATTTTGCCACTGCACCCTCCAGCCGATCAAATTAACAACAGTCTGTATCGAGTGCATCACCATTCTGATTCTCTTAAAATTACAAAACACAAATATAAAAATTGCACATTTCAAAAAGTGAAAATAGTACTAGTTCTTAATGCAATTATAATGTATATGTATATAAACACAAATCTAGCTCATGTACGTGGAGCCTGCTAATAGTGTGGTTAACTTGTGCTACTGAACAAACCTTTTGCACACAGATGTGATGCATTAGTGATAGCAAACAAAAATCAGAAGTTTTCTGCAGAAAATTCAGCAAATAGGAATTAAGGGGGCCACCTATACAAAACCATAGTAATAGGAAATTCAGCAAATGTCCTGATACGATACCTGAAAAAATCAAGGATATCAGGAACATGATCTGCAAAGGTCATCAATAGATGAAAGAGGCACATCAGCTGAAATTGAAGCTCCTCTAACTGCAATACTTAACATACACTATAAAAGAAAATCATGTAAAAACCCGACCTAACATGAAAAGAATGGTAAGCGGTTGGCAGCATGAAGTAATCAATGCAAGAAAAAACATATCATAACTGACCTTATGTCCTTGAGGTGTGATGTGGTACACACAGAAGTTGTGAACAAACAACGACACAACCTCTAGACAGAAAACTTGAGCTTGAAAACTCCTCATGCAAGTGGTCCAATCAAAGTTATTAGAGACCATATTAGATAGCACAAAAATAAGCAAGGACTATTGGAGGGGAGAGGACATGCTACTCACATGCCATAAGTGCAGAGCCACCGCGCTACCATAGTACATCCTAAAAAGTAAGAATACAAATACAAATGGCAGACAGATAGAAGCTTTATCTATAGTTGTTAGCTGCTTCTAGGGCAAGGAGAGAGAGAGACAGATAATGGTTGGGTGGCCAGGTGGGTGGGGAATAAGAGAACAAGACAATAATCTAGGTCCAGGAAATGACAAAAATCACAAAGAACAGAAATACAAGGACAAAAATGTGATCTATATTGGCACAAAGACAAATATACTGAGCTCATTCAGTAGTCAAGAATGTTCACCATGGAACTTAAGTGAACAAATATACAGAGCTCATTCAGTAGTCAAGATGAAAGTGGATTCAGAAACATGATGGAAACAGGTAATAAACCCAGGTGGCTTCAACATAGTTGTCGTCCCCCTCCTGCAACAATGGTGAACCCATTATCAGGGACGAGGTGTAACAAGGAAACAACAGAAATTCTATGCTATCAAGCCAAAGTATTTTCTCAATACAAGTTATGCAACAAAATATTTATTAGCACAAAGATATGAGAGAGGAGTGTGACAAGCAGGCAATGACTGGTGTTGGAGAAAAAGACAGGCCACCAGCTTCAAAATGATTCACTTTTCATTTCTCTCTTAATCTCCTTTGAAAAGCTTATCTGAGATAACAAACCTGAAAACAGCAAGAGCTTGTGTCAGTAACATAAATCAAATAAGCTTGACCTCAGATAAATAGCTAACATGTCTCAATACAAGTTTCACCTCACATAAATAGCTAACATGACCTCAGATAAATAGACAAATAAAGAGACAAACCTACAGTATTCCTAAACAGATATGACAATTTAAAGACAATTCACATAAATTTTACTCAATGCAACAGAATAAAAGGAGTGTGCTTGCACAAATCACAATAAACAAAATTTTGAGATGTGTTAGCACAAAAGACAAAAAATAATTTTTTTCTATGAAAAGACAAGGACAAAATAAGAGGTGTGTGCTAGCACAAGTCACAATAAACAAAAGTTTGGGATGTGTTAGCAAAAATGACAATTAACAAAGGACAATCACAGACTACAAGTGACAATTTTTCACTATGGATAGACAAGAACAAAAAAAAGAGGCGTGTGGTTCCACATATCACAAATAACAAAGGCTTGGGATGTGTTAGGACAAATAACAAGAAATAATTTTTTTCAAAGCAAAAACAAGGACAACATATGAGGTGTGTGCTTCCACAAATCAGAAAGGACAAAGTTTTAGATGTGTTATCACAAAAAACAAGAAACAATTTTTTTCTATGGAATGACAAGGACAAAGAAGACGTATTTGTTGGCACAAATGATAGATGACAGAAAAATATGGTCTATATTGGCACAAAGTACAAATCACTATAAACAGTTGATATTACACATGTTAAACACCATAATTGCAGCAATTCAAGTGTGCAATTTACTACTTATAAATGTGCAATCAAGAAATGGATGCTACACACATGTTTATTGTACAGTATATGTAACACATAGTTAAAAGTGAGCTCCTACTATTCTACTAAAACAACCATGAGACAATGTCCTAAAAAAGGTATTCCATTTCTAGATTTTACCCAAAATTTACAGTGGTGCTAGGGCCAGCCCGAAGTTTGCATATTGAGCTAGGGCCAGCAACAACCTGAGGTTGCCTAGTTGCTACAGAAGTGCTCCGTAGTGAAAACACCAGTGAGCTGCACCCTTCTCGTGGTCAATGAAAACACAAGTAGACTCCACAACATAATCAGCACCAACTGAACCCCACGGGATCTCCTCAGGGTTCCTGAAAAGTAGGACAGAGCACAAGTTATTCCTATTCAAACACATACACAGATCACAAAAGCCAAAGTTGTGAAATCAAAAGATATCACATGTTCAACATTTGGGGAATGGAGCTATAAATTGTGTAAAGAACGATATATCGGGAGCATCATGATTCATGAGCACATTATCAGGTCTGACAGTTCAAAAATGAAAAATACCAAGTATGGCCATGGTGAGTGGCGATTCATAATCTCTAGAAAAAATTAGCTATATCCTAAAGCAGCAACAACACCAATGAATAATTTGACAACTGCTAATTATTGATAACTTTGCAGGATAAACAAGTATCATTGTCACTACAATGCTATATCGTCCTTTGAAAAGGCTCAAAGTGTGCAACAACAAACTTACAACTAATTGCAAATAAAAGGGGTACCAATCAATCTTAGTGGTTCGGTGATGTATAAGAAATCTGCATACAGAGGTGCAAAAACTTACGTATTGTTGCAATGTTGTGCTCCAAACAACTATGATAGCCGTGATTAGACCTCTTGCATTGACACTGACATCAGTAACAGTGTAGACTGCAACTCCTATGCAACAATAAAAACACCAGTGAGCAAGCTGACATCATCGTACACTGATAGAGTAGCATTCAAGCTGACATGTGACTTTATCCAATAAGCAACACATCACACATTCAAACAATGGAGGTGAGCAAAGTCATTCTACCTTGGTTAGAGTCAAGCTCTGTTGGTGTCAAATGACAAATCAAAAATAATCAATGCAACAATTAAAAGCACCCGTAAGGACAAATGACAAATTTTTTCCTATACGTAGCAATAAGATGAGGATCAAACCTTTCAGCATAGTTATTACCATCCTCTCTGTCAACTACACATTATTTTGACAGATACTTTAGTCTAAATTCAAAAACTTGTCTAAAACATTTAAGATACTTTAGTTCGACTAAAAAAGAATTATTGAAAATTGCACATTTAAGATAGTGCAAGTAGTACTTGTTCATAATGCAATTATATTGTATATGTGCATAATTAGAAAATCTGACTGATACATGTGAAGCTTGTTGTGAGTACTGAGTACAGTTAATTTAAACTGGTGAAAAACGAACACACAGAAAAGATATGAGAGAGTCACATGCACATCACCAGCCACTCACAAACTGACTACAGTTAATCTAAATTATTTAGCCCTCAACAAATAGAAGAGAGTCAAACCTTGAACTGATATATTTACAACCTCTAAACACAAAACACATTCAGTCATGCACATCACCAGCCACTCACAAGAAAACAATCATATTATGGCTAGTAAGGAATGGATAAACAGACATGTCAAATACACTAAGAAGATAGATAATGCCACATAGTCTGCTGCACTATAAATCTACATCAGCGTGTGTAATTGGTGCACCAGCAGCACTTGCATCAGTCCAATAATAAACAACATACAACAACACAAACTCCAGCCAAGAAATTCCTTCACCTTCCAACAATCCGTGAGCGTCTGGCTGCTGTTAAAAGTCACAGGCTTTAAGCAACAACAGCACAGTAGGTCCAGAACTGGATTGATGGAAACAGCAGCACAATAGCACAGTTGCAACTAGTGTAAAGCTACTAATACTGAATATATATAGGACAACACCATACTGACACCACGGCATGCAACTAGTGTAAAGCCATCTCGTCTGAATGTACACGCCAACTCGAGAAGGAGACAAGCAGTGCCACCTCATCTTAACTCATGCTCCATTCAGCATATATTCCACCAAAAATGTTAGTTTACCATGCCATCAATAGATAAATACCATACAGATCACATTCACACTAACTGAAATTTCAAAAAATTCATAGTTCACACTAACTAAAATTTCAGAAAATTAACAGTTCACACTAACATATCAGATATTGTTTCCAGTGCGGTGTCATACTTAACATGTAGGTCTACACAAGATGGAGGAAGTACATAAATATGAGCATGGCACACTAAATGAAGCACTAAGTCTATGACATCTCGAGCAGCACAAACCAAAGACCTGCCACAAATCCCCAGATCGAGAATCAATCAAAAAACCTATAGGAAATCCCCAATTCGACCACTAACAGCACGAAAATCGACACTAACCACATATAGACAAAAATCAGCTAATATTCGACAAATCATTAATTGAATTGTGGACAACCGCAAGGAACTAAGATCAAGCCACAAAAATCACAAGGAAACATGGGAAAAAGTTTACCTATGCTTACTACTTCTAGAGCACAGGTAATTATCTAATATAGAACAGTTACAAATCGAGTTCGTTCCGAGTTGCATCCCACAAAGGGAAGGCAACAACTTGCTGGAATACAAGAATATAATTGCTACTCCTAGATCTGCTACTTATCGATCAGAACTCAGAAGTACAAATTTGAAGAGATCGATCTTGACTAATTCACCAACACATAATGAGCCACAAATCAAAAACATGTTGCTCAGTTCAGAGCGTAAAGCATATATATACCTCAGCTCTAGGCTTGCTGTCTAGCATTCATCGACTGTGAGGATGTGAAACTCCTCAAATGCCTCGTACAAAACAAATCGAAAAGGACCTTCCCATGCTGCGTTATCCTGGACAATAATGAACAACTCGTCATCGACATATCTGTGACCGGTGCAGATGATACTATGGTTGGCGGGAATGGCCCTGTACCCTCGGTATACCGTACTGCTGAAGAATTCATCACCTGCGTACAATGCACCAACCATGGGCCCAATTTTATGGAGCATAGTGGTGACTTTCAGGGGGCTCAGCTCGTTGACGTGGAAGGACTCGAAGCTTTGGAGCCTCAGAGAGATATTGGCGTCCTCAGTTTGCAACCCCTGCTTCAACGAATGGATCACCGCCAAGACATCCTCTATAGCTGCCCCATGTTTAGAGTTCCACATTCCTTTCTCCCTGCACATATTTTTATTGACAATGAAAATGAAATCCAGAGCTTAGCAATTTATGACAATGAAAATGAAATCAGCAGTTGCATGTCTAAATCACCCCCAAAATGACTCAAATCACAGCATGAACGTGCACAAAATACCCCAAATCAGACGCAAGCAACCACCCCTGCTCCAAGAAAAATCCACAACCTCACAGACAATCTAACAATACCAAAAACACGGCACCTGCTGTTCCCCCAAATTCAACGCCACGCACAGGACAAAAAAAACCCCAAATCCGCCCCTGCTCCAACCAAATCTGGAACCCTAAAATCATCAGGACGAGAAAGCAATCCCACTAAAACATACACCATCCCTCTGCCTAAAATGACATGAATGCATCCCGAAAATCATAATCAAAACCCTAAACCAACACAGAGACGAGACGCAAAATCCACACAAATCCACCGGGGCAAATCCCTAAAAACGACGCGATTCTGAATCCTACACGAACCATACACAAACCCTAGACATCTACACTGAGTAGTACACGAATACTACACTCACCGAAATCCGAGAAGACGACGCTGCCACCACCGCCGCTGACCACCGGAGGAGGCCGCCGCTGCCGCCGATAGAACGCCTGGACCTGCGCCCGGAGGGAGAGGGGTGGCCGTCGCCAACGATGAGCACCGGGACGAAGAAATGGAGCCGACCCCGGGGAGGGAGGCGAAGTGAGCGATAGAAATGGGAGCAGCCACAACCAGCGTATGCAAACTCCAAATCTAGGACCCGATAAAGCATTGCGGACCCGCTACAACCAGCACAGACCAAAGCACGGATCGCAAAGCAGATCGAATGAACCACGCGTCGCCTAGGCGAGGTGCCTGATTCCAGGCGACAGAGACATAGGAAAAGTGTGCAATGTATCATGCACCTTGTGTTTTTGGCGCGGAATCATGCCCTCAACTGCTGATGGACGTGTTTGGATGTGGGCCCTCAGCTGTCGGCTGCCAAGCCATAAGCTAAAGCATCCACTCAGCCAAAGTTGGCCTTTGGATCCAGGCGGCAAAATCAGTGGCTCATGGTTCAGCCAAATTTGGGAGCTGAAATCAACTACGCCGTGAGTAGAAAAGCTGAGGGCAGCTAAATTATGGCCTTCGTCCAATCACACCATGTTGCGCTGGGTCAACGACTAACTTTTGGTCAGGCCGACAACGACCGCTATCCAAAGCTCCAAACGCGCCATGGGCGCGTGACAAATATGCAGACTTCGAAAATCATTAGTACTGTAATTTATTTACTACAGTATATGTCTAGAAATGCCAAAGTTCTCATAATTTAGAAAGGCCAAAATATAGTGTATGTTGGTTACCTAATACTACAGGGAATAGGCCCAAATCGCATATTCAATTTTGAACGGGGACAAATGCAGTATGTTGGTTTATTTGGCTAGGTAGAATTGTATAGAGAAAGATATGTTGGCTTATTTGGCTAAGTAGAAATTGATATTGTATTATTGTATATAGAAAAATTTATTTATTTGTACATGCAGATGATCTTCAGAGCTCCAAACTGGATTTTCTTTTTGATCCTACTAGTTACAAAAGGAGATGCTCAGCCAAGAAGTAGGCATAGCTGGATGTTGGAAGCGACGATTATTACAGAGTGTGTTTGGTTTGTTAAAATGAGTAGATCCATTTTTTTCCTCACTACTCACCTTTTTTGCTTGCTTTGTAGAATGGAACGAATTGATCCATCACCACCTCATTTTTCACAAACTAATAATTAATATATACATGAGGAATAATATGTTGATTCACAAAAAATTATGGAAATGCACCACCTCATAAAAAATGGGGTGATTCCCCAAACTAAAACACACACACACAGAGATCTTCCCGCTAACCATAGGTTGGTGTCTCCGAATAAACTATGTGCTTAGTTTTGCCTCATGAGCTTGTGTGTGGTGTACGAAAATTTTGCCTCCATTCTAAATTATAAGTCGTTATGGTTTTTTTAGGTACATAGCATATATCTAGTGTATAGCAAAAACTATGCATCTAGACATATGTAAAAAAAAATATGGCTAATTGAGTAATCAAAATACAACATATAAAAAAGAGAGAAAAAAGGCCCTTGGGCCAAGTTGTTCTCACTCAACTGGGCCAAATCTTGTTCTACCTATACAATGCAAAATGAAAAGCAAAACATAACAAAATAAAACAACAAGCTAGATAAAACAGGTCTTTGGACCTTTTGGAATAAAATAGAAGTCCAGAACAAACATTTATAGAGAAGTGAGGATGGGATGGAATGATGGGTGACTGGCTAACTAGGGGCTAACAGCTTGTTCTACCTGGACAATGCAAAATGATAAGCAAAACATAACATAACAAAATAAAACAACAAGCTAGATAAAACAGGTCTTTGGACATTTTGGACAGAAATATAAGTCCACAACAAAACAAACATTTATAGAGAAGTGAGGATGGGATGGGATGGGATGGGATGATGGGTGAATGGCTAACAGCCAAAGATAGTAGGCTCATGGCTAACAGTCAGCCACAGTCACACAGATAGTGCGCTGGTGGCTACACAAACTACCACACAATATTTCTTGATACAACTGTGTCTGTATGGACCAAGAACGTCGACTTATATAGATGTAAGATGTACACGCAGCAGAGTCATCTTACATATTTATACTGTTTTCAATTAGTGTATGTAAATCAGGCCCAATATTTGATACAAGTCACACAACACCGCCATGCATGGCTACTGGGATTGGGGCCAACTGGAGCATATATATCTCACATATATGATGATCTACAAGCGCAATGTCTGATGTCTCAGTAACATGTAAACCTTTACGCTCAATCGACAAATTTCAAATCTAGTACTCCCTCCTTTTCAAATTGTAAGTCGTTCTAGCTTCTCTAGATACTTCGTTTTACTATGTATTTAGACATAGTGTATCTAGATGCATACAAAAAACCATGTACCTAAGAAGCAAGAATAACTAACAATTTGGAATGGAGGGACTAGGTAGGAGGCAAGCAGTCTTATGAAACAGAAGCTGGTTTGCTATAGCTTGGACGATCTGACTTTAGCGATGAGTTCTCTTCTCAAAATCTTTCCTGAAGCAGATTTTGGTACGCTGTCCACAAAGGTAACCCTCCTCAATTTTTTGTAGTATGCGACCTATATGGGAGTTCATGAACAAAATCAGTAATGTATTAACACGGTTGTATCAGTTGATGAAAAATACCGAGAAATGTTAATTCACTTAGGAATTACGAACGTTCCATACTAGAGTGACAGGTACTATGAGAGTTAGACTTGCCGACAGAAACAATTAAGCCAAGGTTCCTACACAGGCTCACCTGCTTTTCAATAAATTTCTGGACATCAACTTCAGTCAAAGAACTCACAGGGGACCTTACGACGTAGGCAATAGGAACTTCCCCAGCTTCAGCATCAGGGAACCTTGGGAGCAAGTATATCTTCCCATAAGATGACCTCCTTCATCAAAGTATCCAATATCACCAGTATGCAACCACCCTTGCTTGATTGTAAATTCAGTAGCTTGCACATTGTTGAAATACCCTAAAAATAATATACTCCAATGAGTAGCGAAATGTTTTGGCCACAATATCTCTCTAGGACAAAACACAATGGAAAATTTTGGGAGCTATTGTGGGAAAATAAAAATGTAGATAAACAGCCCGTTGACAAGGAGCTTTCTAGGTGGATTATCTGAAACATTGGGAGTTTTTTTTAATGGAAAACAGTTGCTGCTTAATACTACTCCTAAATCGTACATTGTAAACAGCTAATTGCAAACTAAAAACATTACCAACAAATCGCTAGAGTCTAATTATAATATTTGTTGACCAAGATTGGTAATGTTTAATAGTTGACGAACACAGGGAGAAAGAATAAAATCACAAAACAGACAAAGTTTAAACTTTTACCTTGCATTATGTTCAGTCCTCGAACACAAATTTCTCCTAGTTGATTTGGTGGCAGACATTTCAATGTTTCTACATCAACAATTTTTGCTTCAACTCCTGAGACAAGTGCTCCAGTTGACCCAAATTGACGAACTTGTCCTTTTTCTGGGTACTCTAAAGATATGATCCCACAAGTTTCAGTCATTCCGTAACCCTGCAAGAGGAGCACCATATTCCATCAAACAAAAGGTGTGTTTGGATCTACTATGGATTACAAGAATCAGCTAAAAAGACAATGAGATGCAAATACCCCTCATTCTAGTGTGGACAAACAACTATCGAACCACCCAGATTTCAATAATCCATTACATCCTCCAAACCTACTACTTGGATTGTTATAATCCTCAGTAGATCCAAACAGGCTGGCATGGAAAATATGCTCAGTTAACAGCTGTCATGACTCGGGAGTGAACGGAATGCCAAAAAGAGTGCATGTTTTGAACAGATTCAGCAGCATAGTGAGTACATGTCTAATCTGAAGAGAAACGGGATGCATCCACAAATCCACAATGCTGGATATTCCCATAAGGAGATGAACCTCATTAAGCTAGTTACTACTATGGTGGTCACTTAGCTCCTCAGGTGTATGAATACTGCAGCCATGTTATGGAATGAACTCAGCTGTCAAAGGTTAGTTGTGATTTCAAGATAAACACCCATTTATTTACAATTTGTTTACCACAACACACAGCAGGGGTTTCCTCTGCTGCATTTCCCTAAAAAGAAATCCACCCATGCCTGCAGACCAGGCATCTTATGTTTACAGGTGGACACGTTATTCAGTTCCATGATGCTACTTTGTTATTATCATGTGGATCACACGTCAACATCTGATCAGCAGCATCATATATAATAGAAACAATTGCATATTTGCCAAACAAAACCACCAGTGGCAAATAAGTAAATCACCCTATTTAATATCTCAAAATGACATGTAGGATAAAACAAATAAAGACAGACCACATCACATTAACAGATCTAGTCACATGCTAAGCAACACAACATGCAGTTGAATTAGGAATATCAATATCGTGCTCTATAATTTTGCAGTTTGGAGCAGCAAACAGTATGGGAATATGACAACCAATGGCCTAAAACTAAGAAAAGGATGCACACCTAGTGGGTATAACCAGAACTGCCCATCTTGTGCCTTACTTTAAGTTATACGCCGAGTGAATGTCCAAGTATACAGCATTAAAAGTTCACTTTCCTAGTTTTAAAAAAAGAACGAAAGAGGGAGAGATACTTTCTCAGTTTCTCTGTTCAAAAAAGCAAAATCAAGTTTATAGCCGCTCATTTGATATTTCCATCATCACTATAATGTCCTTGGTAGAGCAGTATCAAAAAATATTCGAATTTTGTCGTCTAATCCAACAATTATAGATAAGGACAACAGAATCGAGGTTAGCCTCCTCAAAGACACTGATGGAAAAGGATGAAAAATTAGGTCCATTCAATCCCAGAAAAACTCGAAACAAGTACTAAAATTAATCAGCATACCATAATCACATTGGAGAGCTGCAAAATCGTGAATGGTCAATTACCTGGGCAATCACGGCTTCTGGAAAGTTCTTGGCCACGCCCTCCATCACGTCCTTGCCGAGCGGCGCTGCGCCGGCAACTTGTGAACAAAGTTTTGTCGCGTCACACACTAGCGTATAAAGAGCACCATATGTCCCCAAACAACTAGCTGGCTCGCTGCCAGTACAAGCGTGGAGATGCTAAGCCAAGGCCTGTATGGCATGGCGATACCTGATGCCACCCAAAAATTCTCAGGCCACGTTTAGATGCCCGATTCGGTGGCGCCCGAATCACTGTTGAACACTGTATCAATTTTGTTTGTATTTGGTAATAATTGTTCAAACATTGATTAATTAGGCTTAAAATATTCGTATCGCAAAGTACAACAAAACTGTGCAATTAGTTTTTGATTTCATCTACATTTAGTACTCCATATATGTGCCGATATTTTAATATGATGAGAAATCTTCTTTTTTATAGTGAAATTTGAGGATGAATTTAGGTATCTAAAAGGCCTCAGGCGTGTCGAGGAGGTGCTGCAGTGGGCCGCGATGGAGCAGCTGCCGTCCTTCAAGCGCCTGCGCACTGCCACGGCCAGAGTGCCACGTCGGCATACACGCACTTCCCACGCTGAACAACTTGTCGCATGACATGGCAGACTAACTGCTGAGACGTGCCGGGATCAAACTCAAAAAGAGTATGCTCCACATCCTCAAGAGCGTAATATGAGTCGAACTAGGTGCATGAATACAAATAGGATACGAATTCTATTAAACAGAGACTATTTTATTGTATCTAATAAAGATGGACACAGATCAAACTGATGTACATCTTATTTTATATATATATATATATATAAAGTCGCTCCAGATCTCGATTGCTACAGGCTCCAAAACCATCGAGTACAAAAATAATCATTTAGACAACAGCCGTCCAACTTTTACAGCTGCAATCCTCACACGAAGGTATCAACGTCATGGACATAGATATCAACGTTAAAACATACGTGGAAGCTGGAGATCCCATGATAATTGATCAACACAAAGATGACGTGGTTCCAGATCAGATAACTGTCAAGCTTGACGTCTATCAAGACGTACATGCAGGAGATGGCATGGACAAACATGGCCAACAACCTATATATCCTTTTGACTTAGGTCGTGTTCAGTTGGTGAAAAGTGGGTGAAAAGTTACTGTAGCCCCTTTCGTTATTATTTGGTAAAATTTGTTCAACCATGGACTAACTAGGCTTAAAAGATTCGTCTCGACATTTACAGACAAATTATGCAATTAGTTATCTTTTTACCTATATTTAATGCTCCATGCATGCGTCCAAAAATTCGATGTGATGGGTGGAAGAGGAAATATTTTGGGTTTACATGGGAAATGAACACACCCTTAAACATTGATGCTGCAGATGAACAAGAACAAGATATGAATCAAGGTTAGCATACAGTACTCCTACTTTTAGCACAAATCTTTAACTCTATCAAAAAAAATCTATTCTTATTTTATCAAACAATATTTTAATCAACAGTAGATTCACGCATTGCACATAACTCTCGTGCAGATATTTCTTTTTGCGAAGAAAGTCTAGTGCAGACTGCCAAGGAGAAAGAAAGAGATATGAATCAAGGTTAGTATACAGTACTCCTACTTTTAGCACAAATCTTTAACTCTATTGAAAATAAAAATTACAAATGAATAACAAAATCTATTTTTATTTTATCAGAGATTATTTTAAAACAACAATAGATTCACACATTGCACATAACTCTCATGCAGATAATTCTTATTGCAAAGAAAGTCCAGTGCTGACTGCCAAGGAGAAAAAAAAGGAAAGGAGAGAGAGTTGGATATGCACGGATGAACGATGAAGAAAAGCAAGAAAAATTAAAAAGACGCCGTGAAGCCTATCACCAAAAGAAAGCAAAGGATTCAACGCAGACCGCAAAAAGGGTTGAAGGAAACAAGAAATGTGCAGAAAAACAGCAAAGACAAAAGTGCAGAAAAAAAGAAAGAGAGCGGCAGTACTATGAAAAGATGCAGCCAGAAAAAAGGAAGTCTAGAATAGAAAAAATACAAATAACAAAGAACCGAAGCGCAGCACAAAGACCAAAGATTCAATAGCTATGGAGAACCCTGCATATATTGAAACAGAACTGGAACTTACAACATCTACCTTTAATGTAAAACAAACACCGCAAGAAAGGCAAACATCACTAGACCAAAAAAATGAAGAGAAAGGGCAGACTCAGTGTCAGAGGCTCCCACACGAGTGGGGTCTGGGGAAGGGAATAACCGAAGCAAAGTCTTACCCCGCAGAAATTCTGCAGAGAGACGGCTTCGAACCCAGGACCTGGTGACTCGACGAGCTAGCACTCACCAACTGCACCAGGCCTGCCCTAAAAAATGAAGAGAACACATCTAAAATGAAAGACAAACACGATGACAGGGAACATCTACAGCAAAAAGAAGACATGAGTAATGGTAATACTATAATTTTACATAACACTCTCACAACACAAATCAATATAATCCTTAAGGTCAAACTAACCACGTTTTTTAGACAGACATTCCCTATACAATGTGTCCAAACACCAAAGACAAAGATGGACCAGGAACAGCCTACAGTGAAGATCATGGTAAGTACATCAAGTTATTACTTATGCTCTTATGAAAAAAAATAACTATAAATACAAAACATTACTTTGTAGACAATGATGGAGTAATATTTGAACAAGACACCAACGAGGATGATATGTTCTCTGCTCAAGGTGTGCTAAATAAATCTAAAATTTATTCGCAACATTATATTACTATATACTTTGCTGATTTTTAAATTTGATAACTCAAAACAGAATGGGACATAAATGAGGAAATTGGAATCTCTGACGACGAGGAAACGGCTGCGAATGATTCTAACATCCCTGACCCGTATGACATCGTCTACAGCAACATACCAGAAAAGACTCACATGCTGAAAACTGTAGAAAACTGCAAATTCTGCAATGCAAAAAAGTTTGAGTACGAGTCCGAAGGCTTATGTTGCAGAAAGGGAAAGATCAAACTAGCAAATCTAGACACACCACCTCAACTCATGAGGCTTTAGACAAGCAACGATTCTGATGCAAGGCATTTTTGGGACAATATAAGATTCTTCAACAGACACTTCTCATTTACAACTCTATATTGCCAGCTTGACAGGGACACGGTCGACGTCCGAAACACTGGCATTTACACCTTTCGAGCACATGGTCAGATTTACCACAACATACACTCAATTGATAATAGTCCAGCAAATTGCAAACACCTAGAACTGTATTTCTATGATGATGATCCAAGCTTAGAGCATCGCTACCGTCGTTGCCGTAAGGAAATATACGAGCAAGACAAGCACATAGTCGGCATAATCACCGACGTTCTACACGACAACCCATACTCAAAACAGTTTAGGAGTTTGGGACAGGCCCAAAACCTCGAGGACTACAGAGTTATCTTGAACCTTGACCAGAGATTAGATCAGAGAGTATACAACACACCAATCACTTCAGAGGTAGCTGCAGTATGGATAGAAGGAAACGAAAGAAGAAATACTTTTGACAAGAACATAATACTGCATGGCAAAAACAATGAAATACATGGAATACGATCATATCAAGGATGCTATGATACATTATCATACCATATATTCTTTCCAAGAGTCGAACTAGGTTGGCACCCAGATATCCCAAAAGTCGGCATAAGAATAGAAGATGTGGTTAAGGCTCGTGCAAAGAAAAAGGATAACGGCGACGACCCAGGTTAGTATATCATATACTTCAGACTTATCTAAAATCAAATTATGATATATAACAAATTAGTCAATATGAAGCTGACTCTTGATTTCACAATATTAAAACAGATTCAAACAGCAGACTGTGCGTAACAATGAGAGAATACTACTGCTACAAATTCCATGTGCGACCAAATATTTTCGATCCAGTATTACATGGCGGATGACTATTCCAGCAATTTGTTGTAGATACATACATCAAGATTGAAAACTCCAGATTGGACTACATGTATCATCATCAGAAAGAAATCAGAGCAGACTTATACCAAGGGCTTCTGAATAGCATTCAAGCCGGCGAGCAACAGGGAAATGAAATTGGAAAAAGAATACTCCCCTCATCGTTTATTGGAGGGCCAAGAGATAAATATCGCCGGTATCTAGACGCTGTGGCTCTGGTTAGAAAATATGGAAAACCAGACATATTCCTTACGATGACATGCAACCCAACATGGGAAGAGATAAAAAATGAACTAAAGTTTGGACAGACACCACAGCATTGCCCAGACCTGGTTGTTCATGTTTTCAGAGCAAAGCTAGAAGAAATGAAACAACTATTTGAAAAGGACATTCTTGGAAAGGTTAAGGCGTATACATATGTGGTAGAATTCTAGAAGAGGGGACTACCACATGCTCACTTCTTGCTGATCATGACAGGAAAATACAAGTACAAATGCCCAAATCAATACGACAGAGTCATCTCCGTTGAGCTACCTAACAAGCACAAATACCCAGAGTTATACAAATTGGTAGTCAAACATATGATGCTTGGTCCTTGCGGAGCACTATATAGATATTGTCCGTGCACAAAGAATCGTACATCATGCAAGAACCATTACCCAAGGGCATTTATTGAAACTACAATTACAGGCAAGGACTCCTACCCATTATATAGGAGATGCAACGACGGAAGGACCGCAAAAGTCAGAAAATGCGATTTAGATAACAGGTGGGTTGTTCCTTACAGCCCTTACCTATTGATGATGTTCAACTGCCACATAAATGTTGAGATATGCTCAAGCATCAAAGCAGTCAAGTACCTATATAAATACCTATACAAGGGACATGACAAGGCATCTATATCTGTTACTGGAGCAGGAAAATGAAGTACAAGTCGATGAGATTCGACAGTACAGAGACGCACGATGGGTGACGCCTCTAGAAGCACTATGGAGAATATTTGGCTTCGAACTAAGCAAAATAAACCCGCCAGTCCAGCAGCTGCAGCTGCACCTCCCAAACATGCACATGGTTTCGTACAATGGCAAAGACAAAATCAAGGATGTTATCAACCGTGGAGGCACAGAAAGATCAATGCTGACAGCATACTTCGAAAGAAACACCTATGATGAAAAAGCCAGAGGCATACTGTATAGAGACTTTCCTGAGTATTACACTTAGAATACACAGGGCAAGCTATGGCAACCGAGAAAACAAAAAACAAAATACCAGATTGGTAGGATAGTCACAGCACATCCAGCTAAAGGAGAACGATACTATCTTCGGGTACTCCTAAACCATGTGACAGGTGCAATGAGCTACAAAGACCTCAGAACGGTTGACGGTCAAATAATGCCAACAATTCGGTACGCCGCAGAAAAAATGGGACTCATTGAAGCAGACAACACAATAGATGAATGCATGACAGAAGCAGAGCTGTTTCGGATACCATCATCGCTAAGAAGACTGTTCGCAACAATACTGGTGTTCTGCGAACCAAGCGACATCCGTACTCTTTGGAACAATCACCTTGAGGCAATGTCAGAAGACTATAGCAGCACTGCAAGTGCAAACACACAGTCTAGCAATGGTACTAAGAAATATCAGAGACATGCTGCAGTCGATGGGAAAAGACATCAAATCATTTCCACTTCCAGAAATTGACAAACAACATATCACATCAGACAGGATACCTAGGGAGATTATCGAGGAATCCTCGATCGAAGTGGACCCAGAGGATGCATCTTTGCATGAGTACCTAAACAATGAGCAAAAGATAGCATACAAGAAGATCATGTCGGCAACTAAAAGCAAAATAGGAGGCCTCTTCTTCGTCGATGGCCCAGGAGGTACGGGAAAAACATTCCTTTACAGGGCGCTCCTAGCCAACGTACGAAGTCAAGGCAATATTGCTCTAGCAACAGCCAATTCTGGTGTTGCGGCTTCAATAATGCCCGGAGGAAGGACTGCACACTTGAGGTTCAAGATACCACTAAGAATAGACAACGGATCAATTTGTGGATTCACAAAACAAAGCGGGACAGCCAAGCTACTACAAGCAGCAACACTAATAATATGGGATGAAGCATCCATGACTAAGAGGCAGACTGTTGAGGCACTAGATAAAAGCATGCGGGACATAATGGACAAACCAGAACTACCATTCGGAGGGAAAACTGTTGTGTTCGGAGGAGATTTTAGGCAAGTCCTACCTGTTGTCCGAAAGGGTTCAAGAGCCCAAATAGTAGACACATTGCTACATAGATCCGAGCTATGGAACTGCATACAACATTTGAAGCTTGTACGGAACATGAGGGCTCAAAACGACCCATGGTTCGCAGAATTCCTTCTGCGTGTTGGAAACAGAACAGAAGAGACGAATGAGAAGGGTGAAATCCTTCTACCTCAAAGTATATGTATGGAACACAAGATAGAATATAATGGACTGGACAAACTGATCGATCATATCTACCAAAATGACGACGCTTCCTTGAAGGATCCAAAATATATCACGTCGAGAGCAATTCTATCCACAAGAAACGATTGCGTAGACAGCATCAACCTGAAAATGATTGATCGCTTCGGGGGAGGAGAGATGGTGTATCATAGCTTCAATTCAGTAGAAGACGACCCACACAACTACTATCTCCTAGAATTCCTGAACAGCCTTACACCAAACGGACTGCCTCCACATATGCTCAAACTTAAAATTAACTGTCCAATCATATTACTCAGGAATATTGACCCGGCTAACCGTCTTTGCAATGGCACAAGACTGGTCGTACGTGCGTTCCAGAAGAATGCCATTGATGCAGAGATTGTGCTAGGACAACACTCAGGAATGCGGGTTTTCTTGCCTAGAATACCACTGTGTCCTTTAGACGATGAGATGTTCCCGTTCCGTTTCAAGCGGAAACAATTTCCAGTTAGACTAAGCTTCTCAATGACAATAAACAAATCGCAAGGCCAGACAATACCAAATGTGGGCGTCTACCTGCCTGACCCAGTTTTCTCTCATGGACAACTGTATGTCGCCCTCTCTAGAGCGACGGCAGCAAAGAACATAAAGATACTCACAGGAAAACATGAAGAGGAGGAGGAGAACAAGAAGAAGACAAAGAAGAAGATCAGTACAAGCGAGACATACACTAAGAATATCGTCTACACAGAGGTCCTAACCAAATAAGTGATGTAATGATTGGAAAAAAAATGTAACCATGATGTGTACATGTACTATATTATTCTACGCCAGTGGAGTTAAACATACACAAAGTGATGTTTGATAATAACATTTCTATTTGCTATGTCAAAATCCTAAAAAATCTCTTCCAGAGAAAAAAAAACTACATGGAAAAAAAAGACGAGCAAATGCCAAACAACACAAACACTGCACACAAAAAAATTATAACTAAAGAGAAAGAATAGCAAATACCTTCCAAATTATCTTGTTTCTTTACAATCCATCAGGCTTCTGGAAAAAAAAATCTAAATAAAATACCAAGCATCATATCTGGTGACATTTCAGGGACCAAAAACAAAATTTTGCAAAAATTGATAATTATACACGTAAGTCTAATCTAACATGTAAAAAAAATGCTAATTTTGCAAAGCTGAATTCAGCAATTGAGTATAATCAAAAAATGAGCAACTGTAAAAAAACTGAAAGTTGAAGTGATCCTGAAAATACTAACCACAATCAAAAACATGTCCACAAATACGACGCCTTTGGCGGACCTGGTCATCTGCACTGTTATGTACTTGGTCTTGGGGAAAACGTGAGTACCAAAAACAGACAACCTTACCTGCAAGTGAAATTTATCAATCACTAATCCTCATCAGGAAGAGAAAAATAATAAAAAAAATCTTTAACACATTTCAAAGGTCAAGAGATCTGAATCACAAACGTAATTACCAAAGAGCTACATCATTCCCTGAAAGTGAAATTTAGCAAAGCAAACAATTATCCTCATCATGCAGGGGAAAACAAAAATATTTCAAAGATAAAGTGGCCTAAATCACTGAAATGGAAAAGTGAAAGCTTACAGAGTCCCAACCCAAACAAAACCGCACATGTAGAGCCACACAAACCTTGGAGGGTCATTGTACGAGTACAGCTCACAGCAGCGCGTAAAGGCCTGCGATGCAAGGCCACACCTGCACGGAAAAAAGGCGTATGGTGGCCGGAAGTAACGCGCGATGGCGGAATAGAGCCTGGGGAGCACGGCAACTAACGGTACGATGGCCCATGGACTCGTGAGTTCGCGGCGCAGACAGCCTCCAAATCTCAAAACACCACAATAAAATCCCAAATTAAGATTCATAATCAACAAACGATAGCTCTAGGAGATGAAACAAGACAAAAAGAAAAGGGGTGGAAGAGTAGTGCACCATGGATCAGAGGCTCACAAAGCTCCAGTACCGGTCAGGGAGGGGCGCCAACGACAGGATTCCTGCCGGCGGCCGGTCGCCAGGAACAGAAGTCAGATGCGTGCCTTTCTTCTCCAGTTCTCCCCTTCTGCTGGAGTGCTGGATGCGTGAGTTTGGGCTGCACTGTACATGAATAGGATTTAGATGATGTGTTTGGGCTGTGCGTACGTGCGTGTGTTGGGCTGTTGGCTGGGTGCGTGCGAACGTAAATTCACTGGGTCTCCTTGGGTGATTTTTTTAAGCCTCCTTGGACGAGTTAGGTGTTTAAAACATTAGTTATTTTTTCCTAGGGTAGTTATTTTTTTCCTTTCATGTTTCCAATAAACAAAAATGTTAAAAGTAGGTACCATAGAAACTTTTCAATGTAATTTTTATAAAGCTTAATCTTTTCAACCTATTGTACTAAACTTCATATCTTTTAATGCTACAAATCTAATTTTCAAAAAAAAAGTCCAACAAATATAGCTTAATATTTTAATCATACTCTAAAATGGCTCAATAAGAAAAAAAAACAATTAAATATTTATTAAGAAGCTAAACTACTAGCTATTAAAGAAAAAAATGTAGTTTCCTGCACATAATGTAAAAGTTAAAATAAATATAAAAGACAAAATGAAAATTCTGTCATAATTCATTCTACAAAGAGCAAAAAAGTAATAATAAATTACAACATATACTCTCATGTATTTATTCCTCAAGAGCTAAAAATTAAACAATTAAGCTGAAACATATTAAAAAATACAAATAAATAATATATTAATAAATCCTAGCAACGCACAAGTAAAATTAAATAAAAAAGAACAACTAAAAAAACATTAACCCGTAGCAACACACGGGCATATTTACTAGTATATCCCTATATGCAGATCACGCATGCAGGTGGTGTCGCACTCAGGACTCAGGTCCTATGCAACGAGGATTTTTCCCCCTTGGTTCATGACCAAATTACATGCCTACAATAGATGGATTGATCTATGGAGAAATATTTAATCGAGAACCCTAGCAAACTCGAGTTGCTTTAACTTTTCGCGTTGCGGGAGCAGCTCTGCAATAACCATGGTGTGCCGGGCATCGGCAACTTCGCACATCGCAAAAAGCTCCAACAGCCCTGGATCATTACGTTGCATCTCCGACTTGCCGTCGTTTCTATTGGTTGCGTCGCCATTTCTTGCTCTCCTGGGTTGTGCTTACTAATAAGTCGATTCTCTACCCGGTTCACCTACGCGTCTCTCTTTTTTATACTAGTCACTAGTCAGCTTTTACGCATCACAGGCCGACTCGACTTCCATATTCGTGTGTGTTTCCTCCTCTGAGTCGAGGCCCGACTCCGATACGATACGATCGGAGGGCCCACGCAGCAACGTAGGGAGTCACAAGGACGACGCCCTTGCTCTCCCCCGTCATGCCCGAAGCGAAGAGTACAGCAGCGCAGCCGCCGTGTCGCTCCGCTTGGTTGCCAGGCGCCGGTACTCCGTCTCCTGCACCCCGTCGAGGAGGTCCCGAGTAGAGCTTAACGTTGGCGCCTGAAGGCACGGTCACGGAGGCGGCGGCGTCGCCGTCGAGGAGGATAGTGGGGAGCCGGAGCTCCACGACCTTGGGCATGAGCATACTGACCAACTACTCAGTCCGTGCTAACTTCGCGCAACCAAAACATTTCACGTGTCACTGTGTCAGAGTCTCAGAGATGAGAACATGTGAAGAACCATGCGATTTTGCCTCTGAGAACGTGTGAAGACTGAGACTGTCTGCACTGTGGCCCGGTACCGCGTCCTGCAGGAGCACATAGCGGAGAGAGAAGCCGCAGCGGGTACTGTAAAGCGTACACTATGGGCGCGGCGTCCGCTATATCTGGAGCAGTAGCGCGCAGGAGAGAGACAGGAGAGAGCATGCGCGGGAGGCAGCAAGCGGGAGAGAAGCATGCACGGCTCTGACACCAGCGGCGGGCCCCACTATTTTAACAAACTAAAAAATGTTATAACTCACAAACCAAAAAATCAAATTAAATTTTGTCCAATTCGGGCATAAACACCGAATTCATCAAGCACATGAAGTGTGTTGGGGCATTTGTCAGGCCGAACGACATAACAAGATACTCATAAAGGCCGTATCTTGTCGAGAAAGCTGTTTTTGGAATATCTTCAGGACGGATTTTAATCTGATGGTAACCAGACCTCAGATCAATCTTGAAAAAGACTTTAGCTTTGGACAACTGATCGAACAGGATATCGATACGTGGCAGAGGATACTTATTTTTGACAGTGACTGCATTCAGAGGTCTATAATCTATACACATCCGCAAGGTCTGATACATCTTCTTCACAAAGATAGCAGGGCATCCCCACGGAGCCGAACTAGGGCGAATCAACCCCTTCTTCAAAAGTTCATTCAATTGCACCTTAAGTTCAGCTAGCTCATTCAGAGGCATCCTATAAGGTCTCCTAGAGATGGAAGTCGTGCCAGGCAACAACTCAATTTTAAATTCCACATCCTGATCCGGAGGGAGTCCTGGCAAATCATCGGGAAAAACGTCCGGAAACTCATTTACTACGGGAATTTCAGCCAACGCCTTTGCTTGCACAGCATGAACTTCCCCAGACAAATCAATTTTTCTAGGAAGTTGTAACAGAAAACCCCTTTGATCTGTAGGATCTCTGAGCATAACTATCCGAGTGGATGTATCAATGAGTACCCCATTCTGACTCATCCAATTCATGCCCAGAATAACATATATGCCTAATCCCGGCAAAACCACTAAGGCAAGCGAGTACTTTCGCCCTTCTATCTCAAGCTCAAGATTCCCCACTACTTTATTTGTGGAAATATTCCCACTTGCTGCGCTAATGCAATAACCTTCACCTTCAACAGTATGCAATTTATGTGCAAACTTTGATGCAAACTTAGGACTGATAAAGGAATGCGAAGCACCTGAATCAAAAAGTACCACTGCAGGGTGTTGGTCAACTAGGAACTTACCAGCAGTGACAACCTCACCAGATGGGATTTCCTCAATACTGTTATAATGAGCGTGCCCTTGATGGCCACCTTGGTTGACATTCTTCTTAGGGTAAGGACAGTTCCTGTACCAATGGCCTAACTTGTTGCAGTTCTAGCAAGGCATGTTGCTAGGAGGGACACTGGAGCTGCCTTGGCCCGAATTACCCTTTGGCAGAACCACTGTATATGCCTTGCGAAACCCAGTCTTCACTGGCGCCTTCTTTTGCGGAGGACGGAACTTAGCACTTATGGCAGGAGGGCGAGGAGGAGCCCTCGGGGCAGCTGGAGCTCGAGACTGTGAAGCACCTGTCTCAAGTGCCCTCTTGCGGCTCTTAGAAGCAGCATAGATAGAGTTATTGTTCTCTTGAGTCAGAGCATCACTGATAAATTTATTGAAGTTAGTACACTTGCTAGTGCCCATAGTCTTCATCAGCTTTGGGCCGAGGCCTCTTTTAAAGCTAGCAATTTTTTTGGCATCGGTATCCATAAACTCTGTGGCATACCTTGCCAGGTTGTTGAAAGATTGCAGATATTCGGTCAAGCTTTTATTGCCCTGCGACAGCCTCATAAATTCTGTGTGCTTGATAGCCATAAGACCTGGAGGAATATAGTTCCCACGGAATGCGGCTTTAAACTGGTCCCAAGCAATCGGGACATTTACAGGCAGTGTTGAATGATAGTGGCTCCACCAAATACCCGCTGGACCATGCAGTTGGTGAGAAGCATATTCAGTCTTTAGCTCATCAGTCAAGCGAAGCAGACGAAACTTTTGTTCAATAGTGTTTAACCACTCATCAGCTTGCAGTGGTTCCTCCGCCTCCTTAAAGAGCGGGGGCTTAGTATCAAGGAAGTCCTTGAAATCACTGTACTGATTGGGTTCTGAGCCCTGGCGGCCATGACGAGCCTCCCGGTTGGCAAGCTGGCGCATAGCATCTGCCAGCATGCGCTGCCCTTCAACCACGGTCTGCATCAGCTCAGCCGGGGTAGGTGGTGGTGGTGGAGGGGGTGGCTGTTCCTCATCCTCATTGCCACGACCCCGACGGAGATTGTACGACATCTGCAAAATGCATAGCCAATGAGCACTGACGATGTGAGAAATTTATAGATGAATTATTGTAAATATGTCAAACTGACTTCATGAAATGGACTTCTCAAAATACTCATGGCACAATAATTCATCACAACCGCACAATCCATTCAAGCACATCAATTTACGCAATCATGCGAGGGAATCCAACAAGATGTACTTTGATAAAGGCTCACTCACAAGGAGCACAGCAGTTACAGAACCATTTACGTTAAGATCTACGTGATTTTTGACCTTTCACCCGGTACTTGGATTCGATCTCAAAATTTTTAGTTGACTGAGAAAGGCTACTTCAAACTTACCACAAAGAGACTTCTCAACGGTAGAGTTCCATGGTGGATTATGACTAGCCACCTCGATACCAGCGCGTGCCAAGCAGCACAACCTTATATCGCGCGCCATAGGAGGCCCTCGGTTTCGTCGTGGCACCGAAGGGTGCTAATCGTGACACCATCATCGAACGCACGCAATAAGACATCCAATTGTGATCGAAAGTAATAGGTTCAACTAAACATCTAGGAAACATAGGGTTCGACCTTACATCCCAAAAGTCAAGTTATTACAAAGCCTCACTCTAACCCCAGGAGGCACAAAAGATGATTCTAACATCGTAGCTACGCGATGACTACTCTAAGCATCGTCCTCAGAGTCGGTGTCAAGGATCTCCCCGTCATTCTCGTCGCTAACGGGCTCTAACTCCTCGTCTTCTTCTTCTTCTTCTGGCTCTTCTTCTGGTGCTTCTTCTGGTGCGGTATCTTGGGGCCCATTGACCTCCACTTCTTCATCATCTTCAGCCTTGACGACTCCCGAACCCATGTCCTCATCTGCGTTGTTGTTTCGAGGCAGCAGAGGATTTAGCTGGTTGTTCAGGCGGTGCACTTCTTCATGAAGATTGTCATTGTATTCTTCAGCATTCTCCAACTGTTGCTCGAGCTCAAATTGACGAGCTCTCAGAACGTTCTCCTCGTGCCAGGCTTCATCCCTCTGATTCATGACACGGACCAGCATGCGTTGACAGTTGCGATTTGCTACTGTCAATCTCTGGACTGCAAGGGTTTCCTGATCACGATCACGGATCACTTGCTCCAGTTGCTGACGCGCTGTATTCCTGGCAGCAGTCACTTCAGCCAACTCATCCCTCAGCCTTTCCACCTCAGTGGGTTCAGGGCAGGGCTCACGTGGAGCGAGCTGGTGACGAGGTGCCCTGCCTCCAGTGGACTTGCGAGCGGTCCTCTTGGTACGTGCCATCTATAGCAACAAGATACGACTTAAAGTGAGGATCATTTAGGGGATACGAAATTTAATTTAGTCGGGACTATTGAAATTTTTAAGGAGGGAGTAAATGATATGTATGATATAATTAAACATGATGCATGCACATTCTGTACGCCCTCTCACCTTAATAGAAACCTAAAGTTCTAACGCTAGGCGGTGGCATACATACGTTCTCTCATATAAGCGAAACTATCGGTCTACTCGTTACGCTGTTAGTGTACCTGCAGAAAATCTCATTTTAGCCCAACAGTTTCCCAATATAAGCACACAAGAAAGCAGTAATTTAAATACTTTTCATATACACATCCCCCTGATGTATATACTTCAGTATCAAAGCTACCTGATATAAAGGTTCCCACAATTAAGTGCTTATATAATTACACGGTTTAAACATGTAAGTATGTAAGTCACAAAAACTACTCTCCCCTAGATCGCCGGTTGGACGATCATGCTCTCACAACTCACACTTACTAGAGCGTCGAGGCAATTGATCTATACATTACCACCCAAGTAGATGGCATCCATACAATATCACGCCGTATGGACGACGAAACAAAAACAAACAAGGCCCCCAAGTTAGTCTTTATAATAAGCCACCTAAGAGTCCTTATTTGGGCTAAGGGATGTGATCACTGGCATACCCATGAAAATAATTTTTAGAGTTTTAACCCTTTTCATAATCAAATACTTTTGTTTTTTAAATACTTGTACGATGTGTTTAATGTTGAATTATGCTCCGGTACCAGCTGTAACAGAACCGACCAAATTATAAGAGCACAAGTACAAAAACAAGCACCGAAGCGCTCAAATTTTTGAACTTGAGCCCATATAATCTCGGTAGTCAATCGAAACCACGAAGGATTTCAAACCAACTTGCTTACAACCAAGATCACATCATTCAACATACAACATCATACGTTACATTTCACGAGTAGTTCCGAAATAAGTTTACACACACGGAGTCGCAAATATTACAAACCAAGTTTATAAAGTAGCGGAAGCATACACACACCAGTTGTTTAACTACTGCCAGTCTTGTTGATCAACAACCCGCAAAAGTATCAGGAAAGTACATAAAAGATGATCACGCCCTAGTGATCTAGTCTTCGTCACCCGCAGGGTGGAGACAAGTTTTGCAGAAGCCTTGATAGAGCATATCATCTGCAACAGGAGGGAATAAACCCTGAGTACTGGAATGTACTCAGCTAGACTTACCCGTCAAAAACCAGAAATAAGATGACACCAAGGATTATACAAGGCTTTCACAAGAGGCTAGCTGACATCACATTTTGCATAAAGGCATAAGTAATTGAAACTCTTATAACCTGTACTAGCAGTTCTTTTTAGCATTTACCTGTCATCTATCTTAGCACCTATACTAAGCATGCACTTGATTATAATCAAATAATTATCATCATTATATTCAGAGCAGGTATGAATTGTGGCAACATTGTATCATTCCCTTAACCACCTGTTTATTTAATGAGATCTACGTTGCCGCTGCTCAAGTCAAGTGCTCACTAACTAGGAGCGACGGTGATTCGAATCGAATTCCTATCCAGCTGGAGGGGTATTTCTAACACTCACCGCGCAGGCCCCTGCCAGGGTCGCACAAGCCACCTTTTCATATGATTCAGGAATCGCGGGTCCGAATGATGTCGCGACCCTAAGGGCGACACTCTGCTAGGTGATAGGGACTCTAACCCCCCCTTGGTCTCACGCCAATGTCCCCAAGCATATCCTTTCTCTCCTCCAAGAAGCAACCTACCATTCGATTCCCCGCCTGAATCAAATTACTCGGCTTCGCGGTCGGAACGACTTATCCGGCCAACTAAGTGTTAGACTGCGTTCAACATGACTCAAGGACGTACAGCGAATCGGTCCTTAAATGACTCAGACGGGCATGGCTCCACACCCAAGACGTGAAGTGTCTTGCGGCTGTACTATCGAACCCCCGTCCGGTCTCAATTTCATTTTAAAGCATGGTTCCATCCACGATAGCCATAAAGCCACTCGTGACTCCTTCCTACATCTCGCGGATGACCGGAAATCACCCGAATTCTACCATACTAAGCAGGGCTTAGCATTGATACGTGCCTAAACCTAAATTAGGATTTAAGTACAATATCTGGGCAAGGACAGGTATAATTCAACAATTGTTTTCATACAACTCCTACAACTTAATGCATTAAACATTTAAAAGTATTCAAGATAGATTTATAAAATGATGGGTTCAGCATGCACTGGGGCTTGCCTTTTAAAAAGGTCGAGGGCCGGTGGTCAGGACACTCAAGCAGGTCTTCTGTGGGAACTTCTCCACCGGTTGGTTCCTCTGGTTGCTCCGGCTGGTCCTGGATTTCCTCCGGAGTCACTTGCTCGAATTCGAGGAGCGTTACCCCCTCTGGAACACCTATTGCATGAGTGCACAATAATTATCATGGATGCATAATGGGTGCAACATGCTCGGAATGAAATGCATTTCAGCAATAAAAGTACTCTATTCAAGTCACTTCATCAATACGTGCAAATCTCTTCTCCGGTGGAGAAGTACTTACCTAATCTACTCAACCTAAGGTATAGCTGTTCATCTTCGGTTAAGGCCCTAACACCTAACAATCACAAGAGTAACATTACTTAGGTCACCACATCCAACACCCAAAATATCACAGTAAGACATCCAGAACAGCAGCTAACTATTTCTAACATAACTGAAGATTCCTAACTCCAAAAGATATGATCTAAGGCAATCTGGAAAGCTTATGAAATGCCCTACAAACCATTTTCATACCTCAACCTTAAATTCCTAAGTTTTCCATGTCGAATTTCCCAAGTTCCAGAATCTGTCCTCTCTAAACAGAGAGTAGCCAATTCTGGACTGTCACTTTAAACAGCAATAACTCCCAAACTACTAAGCCAAATGCTCCCAAATTTTGACACAAGCTAGTTTATCAAGTTTACTACAACTTTGGTATTTACAAGTTTTCCAGCAAAAACTTTTATCAAAGGCCAAAAACAAAGATACTACCAGCTGTCCAGAAAACCTAGAATTGCAAAGATTAAATATTTATTCATGTGACAAACATCACTTAAGACTAAAATAATGTTACCACAAGTTCACATAGGTCACAACAACACCAGAAAGTAAGGTGTGCCTACCTAAAATATTTATTTAAACTCATTTCTTAATTTACTTAATTAATTAAGTGGGATTTTAAACATATATTTAAACTCCTCCTAAAATTCTACAAAAATTACAGGAGACTCTATGAACCAAAAAGAGACCACTGCAAAAATTTGAACTAAAGTTATTCACAGAAACTCCCTAAACAAAATTCACAAGCCCAAAAGGCTGATTTTTGTATAACTAACAAATCATATTAAAAAGTGTCAAACAACAGATTTCCTAATTTTCTTGGACACTTTAGGGTACCAAGACTTTCTCCAAAAAGTTATAAGAACATTGCACATGTAGAAAAATTACTAAAATCCATTTAAGTATTTCCTAAATTAACAAGATAGCATTATAACTTGAAAAGTACTTAAGCACTACTGCCCAAATTTTTACCAAAGCTAGAGCAAGTATAAATTAGCCTACCCACCAAATTTCATAATTTTTGGAACACTAAAACTCAAGATATGATTTAAACAAGTTTGCATGCAATCTAAAACACATTTCAAAAACCTATTTAAATCTCCCAGAAACTAAACATCACATAACCAATTCATATTTTTCTAAAATACTACACACCATGTAGATCCTAACAAAATTTATCTCATAATTTTTGGGCAAGTAAAACCCTAGATCTATATTTCCTAAATCTTATCTAAAATCTGTGGTAGAATAATAAAAATGAAATGAATCTCATAGTTACTGGGCCGGCCCGGGAACAGACGCGGCCCACGGCGCGCGCGCGGCCTGCTCGGGCTCCCGCCCGCGCGCGACACCTGACAGGCGGGCCCCCACGGTCAGGGACAGAGGGACAGGGGAGCGGCGACCACGAGCTCCGGCGAGCTCAAGCTCATCGGAGGGAAGCTCACCGGGAAAATCGAGCCCACCCACACGTTCCCTGTTCCTTGACGCTTCGATTCGTGCAAGTGGAAGAGCTTAGGTTGGAGCGGGAAGGCTCGCCGTCGTGAGCGGCGGCCGGTGAGGGTCGGGTGAGGGCATGCCGTGGCCGGTGAGGCCGCACGACCAAATCTGAGCTCAGCACGAGCTACCCTACGCCCGAGCGAATCTATTGAGGTAGAAAGGAGGTTTGAAAGAGGTCCTAACTACCCCGGCCACGGAGCACCGTGATGCGGGGCGGTGAGCGCGACGACGGTGGTCGTCGTGTTCCGCTCCGGCGAGGTCGCATCCCACGGTAAGGTCATGCCTAGAGCTCGAGGAAGGTCTACCCTATTCCAAACGCTAACCACAGAGAGAGAAGGGTGAAAGAGGACGTCGGCGGTGAGCTCGCAATGGCGGCGGCCATGGCGGAGCTCCGCACCGCCGAGGTTTGATTTGGCGATTCGCCCTCTACATTGACCCAACGGCTGACCCAATGTGCGGAGGTTGTAGAGTAGGGGCAGGTGGTGCTGTGCGTGAGCTCTCGGGTGTGGTGGCGCGATGGTTGACGCAAACGAAGGCGGCGGAGCCGGCTGTGGTGGTGGAGGACACTCGGTCGCCTTACCGGTGAGCTGGGGAAGGAGGGCGATGGAAATGGAGGGGGAAGCGGGTCGTCCAGGTCTTCACGATGAGCTAGCAGTCGACGTGGGGCGTCGGTAGAACACGCGCGCCACGCGGCCACCGGGCTCTGCCTGAGCGCCACGACGCGGGTCGGCTGTCCGGCTGAATGGCGTCGCCGTTGACTGAATGGAGGCCGTCATCGTTCGACTGACAGCGCGATTTCAACGGTGATTATCTTCGGAAACAGCTTGAGTTAGCCGAAGGTGATAACATCAAAATGATAGAGCTACATGAGGGCTACAATCTTGCTAATAGGCTCAAGAACTGGTTCGGCTTGGATTTGAAACCACAGAGCTCCAAAGTGGTGCACTTGGAAACTGAAACTTAGTTTCAGTCATTATACCGACTGAAACTCATTTTTCCAGGCACCATATCTCCTAAACCATTTAGAACTAGGTGATAGTGATGTTGGCAATGTTGTAGAGCTACATGAGTACTACAAAAGTGTCAACATGAGTTGGAGCTGGTTTGGTCTGGTTTGCAAACTACAAGCTTTCAAAGTAGGTCTCTGTAAAACTGGAGGGACACTTTTGAGACTTAGAAAAATTTGTAAGTGTTGAGACAGCCCCTCTAGCTGACTTGTGGGCTATTTTTGAGCATGTTCTGACCAGTTTCATGAGATGGTCATATTGAGACTTTTGTTCCCCATAAAATTCCCTACAACTTTGCTTAAGGGTGCTCCTCTATGCAAGGTCTCTAAGCTAGACTTTTTAATTGGTCAAACTAGAGCATCCTAGGGCTAAATGCTGGTCGACTACACCTTGGAGGGCATTTTGGTGATTTTGGTCAACATGAACCTTGCTCCATTAGGGACCCTAAGTATAACTAGGGTGTTGTGAGATATAATTGGCTACTCTACCCTTTAGGTACACCAACTCCCTAGTGTCACCTGATGTGAGTCAAACAAAATTCTAAAAACAATCACCTTTGTTGCAACCACATAAAATAATATGAATGATGCATGCCTATGCTTATGCAAATGCAATGCAATTATGGAGCTAAACACCTGAGGTGTTACAGATAACATCGGTAGTTATCCATATTTATTTTCTAGCATTGCAAGAATTATTTCACTTTAGCATATTTACTTTCCTATATTATCATTGCATAAGAAAAGAAAATAAAACTTTTATCATTGCATTATAAAAATCATAAGCCCCATGTGAGCAAATCTACAGTGTGTAAGCATTCACTATGGTGGCATAAAAATAAAAATACCATGTATAGAAAATTCCAAAAAAAAATATTAGATAGACATCCTGCTAAAACCATGCCATCAGAAAATCTGTCTAAGTCTAAGTAATTGACGGATATGATATGAGAAGGTCTGAACTGTTGTTTATCTTGTTCCAAGTGATACTAGGGTTCCGGAGATTTATCTTTTGAAAAACATAAAAATCTTTCATGATGAGCTCCTTGTTTGACAAAGCTTGAATTCCTATCAGACCCATAAATGATATTTAGGCTAGAAGAACTTCTGCTCATATATGCTGCTTGTTTTGCATTGAGTTTTTATTAATGCCTTATGAGAGGTTTGTTATGCTCTTAAAATCAAGATCACGTACACACCACCCACATATGAACTACTTCTACACTGGGGGTAGGCACAAAAACATGTCATTCCATCGAGATCCACCCAAAAATATTTTACTCCTACATTGGGAGTAAACACCAAAAATATTCCTTATAGGATATCTCTAAATAAATGATCCAAGTTCTTGTTGCTATCTCTCAAAAGTTTGTTGCAGAAAAGAAGCATGTGGCTATACAAAAGTTATTCATGAAAAAAGAAGAAGAAAGCATTGGAAAAAATGGACAAGTGTCTAAAATATTTAAAACAATGGATACTCCGATGCTCAAAAATAAAAAAGAGATGAATAAGATAGCCCATGTTTTCTTGCAAAGTTGTTTTCAAGTTTCAAAAGAGAGATATGTTTGTAAGGTGCATAGTAAAATTAGGTTAGCCACCAAATATATCCACCATACATCCACACACATGCACATCTTGATTTGATTGTATAAGTCAACTCTTTATGGATCCGAGGTTTGACTTTATAATATATGTATTGCAAGTATGCTTTTTCATGCTATCTCTCCACCTATGAACTCCACCATAAGCCTTAGTTGTCAGAAGAGAAAAACATAACATTACTATTGCCTTGGTAAGGATCCACAAATACTGTAATAGAACCGCTCAATTTATACGAACTTAAGTATAAAAAACACCTGTCGGAGCAGTTGAATCCGCATACTTGAGTCCACATAAACCCGGTAGTCCATGACATCACGAAGGATTTCAAACTTTTCAACATCTCAGCCAAGATCGTACATAGTTCAGCATTCGCCATTCACATGATACAAAAATTTCGCACATAGTCTGAATACATCGGAGTTCAAATAAAGAGTTATTACAGTACCAAGTTCGAAATGAAGTAGCGAAAGCAAATAGTTCAAATCCAACTCACACACACTTAGTTCAAATACATTGCCAGTTCCTGATCATGTCCAACAAAAGCACAGGGATAAGACATAGGGAATGACCACGCCCTTGTTCTAGTTGTCCCCCATAGCAGGGTAGAGATAGTTGATGCAGTATCCGTAATACAGCTGGCCATCTGCAACAATAATAGGAACAAATCCCTAAGTATGAGAAGGTACTCAGCTAGACTTACCCGACATAAACTAAAATAAAGATGACTCCAAGGATTATGAAAGGCTTTCGTGTGGACTAGCTTGACTCCTTTTTGCGTAAAAGCATAAACACTATAGCTGAATCATTTTAAATAGTGTAGCATCAAGTTAACAATTATTAACTTGTCAACTAGATTAGCACCTGTACTAAAGCAATCAATTGATTAAGGTAATCCATAGTAATCATGTCATGTTTTAGCATTTTCAACATCATCATCATCATAACCATCCATGTGTTCCCTCATCATTACTACGATGACGTAGCTCAAGTCAAGTGCTCACTATCCAGGAGCAATTGCGATTCAAATTGATTTCTAACCAGTTGGTGATTTATTCCCCACACAAACCACACGCACTCGCAAACTGAGCTACAGGTCACCGAATGGACCATTCCGGTCAAGTCGCGGATTCGACAGGAACCACCGTGATGAGTACATGACACCATCGGATATGACCATTGATTATAAGGTGTGCTCGTTCCTACATTTGCATAGTAATTTTAGGTATAATTCACTTGGTTCCACATGTACATGTCATTATTTGAATGTAGGTACAAATGTATCTCAAAGTGCAAGTCCATCAAAGTTGAACTTTCGGTTCGTCGGCAGCCCGATAGTGCTTCATTGGGAAGGCCATAACTCATCCATTCGGAGGGCGATCGAGGTCAATGAGCACTTGATGGAAAGCTTATTTGATAAGATTTCAAATAGATCTAGTCCCACCTCAATATCACATTGGCAAGGCTTCCAAATCATCGAGACATTCTGTCACTATTTCTATCGGGTGCTACGGCATCGTCACGGGCTTGTTATTCACACTTGGGACCCAGGCCCAAGTTGGAGCACACCCCAAGAAGATAGAGAACACCTAAGAGAAGCCCGAGGACGTCTTCCTCCTTGGCCACCACCTTAGGAGTCAAGCAAGGGCGTCCAAGCCAAGTTGGAGGCCCAATCCATATCAAGTTCGAGTCCATCTCGGGCTCTAGGACCAGTCTGTAGTAAAATGGACGCCCAGGACGCATCTGGACTTCGTCGATGATCCATATATGAATGGAAAGATAATTTCATAAGCTAACTAATGGCTTTGGTTTGAGGCCCAAATTCCATTGAAGTCAACGAGAATCATCGAAACAAGTTAACGTCCAGAATCTGTCAGGGCGCTGCGTCGCCGTCTTTTGGGCCGTTTGGCCCTTATAACATGTCGAGACTTCTTAGCGACGTGAGTAGGGGTTTTTGATGCCCCTTAGGCTTTATAATCAGTAGTCGCCACCTATGTTAGGGTTTGAGTTTTTCTTTAGATTAATCTGTCTTTAAACAATCGCCATTATCAGTTTGCGAGACCCCAACTTCGAGTGCTTAATCATATATCCGTAATTGTCACTTCAATTGAGTTGCGTTTTATCTTGTTCTTGCTTGTGTTCTTTGATTCGCAGCAGGGATTAGCCTTCGTGGTGAGGTCAATCGGATTGTGACACGGTTGATAAACAGAGAAGACGTGGTGCTAAGGTTGCAGGGTTCGGTCTTTGTGATATAAAGCCAGATCGGTGTGTCGCTCTCCGACCAAATCGTTGTTTATCTTGAACCTGACGGAAGATCGGGAATCGTGTCCCCATCACACCGTACCCAGGGGTCGTCCGATTGCCAGGAATCAATTATAACTGCCCTTGGCCTCACCATCGCGTCTCCGTTGCCACCTCCTATACAACTCCAATACGGTGCGCTGCGATCAACTCCTGGCCTAAATAGTGTCCCAGCTTCATGATCGGAACAACTTATCCTTCCAGCAAATGTGGGACATGCGTTTAACATGACCTGAGGGACGTATAACGGTACGGTCCTTAATCGACACAGACGGAATAACTATAATTCAAAACCCTATAAGACTTCGTCCGGTCTCCATTTATCTATCCACACTTAGTTATTTCCATGATATCAACACATAGCTAAAAATAACCAGGTAACCATCTATAACTCGCAGGTGACAGGATATCACCCGACTTCTACTGGATTAAGCAAGGCTAAGCATTTAACTCGATCCTAGACTTAACAGGGTAAACAAGGATATAATATACCAAGGTAGTCAAGGAATATATATATATATATGCAGCAACGGTTACAAATAACTTCTATAACTTAATGCATCAAACATAAAAGGACGTAATATTAAAGATTCGCAAACCGTAGGGAGAGAAATGCTCCGAGGCTTGCCTCTCTCAAAGGAACTAGGCTGATGGTCTGGACACTCCTGAAGCTCCTCTCCTGGCTCCCCGTCCATGTGCACCTCCTGTGCGAGCACGTCCTGCTAGAGCCCTCCTTTCTGCTCCCCGACTTTCACTACGTTCATCTTCTCCTGTGATCCTGTATGATGCATGTGCGTATCTAAATACGAGAAATGTAAATGATATAGGAATAGCATATGATGATATGAATGATGGTATATGAATGAACAAGTTTACTTAAATTTGACTGAGTAGGTGCAGATCTCCTCTCTAGTTAATTTAAAACACGTTCATCAAGTAACACATATACAAACACATATAACAAGCATGTATATACCTACAACATAACACATAGCATAACTGCAACTAAGCTAGCCCAAACATACCAGCAGGTCATAAGTGCTTCAAAGATACACCAAAGTATCATGTTTAACTTAACGCGCACTAATTAATCTTAATTAAATCTATTTTAATTAAAGGCTAGAACAGGAACATATTTTTCTATTGCTCATAAAAATCTAAGAAAATTATAGTAGCTTAATCATGCTTACTAATGCCTACCATAAAAATTTTAGCTTCATTGGATAAGTATTTTGGCCTACACAAAAATAAAAAACACAGGGCAGATTTGCACATGAAAATACTTTGTACTACGAAAAGTGACAAACAATAGATTTCAGATTTTTCTTACTTAATTCTTAGCACAAGAACAGTCTACAAAATCTCCAAGCATTTATCACTTATATTTTATTTACTACAAATTTCACAAAAACAAGGATTTAATCCACTTAAATTCTAACTCTATTTTTATCCACAGAACATAACACCAAATATATTTTTCACAGAAACTACATGTTACCACAAGATCAACAAAATAAGAACCATATTTTTCTGACATTTCTACAATTTATTACATATTTTACAAGATAACAACACTTAAACAAATTAAATAAAGCCCTATATTAAAGTATTACAAAAATGACATTTTATATTTTTTAACATGTAGATCTGATCATGAGAAACACAACAAAATTTGTTTCACTGGATTTGGACAAGTGTAGCTCTACATATACATTTTAGAAGCTTTTCTCTATTTTCTGAAATCATTTTTAAAAATTGTTTTCTTTAAAAACAGATCCGAAAACGCTACGGGTACCCCAGATCTGGCACCAGGCGCTGCAGCGGGGCCCCGGGGTCAACCGGGCCCCACCGATTAGCCGCAGCCAGGTAGGGGAGGAGCTCATCGGTGGCGAGCCCTCCGGTGGCGCCGTGGGCTGCGTGCTCAGCACACTAAGCCGCACCGATGGTGCTGCGGGGTGGCCGGGCGGCTCACCGGAGTGAGCACGCCGGCGTGCATGGCACATGGCGACGCTGCTGAGCGGTGGCCACGCCGGTGCCGGCCACGGTGAGGCGCGGGGAGCGGCATGGATGCACCCCTGAACCACAGCGAGGCGACTGCGCAAGAAAAGGGGAAAAAAAGGGAGGCGGAGTAGGGCTTCCCACGCGTACTCCAGCGAGCGGCGGCAGAAAGAAACCGGCCGAATTGGCCCTCACCTTGACGAAAACGGCGACGGCGGTGATGCGGCAAGGTGGAGCGGGTGACGAAGGAGGCGTGGACGCGAGCAACGGAGGAGGCGCGGAGCTCCACAGCCGGCAATGGCACGGTGGCGCTCGTGGCTCCCACTGCGATGGCTACTCGTGTTGCTGCTGTTGCTGTGTGAGCGAGGGAGAGAGCGAAATGGAGGCGGGGTGGAGAGGGCACGGCTCGGACAACGGCCTTGAAGGCCCTATCGGTCGGCCGGCCACTGCCCTCACCTGCCGGTCGGCGACGGCCACGTGGCGTGCGGTGGCTGGAGCGAGGCGAGAGCGGTCGGGCATGAGAGTGGGGGCACGACGCGAGTGGGCTCGGCCCACTAGGCCGGCCTGGTAGGGCACGGTGAGCATTTTTCAAATTCCAATTCTTTTTTCTTTTTCTTTTCTAATAAAACAGCCCAAAATTAGCATTTTGAGCAAGTTAAAAGCATTTTCAAGATATGACTCAAAAATAAAAGTTACTCCATTTTAAAATCTCCACAACTTTGATTTAAGGGTCATGGTCAAATTTTTCTTAGATTTTGAATTACATAACTCAAATCAATTTAAATCAAAAACCTATTTATGGTTAACATCACTTAGAAGCTTAATTAATAAAAATGGTCAATATAAACATCACCCCATTTTGCATCCTAATTATGTCTAAGTTATTTTAGTGGTCAAACATCACTCACTTGTACTACTTAGCAAGATTATAAGCATGTGACTTAATTCAAACAATTTAGCATCACATGAAATGACAGTGCATAAATGATGCTTATGCTCATGATTGCAATGCAAATGCATGCTTAACACCAGGGGTGTTACAAATACCACATATATTGAGAGACTTGAGAGTATCATACAATGGAAGCTCTGAGTTTTATTTTGAAAACCCATAAAAACTTCAGAATAATGGTTAAGCAAAGAACTTGAGACATAATGCTTGACTTGATCGTTTTGTCTTTCAATTGCTCAGGACCCAAGAGAAGGCTAAGAAGCCACATGGTTGAAGGTAATATGGGTAAATTTGAAAGTCAGATTAGTTTATTCTAATCTGGAAGAGAATTTTTGTTTGAACGTATGTGTACTTTTGAGGAGTGAAAACATTGAAATAACTCCTGATCCAAATTTTTGCTGAGTTTAGCTTTACTAAGAGACTAGCAAAGGTTAAGCTTGGGAGAGTTTGTTGACAGTAGTTAACAACCATTATTAAACCGTCAATAAAACATGTATAAGGGCACAAATGAGATCATCAACCAAAATTTAGGGTTTAAACTAACGAATTCCACGAGTTTGGTGAATCTATGACTTCTGCAGGGTTTAATCAGAAAACTGTCAAGAGGGACCTACATGTTAGAGTTAATTATGCAATTCCGCCGCGAAACCAACGTGGGAAGGTTCCAGAAGACTCGAGACGACTCCACACCGATGTGGGAGGCGGGACGCTTCCATGTAGGGCCGGCCGACCCCACCTGTAGGCCGCCCGGCCCCTGTGGGTCCCATCTGTCATCCTCATTGTTATATCAGTTTCCCACCGTCTTCTAGGATGCATCTCCGGCGGTCCTTAAGTCGGTTTGATCTAAGAGCTCACGTTGCAAGCTCAGGGCTGTATAATCAGGCCCTACCCCCCTGAGCCATCAAGTCATTTGAGAAGACAGAAACCCTAATCATTCTCAGAGCTCCTCTATATTCTAGGGCATAACTAGTTAGGCTAGGTCTAGAGGGAGGCAAGCAGGATTCGCTTGGATTCCTGACATTATCAAGAGCATGGCTTGGTATAATTCTCATACCCATCTCTTGTTGTATCTCCATTATTTTTATATACTTGCTACAATTGTTATGACAATATCAGTATTCATCTTATTCATGTTCTTAGTTGTAATGTTCATCATCTACTTTGATTATGTACTTAGTATAGTTGGATTATTATTATATTTATGCATAAGTTCGTATGGCGCTTGCCCTAAGGTACCATGGATGGGTGGTTGGCATTATGTAAGCGTGGTACTTATATGTTGTTTACCTACGAATACACTCTATATTTTGGGTCATATGGTAGATCGCGGATGTGACACTCCCGTTGAGTCCTTTGTAGTCCACTCCCCGAATATAGGCCATAGAAGTAGGGTTCGGTTACGAAGGAAGAGCGAGCTCTGTTCTTAATCTTTCTTATGTAATACCCCTTATGTGTAGATATAAAGATGATCTTAGCAATGATTACTAAGTGTAATTGCACTAATTAATATATGCGTTGACTTATAATTTAGAATGACTTAGAAAGTATTCATCTAATATTCTACCTGACCATGCTAATGCCATAGATAGGAGCGTTCTGAGTGATTTATCATTATACTTGATCAATACTTAACATATACATATCTTATCCTATGACTTACCCCTGTTATGAGTAGAATATTGGTTGTGGTTCATTTCTCCATCAATACTATAAGCTATCAATATGTGTCCACGTTAAACCTTTCCTGTGGTAAAATATAAATAACGATATCTGGAATACTCTCAGGTGAAGTGTTACAATTGTATAATTATCTGTGCGCTCGCAGATTCCTTTTCATTCATATTATATATTCTTTTTAGTCACATAAAATGATAGAGAACTACTTAGTGTTATTCTAGCAGTGATGCTAAGTAGTACCAATAAGTATCTCTGACACCATCACTAGGGATGACAACCTAGCAAAGTAATGTTAGGAGATATAGGTAAATAATATGTGGCTATTAAAACAAGTGACAGGTTAATAAATACCAACAGTGATCTCATTTGTGACCTTATACATGTTTTATTGACAGTTTAATAATGGTTGTTAATTACCGTCAACAACCCATCTTTTGGTTCGAAGGCAATGTTGGATGAGATATAGATATCCATGGATTTCAAAATATGGTTATTCATACTGCCTGTTTGGTTGGATGTATGGGTCGAGTCATTTTTGTTTGGTTGGATGGACCTGAGATTTGAACGGGATGAGTTATTTTTCTGTTTGGTTGGTTGGGTAAGGATGGCAGGCTTGTTATGGCATGTCGGATCCACTTTTCATTGGTTTAGTTTTGACCAAAACGAGAGATTTAAATGGGATGAGTCATTTTTCTATTTGGTTGGTTAGGCAAGGATGACAGGCTGGTTATGGCATGTCGGATCCACTTTTCATTGGTTTATTTTTGACCAAAACATAATCATGTGAGATCTTGTTTCATAGATTTAATTGTAACACTGTACGATGGTGCAATCACATGGCAAATTACATAAATGATTTGTAAAATAAAATCATTTGAAGATTGCTAACCTGAAAAGTGAAGCAATTAATGTATGGTCCCACATAAGCAACCAGCCACGACTAGACATGGATAAGCTCGCCCAGCCAAATTTTAGGGTTAAGGGTCTGTTTGGTTCATAGCCAGAGTTTGCCACAACTAAGGTTAGACATATGCCAGAGTAGTGGCATGCCAACTTTGCGGCAAAAACAAGGTGTTTGGTTCACTACCATGCCAAACTGATGTGGCAGATTTAACTCCGGTAACTGTTTGATTCATAGCCATATGAGCTGCCACAAGTTCGGCAAATGTACGTGGTAGGTGTTTGGTTTACAGCCAAAGTTTATTACAATTACCTTATTCTAGGAAGAGGTGAGCTTACCACTTGAAGTCATCACACCAGAATTTTAACACTTTTCACTCCAACATGGTGGAAAAGAATGCAAGTAATTAGTACCAGTGAACATACTGAGAAATAATTAACAGCAGGATGACAACTTGACATATCCATTCTAGTTCCTAGCTATATTAGTATACACAAAAGCATGATGAGTTGCAAAGGACCACTTCAGTCTGTCCTGTATAAAAGCAACAGCACCTACTGGTCTTCAGATTTGGGCTATATACAGTCATACAGAACCATCAACTACTACCAACATCAGCTGCAGAGGACCATTTGAGTCTACCCTATCCAAAAGCATAAGCACATAATTTACAGAAGCCTCAATGATCAGTATGCTTAGATGATGAGCACTTCCATAGTTCCAAGTGCAAAAGAAGTTCACCAAAACACCCTTCAGCAAAAGTCCGACTATCATGGCTTACCATCTTGGTCACACAAGAACCGGTACATCCAAGTCTCCAAAGTTGTGTTACTGGAAGCACTGAACCAACCACGCATACCTTCATTTTCAGCTCGTGCCAAGTAAACACCAACGTTGATTTTATCATCTGCACGGATAGGCAAAGCTTCTAACCTCTTCCACAATTCAGCATGTGCATCCACATAAATTGGGACTGGTGGTGGAGGTGGTGGCTGAGTAAGAGTGTTTGCAATGACCTTCATAGTTGTGCTGATGTCTTCAGTGGCATCTGCAAAACGACTCTAAGACTTTGTTGGCTTCTTACTAGGCGACTTGACCCCTCTTGGTCGCTTCTTTCCAGATCGACGTGGGCTCTTTGAGCTATTTTCTCCACTGCCTGCATAGTTAGGACTAGTTTTAGGACCTTCAGGTGATGGTAATGTGTCGGAGTCATCACCTTCAAGGTCAATTCGATGTGCATAACCAGATATGTCATTAAGGCCCCCACTATCATCACTTTCAGAGCCCTTATCATCATCCAAGCATGTTTCTTGATCCATGGCAAGAGAACCATCTGCATGGCTACCTTTGAAGAGCTCTTCCATCTCATTATAGAATTTGATGGGCTTAGAAAGCAAGCGCCTCTCTACGTCCTGCATGTGAATACAAGACAATATTTAAGACTATGACCATGTAAATTCTGAATTTGTAATGCGAAGCAAAATTATGAGACATACCTTTAGCTTTTTCTTTTCAGATTCAGAAATAGTTACCTTGCACCTGATGGCATCAAATCCATTTCCACTATTACTTAAAGCTCTCTCAAATATCCTCCACTTGTCCTTGTACTCCCTGTAGTGACGATTAACCTGTTCAATGGTTACACCCATGCCAAACTCTTTGTTTAAGGCATCAGCACACTTCGCATGGTGTGGCTTCTTCCACACAAAACCTGCATGCTGGTGTTTCCTATACTCAATATACCAATTCAGCATGAACTTAGTCTGGTCCTCTCCCAAGTTATGGTTCTTGCACGTATAGGCCCATCAACATCCAACTTTCCTTTTTTCTTCACCATCTTGCTCAGTTGCAAGAAAGATGCAACAACTACAGATATGCACAGGCTACAGACAATCATTCAACAGGAAAAACCTAAAACGGAAAAGGGCAATAAAAATTATTCTTTTATCTATACTCTACAATAAACAGAAACTTTAATATGCTATAACACATAACATTAGAATCAACTAGCACACTGTAGAAGTCTCATTACATTGCTCGCAAAAAAAAAGAAGTCTCATTACATGCCACACATATTTAGGAATATTGCATTCTTCATTACATGCCAATTATTTGTGCGTCACTACATACCAATCATATTCTCAGTGGGGTGATTCAACTCAGAGCTTGATTCACCTACTTTATCTCTCCACATACTACGTGCTATCTGATCTCTTTTAAGTACCCAGGCTTGACTCTCAGCGCGTATGTCACGATATGTCCTATTGCTCCTTGGCAAAGCCCTGTACCATGATTCTTCATCGTAGACGTACTCATCATCAGCAGCATGCTCTAGTATCCAGTTGTGAAGCCCACAGCATGCGAGAACAATCTTAACTTGTATTTTCAAAGGAAAATTTGGTTGACTTTTAAGGATTTGAAATCGATTCTTCAAGGTACCAAAAGCACGCTCAACTGTTGTCCTAAGAGAGGAGTGGCGGTGATTGTATAACTCCTTATAATTTTCAGGTTCTTTACCACCTTTATATTCTTTTAGGTGATAACGGACGCCACGATATGGAGGGAGTATACCAGGTCTTGCTGCATATCCAGCATCTGCCAGAAAGAATTTTCCTAAAATATGAACATGTTGCTTAAGGTTAGAGATGGACTATGTATTGTTTAATTTGTCAAAAACATGACTCCCTACCTTCAGGTATTTTTAGGCCAGTGGAGCGTCTTAGAGCATCTTCAAGTACATAAGAGTCATGAGCTGATCCCTCCCATCCAGCTAAGACGTATATGAACCGCAGGTCAAAATCAACGGCCGCAAGAACATTTTGAGTCGGGATAGACTTTCTACCCCTAAACCTGCCTTGCATGTGTGCAGGGACAAATGCTGGTATATAGTACCATCCAAAGCTCCTATGCATCCCTAAGGAAGACAAATGATGTTTTGTTAGACTAATTAGCATGCCTCTCCTTTATGTTTCAATATCCTAGCTGAAGGTGTTTCATGACTGTACCTCAAAGTAAGGGTGGAACCTTCCTGGGTTACTTGTGATCTTTGGGTGCGTTTCAGTGGTCCTGATGTATATGAGTTCTCTAGCAAGTATTGCACACGCATCTAAAACCTCATTAAAGTACCTACTAACAGTCTCACCTGATCGAATGAACTCAAAACCAATAGCTCTATTAGACCATTTATGACCCACAACATGCATAAACATTGCCACTTGTTCTCCCACAGTCACATTCAATGTGTCCATCAAAAGACCACGTGATCTGAGACTTTGACAAAGCATATGAAAAACATTCTTTCGCATGCGCAGTTCAGAAATACAATGGGCCTCCGTACCATTATACAAACGATTTAAACGGGTTTCTCTTGAGATATCTCTGTCCAACATGGGTCCATATGTCACAGCTTCTCTGTCTCGCTTTTGCATGTTTAGCAGATAAGTGTAACTAGCTAGACACAAAGCAATAGCAGCTAACAACCTTCTCCTCCAAATGTAGTACTGGTAGTAGTAACTGAAGTAATAATATATGAACTGACTCATCCTTCGATCCATCTGGTTAGCAAATATTCCCAAAAAAATAAAAATTTCAACACACATCGGATTGGGGAAAAAATAATTTAGACAAATATTACTCACTTTTGCTAGATGATCTCTACCAACAACTCGTCAAAAAAAGCATTTTGAATGTCATATGTTTTTCGTATGGACTCAATAGCAATGCATTTGTCTTTTAGCAAAAGAAGCCACAAATAATGATCAGTACAAGCCTCTGCAATCAGCTACCGAGAAAAACTTTCCTGTTGGGAGATGTGCAGATGCACGTACCTGCATACGAGATTGTGTGACCCCGAAAGCTCAGCCTCGACACCGTCGCCCTGTGGCAGCGATGCGGAGGAACGCGACGCCGGAGCCAGAACCTCCGCGCCAGGCCAACGAGCTGCGCAGCGTCGGATGCTGGGCCCCGCGGTGTTGCAATGGGAGAGCGACGCGCCCTCCGTGGAGAGCCACGGCACCGGCGGCGGCGGCGGGCACGGTGTTTTTTTCCCCAAACAGCGAACAGATAAGGAAGGATAAGGATAAGCGGTGAAGAAATATCCAGGAAAGGGTCCACGCTCAGTTTCGCGCCATATATGCACACACGCGCCAAAGTTACGCGCCATTTTTTCCCGGGCTGAAGGCAGCTCGCGTCGGCACGCCAGAGTTGCGGCGAAGGAATCATTCGCCGCACTTTCGGCAAAAAAATCCTGTGGCAAAGCACTGCGGCAGCGCCGGAGATTCTTTGGCAGCCTAACCTAAGGTAGTAAATCAAACACCTACCTAACTCGGTTTGGCATGCCTAAAATACGGCGCGGCAGATTATGGACACGAACCAAACGGACCCTAAGCTTGTCAGCATATTTAGGCAACATTTCTCTTTGTTGGTTGTTCTTATCCATGTCGTTCATGCACGAAGCAAACAGCTACCATCATGGACCACCACGTCCTATCCCTGCATATCCACTCAACCGAACGCTACCTAGGTAAACACCCCTCCTATTCCTAACCTAAAATCCAAACAAGGCGAAAGCTTTGCCCTGCACCTTGTCCCCTTATCCTACCTCCCATTTTCAATAATCCGAATTCCACCTTATGGCCTTGTTTGGACGTTGTCAGATCCACCTCAATCCACATGTGTTGAGGTGGATTGGGGTTGGAATTTAGTTCAAGTTCCACTCCAATCCATCCCAACACATGTGGTTGATGTGAATCCGACTACATCTAAACAAGGCCTATAGTGCGTAGCACTTGTGTGCTTGGTGGCAATTCTAGAATAGTGCGAACCTATCGGGCAATAAGTTTAGAAGAGTTTTTTTTTTTTACCTATGACAAGTGATGCAGTCATGCAGAGAAGTGAGAACACTATGTCTGACGGTGCTCAACTGACATGTTTTGAGTTTTACAGAATCTGGGGGCAGCATTATTCTGAAACATAGAAGTATATTTGCTATATCTTGGTTTTTATGGTATAACTTGGGTGATGAGCTCCCTTCTTAAAATCTTTCCTGAAGGAGATTTTGGTACACTGTCCACAAAGGTTACCCTCCTCACCCTTTTGTAGTGTGCGACCTGCAATGCAGTTCATGAAAAAAATCACTGTATTTCCATGACAAATTTGCAATAACAGTTCCACAGAGAAAAACTACAGAAGTATTGAACACAAGTATCACCAAGTGAATAATAATTGTTCAAAATCACTGAAAAATATACGAAGAAGTTATTAAAAATCGAAAACAAAAGGTTTCAGCTATAGTTGAGTAAAGCCCAATATGCACGGGAAATTTACGAGGCTAAAGAGTTAAACCAAGTCAAGGTTCCTAGTGAGCATCACCTGCTTTCCGATAAAATTCTTGACATCAGCTTCACTCAAGGAACTTGTTAGTGATCGGACAATATAGGCAACAGGAATTTCCCCAGCTTCAGCGTCAGGAAACCTTAAAAACAGGTTGAATCCACGGTCAGGAGATAAAAAATCAACAACTGCAACTATTCATGACTTAAACAGAGAAAAACCATAAAGATTAGGTAGCTCAACTTACGGGATAACCGCAGCATCAAGAATTTCCGGATGAGACAAAAGTAGCCCTTCAAGCTCAGCCGGTGCAATCTATGTACAATTTTAAACACGATATTTTCCTCCAAAAAGATAAATAATATGATATTCCCGAAAAAAAAACAACACATGCACACACAATATTTTCCTCCAAAGACCAAACGGACAAATAATATGATATTCCCGGAAAAAACAACACATGCACATTGGTAGGATTGAGTGCTTGACTTCTTTCAGCATGATAGCAAGATTCCACAGAATTGATACTTTTACCTGGAATCCTTTGTATTTAATCAGCTCTTTAAGTCTATCGACAACAAAAAGGTGGCCTTCTTCATCAAAGTACCCAAGATCACCGGTATGCAACCACCCTTGCTTGATTGTAGATTTTGTAGCTTCCGCATTGTTGAGATACCCTAAAAGTATTGCACAGTCAAAATAAGTAGGGGGATTCATCCCTAAGGTCAGTCTCAACGGGAGTTTCGTGACTTACATTTTATGAAACTTTTTTCATCTCTTCATTTATACTATGCTACATCAGCTTATTTAATACCCATAAAACCTCATTAAGACTGGCCAGAGGAGAGAATACACCGGAGAACCATATTGATAGACATGTATGGTTCCATGTAGTGAGCATTTTTAGGCCTGGAACATCTTTTTCTGACACAAAATGTTGATTGTTTTTTAATTGAAAATAGTTTCTACTTCATAATGTCAGGCATTTATCATAAACAACGAAGGCAAAGACAAAACGATACGAGCAAATGATCCATTCCTGTTGTCATGTCTTTTGATTGAACCTCACTATTGTGTGTTTAGGTGGCCAAGAAATTGACATCAGGGTTCCTATTGAATAAAACCTTGTTTGATCTAAAAGGACAAGGTGTGGCGTGGCCGGGCAGGAGAGGGGGATGCATACGAAGCATGATTAAAGTTTCAAAGTTACCTTGCATTATGCTTGGTCCTCGAACACAAATTTCTCCAAGTTGATTCGGTGGAAGATGTTTCAATGTCTCTACGTCGACGATCTTTGCTTCGACCTGTGTGACGAGTGTTCCAGTTGACCCAAATGATTTATGAGCCTTTCCCATTTCAGGATTCTCTAGTGATATGATCCCGCAAAATTCAGTCATCCCATAACCCTACAAGAGGAGCACCATACAGTACAAAAGTTTACGCATGAAAACATTCTAGATTCGTCTAAAAAACATTCTAGATTTATAGGTACCACATAACTCACCGAGTCATGGCAGAACCAACTAGTAGACTAAAACATTTTTGAATGGATACATCGACATTTCTTAGTTATAGATGAATGTGATGCTATCATTTAGTAGTTTAATTTTACTGGTATTTATTCAGACGAAGCCTTATGCCCTTTCATTCCGGTCATATGGAAGGTTAATATGCCTTGTTGTGTTCACAACTCTTTTGTGGCTGTATATTGATGATCCCGCATATGTAGTATTTTGCACGAATAGATTCGTTGCTAAGAATACCTAATTTGTCATATCTGAAATGTGTAAGAAGAATCTTAAAAGAGCTGCAGCATTCCACGGTTCAAATTTTAAATTGCATAGCTGAAAAATGCTCAATTACCTGGATAATCTTGGCGCCCGGGAAGTCCTTTGCCACGGCTTCCATCACATCCTTGCCAAGCGGTGCGGCACCAGAGATGATGAACTTGAGCGACCTGAGGTCGTACCTGCCGGCGCTCCCATGCTTGGCGAGCGCGATCATCACCGGCGGGACGCAGCAGAGGTACGTGACACGGTGCCGCTCCACGGCGGCCATCGCGGAGTCCATGTCGAACCGCGGCATCACGACGACGGCGTTCCCGCGCTGCAGCTGCCCGAGCGTGACGACGGAGAGGCCGAAGAGGTGGAACATGGGCAGGAAGCAGAGGAGCACGTTTTGCCCCTCCCCGCGCGCGTCCTGGTCCGACGCCAGCATGGCGTGCGCCGCGATGAAGTTACCGTGCGTCATGACGACGCCCTTGATCTCCCCCGTCGTGCCCGAGGAGTAGAGCAGCGCGGCCGTGTCGCTCCGCTTGGTCGGCGGGCGGCGGTACTCCGTCTCCTGCACGCCGTCGACGAGGTCCGAGTAGAGAGTAACGTTGGCGCCTGACGGCGGCACGGAGGCGGCGGCGTCGCCGTTGCCGTCGAGGAGGATAACGGGGAGCCGGAGCTCGGCGACCTTGGGCAGGAGGTCGGAGACTGTGACGATGAGCCCCGCGCGGCCGTCGGCGGCCTGCTTGGCGATTTCTCTGGCGGTGTAGAGTGGGTTGGCCGTCGTGGCGACGGCGCCTAGAGCGGTGACGGCCAGGAAGCAGACGGGATAGAGGACGCAGTTGGGCGCGAGGAGAAGGACGACGTCGCCGGGACGCACTCCCGCGCGCGAGGAGAGCGCCACGGCCGCGGTGAGAGCTGCGGAGCGGAGTGCGGCGAAGGTGAGGGCGCTGCCGGTGTCGGCGTCGACCAGCGCGAGCGCGGAGGGGCACGCGTCGGCGTGGCGGAAGATAAGGTCGTTGAGGGAGAGAGTCGGGTCTGACGGGATGGACACTGCCGGGCGCATCGATCGGTACACGCCGTCCTCGCCGTAGCCAACGGCCGGCGCCTCCTTGCTCGCCATCGCCATTTTCCTCTTTCCCCGTCGGCCGGCGCGTCGGCGTCCCTTGGCTGCGTTCAGGCTCGTTAGTGTAAATCGCTTGCCGTTCTGGATCGTCCGCTAGCTGCTGATGTATATGCATGAGCATACTGACCAACTACTCAGTCCGTGCTAACTTCGGAGCACCAAAACATTTCACGTGTCACTGTGTCAGAGATGAGAACATGTGCGATTTTGCCTCTGAGAACGCGTGAGAGTATGAGACTGAGGACAGGCTTGTATCAGATACTGAAGAGTTGGTAAAAATTACGTGTCCAGGACAAGTGAAAGATCGCCGTAAAGAAAGTTTGCTACCAGGCTTAGGGGCGGGCGGCCGTCCGTCCAATTAGACGTTGCCTTCCTCGACTTCCGCGGCCCACCAAGCCTGCCACTTCATCTTTACATCTCTCACATCTCTCTGTCAAAAATATCTACCTACCTGTTCACCCATCGCACGCTTCACGGCGCTGTGTGGCTGTCCGTCCGCCCCACTCCGCATTTGCCGTCGTAGCCATCCCCCTGCACACGCCCCACCCTGTGTTATTCGCTTCTCGCTCCTGCTCGTCGTGCGCACCCACCTGCGGCTCTCGCTCCTTGCTCTCGTAGTTCCACCCACCGCGCGCGGCTCGCTCCCGCGTTGTCGGGCGTGCCGCCCATCTCTGCAGGTGCTCGTGGTGCTGTCACGTGCCTCAGGTCGGTGCCTAGTCGAGCCAAGGGCACCCATGAGCGTGGCCCGTGCTGGTGGTGCTCGCGCCCCGAGGCCGGTATCGCCTCCCCTCCCATATGTTGCAAATGTATATTTCAAGTATTTCAGATGTTTTAAGAGGTATTGCATGTATTTCGTACGGATGTTGCAAAAGTAGATCGAGATGTTGCATATGTTGCAAGTGTTTCAGATGCGTGTTGCAAGTGTTTCAGACGCGTGGTGCAAGTGTTTGTTCAAAATGTTTCATCTATTTTAGACATATGTTGCAAGCGTTTTTTATCTGGATGTTGCACATATTTCACACCTATGTTGCAAGAGTATATTTGAAATGTTTCAAATATTTTAGTCTTATGTTGATATAAGTGTTTTCATGTTGCAATTTGCAAGTGTTTTATTTTAATGTTGCATATGTTTCACACATATGATGCAATTGTATATGTTCCAAATGTTTCATCTGCTTTTAGTTGAATGTTGCATCCAAGTGTTTCATTTCAAAGGTAGAGAGTCATGGAGAGCACGCCTTGGGTGCTGGGATGGGCTGCAGCGAGCCGTGGCCCGGTGATCGGGGCGCATAGTGCACCTAGGATCCTGCGGACGGGGCATGCTCGTCCTCATGCCGGCTCTTGGGTCCCGCCCGCCTAGAGATAGAGGAGGGGGTCAGGTGGAAGGAGCGGTGGACACAGCGTTTCCCGCGAGCGCGCAGGCGTCCGGACTCGTGGTTGTGGAGAGAGTAGAGGGCTAAGGGGGAAAGAGTGGCAGGCGCGGCCTTTTCCCCATGACGAAGGTGGCATGGGCATACGGACACATACTTTTGTCTTCGGTCCTGAATCCCTGAGTCTACATTATCATAGGCTCACACTGATCCATTAACTTCAAAAATACAGATGCATGAAAAATGAGATGTCATCCCAGAGTTCTTTTATATATGCACAAGGGTGACCGGGACTGTACAGGTAGAGACTAAGACTACCCGCACTCATGGACCTCTATATTCATCCTCTATACGTCATAGTCAGCAAGATTCTCTCATCTATACTCAATTCTTCCGCACCCATCCATCCTCTATATCATCATCTATCCACTGTGGGACCCACTTGTCACTTTATCTAAATATATCCATGTGTGATCTAGTTTTGTATGATTTATTGAGACGAATTTAATAGTGAAATCAAAATTTAATTTGGATTTTTGGTTTGTGAGTTATATCAATTTTTTTCTTTGTTTAGCTAGTGTGGCCGCCACTATAGAGTATAGAGTAAGCACAGTATCACTCTAAATATAGAGTGAGAGAAAGGATAGAGTATCATTTTAGAGTACTCAGTGCAACAATTTTTACTCTATATTCATACTCTAAAGCTTTAGATTATCGTTTTAGAGTATCCACCGCGGGTAGTCTAAGTTTACACTTCCTGCACAATGCGTGCGGAGAGTTAAAGATATATTTACATCGTGGAATCAATTTTGTTAACGTTTTGGCTCCGGACATCCTAGAATAAGTCCCACTGCCAATAGATCTTATCAACAATACCGCCACCGCTCCGCACAGCGACATGGAGGGTCTCTGATGCTGGAGGAACACCCCACAGCAATGGTACTGCGACGGACATGGTTAGCTTCTCCTGGAGGCCGTCATTGCTTGCCTTCTCTGCAGTGACAACCTGCGAGGGTAATGCCCATTAAAGCAAACTAAATATAATCAACTAATCATGCACTCAACTCCATGTTAATGCTCGCCTAAGCTAAATGTGTTCAAGGTACGAGGTGTGAGCATTTGAGCCCTGAGCTCAGTGCTGGCACAGGCTTACATAAAAAATACCGCACCCCTAAGTTGGTTCAAATATTATTATGTGAAAATAACCTATGGATAGTATACTTCACACATATTCTGCTGCGGCCATATATGCTTAGAATTCGTCATTAGAACACTTCAGGATTTATCACTGCAAGCATTATTGATGCATGGGTCGCATGGCCGCATGCCAGAGGGACAAGATTGGAAATCCTGCAAATGCACTTAGGGTGGCAAATTCCTAAATATTTCCAAGACATTTGGTAGGATTCAGATGAACACAAGCCATTAAAAAGCATAAGTGAAAACTCTGTTAACGTCACTGTTAAACTTTCCACAAAAACTCAGTTTAGCTTGCTACTTGTGAATGGTTAAACTTCAAAAGAACTTGTCACTTGGCTAGATCACTGTTATCTGCAAAATATTGATGTATGTGCAACATTTCTATATTCAGTAGACCTTTTATTCTTATCGATTAAACTTAATGGTGCTTCTCTACCATGCTTGGTGTGGTGCGCCTCATTCCTTGGGTACTGTCTTTTCATCACCAAAGCAATATAATTTCAGTAATCATTGACCATGTACTGAGCTCTTAGTTTTTTTCTTCTCGAAGTACTAAGGGCAGATCAAGGCACACCATTTAGTACTTCTCAAACTGAAGTCCTTGCACATGTAGAGTTCACCAAATAGCAAAACATACCTCGCCACCATGCTCCAATACTGTATCTTCCACCACATCGCTTAACATTTCAATAGAACGACAAAAGCCAAAGATGCATAATCTTCTGCCCATGTCTAGGCCCTGAGATATCAAATGGTATAATTAAAAGGAAGTCTAAATATGATAAGCAAGTAAGAAGTAACAAATATTTACATTTGTTGCTGCTATGTTAAATAGTGCTCCAAGGCAAAGACTTTGATTTGGATCCATGTAAGAGCTCTCCTGAAACCGGCGCAACTTTTGTGCACTTTTCATTTTCCGTTGCCTCTTCTGAAAAAAAAAAGTGACATGAGAAGAAAAATCCAGATAACATGGGTAACATTGATGAGGACAAAGCAAAACTAACAGCTTTGGCAAGTATTCTGAAAGTCATACTTAATGATACAATAATCATATAAAGTGACATAGAGGTTGTCAATATGATATTTCTGGACCTAGCATCAGCAGACATTGCTAAAAGGTGAAGAATCTTTCATATTAGTAAGATGTAGCTAGAGATGCATGCAATTAAAGAAACTTTTTAAAATGCATTTACGTCAAAATGGATGTTATACTTGTTACTAATTCTACAATCAATGCACTGAGCTTCTGTACAATTCATATAGGAAATAATTTTGTGGAATTGTGAAATGGATTCGTAATGTGTAATTCTGCGGTAGTTGACACAATACTTATAGTCGCCTGAAATTTACTCTTCCTTAGATATTCATAGTCATTAGTTCATTAGTTCATTACATACTTGAGAGCTCATGCAAATAAGGTGCATTACAACCTGTGAAGGTGGGCTGGTGTCTACCCTAGTATGTCAGAATGTAAATGTTGAATATATCTACAATTAAGGTCATATTTCCCTTTCATACGTTTTTGTTACATCCAAATAGATATTTGAGTTGAATCAGACATTCAGATGTTTTATAGCAAGAGGCACAAAACAACTACAGCTACAATCAATTTACTGCTGTTCAGTATGATGCACAAAGCTTTCTAATTCCTTTTTTGATATATAGAAATGGAGCTTTCTAATTAGTACCAACTATTAAGGCTTAAGGATCTATGAATTCTAATAGCATATTGTCAAATCATCACAGCCAAAACTGTAATAGGGGATGTACAGATTGCAAAGATTCAGTACCTCGGAGGCACTAACTCGACGAGGAACCAGGGAACCCCCAATTTGGATCAGGCCATCAGAAGTGAACAGGGTGACTCTGTCTTCTGGCACCCACTGAATGTCTGCTAGGACACACAAATCGGAACTTTTAGACGGTGTGGAAACTGTGCGCAGAAGAGGAAAAAGAAACACTTTCGAAAAGCAAACTAAAATCTCTAAAATATTGATTCCATTATATGTCTCATTAGCTTTCCGCAAAGCAGAAGACAGCAATCAATGCCTCAATCACTAGCAATCTTATAAAAGTCTCAACCCGCAGCACATGATCCAGCACAACATAGCATACATTAGCGAAAGGTGAATCCAACACCGTCGCTTGCAACCGAAGTATCGGGGGGGCAGCGACCGAGACCCGAGAGTCCGCTGGCGAACTTACCGAACCCAGTGGTGAGATCCAAGGGCTGGTCCCATGGGTAGGGCCCGTAGAGGTCCTCCGGATCGTCCTTCCCCGCCCGAGCACGCAACCGGTGGAGCGAGCGCGATCCGAGCTGGGAGCGGGCTCTGGCCCTGGCGTGGAGAGGGGACGAGAGGGGCGTCCTGGACGCCAGCGAGCGGGGAAGGGAGGTGGAGAGCGCGGCTGAATCGGCCATGGGAATGGTGCGCGAGGCGGGTCAAGAAGAAGATGCCGCGGCAGCGAGGAGCGCAGGTGATCGCGGATAAAGGGCGGCGCGCTCGTCTCTTTTTCGGAATCCTGTGGTGGTCGTGGATTCCCGAGAGGTGGTGGACTTCTTCGTTTTGGCCGGTGCCTGCTGCCTCTGCTTGGCCGTGCGTCGTCTTCTCTTTCTTGTTCCGGTGGCGTTGGTGTCCACAACAAGGCACGTTGGATCTCGGACGTTGGCTGGTCGCTGGTTGATGAGACCAAGGGGCCAGATTCCTTTGTCGCGTTGTTGCACGATGAGCTGGCAAGCTGGGATCTGGGACTGGGAGGATGAATATTCACCAGTGCTCGGAAATGGATATGGCGGTTTGTTTTCGACCACCAAATCGGGGTGGACCTTTCTTTTTTGAAACTGGACTTGGCTGTCGTATGATCAACCCTCGGTCGGTATACACGAGTTATGCAAGCGGGTATATTTCTGAGTTACGCCCCTAAATCACTTCTGTTCCATCTGGTGCTTTACAGCCAGCTACAGCTTCTTGTACAGTGAATCGTGAGAGAATTTTGGCTGCAGCAGCTGCGGCACAGTTGCTTTTAAGAGCAGCTGAAAAGGCCTGGGTTACGACCTTAACGATTTTGATCGTCTGTTTTTCTTTACATTAAACTTTTAGATACCTGAATTTTCGAAATTTCATCATTTGTATAATATATACTTTACTGGTACTGTATGTATTTTTTCACGACCATGCCATCATAAGTATTTCATTAAAGGCTTGTCTGATAAACTCAGATTTACATCATTCTACATGTGTTAAGGTGAACTGAGGTGAATCCGACAACATCCAAACAAAACCTAAAAGGATATATCTACAATCTTGTGTAAAAGAAAATGAATGTCCAAATGCTACAGTAAATCCAAAAGAGAAGGTGCAACTGGAATACTATTTTTAATATGGATGTTAAACAAGATTCGTTCTTTCAAAGAGAATCACTTGTTGCTTTTAAGAAAGACTACTGCACTGTTCACTTGAGCTACTTTTCAACCATGAAACAGTGTTTTACTCTTACAACATTTCATCATAAAACACTAGTATAAACCAAATTTCAGCATAAACAAACAGGGTGTATATATCTTTTGGTTGATTTTGTTTCAATCCATCAATCAGTTTTGTGTCCAATCATTTCATAACATGTAGGTTCTGAAACCAGGCCGAAATCTGGTTGATAAAGAAAAATGAATTAATCAAGAATATATGGTGACATAAAACAATAGAAGTGATTGAAATTCCAACAAACAACACCCAGATCTTATCCAATGGGCAACATGCCAACATCCTATGCTCACGTGCATGTAACAACAAACCTCACGGGAATCTCACGTGCAGAATACGGAAACATAGTATTTAATATTTAAAAGGATTAAAAAAGGCATGAAAGAAATAATAGCCCTGTTCATTCGACTTATAATCCGTCTTTTTTCAGCTTGTTTTTTCAGCCGGAACAGTATTTTTCTCTCACAACAAATCAGCCAACAATATTTTTCAGTCGGCTTATCAGCCCAGCCGAACGGCTCCAATAACTTATACTTTCGCATGATCAGCATTGCCTACAACATTCCATTTCTCCCTTGAAGTTGACATCCACAACGACCACAAGTACAAAACAAACTGAACTAAAGCAATTTAAATATACTAAAAATCTAGAAGACATCTGGAAAAATCTTAAAATGATACTTGATAAGAGCAAGAGCACGATATTCTACATACTGTGCCTGACCAAAAGCCCAGTGGCTGACCAAGTGCCACATGCCTGGCCAAGTAAGAGAAAGAGCAGCACTACATTTGAAACTGACCAAGAGCTAAGTGCCTGATCAAGACCAAGTGCAAGTGCTTTACCAAGTATAGATGGAGTTAAAAGGAAATAAAAAATAATTTGAGAAAAACAAAAAACAATCAATAGACCATACCCCCTCACGCACCTCCTCATGTCAGGAGCCTTGGTCACCAAGGAAAAAACAAAGAAAATGAGATAATCCGGAGATACCGCACCAAAACACTGAAACAATAGATCAAGGTCAACAAAGAACATATCAAGGCTCTCCGAGAACAGAACAAGAAATCAATAATAGGGATATAATACTAATACAACAATGAATCCACAAAAGCTGAAAACTAATGAACAACTAATATCTATGATTCAACTATTCAAGTAGGTAGCCATCTGGGCCTTAAAGGGTAAACTGAAACACTGATAACCTCAAACTAGAAATGAATATTATGCAAACAACAATTAATCCACTAACCGAAAGCAAGTATTTCTGAAGAACAACTAATATCTAGGATATATGAAGCCATTAAAACCTGAACGGGAACTGAAACATTGAATCTTTGAACTCATTCAACTGAAATTAATGGAAACATTAAAACAAAAAACATAGTTTCTAAAAATCAGATTACTGAAACTGAACATTCACAATATATCACTATTGCTTGAAAATGACACATCATACAATTACAACTTGCAAAGCTACACAACTAAAAAAATAACAATGTTCTGCCAATGTGTGCAGAAATACTGAAATGACTTAAACTAAGATATATTAAAAAGAACAAACTGAATAACAGGATATTACTCAATACAAAAAACAATATATACAGAAAAAACTAAAACTAATGAACATACTGAAAGGAAATAAACTCAAATTAATGAACTTATCTACTAATTACTGTGCAAGACATGTAATCCTAGTATAGACAGCGTGCAAGTACTTTATCAGAATCACCCTTTGTGCAGCACATTAATTTAACTGCAGTTGTTTAATTCCTAAATGTCTGGGAGCACAACAAACCAAATAATTACACGGTAATGCCTTCAGAGCCCAAGCTACTGCACGCAATAAACACAAAAAAAGAGCAAATCGCAGGAGATCAGATAGCACTGCTCCCTGAACCTCTCCAACAGCCTGCGCTCCAACTTCATTCAAGAAGCAAAAAAAATCTCTGCGCCTTAGTCCTGGTCATTGGTCCCTGTGACCCATCCTCGCTGAACTGGCAACAATCACTCAAGGAATGCAACATTCAATTATCAAGGTTAGAAGGGAAACAAATAAAGTTGTTGATAAGCTCGCAAAGCAGGCTAGGCAAGCAAGTGTTACAAGCTCTTGTCGGTATTCTTGTGAAGCTTTTACACACTCTTGTCCTTATAATGTGCAACAGGCACTTCAGAATTTTCAATGGGGAATGTTTCGCCCCATCTCTGTACTATGTTTATAACTAGTAATAAATATCCTTTACTTTAAAAAAAACGCCGACACGCTCCTCCTTTCCACACAACCAAAACTTGCTGGCCACCTAGGTCCAACTCATCCACCTTCCCTTGATACACCCTTTGCCCCCGGGCGTCCGCTCACACAAAATTTGTTGACAAAGGGTGTGTTTAGTTCCGCGAAAAGGCGTAAAAAAAGTACTGTAGCACGTTTTGGCTTTATTTGATAAATAGTGTCCAATCGTTGACTAATTAGATTCAAAACGTTCGTCTCGCAAAGTACAACCAAGCTGTACAATTAGTTTTTGATTTCATCTACATTTAGTACTCCATGCATGTATCGCAAGTTTGATGTGACGGGGAATCTTTTGTTTGCACAGTGTTTTTTTTGAGGAACTGAACACAGCCAAAGTAAAACGAATGAAATCCAAAATAAACAGGGCACAGATGACAGCACCCCTCAGCTTTAGTAAGTGAGCCCTTGTTTAGTTCCCCAATTCTCCCCTAAATTCCACTATGCAAAAAGAAGATTCCCCGTCACATCAAAATGTCGGCAAATGCATGGAGTACTAAATGTTGATGAAATCAAAAACTAATTGCACAGTTTTGTTGTACTTTGCGAGACGAACATTTTAAGCCTAGTTAGTCAAAATTTGGATAATTTTTACCAAATACAAACGAAATGCTACAGGAATTCTGATACAGTGTTTTTCTTCTCAATTCCGTGAACTAAACGAGGCCTGACAATGAAGATGAGAGAAGCACAGCCGGGGATAGGGGGCAGTGCTAGCGTCCGACCCATCGGACAATAACCACCGCCCGATGATTCCCACCCACATTTCCCGCCCACCGCACAGCTTCATGCCCGGGCCGTAAGGAGCCTGCGCGTGTTGATGGAGGTTGTCCCATCGTGCAGGACCCACCCACCCACGTCCTATGCATTTGACTTTTAACGAATTAAAAAAAATCATAACGCTTAAACCAAACCTTCAAATTAAATTCTGATTGCACCATCGGATTTCTTACAATAAATCCTTCAAAACAAGATCCCACATGGGTATATTTAAATAAAAAATTTAATGAACATTAAAACTATGAAGATAGAACATTTTCTATTATTAAATAGAGACAATGTTCTAGGTTCAAAGAACAATATTCCGTCTTTATAAGAAGAATGTTCTCTGTTTTGTTCATGAAATTGACATTATAATATACATAAAAATAAATAAATACATAACATAAATAAAAAATAAATAAAATCTAGAGTAAAGCATAAGGAAAAAAACATGTAATAGAGAAAAAAATAAAAGAATTATCACATAGGTACTTTTCAAACATCTAAAAAAATATTATAAAACATCACATATATACTAAGTGCACATCACTAAATACACCACAGAACATCATAAAAAACATAATAGAACACATGTTTACTATGAGAACATCACAAAGAATATCATAAAACATGACCTGTATACTATGAGAACATCGCAAAGAGCATCATAGAATATCACTTGTATACTATAAGAAAATCACATATATACTACATGAACATCACAAAAACATCACATATATACCACGTGAACATAAAAAAATCATAGAACATCATATGTATAGCACGTGAACATCAAAAAATCATAAAACATCCAATGTACACTACATGAACATCACAAAAAAAACATCATAGAATATGACATTATATACCATGTGAACATCGCAAAAATGTCATAGAAAGATAAAAGGAATAAAAAATAAAGAAAGATAAAAAGAAAGATAAAAATATAAAATATAAAAATAACATAAAACAAAAAAGAAAAAGAAAAAGAACAATAAATTGAAGCTATAAAAATGAAATAAGAAAAAAAGAAACAAAAAGAAAAAAAGAAAAGAAAAAATACCAAGAAAAAAGAAAAAGAAAAGAAAAAGAAAAAGAAAAGAAAATAAGAAAAAAAATAAAATAAAATAAAATAAAATAAAAAGAAAAAATAAAATAAAATAAAAAAGGAAACATACGTACCTGGGGAATCAAAACTGTTGCCCGTGCATGTGGGTCACGGTGGCCCGTGTCAGCGCGCGGGAAAGCAACGCGCGACAGCACAACCGTCGGGCACGGGAAATCAGCGGACGGAGGCTTCCGTCCGCCCGTTCGGACCGGAAGAATCGCAGGGATAGCGATGCCCGACGCGGCACCTCCGTGACTCCGCCTTTGCCGAGCACCAAGTGGATCGTCTGTCCTTCGACGAGCACCAAGGTGTGTCTGAATCGAGCAGCAGAATATCTTATATCACTGCAACAACTCAAGGAAATAAACCACCATATACTCCGCATCCTAGCCCTATCAAAACCAGAAAACCGAGGAACCAGAGCACTAGCCACCACAAGCAATAATCTGTTAAGAATTAAATTATTTGAGCCAACTGAATCGTCTGTTGTGGTTCCTTTAATTTCACGAAAAAAACACTAAATCTCTGAACTCAATAAACTGAAACTATCAGTAACATTTTAACTGGAAACATCAGATAACTGAAACTGGACATTGACAATACATCACCATTGCTTGAAAATGACACATCATGCAATTACAACTTGCAAAAGGAACTGAACTGAAAAAATTAACAATGTCTGATGAAATACTGAAATAACAAGCTCCAAAAAATAGTGACTCTTGAATGAATGTTTCAAGGCTACTTATCCATACACATAGAAATTCAAAAAACTAAAACCTGAATAAAGAATAACAAGACTGAATTGAACTACATGACAAACAGACAAAGAATGAATAAGCCACTTAATATATTACTGCTACACAAGAGATTTGATGAATAATTTTAAAGCACATGATATTAGATACGGTTCTTAAAAAAAAGTGCTCTGGAACAGTGAACCGAAATTAAAGAAAAAAAATTTACCGACTATCCACAACAACTAGAAATCATGAGAAGAGAGGAAGGGTGGGTGTGTACATACTGAAACTCATGACATTTTGCTACATGCGCAAGAGGCCATGCGTAATGCAGGCACCAGACGGGAAGCGAGTAGAGAAAAAACAGAACCCTCTCCCTCTCTCTTTCTCGAACGAACAACACACTGGAACAAAAGGCCAAGAACCAATTTGTTCCGGCATAGACAACATAGAGAAATGAAGAATACAAATTGAATTTAAAACAAATGGATGTGCCATCAGATGAACCTGAATAGACTGGGAATACTGAATCACATTGATGAAATAATTATTACACAGATACATATTATGAGAACACTACACAATAAATTTCGAATTGAAGAAATAATTATAACACAACTACAGTTATAAGAACACTTCATAGTGAATTGACAAGACAACTAACTGATAGGAAATTAAAAACGATGCATCCAATTCAACAGAATAAACCTATGGCAAACTAATTGATACGACATGCTGGAAGCGACATGCAGAAGGGGATGGAGGAGCCATCACATGAACCTAAGTAGAATGGGGAAACTGAATCGCATCAGGGGGAAATTAACACTGGTCTTCAGATACGCGCACCTGTAGGGCGGAGCAGCCCACTCCGCCGATCGGCGGACATCCTGTACACAGCCAATGGGAACTGCAGTGCAGGGGAGTGGGGTTGAGGTGAGGGAGCACAGCGGGCGCGCCTAGATGAGCCCACAAGACACAAACGGCAACCAATTAGCGGTGGATGTAAACATAAATATCCATCGCTTCAGACTTGGATATTGTCGACCCGGAGACGATGGAATCCATTGTATGCAGAGAAGGAATGGCTGTCGCTTACAGCTTCAGGTTAGCCTGTGATTGTTTGAATGTCGTGAAGAGTATACAAATCGAGATCTATGGACAGGTTATCCTGGAGATCATCGTAAGAAAGGCCGATTTTAGAAGTGTCGAGTTTGTACAGGTTATCCGGAATCCAGCTGATGGTGTTGTGTTTGTAATATATACAAATCCTCCTGGCTGCATAAAGAGGGTGCTGTTGCTAAAAAAAACATAAATATCCATGACTCGGATGATGGATAGAAATCCCGTTTAAGAAAACAAGAAAAAGAATGTAGGAGTTGTTATTATTATTATATTATAAAAAGAATTTGGGACTGGGACTGGCCTGGGCGGCGCACGACGAGCCTTATACGAGAGGCCCAAAGCCGATAAGCTTTCTCGTTTGGGCCTTTTCTCAGCAGATTTTCGTCTGGGTGTCTCTCGGCTCCCAGCTTCTCCGTGGCGCAGGCGCGGCGATATCCGATAAACCCCGCAGATATTGACTGGAGCCACTCTGCAACAGCGAAGCGCCCGCCCGCGCCCCTGCCCATGGCCGTCGCCACCGCTGCCGTCTCCCTCCACCCTTTCCTCACCCGCCCCGCCTCCGTGCTCCGCATAGGCCGCCGCCTCCCACCCCTCCTCCTCCGCGCCACTTCGTCCACCTCCACCTCCGCCTCCCCGGACTTCAACATCACCTTCGCGGAGCCCGCGCCGTCCAAAAAGGCCCCGTCCGCGCAGCCGCTGGTCCCGTGGATCGTCCGCGGGGAGGACGGCAAGCCCCGCCTCAGCACCTCCCCGCCGCCGGACGTGCTCCAGACCATCGCGCTCGCGGAGGCGGAGGCCAAGAAGGCCGCCAAGAAGGAAACCCTCAAGGGCCAGAAAGGTGCGGTTGCCGCCGCGGCTGCTTCCAATGCCAGCCTCAAGGCCAAGGAAAGGAAGGCCGCCCCGACCGCGCCGCCCAAGTTCTCTAAGGCGGCCAGGAGGTTTTACAATGAGAATATCAAGGAGCGGGAGCCGCAGCGGCTCGCAAAGGTCCTTGCCGCCGCAGGAGGTAGTCCTTGTCCTATGTATTTCTGGACTACAAGCATTCAAATCAAGTAGTAATAACCTAACGTTCCTCATCTTAGATCAGAATAGTTAGAGACGGATGCTTTTGGTATTGAATCTAGTGGTATATCAGCTGTTGTTAGTTTGCGGAGATAACCATGCTTTATGATACTATGATAATCTTCTAGGTTCTACTAGTACCTAGCATTTTTGGCCAAATGAACTACACTAGAAACCCCATATTGTCCTCCTTCGGAATCAGATAGCTCTCCCAAAATTGGCGGCTTCTATTATATACTTGGTTTGTTTGCTCCCGATACCTTCAGCAGTTTGGGTTGCTAATATTGGGGAGGTTGGATTTTCTTATTTCCTTTCGAGTAACTCTAGAAATATAACACTTCACTCTTCAAAACTTTTGGTTTTGATTACCATTATCTGTTAAGATGCTTACTAAACGACTCTTCCCAGTGGCATCAAGAAGGAGCAGTGAGGAGCTCATCTTCCAAGGGAAGGTGACTGTCAATGGTTCAGTCTGTACTTCTCCTCAGGTATGAATTATTATTGTCTTCCATGAATGAGGAGATACTAGTTTTAGTACCATAATATTTTACTTTCATAGTTATGTTGTTGCCACATCTTAATTTGTTCTCTGTTGATCTTAGAGCAACACTTGTTTGGTCCATGAACACTTGAACCGTTTTATATGACTTGATTTTTTACCAATCTTTTTCCAGTGCATTACACTATGAACAAAAAATCGTTTCTCTGGTTAAATCAAAGGATAAAATAATTCATTTTGTACAGACCAAAGTTGACGTCTCAAAGGATTCTATCTACGTTAATGGGAATCGCATTTCCAAGAAGCTGCCTCCGAAGCTGTATTTTGCTGTTAACAAGCCAAAGGGGTTGGTCTCTTATTTTCCATACTTTACTTGTGTGCTGCATCATTAGTGGTGTAGTCATAAGGGACTTTAGGCATATTTGAACTGGCTCAGCCTGGGACTCAGGTTATTTCTGGCACCATCCTTGTGCAGTAATCATGATGCCATGATTATCTTGTATTCCAGTGAAATATTTTTGAATCAGAGAAAAGGAATCATCAATCTAATGAATTTTGTTTTTGTGCTACAGGTACATTTGCTCATGTGGTGAAGACTCAAAGTCTGTTGTCTCCTTATTTAATGATTATTTGAAGGGCTGGGTATGTTCCATAACAGGGCTCACATAAAATTCATATTATAATGATGTTAATGGAATTCACAATAATTGATGAATTGCCAAACCTTTTCTGACTATGAATCTGTATTGGGTGAATCTCTATTATACCTATGCATATTTACAGAACAAGATTCAACCAGGGCTGCCAAAACCACGTTTGTTTACTGTGGGTCGTCTTGATGTTGCCACGTCTGGTTTGATAGTAGTCACAAATGATGGTAAGTTTATCATACTTGGTAATAGGTACTGCATCCGTTCAAACTGCAAGTCATTTTGGCTTTTCTAGGTACACTACTTTTGCTACGCACCTAGATATACATTATGTCTAGAACATAGTAAAAGCTATGTATCTAGAAAAGCTATAAGAACTTACAATTTGGAATGGAGGGAGTACTTTGGAAAAGGGCAGTTTTTTGTCTCCCAAGACTTAAGCTTGATTTTTGTCCTTTCTTTTAGGTGAGTTTGCTCAAAAGCTTGCACATCCTTCTTCAAATGTTACAAAAGAGTAAGTTTAGCGTCTTTGGCGGGTTTATATCTTATCCGAATACTGTAATGCAAAAGGAACATGTACTGGAACAGTACTATTCATTATTATGCAGAATTTGGTAGCACAAATATTTAGTAACGTCTCTTCTACCATATAAAATGAGAACTATGAAAGAAGATCATTAGAATAGCATCAATATACAAATCTTCGTGCATGGTTTTCCAATTATAAATCATTTTTAAAATGGTTGCTGGGCAATGAACAGTAGGGAAAGTGAACATAAATTTGATCTGACAGGTTTGTGTTTTTTTGATGCTGCAGATATGTGGTAACTATTGATGGTGCCGTTCACAAAAAACACCTCATAGCTATCAGTGAAGGCACAAAAATTGATGGGGTCATGTGCATTCCTGATTTAGTAGAACCGTTGGATGCTCAATCAGATACAAGAAAGACCCGCCTAAGGATAGTGGTATTTTTTTCTAGCTTCTTTTATTCTATCCTGTTCCTCTTTGCTTTTGGATTCACTTATTCACTTAAGCAATATGGCTGTTATATGTCCTCAGGACTATTAAAAAATAGGTGATTTTGCTTGTCCTCTTACTCTTTATCGGTTGCTGTATATCCACTATAGCCACATGAAAGTTCTTTTGAATAGTATCCTGTGGGAATGGTTGTGTACTAGTTGGTACTTTAAAGCCTTCCAAAGTGCTTGGCAAGCATTTGAGGTTCATCACAGCGTGTGGCAAGCAAGTAATTCCATGGTTTTTTTGTTGTTGGAATTGACATAAATTCTAATCTGTTTTAGTTACCTTCTGCAATATTTGAAACTACCTGCATAAATAGAACATGCTGCTGTTGTTAAAGAAACATCTGTCTCAACTTGTTCACAATTGGAAAAGGCATGATTGCCTGTGATGAACTAATGTTGGAACCTTTTCTTGCGTTATTATATTTCAAAGCCTGGTGGAATGGGCATATGGCCATATCAGTGCAATGTAAAAAAGGGTGCAATAACTACATTTTGTTATATTGCAGCATTTATATTTGACTTCTTCACTATCACTGTATTTCCATATATGAGGAAGGTGCAATTACATTTCACATGCTTGTTGGTTGAGGAATCAAGCATGTAGTTATTGCAATTTCCGCTCTACCCTTCGTCCCTACTCTAATGCCTTGTTCTAGTCCCATTTTTGTTGGACATACTAGTAGCATTCTAACATTTCAAGCTGTTCTTTAGTTGCTGCAAATAGACTTGACTGAAGAAATGTTCTAAACATGCTAAGCATCACTTATTTTCTATTGCCCGCTAATATTGTTGACTTCTTGCAGGTTCATGAAGGACGAAATCATGAAGTTCGTGAACTTGTACAGAATGCAGGGCTACAGGTTGTTTTTTTTTTGTCCACCTGTTCTTATGTAGTTTATTGTCCATTCCTAGATGACATTTTGTTTTGCAGAATAAGTTGGTTACTATATTTACTTAGATTTTGGTTTGAGATGGCAGCATAATGTTGCTTTTGCCTTGTTTTTCACTTCAATGTTGGAATGGGAACCGGAGATACCTGATGACCACATTGCCTCCATCGCACACATATCTGTAACACATGATGGCCTGATGGGTGCCACAAAAACTCGGCCCGGCGGGGGAAAGACCTCCCCCACGGCATTCCACTAAGAAGAAACTCCTCAGTACCCCGGACCGAGAAACCCCCCGAACCCTGGCCCCGACCCGACACTAGGGACGGACACCGCGGGGACCGTCACCTGGGCCGGTCCACAGGCCGGGACTCCGTAGCCCGTAGGCCGGGCCTCCGTCGCCTGGGTTTCCGTTGCCGCAGGCCGGAACGGGCCGCCACCACTAGTGCTTTGGCACACGGGACCAGCGAGGGGGGTTTTTTAACCACAGCCTGAAATTCGCTCCCACGGGGAGTCGAACTCAGGACCTGTGGAGTGCCGCTCGAGTGACTTAGCCAACTGGACTAAGCACCCTTTGGCGCCTGATGGGTGCCACACACTGCTATTCACTGATCTATACAAATAAGCCGCTGATCTTTATCTATTCATCACATAGTTTGTCTGGCACTGTATGCTTGGACACGATAGAATGCAAATTTGTGAGCCAAATAACATTTTGTTCTATTGTTTTTCCCTTGGAAAGTAATTGATGCTTAATTTTCCTTGATGAATAGGTTTATGCATTGAAACGTGTTCGGATAGGCAGGTTCAGGCTTCCGGCAGATCTGGGGTAATGTACTTTCTGTAACGGTGGTTTTTTTTCCTCGAATGGTGACTGTATCAGTGTGCTTGACTGATGCTATAACGTTTTGCATGGATTGATACAATTCTACTCTCAATTTAGCTGCTTTACAAAATGCCCTTTTAGGCTAACTTTTTCTGCCTTTTGGACTATCTTATGGGAAAATTGAGCAATCTATTTCAGTAAGATAATCTTTGATGTACTTATCACAAAAGTATCATTTGTGTAAATCTGGCAGCCAGGTGCAGATATGATGCACTGTTCATATATGCCTTTAGGATCTGATATGAAAATACCAGTCATGTGGGTGAATTTTTTTGACTGAGGCAGCATGCATATAAATACCAGTCATGTGGGTGGATTTTCTGTCAGAGGCAGCATGCATATCATTATTGTAGTCAAGAAGCAAAGTTAGACAAGCACTAGATGTTCAGTACACTGCTTTTTTTTTTGGTTAATCAACTTCACATTAACAAAGAGAAGATTGCGAATGAAAAAGTGAGTATTGTTTTATTCTGTACTTTTCAGAATTGGGAAGTTTGTTGAGCTCAAACAGGCTGACATCAAGGCACTAGAAGGCAACAAGTAGAGATGACACCTGAGTTCTTTTAGTGACGATATTGGAATTAATGCAGATAAGCACATCTTCGTCCAAAGATGCAGCAATCCTTTTGACAGTCGCAAGACATGAGCTGCTACTCAACTCAAAACCTGTGAATGTTTGTCGATGTCCATTGGTTGTGGTGGTGGCTGATGGGTTAGTGCGACAAACATACTTTGCCTTGAAGAAATTGTGAACTACTTCGCTGACGAATCTCCACATCAGATGAAACAGCAAAACCTCCAAGTGCACGATGCAACAGTCGTTTGGTGGGGATGAAACATTGTCAAATAGCTGAACTCCTGATGGCATATCCTTTGTATATATCAATGTAAATCGCATGGTCTTGTGCGAGGACATGAACCATTTGTCCAAAAGTTATTAGACAATAATTGATGGCAGACGAGTTATATTTGGCCAAATTGCATTGCGGCTCGTTTGCTGAGCATTTTTTTTTAAAAAAATCCTTTTGCTGGCCAGTAATTTATTCCTGTAAACAGAAACGGTGTTGTGCCCGTTCGTTACAAAAGAGACACAGATGTCATTCTTTTTGCAGAAGCATTAGCACAATAGCACTTGCCATAATTAAAGTGTGCCGAATTGTTTTTTTTTTTAAAAAAAAGAACAGGGAAGGCTCCTTCCCCCAACAAGCCCAGCGGCCCACTAGCCAACAGGCCCACACGATCGTGGTGGTCGTGCGAGCGGCGTGCGGCGCACCTCAACCCAAAATCAAAAGGAAAACACAAACAGAAACCACAACGGCACAACCCCAAGCTTTGGCCGGCGGCTGAGAGAGATCATCCACCCACACTCGGGCCTCCCGCGGCGGCGATGCGGCTCCGTCCTCCGTCCCCTATTCCGACTCGATGGATCCCCTCCTCGTAGTGCTGGAGAGTGCTAGTACTAGAATCCCCTTCGGTCTCGCCGTCCTCGAAACAGAGAATAAATACGGCTCCAAAACAAAAAAAGATTATATATACGAATAGTAAGACATCGATCGACGGATCCATCGTTCCATCCATCCATGGATGCCACAAAAGAGCCCATGTCTAGTTTGCTAGATGTCTCCTTGCACCCGCCTGGATGGAACGAAGAAGGCGGCGAAATCTAGTGGGTGCTCCTCGATAACCAGGCCTACGTCGCTGAACGCCACAACGCCACAACTGCCTTCTCCAGGACATGGCGTGGGGAGCAGATCCAGGTCACCCTCTGCTTCGCTCGCCCGCCGCGCGTCTCCTACCTGTGCGTGTTCTGCCCTGGATTGGAACACACCGTGTTCTCCGTGGAGCCGGATATCCTCGCCATGGAGGAGGACCTCGTCCTCCTTCGCGTCATCGTCAGTTCTAAAAGGGAATTTCTGGATGATGCGGACTACTACATCTACCAGGCCACCGACGAGGCCGCGGGCGGGGGGCCGTCACTCAAGCGGCTCCCGCGGCCCCCTAGCCCCTATGGATTTGATTCACATCAAGTTGGCATTCTGCGCTGCGGCGCCCGCCACCAATGGCGCGACCACGCGCTGTGCCCCCACCGCGACACGCCAGGTTGTCGCCGCACTCTGTAAGGCACGCAGTTCCGTGGTCCCTGAAGAGTTCGTCCTTTGCCTATACAACTCCAGTTCCCCAACCATTTGGAGTACCCACAACATTTCAGTGGACAGAAACCAACATCGACGCCAATATGGCTGCTACTTCCAGCATCGGAACAGCAAGGTTATCTCAATAGGAGGAGATTCTGGCACCATGGGCTTTGTTGACCTCTGGCGGGGTATCCTCTTGTGCTCAAGCTTCAGCAAGGCAAAACCACCCCTCCTATTCGTTATGTAACTTTGCCACCGCCACTCCTTCCAGGCAGGGTGAATAGGGGTGACGCACGGCTCGCTCGGGACATCGCCATAGTCCAACAAGGTCGCACCATTAAATACGTCGAGCTGCAGGTTCACTGGAAGCCTCACCCAACCTTTAGGGGTTGCTACTTCAGGGATGGTTGGGTGTCCAGGATATGGACAAGGCCGGTGGATGCTGATTGTTCTGAGGACTGTTGGAATCCGGGCTGTAAGCAAGAGTCTTCTGATATCCCAATTGACAGCAACCCACATTTTAAGCTACTGCCTGAGATGATGGACCATAGTGGCATGACTGTGAAACCATTCAAGGGACTCTTCGTATGTCAACCCACACTCAGTTTGGGTGATGATGATGATCTTGTTTACTTCATGACCAAGGCGAAGAACATGGATGGCAAGGCTTGGGTGATTGCTGTGGACATGAAGAACAACACATTACAAGGAGTGGATGAGTATGTTGCGGAAAGGACTATCGGCGTGGATTTTGGCTATATGCACAGTAGGATATCCAAATATCTGACGGCAGCCCCAGGTAATCATGTTCGAGCAATGCAACCCTCATCGCATGGTTACTTCTACAAATCTTTTGGTTCTGTTATTGCATTATCCCAGTATAATCGCAAATCGCCTGCTAAACTAGTTCAGTCCATATACTCGCTGATGCGTGGGTCATGGGTGTCTAAATGCCATGTCCACTCCAGGTCACAAATCCAGACAAGGTCGATCATTTGCAACTGATGTGATTGTGTTGTCCCAGTGAGGCAGTGACCAGTGTTGCCTCAGTCCCATTTGTTTTAGGTAGATAACAGAAGCATGCCCCAAGGGTGGTTGATTCCATGCTTCCCAGAGATATCATCATTGTGTTCCTAATGGACCTTATCATAGTGAAGTTGAATATCTGTTCGTAGTATGTTTGCATGTCTGTGTTCTCATCTCTTATCTTATAGAGGAAGTTAAAAAAAAAACTTTAATTTAAAGTGGCTTCATAGTCAATTTGGTCCAAGTGCTTTCTTGAAAGGTTTGTTTGGCCCCTTGCTTTTCATAAGGGTCGAAGAAGTACTTGACACTATATTTCTGGTCACCTCAATGTGTTGTCAAGGTGAATAATCATCTTTTTTACTCAACTAGTAGTAAACAGAATGTTTACCCTCCTGTCTCTTTTGCTATGCTTGCTTCTAATTTTGGTCTTTGCTTATGCTATTTTGTTCTCCACCTCCATGCATAGTGACCTGATTTTCTCTAAAGACAGTAATGATAAGAGATTCCCTAATGATAACCCTTTGATACCAACATGTAACTAAGATAGCATTTGATTGGCTTCATCCTCACCTCCCTCTGCCTTAGGAACCAGCAAAACATATGGGACCAATTTGGCCCAGTCTATAGGACAAATAAGTGAAGCAAATATACTCCCTCCGTTCCAAATTATAAGTTGCTTTGACTTTTTTTTGATTAATCCATTTTGCTATGTATCTAGACATATTATTATACCTAGATGCATAATTTGGAACTGAGGGAGTACATTATTATACTTTGGAATGGAGGGAGTACATTTCACTAACAAAAAAAGTCAAAGCGACTTATAATTTGGAACGGAGGGAGTGCATTATTATATTTTAAACTGCAGGGTTCTGATTCAAACATACACTAGTGAGCCAACTCAATTGGATTTATAAAGGATCTTTCTTTGCTAAAAGAAAAAGGAAAGTTGTGCTGGTGAAATTTATGACGATTTGTTATCATTCCAATTTATTATTAGGATTAGTGAAGTGATTCTTGTTGTTTAGAATGCATTGTTTAGGATGAAATTTAAAATCATATGGTACAAAAAGATAACATGTCATCTGTTTTGGGGCAAGGTAGATTTGTTAGTGCTCTTAAGCAATTCCAGTATTGGAGGGCTGTATCGTTTTATTACATTGCTTTCTTGGGACACTGCAGAGTAGCTGTTAGATTGGTGAGATAAAAAAAAGGATTTTTTTTTCCCCACAGCATTATTGGGCTAAACTTTTGGCACTCACTAAAACATGGGTTGTTTAATTTGCTGGGTGCAGGAACGAAGGGAAACCTGAAACGACCAGGGACGGTGTTGCTGGGATCCTCTAACAAGAAGCCTCCTGGATTCTGGATGTCTATGCCACCCTGGGACGATGAGCAAAAGGAACATGATACTGAAATGGAAATGGATGGAGATGATATGATTCTGAACTAGGATGTCCTGCAGATGGTTACAAGGGTGGTTTATTTATGTCTTACTGTTGTGTAAGAAGACTGGGAGTTGGACTTTGCCCTTATGTCGGTCAGGATTTGAAATGTCAAAATTTGGTTTAAGTATTTTAACCTGTTATATGGATGTGCCTGTCTCGTGCCTTGTTTTGTCAGATCAGATCATCTATTATATGGATGTACTCCTATTGGTTTAAGTATTGTTGTCCGTTGTCGCTCTTAGTCTGCTAGTTGTCGCTCGTCAGTTTTCGTCTTTTAGATGAATGTAGGTGTATTTTTGTTGTAGTTGTCTAGTCGGACGTGGATTCGCTGGTAGCCTGCGAAGCTGTTTGGCCATGGCTTTGTGAATTGATGCGATGGGCCGTTGCGCCGCGGTACAGTGTACGGTGTCTAGTGCCGGGGCACATGGTTGGAGACTTGGAGGTCTTGCTGTCATGTCCAGCGCATCTATTTTTTTTTTCTTGTGTTGTAGATTGTAATTTTTGAAACGCTGGATTGGATTTTCAAAAGTAATTCTAGCATTTTAGAGGTGGATTGCTGCCTGGATGAATTATATGGTGTTTTAAAATTTATTGGTTGGTTGATCGAAGCGTGTACTCCCTCCATATACCAAAACAAATACACATCTCGTTCCCGACCTGTCAAACTTTTTAATGTTCGACCAAATATATACAAAAATATACTAATATAATATTTATGATATATAATAAATATCATTTGATTGAGCATGAAATATACTTTCATAATAAACTTATTTGGAGATAAAAAAATACTATTAATAAAAAAAACTTGGGTTATGGTAGCTTAACGTAGAGGGCTTATCACCCAGCCTAAGAAAACTCTCGAACCCATGCCATGCCCGCACACAGGGGCGTTACCCGGTGAGAGGGCTAGTCCATTTGACCTGTGCTTTGGGAACGCGGGACAGGTGCGGGGTTTTTTTTTCCACGCCGTCGACCAGAAATTCGCCTGACCGAGGATTCGAACTCACGGGGGATGCCACCCAGAGGCTTCTGGTCTAGCAAAGTTTAATTTCTCAAGAAAATTTTAGAAAAGATTGATTCCTCGAGAAGCGAGACGTGCATTTATTTCGGGAGGGACGCCACCCAGGGGCTTCTGGTCTAGCAAAGTTTAATTTCTCGAGAAAAGTTTAGAAAAGATTGATTCCTCAAGAAGCGAGATGTGCATTTATTTTGGAGGAAGTAATTATTTTTCTTTTTGTCTTCCAATGTTAGTGTTTTTCATATTTGTTGATTTTTTTCGTAATTAATTGAGGAACACAACAGCTGTGTTCGCACGATATGTAGTAGTAAGCTAGTTGAACAAACGGCAGTATTTCAGTACGGCCACCCCCAACACGGTCGCCGTCGTGCGCGCCTCAACTCAAAAACACAAGACGGAAACGAAACCACAACCACAGCACCACGCCTGACGCCGCCTCAATCCCTCCCGTTTCTCCGATTCTCTCCGCCTCCCCAGCTCGCCCCGCCGCCGAGAGAGATCCACCCGCACTCGGGCTTCCCGCGGCGGCGATGGCAACGGCCGCCGGGTGGGCGCCTGCGCGGCCCGTTGAGAGGCATGGCGCGCCCCGCGGCGCCAGCCCGCGGTCCAAGTCGGTCGCGCCGGGTCCGCGCCGCCCCTCCCCGTCCCCCGCGAGGTCGCGGCCAGCCGCCGACCACAGCGGCAGCGCTGGTATCTACTATCTATCTCCTCGTGAATGATCGGAGAATGCATTTCCCCCCTTGTTCCCATCAGCAAGTCACGGAGGCGCGGGTTGGGGTTTCGCAGTTTCGCTTTGTCGGTTTCTCTCGGCTCGTAATCGATTATACTTGAGAGTTGAAATGGAGCGGGGGTGTTGCAATGGTAACGGAGATGCAGTTTGGGGAGATAAGCGGTGCTGCATTGGCAGCTCGCTGTTGCTTCTGAGGCAGGGATCGTTGTGGCACCAATATATCCCTCAGCCAGTAGCCCCTTCCCTAATGGTCAGCTTGTTCACGTCAAGCCTGCTCACTTGCACCAAATTTACTCACTGATGGTTGATTGTTGCACGATAGCACTGGTGTCACTGTCATATACTGTAATAGGCACTTTTTGGATGCAGTGTGTTCTGATTTTGGTAGACCTGCGGTTCATTATCATGGAAACTTAGTTTGTTGCTCTATTAATTCGGAACTGATATAAAGATGCCTTTCACAATCACAGATTCGTGCAGAGTGAGAGTTGCTGTAAGGCTCCGGCCGAAGAATTCAGAGGATTTAGCTCATGGTGCTGACTTTGATAGTTGTGTTGAGTTGCAGCCTGAGGTTAGCTTGTCCGTCCCATTTTAACTTTTCAGTTTCTTTATCAGCAATCACTTGAAGTGTATATATTTTTCTGCAGCTGATTGTGTTGATGATCTTGTTTTCTGTAGTCCAAGAGGCTGAAACTGAAGAAAAATAATTGGAGCTGTGAATCCTACAAATTCGATGAGGTCTTCAGTCAAAATGCTTCACAAAAACGTGTGTATGAGGCAGTGGCAAAACCTGTGGTTGAGGCAAGTCATGCATTCCAGATGCCACTAATTAATTTAGATGTGCAACATAGAACAAATCAAAAGAAATGTAGATTTGTTAGTGTTGTAACCTGGAGCAACAACTGTTACAATATTTAAGCCACTATAACCTCATGGTTGAATTGTGATAATAACTGATTATTAATATTTTCGTAACAAAACCTGTCGACTTTGCTTATTAGTTTTCTTTTGTGGGCACTGCATTTCTAGTATAGTGACTAGAAAATTCTTTCATAGTGTAGTAATATTTTACAACAGTCAGTCATCAGTTCTGCATTGCGTTAAAAAAAGTCATCAGTTCTGCATTTCCATGATTTCCTTTTCTAATTCTGTTGCTTGACAAACTACTTTGACTAATGCTTCTTTTTTTGCATCCCCTTTTATTTCTCTACTGAGATTTTGGGGCTGTGTTGTAAGGGTCCATTCTTTCTTTATTTTTAATATAAAGATACACATCTCTCCTGCGCGTTTGAGGGAAAAAGACACAAGTAGTCATTGAGTTACAATTTTTTTTAATAAGAATAAAATAACTGCCGATTTACCTTTGCAGAGTGTATTAGAAGGCTATAATGGGACAGTAATGGCCTATGGTCAAACAGGTACTGGCAAAACATACACAGTTGGTCGACTTGGGAAAGATGACCCTTCTGAACGTGGTATAATGGTCAGAGCATTGGAGCATATCCTTTCTAGCCTGTCTTTTGAAACAGATTGGGTTGCCATATCATATCTACAGGTTTTATTCCCAACAACTGATATAATTTGTTATTTAGCTTTTTTTCACTTTTTAAATTAGCACTCATGAATATTTTTGTAGAATTTCTTTGACTTTCTTATTTGACATTATTGTTTATTGCTGTTTTGTTATTGCAAAACAGCCATATTTATATGTCGATGATCATGTAATTTAGCTTCGAAGAATTGCTCAATCATACAACTACATATTCTGTCAACCTAATTGAACTGGTTATGGAAGAAGACAAGAAGATAACACACAGTGTATGACTTGCTTGAATGTTTTTTGAATGGTAAACTGTCATGTTAAAAAGGTTATGAATTGCGAGAGGGTCTGACTATTTTCATCTCATTCGGCACTTAACTGCCAATCCATAAAGGCATAGAGCAAGACACTTATGCAGATGTAAATTTCTATAAATGTGCTTTACCCATCTTATATTATATAATTCTTCATGCTAAATTAACCCACCATACGAATCTTATGGTCTTATGGATGGGAGAAAGTCTCAAAGTTTACTATATAGACCTCTTACTGTGTACTATTAAAATGGACAAAAGATGGCATAATATATCTAATAAGATGTTCATTGGCAAATTTTCCATCCATCCTTCGTAAGTTTCATCTTTATAACTAAACAAATGGTGGCTTATCATTTGAGTTTGGTTTATCATGCTAACTTGTACTTACTTGCTGTATAGCTGTACTTGGAATCTGTCCATGATTTACTGGCCCCAGAGAAGACTAATATTCCAATAGTAGAAGATGCAAAAACTGGTGAAGTTTCCTTGCCAGGTGCTGCAATAGTTGAAGTTAAAGATCTTGAACATGTTTTTCAACTTCTGCAAATTGGTGAGGCAAATCGTCATGCTGCTAATACTAAGATGAACACGGAATCATCTCGTAGTCATGCAATTCTAATCGTATGTTCCTGCACTGCAACAATTAGTTCTGTTATCACTCCTATTTTAGGTTCCGTAAGTAATGATATGGATATGCACTATTGATGCCTTTTTTCAGATCCATTTGCAAAGAAGCACAAGAAGAAAAGAAGAAAATAGTAGCTCTTTGTGTAATGATAGACGTGACACTTTTCCTGATGATCTGCCACTTGTTCTCAAAAGTAAACTCTTGATTGTCGACCTTGCTGGATCAGAACGAATTGATAAATCAGGTAAGACTTCTCTCCATATTTTATCTTTCTATTGCGAATCAAGTTGGTTACTAAATATTGTCACAAAAGTGTTCATTGCTCTGTATTACCTTTTTTTCTCAGGAAGTGAAGGTCACATGATCGAAGAAGCCAAGTTCATCAATCTCTCATTAACTTCCTTAGGAAAATGCATTAATGCGCTAGCAGAAAATAGTCCCCATATACCCACAAGAGATTCAAAGCTTACAAGGATACTCCGTGATTCATTTGGAGGTTCTTATGATTTGCTTATGTTGTTTGTTGATTACTTAGCTTCTGTTTGCTGAAGTTCTCCCTTTAGAGACTTAGAGAGTACTAGGCTATCGGGATGGCATCTTCTAAACATATCTCTTACATGACTCAAGTTCTTAGCAGAAGGCAGCAGCATGTACTGTGCAACTCCTAGCTGAACAAAAGGAAAAGATGAGATATATGTCACACTTTCCAAGTCTAACTTTGATTGGTGCCATGTTTCTTAGTTGCTGGTTATCATCTTTGATGTCCTGATGTTTGTGACTGAAGTTCCCATTTAATTATTAAAGAACCAATAGCGTTGGAAAGAACTATTTACAGTAATGATTGGCAGGAAGCACTGCATAATTCAGGCTGAGTTACAGTTTTGCTAGGGAAAGTATTTTGGATAAATTAGTCATGTTAGGTGATGCAAAATCTTAAACCTTTGGAACATGCACATTTGGACTTTTGAAGCCACAGGAAGCTAAGAAATGGGGTTTTTTTTTGGGGGTGGGGGGGGGGGGGGGGGGTTGGATAGCACTGCTGAAACTATATTGTATTCTTCGTATGTTGATTAATTCAATTTGGATATCAATTAATAGTGGATAATTCATTTTGAATAACATAATAGTTACTATTTTTCTATATCATCTGGTGGACATTTGCTCAAGTCTTCAATTGGCAGGGACTGCTAGGACTTCTCTTGTTGTGACAATAGGTCCATCTGCTTGGCATTACTCAGAAACTTCAAGCACAATTATGTTTGGGCAGAGGGTAAGTTCAATTCACCATTCCATTGGTCCAATGTTGCATTGCCTTCCTTTTCAATATTCTTGTGTTTTTTGTAATACTGGAATTTTGGTCGTCTCTCTTTTCATATCTGTAGAAATACCTTGCTCTTAAACCCAGACACATCAGATTATTGAACCTGGTAGTTGAGACAAATTTTTCACTAGTCGTATGATGGTTAAGCATTACCAAATTGCAGTCAATTTCAGACATGTATTTCTCAATGCACCTGCCTTTATTTAACTTAATGCACTTTCACCTACTACCGAGCTGGTAATGTCATCTCAATTGCTTCAGTGGTAGAAAACTAGAATTATGATTGTGAAATTAAGCAGAGTAGCAAACCCAACTTTGCAGTTTTCCACATTGGTGACTGGGTTCTGGCATCCCCTGTAGATGAGCATAGCAACGCACGACAACAAAACTGCTTCTGATGGCAAACGCTATTAGTCAGTTACCTACCTGCCTTTTGAAGCAGTGACTGCTTAAGACTGCAACACCCTGAATCAATGAGTGCCTACGGGCTGAACTGAACCTCACTCCCCTGTGAGCCAACTCAAAGAAATGCGTGAAGGCCCCCTACCCACACACACACCCACCCCTGGCAGTCATCCGTGCTAGTAAACGCCATCATCCATGGAACACAAGTGGTGGGCTCTGGTATAGGGGATGCCAGTAACCATGGACACAAAATTTGTGTCCTTTGCACATATTGTGTTCTGAGATTATGATAATAATCCATTTCTTGTTTTTGGTACCGTAATGCCATCAAATACACTGGATTATTGAAGATTGTAACCACGTTTTTCTCTGAGATTGGGATGCTTTCTTTGAGTCTGTTAAAACTTATTTCCTGGGTTTTTACTTTGTGATTTGCAGGCAATGAAAGTAGTGAACACAATGAAGCTGAAGGAAGAGGTTGATTATGAAATTCTTTACAAGAAGATGGAGCGTGAGGTCGACCAACTCACATCAGAGATGGAGAGACAGCAAAAGGTTATAAGAAGTGAAAAAATGCAGATGGACAAAAGGTTGAAAGAATCTGAGAGGTCATTCCATGATTTAAGAATGACCTCTAACATGCAAATTGAGGTATCTTTTATGGTCCACTGCTTTGTTTATGAGATGCAATTTTGAAGTTGTGCTCTGCCCTGCTGTATTTCCCCCAAATATGAAATTATTTGTACATTCACTTTGCTTTTCACAAAAGTTTTCACAGCGTTCAGTGCGACCCTCTTCAGTATCATGATATAAAACCTTGCTTCAGGGGTGTTTTGGGGAATTATTTTTCCATTACTTGGCTAACCCTAGAAGGGTAGCTATATAGTTTCCATACATGGGCCACATGGGCCTTAGCCTCATGGGCCTAAACACATACTCCAACACCCCCCCGCAGTCTGAACTACCGTCGCAGCGGAGTTCGAGGCTGAACAAGAAAGAACACACACAACCCCCCCACAGACGCAACTAGCCACCGGTGATGTTGAGGCTGGAGCGAAACTCGGCGAAGGTCGAGGACGGGAGGCCTTTGGTGAAGATGTCCGCGAACTGGGAGGTCGTCGGAACATGAAGGACCCGCACCTCGCCTATGGCCACCCGATCACGGACAAAGTGGAGGTCGATCTCCACATGCTTCGTCCGCTGGTGCTGGATGGGGTTGGTGGAGAGGTAGACCGCACTGACGTTGTCGCAGTAGATCAGTGTGCTCCGGGAGGACGGAGTGTGCAACTCCGCAAGCAGCTGCCTGAGCCAGGCGGCCTCCGCCACGCCGTTAGCAACGGCGCGGTACTCCGCCTCGGCGCTGGACCGGGAGACCACCGGCTGGCGCTTGGACGACCAAGACACCAGGTTGCCACCCAGGAAGAGGGCGTAGCCGGAGGTGGAGCGGCGAGTATCCGGGCACCCGGCCCAGTCAGCGTCGGTGTAGACGACGAGGTCGGTGGAGGAGGCCCGGTGGAGGAGGAGGCCGTAGTCGAGCGTGCCCCGGAGGTAGCGGAGGAGGCGCTTGAGAGCCGTGAGGTGAGGCTCCCGTGGGTCGTGCATATGGAGGCAGACCTGCTGAACTGCATAGGTGATGTCCGGCCTGGTGAAGGTGAGGTACTGAAGGGCCCCGGCGAGACTCCGGTACGCAGTGGGATCGGCCACCGGTGGTCCCTCAGCCTCGGACAGCTTGCCCTGAGTGTCGACCGGAGTGGAGCAGGGGTTGCAGTCAGTCATCCCAGCCCGCTCCAGGATGTCCCGAGTGTACTGTCGCTGGTGAAGTAGGAGCCCGGTAGGACGGTGCTCAACAGTGACACCAAGGAAGTGGTGGAGCTCACCCAGGTCCTTCATCGCGAACTCCTGCTGGAGAGCGGCGATGATCCGGCGGAGAAGTGGCTCACTGGAGGCGGTGAGGACAATGTCATCAACATAGAGAAGCAAGTATGCAGTGTCAGCTCCATGGTGGTAGACGAACAGGGACGTATCAGACTTGGCCTCCACGAACCCCAGGGTCAGCAAGAAAGCGGCGAACCGGTGGTTCCACGCCCGAGGTGCCTGCTTGAGGCCGTATAGGGACCTGTTGAGCCGGCAGACCATGTCAGGACGGGTGGTGTCGACGAACCCCGCCGGCTGACTGCAGTACACCGTCTCGGTGAGAAGGCCGTGGAGGAAGGCGTTCTTGACGTCCAGCTGGTGGACGGGCCAAGACCGAGCAAGCGCCAGCGATAGCACGGTACGGACAGTGGCCGGCTTGACCACCGGGCTGAAAGTCTCATCGTAGTCGACGCCGGGGCGCTGAGTGAAACCCCGGAGGACCCACCGAGCCTTGTAGCGCTCGAGAGAGCCGTCCGCTCGGCGCTTGTGAGTCCAAATCCACTTGCCGGTGACGACATTGGCGCCCGGCGGTCGGGGCACCAACTCCCACGTCTGGTTGGCGAGTAGCGCGGCGTACTCCTCTTCCATCGCGCGGCGCCAGTGAGGGTCCAACAGGGCGTCGCGGACGGAGGAGGGTACCGGAGAGACCACCGCGTCGCCGGTCGAAGCCTCGAGGGCACGAGGCGGCAGGGTGCCAGCCCCGTGCCGTGTCACCATCGGGTGAACATGCCGCGGGTGTCGGTGAAGAAGCGGCGGGTGGTAGACCGGCGGGACACCACGGGCCGGCGGAGACAGTGGCGGTGGTGTCGGTGTTCCCGACGGAGAAGGGACCGGAACCACGAGCGGCGGTGGCCGCGGCCTGCGCTGGTATACCCGTACCGGCGCGGCAAACCTCGACGGAGCTGCCGGGGCAGGTGCCGAGACGGGGTCCGGCGTCGGCGACCGACACGACCCCCCCGGGGCAGAAGCGGGGGACGAAGGCCCCAGGGCTGCACCAACTGGAGAAGGCGGGGCCGCGCCCGAGGACGAGGGACCCGGACCCGCTGGGGAGCCGGGACCGGGGGTCGGCCCGGCGCGCAGCGAAGCGGTACCTGCAGGAGGCCACGAAAAAGGTGGCTGGACCACCGGGTCAGTGGGAAACAGGGAGGGTGGGTCAGGTACCGGAGGTGTAGTGGTGCTGGAAAAAGGAAAGACGGACTCATCGAACACCACATGGCGAGAGATGAGAACACGTCGGGAGGTAAGGTCAAAGCACCGGTACCCCTTGTGATCAGGGGAGTACCCGAGGAAGACACAGAGCGTGGAGCGAGGGTCCAGCTTGTGAGAAGAAGTGGCAGCAGTGTTGGGGTAACAAGCACACCCAAACACGCGAAGGTGATCATACCGAGGCGGGGTACTGAAGAGGGCGTGGTGAGGAGTGGGAGCAGGACAGGCAGCGGAAGGAAGGCGGTTAAGAAGGTAGGTGGAGGTGTGCAGGCCCTCAGCCCAGAAGCGAGCAGGAAGAGAAGCCTGAAACAGGAGAGTGCGCACGGTGTCGTTTGTGGTGCGAATCATCCGCTCGGCCTTGCCATTCTGCGAGGAGGTGTATGGGCAAGACATGCGTAGCTGAACACCGTGAGAGAGGAAGAAATCTCGGGCGGTGGAGTTATCAAACTCGCGACCATTGTCACACTGGACGGCCTTGATGGTGAGACCGAACTGAGTAGACACCCAAGTAAAGAAGTGGAGGAGCGTGGTAAACGTATCAGACTTCGCACGAAGAGGAAAAGTCCACGAATAATGCGAAAAATCATCAACAACCACAAGATAGTACTTATAACCAGAAATACTGATAACAGGAGATGTCCATAGGTCGCAATGTACAAGATCAAAAATGCGGGCCGCATGAGAAGAAGAACTAGAAAAAGGAAGACGAACATGTCGGCCCAATTGGCACGCATGACACAGTTGCTCATCATGAGCTCGAGTACAAGGAAGACCAGAGCTACGACTGAGCTGTATCAGGGCATCACGTCCAGGATGGCCGAGTCGCCGGTGCCAGGTAGTAGAGGAAGCAGAAGCGACGAAGGCAGCTGACAAAACGGACGGCGAAGAAGAAGAAGGAGCCGCCGGAAAGCGAAGAGTGTAAAGGGGCCCGGTGCTGTCACATCGGAGCAGAGGACGCCGGGAAGCCAAATCCTTCACAGTAAGACCAGAAGAGTCAAATTCCACAGAACAAGAGTTGTCAGCTGTAAAACGTCGAATAGAAAGAAGATTATGAACCATGGAAGGAGCAACAAGAACATCAGGAAGACGAAAGGAGCCATGAGCACCGGCGGTACCCACAGAGGAGACAGGAATACAAGAACCATTTGCGACCATAATGGACGAAGGAAGAGATGAAGAGGGAGAGTGAACCGACGAAAGTATACCGGGGTCAGGAGTGGTGTGGTAGGTGGCCCCCGAATCGGCGATCCACTCGGGTCCGACCGGAGGTGTCAGGCCCATGGTGCCGAACGAGCGAGCCAGGGCCGCCTGATCCCAGCCCGCAACCCCCGGTGGAGCCCCGGAAGGTCCGGAGGGAGGAACCCACGGCGTAGTAGGCGGCGTAGCAGGGAAGACGCCGGGAGGTGCTCCGGTGAGCATGGCCACCGGTGGACGCGAGTCGGTCCCGGTGGCGTGGTAGGGCCACATGGAGATGCGCCCAGACCACGGGTTCTGGAAAGAGGGCCATGGTGCCCCCCCTGTGGTCCACCGGGTACCGGGGCCTGGGTAGGTGCACCCCGGCCTCCGCCGCGACCCCCACCGCGGCGACGACGACCACCACGACCCCCCCCACTCGGCCCGGAGGGAGGGGGACCCAGGAGAGACGACGGTGGTGGAGCAGCCGTCCGTGGAGCAGACTGGCGCGGCGGAGTAGCAGCCAGAGCCGTCGAGGAGGCCCCCGGGGAAGCAGTGGAGCCCGGCTGGAGGCCCTGTGTGAGTTCCTCCATGACAAGATCGTCACGGACCTCCAGGAAGGTGGGAAAGGGCCTCTGGCGGGTGATCCACGTCCTGAGGTGGGCGTAGCGATCACTGAGCCCCCGGAGGACGTTGAGGACCAAGATGCGATCCTCCACAGGCCACCCGAGGTCCCCCAGGGAGTCAGCCATGGACTTCATCCGTCGGCAGAACTCACCGACGGAGAGGTCACCCTGGACGAAAGTGCGGAAGCTCGCATCGAGGCGCAGAGCCCGGGCCTCAGCGTTGCCCAGAAACTGACCTTCAAGGGCCAGCCATGCCCGGCGCGCGTCAGGAGAGGTGCGGACGAGGTCGTGAAGGTCCAGGGAGATCGTTCCCAGAATCCAGGAGAGAACGATGCTGTCGAGACGAAGCCACGACGGCGTCTGGACGGCGACCAGGGTGTCGACGAGGACGTGGTCGTCGAGGGCGTAGCGGCGAAGGGTGAGGAGGACCAGGTCCCGCCAGCGGGCGTACGAGGGCGACTCCGGCTCGAGGACGACCGGAACGAGCAGGCGAATGTTCTGGACCCCCCCCGCCTGGTAGTGCAGCTGAGCCACGAGCGGGTCGGCCGGGTCGTGCCAGAGGACGGCGGTGTGAGACACGCGGCGACCCGGCGAGGCAGAGGAGTGGGCTCCAACGTCCTGGCCGACGGGGGAGGTGAGGAGCCGTTCCGCCTCGGCGATCTGGCGAGCCAGGGCATCGGCCGCTTCTCGCTCGTGCTCCCACACGAGGGCGGCAGCCCGCACACGAGCCTGCCCCTCCGCGGCAGAGGCACGTGCGGCGGCGAGGGCAGCGGCGAGGGACGAAGCGTCACGGCCGGCGTAGATCTGGGAAAGGAGAGGTGGCGGGGCCGGGAAGGCCTGGGCACCGGCAGTAGAAAGGGTGCCGGTGTCCAGCCCGGCGCCGGGAAGGTGGATGTGGGGCTGCTGGACAGCAGGTTGGGCACCATCAGTAGCCGGGAGTTGGGGCTGAGGGTCACCATCGGCCCCGTCAGTAGCACCCGGGTCCTCAACCGCCGCGGAGGAGAGAACCTGGGCAGGTGCGGGCGTCCCAGGGGCGGCTGTAGGAGGAGGGATGGGCTGGCGCAGCTGTGGCTGTGGGTTGGACAGCGCTGCGGCAGGGAGAGGAAGGGGGCGGCCGGCACTGGGACCTGCGCCCTCCAGGCCAGCACCCTGCAGGCCCGCTCCAGGGAGCGGCGCCATGGAGGCAGGGGCGGCAGGGAGGGAGGCGCCAGGGAGCAGCGCCATGGAGGCAGGGGCGGCAGGGAAGAAGCCCAGGGCGGCAGCAGCAGCCTGGGCGGACGGATCGGTGAAGAAGAGGGCGGGAGAAGGAGCTGGGGGTGGTGGACGGGTGGGAAGGAGGGAGAGAGGGGCGCCAGGGAGGCCCCCCATCAGTGGTGCGGCCTGAGCTGGAAGGCCACGGCCGGTCAGGCCAGCGGCGGGTGTAGCCCCGACGGGCGGCGCGCCGGCGGGAGGAGCCCCTCCAGAGAGCACCTGCGCCCAGGAAGGAGGAGAGCGGGTGGGGAAGTAGGAGTAGAGGGTGGGAGGAGGTGGAGGACGGCCATCCATGGGGGCAAACGCCGGCGGCGGCGCCCCAGAGGCCGGCGGCGGCCTGGCCAGGCAGGTGCGGCGGGCAGGGAAGAGAAGGAAAGACCTAGGCTGTAGATACCATGTTTTGGGGAATTATTTTTCCATTACTTGGCTAACCCTAGAAGGGTAGCTATATAGTTTCCATACATGGGCCACATGGGCCTTAGCCTCATGGGCCTAAACACATACTCCAACAAGGGGGCAAGAATATAACAAGTGATTTATTAACCCAGAATCTGGAGAAGGAAAAGCGTCAATTGGAATCTGCAGTCAAAAAATTGACGCAGGACTTAGACAAAGAGAGAGGCCAAAATAATTTGTTATCCAAACAGGTCACTGAGCTTGAGAAATTGCTCGACGAAAACAAGGTAGCTTGACATTACCACCTTATATATTTCTTTATGCATTGCTCATATTTTTTTATTTTTTTATTTTGTTCTAGTTTAACATTGTACTGCTGCTGCATTGAAAAAGTCCATCTCATGACAATGGTGCTATTCTGACATAAGATCTGTTATTAGCAGCAGCAACAGCTTGAGAACCTCTCAAAAACGAAATTTCTTACCGATACAACTAAAGAGCATGAGAAGGAAATGGGCGAATTACTAAGGAAACTTGAGGAAGAAAGGTGTTGTTCATCAAGCATGAAAGATCGCATGAGTGTACTACAACAGCAACTGTGTGATTCTCAGAGTTCTGCCCAGGTAAACTTTAAGATGCAGCCATTATCGAAATCAGATAGTTCTACACCTATTAAATAGGCAAGTTGTGACATACTTTTGAATTCTGGTTTCTAGACGTGTCATGCTTGGATATTATGTATTTTTTGCCCCTCTTTTCTTCTGTAACCAGTACAGCTTAAGTTGTATTTTAAGTGGTTAAACATAGTTTTATATGACTATAAGAGTTGCGTTATATATAATTATTTTCTCTCTCTCTATTTTTCCCTTTTTGTTGGTGTCCATGTTGGGTTTTTAACTCTAGCCTACCCTTTTTTGAAGTCTCAGTGGGGGAATTCCCCCACCTTTTTTTTTGTATTAATCATTGGTGAAAAGAAATTACAAGTGCACAAGATGTGCAAAAAAGGAGCTTGCAAGCTCAAACAAAAAAGCGAAAGAAAAGCTAATGTAAATTCTCAAATACATATTAAGGGAGCCAGCAAGGTTCGGTTTGGCCTTGATACAAACCAAGCCAATCTCCTCTTTAAACCGAATCTTCCAACTGTTTATGTTGCACGGCTTGCTATAAAAAATAAGTCCATTTCTCGCAGTCCAGATAGTCCAGCAGCCTGTGATGACAATCTCCCTGAAAATAGGACTCCCAAATGCAGTTCTTGCTTCTATAATCATATCCAGGGGGGGGGGGGGGGGGGAGATTCAAGTTCCAGTGTATGCCAAGATATGTCCAGCAATCTATACTAAATGGACACTCAAAGAAGAGATGCATGCAGGTTTCTTCACTTCCACTGTTACAAATAGTCATCCAAGAATTTGTTTTTCCTTCTCAGCAAATTCCTCGTGTTCAAGCAGTCCTTGAGTAGAAGCCAAAAGAAGAACTTATGCTTTCCTAAGCTGCCAGCCGTCCAAAGCCAGGTGAAGAGGGGTGAAGCTTCCTGGGGACCTTGTAAGAACCTGTAGGGTTTTTAACTCTAGCCTACCCTGACTTGCTTGGGACGAAAAGGCTTTGCTGTTGTTGTTTTAAGAGTTTCATACTCCCAGTCTCAATTAGATTTAATATCTGCACATTGATAGGAAATTCCCATCTCCAAAATCCAGACTAGTAAAACCACTTATTAGTCAGGTATCAATTGCCATAATATTTGATTTTTTGACTAACAAGATTGAATCTACAATGGAAAAAGCTTGTTTAACTTCCTGTATAAAATGTCTTGTGCCTGCAAATGGAAATGTGTTAGCAGTTCTACCACTTTCAACCTAATTCAATGCTAATTTAATATTGCTACATAAATATAACAGCTTGTATTTTCACTTTTCAGTTATATAGGCTTAGAAGATGGTGTACTCAACCTGCCTAATTAGCATTGGGAATTGTTTTATGTGCACTGGAATAAATACTGTGCAGTTCATAGGTGTGTTTCAGTGAGTCAAAGCATTTCATCTTATAAGTGGTTGCCAGGGTTGTATATGTTGCATGGTTAAGTTATATCGAAACGATTGAATGCTGCACAGATGCCCTCAACTGAATATGAAGTGTTGCTTTTATCATTAGAGAAGGTGACCAAAGTATATTCCAGTTGCAGGAAAGTATGGCCCGTGAATTGGAAAAGAAATTAACCAAAGCTACCGAAGAATTTACAATTCAAGTACAATCACTAAAAGAAAAGGTCAGCGGACTTATTTCAGAGAAGGTAAAGCAAACCAGTCTTGGCTAATCGACCCTGTCCGTGATTCTTATAAACAAATGGTTGTTTTTGTTTACTTTCAATTTGCTGTAATTCTCGGTTACCTGTTTCTTTGGTAATTATTGCAGGAATTAATATATGATGAACTGAAGTCTACTCAAGAAAAGGTGCAGCAGGAAATGAGCCAGAGACAAGGCCTTGAAGATCAAATTGTAAGGTTGAAACAGTCTGTGTCTGATAATTGTGCTGAAGAGGTACAGTTCTGTTATTGTACCCTTTGATATTTTGATGTTTATTTTCTTATATGTAATTTTTCTCTTTGACAGTCTAAAACATCATGTAGTATGGTTAGATCAGGATCTGGATTAGGCAACACAGCTTTTGTGTCCAAATCAGGAAAATTAAGAGAGGCCATATCTGGTCAGAGAGGTACTATATCAAAGATATTTGAAGAAGGTAACTTTACATCATGGAAGACTACCAGATCAGACATTTGTCTTTCTTGAACTGTCATCCTGACAATTGTTTTGGCCCAATTGACACCCAGTTGGTCTTCCAAACGTGCTTGCTCTGTTGAAGTCTGAGGATCTAGATGTGCAGATCCATGCTGTTAAGGTGGTTGCTAATCTTGCTGCTGAAGGTCTGGGAGTTTCCCCTTGCAACTGTGCATATATTTAACACTGCCTGATCTCCGTGAGCCTATTTGTATGGAAAACTTATCTGAACATAGGGAACCTACAAAAAGAAGTATTGGGATTTTGGTAGCATTTAATAAATGAAAATAATACCTCCATTTGCATACTTTGTTTGTTGAGTTTTTTTCTCTAAAAAAAGACATCTGTGTATGGTACTATGATTGCATTAAGATAGGAAGAAAGGTTAAATGTACCAGTGCACACATACAGAGATCTGTGCCACACGCCAGTTGGATGAACCCTTTGAGTTCATTTCAATTTGGCTTTTGGTTAGGCGCATCGTATGGTTCGTTGGACAAAACTTTTTGTAATTCCATTGCTTTCAAGTAATGAAATTCGGCTTTGCCGTTGTGGAAAAAAAAGAGATCTGTGCCACATACACAAGCGAATCAACTCACAGTGAGTTGAGACAGCCTTCTTGCCTAACAGTTTTATGTTATTATTGATATGAGTTCAATCTGGAGTTCTGGACTGGCCAGGACCCAAAATGAATTGCTACCCCACTGTAGCTTCTAAGATTTTTCTGTGTGCTTGTATGGTTGGGAGTATGATACTGCAAAAAAAATAACTTCAGTACTGAGATGCATGACTATAGTTTTTCACTACAACATTTCTCTTGAGCAAGTAGCTGTAACTCTATGTTATGCTTTCTGTTCTCTAGAAGGTAGATAGTAATTACTTTCTTTTCAAATATGATGCTTTGCACAAGACCAAATCTCCAGTAACTTTAACTATGACTGTTTCCGTACTGGTATCTATGATCTATCACTATTGAATATATATATATATATATATATATATAAACCTAATAAAATGCATCAAGGATGGGACAGATCGACTTCTGGTGAAGGATGAGGAGATCAAGGACAGATGGAGAGAGTACTTCGACAAGCTGTTTAATGGGGAGAATGAGAGTCCTGCCCTTGAGTTGGACGACTCATTTGACGATACCAACAGACGCTTTGTGAGGAGAATTCAGGAGGCAGAGATCGGAGAGGCTTTGAAGAGGATGAAGAGAGGTAAAGCGATGGGCCCTGATGGTATCCCCATTGAGGTGTGGAGATACCTAGGCGCCAGAGCGATAGTATGGTTAACTAAGCTTTTTAACCTTATTTTTCGGTCTAACAAGATGCCTGAAGAATGGAGGAGAAGTATATTAGTACCTATCTTCAAGAACAAGGGAGATGTTCAAAGTTGTACTAACTACCGTGGGATTAAGTTGATGAGCCATACGATGAAGCTCTGGGAGAGGGTTATCGAGCGTCGCCTAAGGAGAGTGACACATGTGACCCAAAATCAGTTTGGGTTCATGCCTGGTAGGTCGACCATGGAGGCGATTTTCTTATTACGACAATTGATGGAGAGATATAGGGAGCAGAAGAAGGACTTGCACATGGTCTTTATTGACCTCGAGAAGGCATATGATAAAGTACCGAGAAATGTCATGTGGTGGGCCTTGGAAAAGCACAGTCCCAACTAAGTACGTTACCTTCATCAAGGATATGTATATGGATGTGGTGACGTTTGTCCGAACATGTGATGGCGACACCAGTGACTTTCCAATTAAAATAGGACTGCATCAGGGGTCAGCTTTGAGCCCTTATTTATTTGCTTTGGTGATGGATGAGGTCACAAGGGACATACAAGGTGATATCCCTTGGTGTATGCTCTTTGCTGATGATGTGGTGCTAGTTGACGACAGTAGGGCGGGAGTTAATAGGAAGTTAGAACTATGGAAGCACACGTTAGAGTCGAAAGGGTTCAGACTTAGTAGGACTAAGACCGAGTACATGAGGTGCGATTTCAGCGCGACTAGGCACGAGGAGGGAGACGTTAGCATCGATGGGAAAGTGGTGGCCAAGAAGGATACTTTTCGGTATTTAGGGTCGATGCTACAAAAGGATGGAGACATTGATGAAGATGTTAGGCATAGAATTTCAGCCGGCTGGTTGAAATGGCGTCAAGCTTCTGGCGTTCTCTGTGACAAAAGGGTGCCTCAGAAGATGAAAGGTAAGTTCTATAGGACGGCGTTTCGTCCGGCGATATTATACGGTGCTGAGTGTTGGCCTACAAAAAGGCGACATGTCCAGCAATTGAGTATAGCAGAGATGCGTATGTTGCGTTGGTGTTGTGGGCACACAAGGAGGGATAGAGTCCGGAACGACGATATTCGGGATAGGGTTGGGGTGGCACCAATTGAGGAGAAATTGATTCAACATCGGTTGAGATGGTTTGGACATGTCCAACGGAGGCCTCCTGAGGCGCCGGTGCGTAGTGGAGTTCTAAAGCGGGCCGATAATGTAAAGAGCGGTAGAGGTCGACCTAAACTAACTTGGGACGAGTCCGTTAAGAGAGATCTTAAGGAGTGGAATATCTCCAAGGATTTAGCTATGGACAGGAGCGCTTGGAGATTGGCAATCAACGTGCTTGAACCGTGACCTCTTTTTGTCTCGTGCCATTTATGTCTCTTTATGTGTCTCCCTGTTTCTCGTCTTTTTTGGGTTTCATCTCTAGCCTACCCCAACTTGCTTGGGACAAAAGACTATGTTGTTGTTGTTGTAATAATACTATTTTAATGTGACGAATTTAAATAGGTTAGAACATATTAGCGGCTGAAGTAGAGTTTCACAACTCAGATTTTAAATGTCTTATACTTCTTGAAGTATTAGGATTATGACCAGTTTTTTCTCACTTGTCCTTTTTTGGGATTGCAGATGTTAATCAGGAAAGAATCGTTGAGGAAGGAGGTCTCGATGCTCTGCTATCCCTTCTAGAAACATCAGAAAACACCACTATTCATCGAGTCACTGCTGGTGCTGTTGCTAACTTGGCAATGAATGGTAATTGATTCATAGTTTCCAACAAAGCACCATTCTGATTTCTCTTCGATTTGGTCGAAATGGTCCAAAAATCATTTACTAGCTCACTGCCAGGATTTCTTAATTATCATCATTTATACTGCAAAATGGTTGTCAACATGTGTATCGTAACCATTAAAGAATTCCTTTGACACGTGAATACCAAATTATTGCATTGCTAAAGAAATATTACAGATGGACACTTTCATCTATCATCATTACAGACTGAAATGTTCTATATGCATGTGAATTTGTTAAGCCTTGCATCTTCATATAAGTTCACACTTTCTTGAACTGTTTAGATGTTTTAGTTTTATATCCACTAAAGCTGAATAATCTAGTTTCAAATAGTAATTGAATCAGTAGTAAAGTTCAAAAGAATTGAATCATGTTGGAAACAATGTTTGTGCAAATTTTTGCCATCTCATGGATGGAGATTTGTTAATATGATATACTAATATTGTCTCGTTCGAACTATGGAGGGCTCTTACATGTTCTCGCTTGGTTTGGTCACTTACCACCACTAGTGTGTGATGCACACAGCTTTATAGCTTCAACTATTTAATAAGTTGTGGTAAAATTAAATCAATATTAGCCTAGTTTTTACATCCCAAGCGTTATGTATTTATGTTGACACTCGATATTGCAGGATCAAACCAGGGAGTGATTATGAATAAAGGTGGAGCTCGATTATTAGCAAATGTTGCTTCTAAAACTGATGATCCTCAAACTTTGCGGATGGTGGCTGGCGCAATTGCCAATTTATGTGGGAATGGTACAGCTTGTTGTCTTTATTTTTTCTAGTTTTTTTTTTATTGAAATTATGGTTAGATTCATATTCTGTTGGATCTAAAAGATTAGTTGCTAGAAGTGGAACATCTATTTTTTGGGGAATAAAGATATGACCTATCAAATGTGTACTTTTGCAGAAAAGCTGCACTTAATGTTGAAACAAGATGGTGGAATAAAAGCACTACTGGGAATGTTTCGCAGTGGACACACCGATGTCATAGCCCAGATAGCACGAGGAATAGCAAACTTTGCAAAATGTGAATCCCGGATGATAAGCCAAGGTTTGTGCTGCACTTCTGTAGATTGTGCCATTGAAGCGGAATACATCGAATACATCAAGTTTTCCTGATTGTTCAGTTCAATAATAGGTCACAGGAAAGGGAGGTCCCTTCTGATTGAAGATGGTGTTCTTACTTGGATGGTGGCCCATTCAACTATGTTTTCTGCTTCAACACGAAGACATATTGAGCTTGCTTTTTGCCATCTAGCTCAGAACGGTAAGTACATAGAGGATTGCTCTCGACCATTTTGCCCTGTGTAGCTCATGAATTTGGTGCACAATCGATATGTACAGTATCTTACCAAATATCACCCACAACTTTGCAGAAGACAACACTTGTGACATCATTGCTTCTGGCGGAATCAAGGAGCTGCTTCGCATAACCAGGGAGTCCCCGAGAGAAGATACACGTAACTTAGCTAAGAAGGCTTTAGATTCAAATCCTGCTTTTTTAAGAGAGATCCAATGAGTCTATGGTCAAGACAAACCTTCCGTTGTAGACTCATTCGTGATACTATGCATACGCAAACGATGTATTCCATTTTCCGAAGGTCCCACGCTGTCACGCTCATGCTCATCCAAACAGCAAAAGAAAACAGCTATGTTTGGATGAGAGTAGCCACATTCATTTCTTTTTTTTTTCCATACCGACCCTCTATTTCTTGTCCAGTGTCCACATTCTAGTCTTCGTTAGCACCGTCCGTCCGCGGCCGCCTATCTATTGTTCGTATTTGTTTGTCCGAAAATGAATGCACATCTTATTTATTCAGAGGCTAAAACTTTTAATTTTTTATTAAATATATACACAAAAATATTAATATTTATGATGTATAATAAAATCATAAAATATACTTTTATAAAAAACTTATTTAAAGATATAAATATTTAATATTATTTTTATATGACTACTAAAGATTTTTATTTCTGGAGAAGTGTAACGTGTGTGTGTGTTTTTGAGACAGCGTCTACCGCAGTGTTGATGCAGTTTCTGTTTCGAATAGAATTGTGAGAACAATACGATAATGTAAAGTTTGACGAGAGAGAATAGTATTCAAGCCACTTTTTATTGATCCTTTGATATGTATATATACATAATGCCACGTTAATGTAATGGAGGTTATGTAAACCATAAAACCAGCCATAAGAGGACATTAATCCCTATTGAAATAGAGGTTATAAGAAGGAATACATAAATGATAAGATTAATATGTATTTGTAACACTTCCCCTTGATCGAATCCTTTCTTGAGATCCATGAATGTCCTAAATCTTTCAAAAAAAACCCGTGGGGATAAAAGAAGAAATATGTATGGATATGCTACTAAAAACTCCTTTAAACCCATTGGGAAAAATAAAGAGAAAGTATAACATTTTATGATTATTGCCTTATTGTAAACTATTATGAGAAAACCTTTTGAGGAGAAAACTCAACATAGTTTGGAGGTCAATTTATGTCTTTGATATTCCTTCTAAGAACCCATGTGAGGAAAAATGAGGAAACTTCACCAAGTTTTTGCATCTTCTACTGTTGGAATATTAGTCTTTATAGATAATGGTTGGTGAATCGACGACACCAATACCACAAGACTGTTGTATATGGTTGATCATTTTGCGAAGCCATACGCATTCAAGTGAAGCCTCTTATAGTGCAACTATCTCAGAATGATTTGTAGATGTAGTCACCAAAGTTTGTTTGGACGATTTCCATGAAATGGTTGTTCCATTGTGTAAAAACACAAAGCCTGTTTGTGATCTGCCATTATAGGGATCAGATAAATATCTAGCATCGGTGTATCCAATAATGTCAGAATTTGGACTTCTTTTGTAGAAGAGTCCAAGATCTCTCGTGCCATTTAAATATCTGAGGATACATTTTACTTCCGTCCATTGACGTTTGGTAGGAGCAGCGCTATGTCGGGCTAGCAAGTTCACTGCAAATGCAATATCAGGTCTGGTGCAATTTGCAAGATACATGAGAGCTCCGATGACACTAAGATATGAAACTTGAGGTCCCAAAATATCTTCTTCTTCGTCCTGTGGTCTGAATTGGTTAGTCTCCATTTCTAAAGACCGAACAACCATAGGAGTTTTGTTGGGATATGATTTGTCCATATTGAATTTCTCCAATACCTTTTGGATATAGGCAGATTGATACACAAAAATTACAGTTGGAAGGTGCTCAAGCTGTAAACCTAAGCAAAATTTGGTTTTACCCAAATCCTTCACTTTGATTTCCGTCTTTAGATGATTACGTGCTTCATCAATATCTTGTTGGTTGCCAATGATATTCAAATCATCAACATACACTGATATAATACAAAAAGCCTGTTTGTGACATTTTGATGAAGACACAAGAACAATCATCATTGTTAGAGTATCCCTTCCGTAAAAGGTATTCACTAAGTCGGTTGTACCACATTCTTCCCGACTGCTTTAAGTCATAGAGTCACTTTTGAAGCTTTACACAATATATGTTGCGACTTGCGTTTTGATTCGGTATAGAGATTCCGTCTGGAACCTTCATATATATGTCTGAATCGAGTGACCCATAAAGATATGCAGTCACTAAGTCCATCAACTGCATAGATAGACAACTTTGTACGGCCAGAGATATAAGATGTCAGAATATTATTCCACTCATAACTGGAGAATATGTTTCATTGAAATCAATGCTGGGTCTCTGCGTGAACCCTTGTGCTACAAGCATCGCTTTGTATCTCACCACCTCATTATTCTCATTCCATTTTCGGATGAAAACCCATTTGAATCCCACAGGAAAAACTTTTGGAGGTGTAGGTATTGCTTGAGAGAATACATTCCTTTTTTAGAGCGAAGCAATTTCTGCTTGGATTGCCTCTTTCCATTGATTCTAGTCCGAGCGCGATCTGCACTCTGCCATGGTCTTAGGATCTGGATCGTTTTGGACGAGTTCTACAATCATTACGGAGAAATAAATGTCGACAATTGTAGTCTTTTAATCATATGATTCTCTAGACTCGAGATAATTGATGGAAATTTTGTGTACCCTTTCAGATGCATCATCATTTCCCAAAATGGTTGCATCAGGGCATCCCAATGTCCCAATATCAGTAATTGAGTGCACTGTTGATGTGGGATGTGAAGGTTGAACCTCCACAGGGTGTTTCTCAATATGGTTTTGAGTTGCATTTACTGTTTTGGAAGATTTGGTCTTCCTTTTCTTTTGCTTGCTAGAAGCTGCATATGTGGAAATTGTCGTACATCTCCCCCTCTTACAAGGGAACTGAGTAGTTTTATTTGGTACCTCTACTCTTGCAGGCGTATTTCTTGCAGGATTATAGGATTTTGTAACACCCTTGTAATTAGTAAATGCATCTGGCGTGTTATTTGCAATGTGTTGCAAATTGATTAATTTTTGAACTTGAAGTTCAGATTCTGAAGTACGTGGATCATTGTTGGAGATGGCTGTAACAGAACCGACCAATTATATGAAATTAAGTAAGAAAATCACCCGTTGAAGCCGATAATTTAGCAAACTTGAACCCGTATTACTTGGTAGTCTGTGAAACAACGAAGGATTTCAAACCAACCAACATACAAACCAAGATCGTACAAGTTTAGCAGCCACAGTCACATATTACATAAAGTTCGCAACATCAGTTGAATACATCGGAGTTTAGAACATAAAGTTATTACAAATCAAGTTCATAGTAAGGTAGCGAAAGCAAATAGTTTTAAAACCACACGCACACGTTTAGTCAAGATACAGTGCTAGGAGATAGTCATTTCCAACAAAAGCATCAGATAAGATATACGGAGCGACCATTGCCCTTGGTCCTAGTTGTCGCCCATCACAGGGTATAGGCAGTTGATGCAATAACCGTAGTACATCTGACCATCTGCAACAACAATGGGAACAACGCCCTGAGTACAAGAAAGTACTCAGCTAGACTTACCCATCTTAAACTAAAAATAAAGTGACACCAAGGAGTATGCAAGGCTTTCTTTTAGTGGACTAGCTGACTCATTTGTGAAAGAGCAATAATTTAACATAATGAACCATTTAAGTACTTTGCATCATCTTTATTATAACCTATCAAGCTAGGTAAGCACCTATACTATAGTAATCACTTGATTAACCAATAACATCCAGTTACCAACTTAGGTTTAGTATTCCTAACACCATCCATATAACCATCAGTGTTCCATTATCATTACTACGATGTCGTAACTTGAGTCAAGTGCTCACTATCCAGGAGCGATGACGATTCGAATCGATTCCTAACTAGCTGGTGATTTATTCTTCACACAAACCACACTCACCGATCAAGTGAGCTACAGATCACCAATGACACTTTTCGGGTAAACGTTGCGGGATAGCAATCATGGACCGCAATACCTAGGGACCGCTCGACAGCCAGGATGCACCTTGGGCTCACTCTTCGTGTCCCCGTCTTACCTCCTTCGGCACCGGTCTACCAACCCGAGTCTATCCCGGCCTAAATAGTGTCATGAGCTTTGCGGTCGAAAGGTACTTTATTCGGCCAGCTAAATGTGAGGCATGCGTTCAACATGACAAGAGAGACGAGCAATGATCGGTCCTTAACCGACACAGACAGAAAACTAATAGCACCCCAGAACCCTTTCTAGTTGCCTCCAACTTTTCCGTCTGGTCTCTAATTATCCATCAACACATGGTTATTTCCAGGATATCATCCATTTCATAGCTAAAGTATTCCAGTAACCACCTATAATTACAGGTGACCAAAAATCACTGATCGCTACCGGTCTAAGCAGGGCTAAGCAGTATTTGATCTTAAACCTATCAGGGTAAGAATATCATAAGGTAAGCAAGGATAGTAATCAATGCATCAAAGGTTTCACCCAACTCCTATAACTTAATGCAACAATATATAAAACTCATATATATAAAGAATTGCTTTTATAAAGTAGGAGACTTAGAATGTTCCGAGGCTTTGCCTTGCTCAAAGGAACTAGGTTGATGATCTATGCACTCGAGCAAGTCCTCTCCTTGCTCCTCTTCCTCTAGCACCTCCTGTGCATAGATTTCCTATGGGTCGGCCCCGGCCTGTTCCTCTTGCACTGCTACTGGCACTTCCTCCTGTGATCCTGTATGATGCAATTGTATAAGTAAATATGCAAACGGTGCATCGGATACGATGGCATGTGATGATCATGATGGCATGATGTGTAGATGAACACATTGAGACTTTATTGGATATCATGGAGGTAAAACCTTTCTACAAGGTAGTCAACATCATCCAAGGATAGTTACTACGAATACATGTCATCTTGCATTCTCTCCTACCACTAACCCCCGTTACTTTTCCGCTAACTAACATATAGCCCTAACATAAGTGCTACTACACTTTATCAATACAACCATACTAATATGCCAAGGGACATCAGCAAGGGATTTGATGCATCAAGATACACCAAAGCTTTAACATTAAACTAATCATGGAATAAGAATTCTATTTTATTTCACTTTTAAACTAGGGTTACAACAACAACATATATTTTTGGTGCATAGAAAAATCCATAAAAAATACAGTAGCATAGTCATACCATAAGTAGCCTACTATAAAATTTTCATGAGAATTGGATAAGTAAAACTTCCTACACAAAAATGACAAGCTAGGGGGTATAAATGAACATGACAATACTTTGTACTATGAAAAGTATCAAACAATAGATTTAGTATTTTTCCCATATTCTACATAGTAAACAACCACTTTAAAAAATTATCATATGCATGTTTTATACTAATTTTTCTCTCTAGCAAAAATAACAAAAATCAGTTAATAAAGGCACTTGAACTAGACATCAATATTTTTCTACAGAACATGCATGGCATATATTTTTCATGCAAAGCACATCACAAAATAAGACTAACAAAATTGGAACAATATTTTTCTGATGAATATGTGATTTACTATACATTTTCTAAGAAAACAACAATTACAAGAATTAAATAAAACCCTATATAAAAGTATCACAAATTCGACATGCAACATTTTTATCCTATAGATCTACTCATAAGAAAGCTAACAAAACTTGTTTCATATTTTTCTGAGCCCTATTTATTTAGTTATGAATTAAACAAGTATTAATACAGATTCTGAAAAATCATTTTCTATATTTCCCTTTCAAAAATCGATCTGGAAATGCTAGGTACACCCGAAGATGTACCCAGCCCCAGCCCCACGTGACTGACAGTGGGACCCAATGTCCCACATGTCACACACACGCACATAGGGGAATCACCGGTGGAGAGATCTCGTCGCCGGCGAGGTCTTTGGTCCAACCGCCACCACCTACACCTTCCCTACGCAAACGCGAGTTGGATGTGCAGGCTAAACGAGCCGGGGGAGCACCGGTATGGGCTCACCGGTGGCGATGGCGGAGCGGCCGCGCGGCTCAACGACGACCGGCTGCTGCAGGCCATGCCGGAGGGGAAGAAGGTGCGCATGCGCTGCGTGAGACGAAGGCGAACCTAAAGCGCTAGGTATGCAAGAGAAAGAAGGGGACGAGAGGGCTCGCCGGCATAGGCTGAGAGCTCGGTAGAGCCTAGCCATGGCGCGGCGGCGCGGTGAGCCAATTTGGCTCCTCACCTCCGCGATAATGGCTACTGGAGGGTGCCCGGGGTGGTGAGGCTCGAGGCAGAGCCAGAGCCATGGGGTATTGGGCTCTAGTGGAGCAACGAGGGCGCTCGACAGCGGCGAGCGACGGCGGGGTGCTTGCGGTGGTGCTGCGAACACGAAGAGGAAGAGGAGGGAAATGGAGAGCTAAACGAGGGGGCAGCGGCTCAGCGCGGGGTGATAGCGCGTCGCGGCTGCAGCGGGGCCCGCGGGAGCGCCACCCGGCCGACGTCGCCGACGTATGGTCGCCACGTGGCGGCCGTGGCCTGAGCGCGATCGGGATGGCTAGCGTCCGCGCACGGGATAGGGAGGCGGGTGCGGGGCAGGCGCATAGCTGGGCCGAGCTGGCTTCGGTAGCTGAGCCGAATATGTGGACGACGGCCCGATAAAGAAAGAAAATTCATTTTCTTTTTGTTTTCAAATACACAGCCTCATTTTTCTCTATTTTGAGCAATTAAAAAGCATTTTCTCAAATTGGTCCAAAAACAAAAGTTGTTTAGAATTTCAAACTCTAGAACTTTGCTTTAGGGTAAAATTTGAAATTCCAAATAGTTTTTGAAATAAAACTTCAAGGTTCATTTTAATTCAAACACTCATTTTTCTAAATTATTTTTAAAAGCAAATTTTGAGAAACTTTTGAATACAAAACTTGCTCCAAATTTCATGCTAAACATTTCTAAATTATTTGCACTACCAAACAAGCTCATTTATTGACTTAATCAAGCACACTCATGGCATAATTTTATTTAAACAAGCAATTGCAACATCCATGTTTCGAAGTTATGTTTCACATGTTTCAAACCACTGTTTCATTTATATCACATGTGATTATGAATGCAAGATGATGCTCATGCTCATAATTTGCAGTGCCTAATGCATGCTTAACACTAGCGGTGTTACAATGGCTATGCCATCCCAGTTAATTTTCTAGCATTGTTTATGTGGTATAATGTCTCCCCCAATGCTAGGAAGTGATCTTTGTCGAATATACAATCAGCGTATCGGGCCGTAAATAGATCTCCTGTAAGAGGCTCTAAATATCTTATGATAGACGGTGATTGATATCCCACATAGATCCCCAATTTTATGTGGGGGCCTATAGTTATACGCTGCGGTAGTGAAATCAGTATGTATGTAGCGCAACCGAATTTTCGCAGATGGGAAATGCTTGGAGGATTTCGATGTACTAGTTGCAATGGGGAGTTTGTATGATATGCAGTTGGGCGCAATTGAATTAAGTCAGCAGCGTGTAAAACTGTGTGACCTCAACATGATGTTGGTAGATTGCAATTCTGTAATAATGGTCTTGCAATAAGTTTGATTCTCTTGATGAGAGATTCTGCTAACCCATTCTAAGTGTGGACATATGGAACAGAGTGTTGAACTTGAATTTCTAAGGCCATACAATAGTCGTTGAAGGCACAAGAGGAAAATTCAGTGGCATTATCCATTCGAATTGACTGGATTTGATGTTCAGGGTATTGCGCTTTTAGTTTGATAACTTGAGCTATTATTTTTGCAAATGCATGGTTTCGTGTGGAGAGAAAGCATACATGAGACCATCGTGTGGATGCGTCTATCAAAACCATGAAATATCTGGATGGTCCAGATAACGGTTGGATAGGACCACATATGTCACCTTGAATGCGTTCAAGAAACTTGAGCGGTTCGGCTCGAATTTTGAGGTAAGAGGGTCTCAAAATTAATTTTCCAGTGGCACATGCGGTGCACACATAATCATATCACAGCAAAACCCGTATGGTTGTTCAGTCTTTAGAAATGGAGACTGACCAATTCAGACCACGGGATGAAGAAGATATTTTGGGACCTCAAGTTCCATATCTTAGTGCCATCGGAGCTCTCATGTATCTTGCAAATTGCACAATGCCTGATATTGCATTTGCAGTGAACTTGCTAGCTGGACGTAGCGCTGCTCCTACCAAACATCAATGGACGGAAGTAAAATGTATCCTTAGATATTTAAATGGCACGAGAGATCTTGGACTCTTCTACAAAAGAGGTCCAAATTCTGACATTATTGGATACACCGATGCTGGATATTTATCTGATCCCTATAACGGCAGATCACAAACAGGCTTTGTGTTTTTACACAATGGAACAACCATTTCATGGAAATCGTCCAAACAAACTTTGGTGACTACATCTACAAATCATTCTGAGATAGTTGCACTATAAGAGGCTTCACTTGAATGTGTATGGCTTCACAGAATGATCAACCATATACAACAGCCTTGTGGTATTGGTGTCGTCGATTCACCAACCATTATCTATAAAGATAATGTGGCTTGTGTTACACAGATGGATAAAGGATATATCAAAAGCAATATTACCAAGCATATTTCTTCTAAATTGTTCTATCCTCATGAATTACAATAAGAGGGAGAAATCAATATCTTATCAACCAAATCCTATGATAACCTCGCTGATTTATTCACTAAGTCCCTACCAGCTTCTTCATTTGAAAAATGTGTCAAAGGAATTGGTATGCGTCGACTTAGGGATTTGCAAGATTCAGGGGGAGAAATCTCCTAGATATTACTTTGTCTAACACATCATATCACACTCTTTTCTTTCATGAGTTTTTCCTCTCCAAGTTTCTCAATGAAAGTTTTTAATGAGACGATAATAACATAAGTATATGTCATATTCCTCATTTTTCCCCACATGGGTTCTTAGAAGGAATATCAAAGACATAAATTGACCTCCAAACTATGTTGAGTTTTCTCCTCAAAAGGTTTTCTCATAATAGTTTACAATGAGGCAATAATCATAAAATGCTATACTTTCTCCTTATTTTTCCCACTGGGCTTAAATGAGTTTTTAGTGACATATCCATACATATTTCTTCTTTTTTCCTCATAGGGTTTCTGAAAGATTTAGGACATTCATGGATCTCAAGAAAGGATTCGATCAAGGGGGAGTGTTTCAAATATATACTAATCTCATCCTTTATGTATTCCTTCTTGTAACCTCTATTTCAATAGGGATTAACATCCTCTTATGACTGATTTTATGGTTTACATAACCTCCATTACATTGATGTGGCATTGTGTATCTATACATATCAAAGGATCAATGAAAAGTGGTTTGGACACTATTCTCTCTTGTCAAACTTTATATTCTCGTATTGTTCACACAATTCTACTCGAAACACGTTATCAGCATGTGGCTCATCGCTTCTTCTTCTGTGCGGAAGAAAGCACCGTTCATCGAGGTAGGATGCTGCCACCACCCATGCCTTTGGCTTATCTCATCCTACAAGCTATCATGCTGCAATTTCATCATGCCCTCCTATGTGGGTATAATCTTTCACATCCTCTTGTTCAAAGCGATCTCCTGTGGATGATCTCTTACCTCATTGGGGATCAATGCGATGATGCCCACATGGCTGAACAAGAGGACCGTGTCCTCCACACGAGGCATGCCCCATGAACCCAGACTTCGACGTCGCGGCGAGGACACCTACGCCTCCTTCTCCATCGCGGACTCCACCGACGACGATGGCAGCACGCATGTCCGCCCCGTCGCGTCTCATGGCATACACCGGCGTTGATCCGATGCCTGCTGCACCACCCCCATCACCGGCATCGCCAGAACACGTTGACGACATCACTGCACCTCCTCCCTGCATCATCAGCACGTGGATTCGTGTTCCTCATGGACCGTCGGCTCGCCGGCTCGCGAATGGAGACAGTGCGGGCTTCCTCCCCTCCACAGAGGGTGAGGGCCGCGCTCCTCTCGCCTGAGTATCACGTGGGGAAGAGGGGGAGGAGGGAGGTCGGGCCATAGCCGGACCGGCCGAGCAGCGCCCTAGCCATGTTCACGGTCTGATGCTGCTGTCACGCAAAACGCGATTACCTTTATATATTTTTAATTTCTCATATCAATTTACTTTTTCATAGTATTGTAATGATTAAGCTTTCAGCTTAACCTTGGAATATAAATAAAGAGTGCACCCTCATGGTGGTTACTTTTATTCCATTGCAATTTCATTTCCTTTTCAATTCAAGTTTCACTTGACTATTTTCAATCCACGATTTTTTTATTTCATTATTACATTCATGTCTAAGTTTTATTAACTCGTTAATTTAATCTATGGCAACACACAATTGTAGGAATCATGACAAACCGAGAGTTCGACCAACTCACTCTTGATGGCTCCAACTTCCCTACATGGGCGCTGGACCTAAAAGTGAGTCCATCGTTGCACGGACTGTATTCGGCCATTTTAGCTCCCCAAGAGGGTGTAGCTCCTTTAGCCGATAATTTCAAGTATAATGCCTTATTCATCATAAGGAACCACATTGAGATTTGAATGGATGTGGTTCCTTATGCTCTCTGGGAGGCTCTTCAACAGCGGTATGAACAGCAAAAGACAGTTCTTTTACCTGAGGCTACCCATGAATGGAATCACCTCCGCATACAGGATTTCAAAACTATAGGAGAATTCAATCATGTTGTGCATAAAATTAGCTCTAAGCTAAGATCATATGAGCGGGATGTATGGTAGACAGTGTCTTCTCAATTTTCTTCGCATCAGATGGTTCCTTCTCACAAAATCTCAACTTAGAGCTAATTTTATGCACAACATGATTGAATTCTCCTATAGTTTTGAAATCCTGTATGCAGAGGTGATTCCATTCATAGGCAGCCTCAGGTAAAAGGACTGTCTTTTTCTATTCATACTGCTGTGAGCCTCCTAGAGAGCATAAGGAACCACATCCATCCAGATCTCAATGTGGTTCCATATGATGAATAAGGCATTATACTTGAAATTATCGGTCAAAGGAGCTACACCCTCTTGGGGAGGTGAAATGGCCGAATACAGTCCGCGCAATGATAGACTCACTTTTAGGTCTAGCACCCATGTAGGGAAGTTGGAGCCATCGAAAGCGAGTTGGTCGAACTCTCGGTTTGTCATGATTCCTACAACTGCGTGTTTCCATAGATTAAATTAATGAGTTAATAAATCTTAGGCATGAATGTAATAATGAAATAAAAAAATTCGCGGATTGAAAATAGTCAAGTGAAACTTGAATTGAAAAGGAAATGAAATTGCAATGGAATAAAAGTAACCACCATGAGGGTGCACTCTTTATATGTATTCCAAGGTTAAGCTGAAAGCTTAATCGTTATAATACTATGAAATAGTAAATTGATATGAGAAATTAAAAATATATAAAGGTAATCATGTTTTGCGCGACGGCCAGCGTCAGACCGCGAACGCGGCCAGGGCACTGCTCGGCTGGTCTGACTGTGGCCCGACCATAGTTTTTGAGGCGCCGCGGCGAGGCACCGCGCCAGACCCCCTTCACAACGCCTAGGCGTTTGTGGCGGACGCCTAGGCAATGCCATACGCACATTGTAAGGCACTGTAATATAGAATTTTATATACTACTGTAGCATATACATACCTCGTTTATTGCCAATTCTTGAGCCCAGGTTCCTTCCTTTCCTTTCCAAAAACTCTTCTCCCATGTAGCATCCATCCCCCTTGGAAGGAAATTGCATAACAATTATAGAATGTAGCAACCAAACAAGTTATTAGTTGCTGAGAATTAAATAGGAAACAATACAAAAGAGTCAAGATAACAAATTAGCAAGCATTAGTACATGCATGAGCATTACAAATGACATCATAATGTCTCAAATAGTCCACGAACTTAGAGTCTTAGACTGAAGTACTGAACTCTAAAGCATACTAATAAAGTCAACTACACCAAAGCCATACAACAGGAGTGCAGGACAACACAAAAGTACAGCTAGGGTGCAGGACACAAAATAATCCATCAGCAAAGAGTGCAAATATCTGTTTCAGCACTCAAAATCCATCATCAAACTCATCAGGATCAGCAGCCTTGTCTTCTTCAGTAGCAGGAACATTGCCATCTTCTTCATAATCACTCACTTCCGCATCATCATGTGGGTCTTCAACTTCAACTTCATCTTCCTCTTCTTCTCCATCTCCATCTTCAGTAGCAGCAGGAACATTTCTTGAACGACTATAATATCGAGTAGGAGCAGCTCTCCTAGGAAGATTACGACCTTGCAGCGCCTATGATGCACCGGTGGCTTCATCAACATGTAGCCATGTGAGCTCATCAACAGCATATACCCTCGAGCACTCGAAATATGCACATGTAATGAATCAGCCCATTCATTGTCCCAATCGAACTCCTCAATGACCAAAGGGTCATATTTCTTGTCTGCCTTCTCACGCATAAGCTGAAACCTTGTTCTCATCTTCCGATTATATGAAACAAAGACAATATCATTCAATGTCTTGTGCAGCAACATATTCTTTCTCTTTGTATGCATCTACTAATAAAAAATCAGATGGGAAGCAAAACAAAAAATCAGATTGTATGCATCTAAATAAAAATTTAATCACAAGGATACTCACATGATTGAAGATACTCCAACATCTCTCACAACCTGATAATGATGCACAAAGACTAACTATACGCTTAGCAAGTCTTTGTAGTTCAATGGCTCGGCCACCATAAGAATGCCACCAATCAACTAGATGCAAAGTACAACACATATTAGGAGTTTGGAATGCAATTAAGTTGCTAAAATTTGCAAGTTGAGATTAACAACACATACGAGACTCATTTTGTCATAGCTTTCCTTTGCCATTTTGTTTGAGAAAGCATCTCCACGTTGCTCTTCATACTCAATGGCCTGCCTATTGATCTTCATTTGTGTTTCCACATTTGGTATCATTCTTCCAAGCACTTCAATAAAACAACCTCTTAGCTACCCAATAGTGGCATCGTCATTAGCTTTTACAATAGGAAAAAATTTTCCTAGGTTCAAATAAAGAGCAGCCCCATACAGTGGATGCTCCATTTGGTTCACCCAACGCTTCTCAATAATTTCCATGATTTTCTTGAGCAAGCCTTGCTTGGTTGATATATTGAAGCTTTGCTTTATCCTCTCTGTTGCATGATTCATTAGAGTTGTGACCTCTGGCATTGCAGGCTTCTCATCACCATCAATAGCCCTCAAAATAATTAAGAGTGGGGCTGAAGCTCTTAGGCAATCTTCTACTAAGTTCCAAAACTCAGTAGATAGCACAGTGCCTTGCACTTGTTAGCCTGCTGTAGTTTTACACAAGTTGTTCCAGTCCATGCTTCACTAACAAACAAGCTCTTCAAGGCATCCTTGTTCTTGTACAAACTCTTCATTGTCAGAAATGATGTGGCAAATCGAGTCTTTGTTGCCCTAACAAGATCAGTCCCACTTGTTTGAGCCCTCATTGCACTAAGAAGCCTCCCATGCCAATAAATGAATATGGTAACACGCCTAGCACGTGCAATAGGTTTCTTGAATGCCTTCAAGTTCCCGATTTCTTCCAACATCAGATCCAAGCAATGTGCAGCACAAGGACTCCAAAACAGTGTGGGAATCCTATCCATCAAGATCTTACCAGCAGCCTTGTAGTTAGCGCCATTGTCGGTCACAACTTGAACAACATTGTCCTTTCCAATGTCCTCAATCTTCTCCTGTAACAAATCAGCTAACATTGTTGCACTATGAACTTGACTTGATGCATCAACTGACTCCAGAAAGTACGTTCCCTCAGAGTTGTTCACAAGGAAATTAATCAAGTGGCGCCCTCTCATATCAATCCACCCATCTGACATTAGTGTACAACCATATTGCTTCTAGGCCAGCTCATGATCCTTCCTCATAGCACTTATCACCTTAACACATTCTTTAAGTAAAGGTTCACCAAGCTTCTGGTTAGTTGGAGGCTTGTACCCTGAACCATATTGGGTTGTTGCCTCACAAACAATCTCAAATTGCCTTGAATTTGCTGCATTAAAGGATACGCCACACTCCATGAACCATAGTGCCCATTGCATATCCACATATTGTTTGTCCTCCTTAGTCTTTGTGCTGGACTCAATGGTGGGTTGAAAGTCCTTTGCACGCCTTTCATCTACTATCTGTTCAGGTGTTCTTCTCATCATGCCAACAACTGACTTTGTTGTCTTTGGTGTCTTTGGTGTTGAATTGACACTACTAGGTCTTAAAGCCTTGAATTGATAGATATCATGCCTTTTCTTGGCTGCTGTCCTAGAACTTGGCTTTTTTGTAGCCATTTTTGATGTTGCATTTGCTGCTGCTGCTTGTACATCTGCTGCTGCTACGTCCACAACTTCATCTTCTGGTTCCCCATCCTCCTCCTCAACACCATCCAAGAACAAAGGCCTTCTTCTCTTCTTTTACAAGTAAGCTTCCATCTCTTTCCTGATTTCAGTGCTGACTTTAGGATAAAGGATAATATCACCATATCCACTAGCCAAATGTTGCTTGAACCTCTTTATGCCTCCTGAAGCCTCATGTCCACACAGGATACATGTCACCCAGTCTCTCCTAGCAGGGTCCTGCTAGTAGGCATATTTCCAGCCTGGATCATCGGGCTTTGCTTTCCTTGCTGGATCAGTCTTGGGATCATAATTAGGTGCTTCAATTGAGCTTGCCATGTTGCTGGATGCTACATAATAGAAAACAACAACATTAGGAAAGGGCAAATTTGCATAGGTAAGGGAGCACTACTAATCAGTAAGTAACAAATATATCAAAGCGAATGCCTTCTGCTCTGTCCTTTCTGCTCTGTGTTTTGTAAAAGTGTATACACTAAAGAAAGAACACAAGCAGACTACATTATACTAATAAAAGAAAGACAGCAGTGTATGTGGCAGTCACAAAGTTTTGGGCAGTCATACAATATTCAGTATTGCAGTGCACAAGTAGACATTATCATACAATATTTAGAGCAAAGGGCACGCAACACGAGCAAAAGCAGAGCACAAGGCATAGGCATACAATATTCAGAGTAAAAGTGGAGCACGAGGCATACAATATTCACTCAAATCAAAAGCAGATCATGAGGAATACAATATTCAGAGCAAAAGCAGAGCACGATGGCACGAGGCATACTATATTCTCAAAAGCAGGGTACACGCCTGGGAGATTTGGCCTTTGGGAGACCAGTAGAGAGGAGAGAGGAGGCAGGGGACATACCAGGCGGAGGCGCGGGTGGGTGAGCAGCTGTGGATGGGCGGACGGCCGATGGAGGCGGAGACTCGAAGCGGACGAGCAGGTGCGGACTGCACAGACTCGACGCAGACGAGCGGACTATGACTGTGGCTCACTGCAGGTTCGGAGGTCAGGCGAAGATGCAGGGTCGGCTCCGCACCAGGGGCGACCGGCCGGTGGACGAGGAGAAGCCAAGCGGAGCTTGAGGTCCGCCTGCCGCCTCTCTTTTCCTCTCCCCCTGGCCTCACTTGTGGTCGCGGTGAATGGCACGCGCGCGGTAAATTTCCCGCGTCCGCGACCTATCTACTTCTCCCACGGTCGATTTCCTGCGCTTTCCCCTTCACTCGGTCGATTTCCCGTGGGCGCGGTCAATTTCCCGCGCCTTCCCCTTCGCTCGGTCGTTTTCCCGCAGGCGCGGTCGATTTCCTACGCTTTCCCCTTCACTCAGTCGATTTCCCATGGGCGCGGTCAATTTCCCGCGCCTTCCCCTTCGCTCGGTCGTTTTCCCGCAGGCGCGGTTGATTTCCCGTGGGGCCGCGGTGATTTTGGCGACCTTCCCCTGCGATTTGGGTTTAGGCGTCTGCGGCGTGGCTCTTGGCGTCCGCCCGATGCCATATGACTCCTAGGCGACGCCTAATCCGATTAGGCGGACGCCATACCTGTGCAGGCCGTGACGCCAGTGATGCCCAGGCACTCTAGCACACCTCGTCGCCTAGGCGACGCCTCAAAAACTATGGGCCCGACCTCTCCCTCTCCCTCTTCCCCATGTGATACTTAGGCGAGAGGAGTGCGGCCCTCACCCTCTGTGGAGGGGAGGAAGCCCGCAGTGTCTCCATTCGCGAGCCAGTGAGCCGACGGTCCATGAGGAACACGAATCCATGTGCGGATGATGCAAGAAGGAGGTGTAGCGACGTTGTCGACGCATTCCGGCGTTGCCGATGATGGGGGTGGTGCAGCAGGCGTTGGATCAACGCTGGCGTATGCCATGAGATGCGACAGGACGGACATGCGTGCTGCCATCATCGTCGGTGGAGTCCGCGGTGGAGAAGGAGGCGTAGGTGTCCTCGCCGTGGCGTCGAAGTCTAGGTTCATGGGGCATGCCTCGTGTGGAGGACACGGGGTGTAGCCATGCATGGGACATGACGCCGGTGCCGACATTGGAGATGCGGGTCCTTATGTTGGCGGCGTAGCCGCTTCCGGCATCTCCTCTTGTTCAGCCATGTGGGCGTCATCGCGTTGATCCCCGATGAGGTAAGAGATCATCCGCAGGAGATCGCTTTGAACAAGAGGATGTGAAAGATCATACCCACATAGGAGGGCATGATGAAATTGTAGCATGACAACTTGTAGGATGAGATAAGCCAAAGGCATGGGCGGTGGCGGCATCCTACCTCGATGAACATTGCTTTCTTTCCCACGGAAGAAGAAGCGATGAGCCACGTGCTGATAACGTGTTTCGAGTAGAATTGTGAGAACAATACAAAAATGTAAAGTTTGACAAGAGAGAATAGTGTCCAAGCCACTTTTTATTGAACCTTTGATATGTATATATACACAATGCCACATCAATGTAATGGAGGTTATGTAAACCATAAAACCAGTCATAAGAGGACATTAATCCCTGTTGAAATAGAGGTTACAACAAGAATTACGTAAAGGATGAGATTAATATGTATTTGTTACAGTTCCTATTTATCGTCCGTCCGCTGTCAGTGCGTTAGCCGCAGGGCGACCCGAGTACGCCCGACAGCGCAAGAAGAAAGGAAGCAACATGAAACAGTGACAAATACGTACAGACGAGTATATATATCATCGAATCTACCATGAAATCTTTGAAACTGCATTAGTCTGGTACGTACAGTTGGTATTACCTGCCACTGGAGTACTCAAACTAGCAGTGCCCATCCCACCAGTCAAACTGCAGAAACACAAAAGGTTGACGCGTCCATTGAGTAAGATACAAAGACACACAAAAGGGTAAATCTACTATAACAAAATTTAATTCAAGTTTCTTATGAAGCCAATCGTTGAAATTTGCATCAAACTGGTAAGGGTATTGTAACAAGTTTCCCCTCATATGTCAAGTTCAAACATCATTAATTCACCATCCTGAAATTTGCAGTTAGTGCAACTGGCACTAAATACTAGAACCACTGTAAACAGAATATTTCAGCCAAACCACTTTACACCAAAGAACTGGAGGAGGTCCATGGAGAATGACCTTGATAAGCTAGATATATATGGAAACAACATTGCTGTAGTGGTGGTTGAATCCTGACGATAATATAGTAGAGGTCAATAATGAGAGATTTGGGTACAAATGATGGCACTGGTACAAGCAAGCAAGATAATGGAATTCTAAATGAAATGAAGGCTTTGCGGTGCCACAAAAAATCAAATTATGGAGGAATAGTCCATTCAGCACCTCAGTAACCAAATGTGCAGCTCCGCCACCAATTAATTAACAAATAAATAAATATACTCCAAATAATGGAACTATACTAAATATTTTTTAAGAGTTATACTTATCAAAATGTCAGGATGATTATTATGCAATCAACTAAAAAAAGGTATCTGTTTGTAATGCCACTGCGGTCCAATTTCTGCATTAGAAGAGCTCTGGAACTGGTATTCAGTGCCTGCAGGGACCACACATCAAACATAATGCTATAGATAATATGTACGAACACCTATTTTTGTATAAGACTAAGTAGGCTCGTTTTAAAGAGTCATGAAAAGACCTAAAGGACTTGGGTACACTTTTTATGTATGTAAAACCAAAAGAGAGTCTGCTTGGAATGTTAGCTTTACAAAGGAATGCAACTCCCGATTCTTAATGCTTAGCTATTCTGATAGTGTCAACATTGAATGACATAATAGCATGCAAACAAAAACATACTGTTGGAGTATGTATTAAGCCCATAAGGCTAAGGCCCATGAGGCCCATGTATGGAACCTATATAGCTACCCCTCTAGGGTTAGGCCTAATCAATAGAGTCTAAAGTTCCAACATGGTAATCAGAGCTTAGGTTAGGGTTAGGGTTCCAGCCGCCACCAGCAGCCATGGCAGAGCCGTCGGCGCCGCCACCGCCTGGCCAGCCGTCGCCGCCCTTCTCCCTCTTCTCTACCTCCCTCCACCCCTCCTCCTCCCCCTCCTGCCATCAGCAGCTGCCGTATCCGCCCGGTTTTGGCGCCGCCGCCGCGAACCGCGCCATCGCCGCCACCTCTGGGGCTGAGCGCGCAGCCGCCACCATGCGCGCGCGGGAGGACGCCGTCGCCGCAGCGGCCCGCTCTGCCGCCGTCGCGAGCGCGCGGGAGGAAGCTGCCGCCGCCGCCTCCAGGGAGATCGCCGCCGTCTTGACGGCGGCCGGCCTGGACGCGGAAGGGGCCGATCTGGCCCTCATGGCCGCGCAGGCGGCCGCCGGTGCTGCCACCGCAGCCATTGGCCGCCGCGCCGCCTCCCTGACCACCGATCTGGCTGCGGAGGAGGCTTTCTCGGAGGAGACCGCCGCAGCAGCTGCCACCGCCACCGCCAGGGCCGCCCTCAGGGAGGAGGAGCCGCCTGCGGCCACGGCTGGAGCGACCCTGCTCGCTGCGGCCCAGGCAGCCGCTGCTCGGGCAGCCCAGGCCGCCGACGCCGAAGTTGCCGCTGCCCGGGAGGCTGCAGCCGCCGCCATGGCGGCTACTGCAGCCCGCACTACCGCCGCTCGGGCCCTCACAACCCCCGGTCTGGGGATGTACCAGGCCAGCCCACCTCCTGGAGCCCCTGGATCCGCCTTCTCCAACGCCCTCACCGCTGCCCGGACCGCCCTCGTCGCCCGGCAGGCCCGCGTGCAGGCAGCAGCCGCCGCCTTGGAGCGCGAGCGTGAGGCGGCCGACGCCCTGGGACGCCAGGTTGCTGAGGCGGAGCACTTCCTTGGCGCTCCTGCCTCCCACGACGCCGGGGACGTCTCCACTGGCTCGATGGCCCACCGCGTGCCCCACAACACGGCCCTCTGGCACGACCCAGCCGATCCTGCGGTTGTGCAGCTCCACTATCAGGCCGGGGGCGTCCAGAACATCAAGCTCCTCGTCCCGGTCGTCCTCGAGCCCACGTCACCGTCCTACGCCCGCTGGCGGGACCTGATACTGCTCACCCTCTGCCGCTACGCACTCGACGACCACGTCCTCACCGACGCCTCGGTCGTGGTGCGGACCCCTGTGTGGCTGCGCCTCGACAGCATCGTCCTCTCCTGGATCGCAGGGACGATCTCCCTCGAACTCCACGACCTCGTTCGCAACACCACCGACGCCCGTCAGGCCTGGCTCGGCCTCGCGCAGCAGTTCCTGGGCAACGCTGAGGCCTGGGCCCTTCGGCTGGACGCAGCCTTCCGCAACTTCGCCCAGGGCGATCTCTCTGTTGGCGAGTACTGCCGCCGGATGAAGAGCATGGCGGACTCCCTCGGCTGGCCCGTGGAGGACCGTTTCCTGGTCCTCAACGTCCTTCGCGGGCTCAGCGACCGCTACGCCACCCTCCGGTCGCTGATCACCAGGATGCGGCCGCTGCCGACCTTCCTGGAGATCCGCGACGACCTGGCCCTGGAGGAGCTCACTCAGGGCTTCCAGCCGAGCTCCACCGCCACTTCGGGGACCTCGACTGCACTGGCCGCCACTCCGCCACGTCCCCCAGCTCCACAGCCGCCGCCTTCTCACGGCTCTCCCTCCCACGGGCCGAGCGGGGGTGGGGGAGGCCGTGGTGGTCGCCGTCGTCGGGGCGGTCGTGGTGGAGGTGGTCGCGGTGATGGTGGGGGCCGTGGGAGTAACACCACCACACCGCCACCACAGGGTGCTCTGTAACACCTCAGGTGTTTAGCTCCTTAATTGCATTGCATTTGCATAAGCATAAGCAAGCATCATTCATTTCATACATAAGCTTATAATATGTGAAACATGCTTTGGAAACATTGTCACATATGTTTATATTTCATGTGAAGTAAGAAGTGAGTAGTGTGCAACACACAAGTACCTTATGTGCACTTTCCTTTGTGAGACATGTCAACCACTTTAGTGTAACATAATTAGCAAGTGTTATGCAACACACTCATGCAACATGTGCAACATGAGCTTGCAACATTTGGGTGAAAGTATTGAATTACTTGTTCCAAAGTATGTGACACTAGGAATTTGGTGTAACTAAAGGGTAGAGTAGCCAATTATATCTCACAACACCTTAGTTATACTTAGGGTCACTCATGGAGCAAGGTTCATGTTGACCAAAATCACCAAAATGCCCTCCAAGGTGTAGTTGACCACCATTTAGCCCTAGGATGCTCTAGTTTGACCAATTAAAAAGTCCAGCTTAGAGACCTTGCATGGAGGAGCACCCTTAAGCAAAGTTGTAGAGAATTTCATAAGGAACAAAAGTTCTAATATGGCCATCTCATGAAAATGATCAGAACATGCTCAAAAATGGCCCACAAGTCAGTATTAGAGGCTGTTTTGGGACTTAGCAATTTTGGCTAAGTGTGAAGCTGAAAACCGTTTCACTGTACCTCACTTTGGCAACTTGTAACTCACAAACTAGGCCGAACCAGTCTTTGAGCCAATTGACAAAGTTGTTGTCCACGCATAGCTCTACAACATTGTCAATATCACCATCACCTAGTTCTAAATGGTTTAGGAGATATGGTGCCTGGAAAAACGAGTTTCGGTCGGTTAGCTAACTGAAACTCGGTTTCAGTTTCTGGGTACCTCACTTCAGGGCCCTGTATGTCACTAACTAAACCGAACCAGCTCATGAGGTCTTTTACAAACTTGTAGTGCTCACATAGGTCTACAACTTTGCTAATTGGAGGTGTCACTAATTCGAGCTCGTTTACGAGTTAATCAACGTCAAACATTCGCTGTCAGGCCACCACGCCGGGCTTCATTCAGTCGACCGTCACCGACAGCTTCGCGTCGTGGCGCTCGGACAGAGCTCGGTGGCCGCGTGGCGCTCGCGCCCTGCCGTCGCCTCCACATCGCACGCATGCGCGCGGGCGTGAAGTTGGGGCCGCCACCTCAACCCCCACCACTCGCGCTCACCATTCCCTCCTCTACTTCCTCCTCCGCGCACGGGCGGTGACCAGAGAAGCGGAACGGCGACCGCGTTCGAGCCTTTCTCCCAAACCGCAGCTCCATTCGCCAAACCGTCTAGACCACCGCACCATCGTGAGCCCCTCCACCTCCTCGCCCTCACCAAACCCTCACTATCGCTTCAGGTGAGCTACACTGCGAAGGCGGCTCCACCGGGCCGCCATGTCCGCCGCCGTCGAGCTCGCACGTGGCCATGCCATTCGGGCCCCCCTATCCTATCTTCTGCATGCTGTAGGTATAGTTAGGTATGCTGAAGCTCATAGGGTAGGCAAATTGAGTCGGGATGCCGGCGACTCGTCGGAGTTGGCCGAGCCGCGGCCGCACGCCGCCATGACCGCTGCCATCCTCTCTGGCCGCCATAATCCTAGCAATTGAGGGTACCCCTAGGTGCGCGAGGTTGAGGTGAACGCACTGGTACCGTAGCTTCGCCGGAGGCGCCGTCGTCGGCGAGCTAGAGCTCGCCGGAGTCGCGGCTGTCTCCTCCCCTCCGCCTCTCTCTCGCTGACAAGTGGGGCCACCTGGTCAGTCACACGCGCGCGGGCGGGAGCCCGAGCAGGCCGCGCGCGCGGAGCGGGCCACGCCGCGAGTTTTGGGCCGGTCTTTCCCGGGCCGGCCCAGTAACAAATCCGATTTATTTCATTTCTTTTATTCTGTCACAGTTTTAGATAATGTTTAGAAAATGTAGATCTAGGGTTTTACTTGCCTAAAAATTTTGAGATAAATTTTGTTGGGATCTACAGGGTGTGTAGTATTTTAGAAAAATATGAATTTGTTATGTGATGTTTGTTTTCTAGGATATTTAAATAGGTCTTTGAAATGTGTTTTAAATCACATGCAAACTTGTTTAAATTATATCTTGAGTTTCAGTGTTCCAAAAATTATGAAATTTGGTGAGTAGGCTAATTTATACTTGCTCTAGCTTTGGTAAAAAAATTTGGGCAGTAGTGCTTAAGTACTTTTCAAGTTATAATGCTATCTTGTTATTTTAGGAAATACTTAAATGAATTTTTGTAATTTTTCTACATGTGCAATGTGCATATAAATTTTTGGAGAATGTCTTGGTACCATAAAGTGTCTAAGAAAAATATAAAATCTGTTGTTTGATACTTTTCAATATGATTTGTTAATTATACAAAAATCAGCCTTTTGGGCTTGTGAATTTTGTGTAGGGAGTTCCTGTGAATAAATTTGGTTCAAATTTTTACAGAAGCCTCTTTTTGGGTCAAAGAGTCTCCTGTAATTTTTGTAGAATTTTAGGAGCAGTTTACATATATGATTAAAATTTCACTTAATTACTTAAGTAAATTAAGAAATGAGTTTAAATAAATATTCTAGGTGGGCACACCTTACTTCCTGGTGTTTTTGTAACCTATGTGAACTTTTGGTAATATTAGTTTGGTCTTATGGGATGTTTGCCACATAAATAAATAATTAATCTTTGCAATTCTAGGTTTTCTGGACAGCTGGTAGTATCTTTAGGTTTGACCCTTAATAAAAGTGGTTGCTGGAAAACTTGTAAATACCAAAGTTGGAGTAAACTTGATAAATTAGCTTGTGTCAAAATTTGGGAGCATTTGGCTTAGTAGTTTAGGAGTTATTGCTGTTTTAAGTGACAGCCCAGAATTGACTGCTCACTGTTTGGGGAGGACAGATTCTGGAACTTTGAAATTTCGACTAGGTAAACTTTGGAATTTAGTGTTGTGGTCTGAAAACATTTTATGGTACATTTCTTAAGCTTTCCAGATTGTCTTATATCATATCTTTTGGATTGGAGAATCTCCAGTTATGTTAGAAACAAGTAGCTGCTGTCCAGAATGTCTTACCGTGATATTTTGGGTTGGATGTGGTAACCTAAATAATGTCACTCTTGTGTTTGTTAGGTGTTAGGGCCTTAACCGAAGATGAGCAACTATACCTTAGGTTGAGTAGTTTAGGTAAGTACTTCTCCACCGGAGAAGAGATTTGCACGTACTGATAAAGTAACCTGATTAGATTATTATATTTTATTTCTGAAATGCATTTCATTCCGAACATGTTGCACCATTATGCACCCATGATATTTATTGTGCACTCATGCAATAGGTGTTCCGGAGGGGGTAACTCTCCTCGAATTCGAGCCTGTGATTCCGGAGGAAGTCCAGGACCAGCCGGAGCAGCTAGAGGAACCAACCGGCAGAGAAGTTCCCGCAGAAGACCTGCCTGAGTGTCCTGATCACCGGCCTTCGACCTTTCTGAAAGGCAAGCCCCGGTGCATGCTGAACCTACTGATTTATAAATTAATCTTGAGTACTTTTAACTGTTTACTGCATTAAGTTGTAGGAGTTATATGAAAACACTTGTTGCATTACACCTGTCCTTGTCCAGATATCGTACTTAATCCTATATTAGGTTTAGGCACGTGTCAATGCTTAGCCCTGCTTAGTACGGTAGAAGTCGGGTGATTTCCGGTCATCCGCGAGATGTAGGAAGGAGTCACGAGTGGCTTTATGGCTATCGTGGATGGAACCATGCTTAAAAATGAAATTGAGACCGGGCGGGAGTTCAATAGTACAGCCGCAAGACACTTCACGTCTTGGGTGTGGAGCTATGCCCGTCTGAGTCGTTTAAGGACCGATTCGCTGTACGTCCTTGAGTCATGTTGAACGCAGTCTAACACTTAGTTGGCCGGATAAGTCGTTCCGACCGCGAAGCCGAGTAATGTGGTTCAGGCCAGGAATCGAATGGTAGGTTGCTTCTTGGAGGAGAGAAAGGATGTGCTTGGGGACATTGGCGTGAGACCAAGGGGGGTTAGAGTCCCTATCACCTGGCAGAGTGTCGCCCTTGGGGTCGCGACATCATTCGGGCCCGCGATTCCTGAATCATATGAAAAGGTGGCTTGTGCGACCCTGGCAGGGGCCTGCGCGGTGAGTGTTAGAAATACCCCTCCAGCTGGATAGGAATTCGATTCGAATCGCCGTCGCTCCCGGTTAGTGAGCACTTGACTTGAGCAGCGGCAACGTAGATCTCATTAAACGAACTGGTGGTTAAGGGAATGATATAATGTTGCCACAATTCATACCTGCTCTGGATATAATGATGATAATTGTTTGATTATAATCAAGTGCATGTTTAGTACAGGTGCTAAGATAGATGACAGGTAAATGCTAAAAATAACTGCTAGTACAGGTGATAAGAGTCTCAATTACTGATGCCTTTATGCAAAAATGTGATGTCAGCTAGCCTCTTGTGAAAGCCTTGCATAATCCTTGGTGTCATCTTATTTCTGGTTTTCGACGGGTAAGTCTAGCTGAGAACATTCCAGTACTCAGGGTTTATTCCCTCCTGTTGCAGATGATATGCTCTACCAAGGCTTCTGCAAAATTTGTCTCCACCCTGCGGGTGACGAAGACTAGATCACTTGGGCGTGATCATCTTTTATGTACTTTCCTGATGCTTTTGTGGGATGTTGATCAACAAGACTGACAGTAGTTAAACAACTGGTGTGTTTATGCTTTCGCTACTTTTATAAACTTGGTTTGTAATAATTGCAACTCCGTGTGTGTAAACTTATTTCAGAACTACTGGTGTAACGTAACGTATGATGTTGCATGTTGAATGATGCGATCCTGGTTGTAAGCAAGTTGGTTTAAAATCCTTCGTGGTTTCGATTGACTACCGGGATTATATGGGCTCAAGTTCGAAAATTTAAGCACATCGGTGCTTGTTTTTTTTACTTGTGCTCTTATAATTTGGTCGGTTCTGTTACAGCTGGTACCGGAGCATAATTCAACATTAAAAACATCGTACGAGTATTTAAAAACAAAAGTATTTGATTATGAAAAGGGTTAAAATTCTAAAAATTATTTTCATAGGTATGCCAGTGGTCACATCCCTTAGCCCAAATAAGGACTCTTAGGTGGCTTATTATAAAGACTAACTTGGGGGCTTTGTTTGTTTTTGTTTCGTCGTCCATACGGCGTGATATTGTATGGATGCCATTCACTTGGGTGGTAATGTATGGATCAATTGCCTCGACGCTCTGGTAAGTGTGAGTTGTGAGAGCATGATCGTCCAACCGGCGATCTAGGGGAGCGTAGTTTTGGTGACTTGCATATTTACATGTTTAAACCATGTAATTACGTAAGCGCTTAATTATGGGAACCTTTATATCGGGTAGCTTTGATACTGAAGTATATACATCAGGGGATGTGTATATGGAAAGTATTTAAATTACTGCTTTCTTGTGTGCATATATTGGGAAACTGTTGGGCTGAAATGAGGTTTTCTGCAGGTACACTAACAGCGTAACGAGTAGACCGATAGTTTCGCTTATATGAGAGAACGTATGTATGCCACCGCCTAGCGTTAGAACTTTAGGTTTCTACTAAGGTGAGAGGGCGTACGTAACGTGCATGCATCATGTTTTAATTATATCATACATATCATTTACTCCCTCCTTAAAAATTTTAGTACTCCCGACTAAATTAAATTTCGTATCCCCTAAATGATCCTCACTTTAAGTCGTGTCTTGTTGCTACAGATGGCACGTACCAAGAGGACCGCTCGCAAGTCCACTGGGGGCAGGGCACCTCGTCACCAGCTCGCTCCACGTGAGCCCCGCCCTGAGCCTACTGAGGTGGAAAGGCTGAGGGCAGAGTTGGCTGAAGTGACTGCTGCCAGGAATGCAGCGCGTCAGCAACTGGAGCAAGTGATCCGTGATCGTGACCAGGAAACCCTTGCAGTCCAGAGGTTGACAGTAGCAAACCGCAACTGTCAACGCATGCTGGTCCGTGTCATGAACCAGAGGGATGAAGCCTGGCACGAGGAGAACGTTCTGAGAGCTCGTCAGTTTGAGCTCGAGCAACAGTTGGAGAATGCTGAAGAATACAATGACAATCTTCATGAAGAAGTGCACCGCCTGAACAACCAGCTTAATCCTCTGCTGCCTCAAAACAACAACGCAGATGTGGACATGGGTTCGGGAATCTTCATGGCTGAAAATGATGATGAAGTGGAGGTCAATAGGCCCCAAGATGCCGAACCAGAAGAAGAACCAAAAGAAGAAGAAGAAGATGAGGAGTTAGAGCCTGTTAGTGATGAGGACGGCGGGGAGATCCTTGACACCGACTCTGAGGACGATGCTTAGAGTAGTTATCACGTAGTTATGATGTTAAGGTTGTCTTTTGTGCCCTCCCTGTGTTGGAGTGAGGCTTTGTAATAACTTGACTTTTGGGATGTAAGGTCGGACCCTATGTTTCCTGGATGTTTAGTTAGAACCTGTTAATTTCGATCGCAATTGGATGTCTTATTGTGTGGCGTTCGATGATGGTGTCACGATTAGCACCCTTCGGTGCCGCGACGAAACCGAGGGCCTCCTACGGCGCGCGACATAAGGTTGTGCTGCTTGGCACGCGCTGGTATCGAGGTGGCTAGTCATGATCCACCATGGAGCTCTACCGTTGAGAAGTCTCTTTGTGGTCAGTTTGAAGTAGCCTTTCTCAGTCAACTAAAAACTTTGAAATCGAATCCAAGTACCGGGCGAAAGATCAAAAATCACGTAGATTTTAACGTAAACTGTTCAGTAACTGCTGTGCTCCTTCTGAGTGAGCCTTTATCAAAGTACATCTTGTTGGATTCTCTCGCATGATTGCGCCAATTGATCCGCTTGAATGGGTTGTGCGGTTGTGATGAATTATTGTGCCATGATTATTTTGAGAAGTCTATTTCATGAAGTCAGTTCGACATTTTTACAATAATTCATCTACAAACTTCCCACATCGTCAGTGCTCATTGGCTATGCATTTTGCAGATGTCGTACAATCTCCCTCGGGGTCGTGGCAATGAGGATGAGGAACAGCCACCCCCTCCGCCACCACCTACCCCGGCTGAGTTAATGCAGACCGTGGTCGAAGGGCAGCGCATGCTGGCAGATGCTATGCGCCAGCTTGCCAACCGGGAGGCTCGTCCTGGCCGCCAGGGCCCAGAACCAAATCAATACAGTGATTTCAAGGACTTTCTTGATACTAAGCCCCCGCTCTTTAAGGAGGCGGAGAAACCACTGCAAGCTGATGAGTGGTTGAATACTATTGAACAAAAGTTTCGTCTGCTTCGCTTGACCGATGAGCTAAAAACTGAATATGCTTCTCACCAACTACATGGTCCAGCGGGTATTTGGTGGAGCCACTATCGTTCCACACTGCCTGCAAATGTCCCTATTGCTTGGGATCAGTTCAAGGCCGCATTTCGTGGGAACTATATTCCTTCAGGTCTTATGGCTATCAAACACACAGAATTTATGAGGCTGTCGCAGGGCAATAAGAGCTTGACTGAATATCTGCAAGCTTTCAACAACCTGGCAAGGTATGCCACAGAGTTTGTGGATACCGATTCCAAGAAAATTGCTAGCTTTAAAAGAGGCCTCGGCCCAAAGCTGATGAAGACTATGGGCACTAGTAAGTGCACTACTTTCAATGAATTTATCAGTGATGCTCTGACTCAAGAGAACAATAACTCTATCTATGCTGCTTCTAAGAGCCGCAAGAGGGCACTTGAGGCAGGTGCTTCACAGTCTCGAGCTCCAGCTGCCCCAAGGGCTCCTTCTCGCCCTCCGGTCACAAGTGCTAAGTTCCGTCCTCCGCAAAAGAAGGCGCCAGTGAAGACTGGGTTTCGCAAGGCATATACAGTGGCCCTGCCAAAGGGTAATTCGGGCCAAGGCAGCTCCAGTGTCCCTCCTAGCAACATGCCCTGCTGGAACTGCAATAAGCTAGGCTATTGGTCCAGGAACTGTCCATACCCTAAGAAGAATGTCAACCAAGGTGGCCGTCAAGGGCACGCTCATTATAACAGTATTGAGGAAATCCCATTTAGTGAGGTTGTCACTGCTGGTAAGTTCCTAGTTGACCAACACCCTGCAGTGGTACTTTTTGATTCAGGTGCTTCGCATTCCTTTATCAGTCCTAAGTTTGCATCAGAGTTTACACACAAATTACATACTGTTGAAGGTGGGGGTTATTGTATTAGCGCAGCAAGTGGAAATATTTCCACAAATAAAGTAGTGGGGAATCTTGAGCTTGAGATAGAAGGGCGAAAGTACTCGCTTGCCTTAGTGGTTTTGCCGGGCTTAGGCATAGATGTTATTCTGGGCATGAATTGGATGAGTCAGAATGGGGTACTTATTGATACATCCACTCGGGTAGTTATGCTCAGAGATCCTACAGATCAAAAGAGTTTTCTGGTACAACTTCCCAGAAAAGTTGATTTGTCTGGGGAAGTTTATGCTGTGCAAGCAAAGGCGTTGGCTGAAATTCCCATAGTAAATGAGTTTCCGGACGTTTTTCCCGATGATTTGCCGGGGCTCCCTTCGGATCAGGATGTGGAATTTAAAATCGAGTTGTTGCCTGGCACGGCTCCCATCTCTAGGAGACCCTATAGGATGCCTCCAAATGAACTCGCTGAACTTAAGGTGCAATTGAATGAACTTTTGAAGAAGGGGTTGATTCGTCCTAGTTCGTCGCCGTGGGGATGTCCTGCTATCTTTGTAAAGAAGAAGGATCAGTCGTTGCGGATGTGCGTAGATTATAGACCTCTCAATACAGTCATTGTCAAAAATAAGTACCCTCTACCTCGTATCGACATCTTGTTCGATCAATTGTCTAAAGCTAAAGTTTTCTCCAAGATCGATCTAAGATCTGGCTACCATCAAATTAAAATCCGCCCGGAGGATGTTCCAAAGACAGCCTTTTCTACCAGATACGGTCTTTATGAGTATCTTGTTATGTCTTTCGGCTTGACAAATGCCCCCGCACACTTTGTGTACTTGATGAATTCGGTGTTTATGCCCGAATTAGACAAGTTTGTGGTGGTATTTATTGATGACATCCTGATATATTCTGTAAATGAGGAAGATCATGCTGAACATCTACGTATAGTCCTCACAAGACTGCGTGAACATCAACTATATGCAAAATTCAGTAAGTGTGAATTCTGGCTTCGAGAAGTACCTTTCCTTGGGCATGTGTTGTCCGATGGAGGAATTATGGTGGACCCCGCCAAGGTACAAGAAGTACTGAACTGGAAGGCTCCTATCTCGGTTCACGAGGTTCGGAGTTTTCTTGGTTTGGCTGGCTATTATCGTCGCTTCATCCCGGATTTCTCCAAAATAGCCAAGCCAATGACTCGGTTACTACAAAAAGACACCAGGTTTGTCTGGACTCCTGAGTGTGATGCGGCTTTTCACCAACTGCGAACCCTCCTAACCTCATCTCCGGTTTTGGCACAACCGGATATCAAGAAACCATTTGGTGTTTATTGTGATGCCTCAGGCATAGGTTTGGGAGGTGTTCTGATGCAGGAAGGCCGAGTAATTGCATATACCTCTCGACAACTTCGGAAACATGAGGTGAATTATCCAACACATGACTTAGAACTCGCCGCAGTTGTTCATGCTTTGAAAGCCTGGCGGCACTACCTGTTGGGCAATGTTTGCAATATCTACACAGACCACAAAAGCCTCAAATACATCTTCACCCAACCTGAGTTAAATATGCGTCAACGAAGATGGCTCGAGTTGATTAAGGATTATAACCTTCAAGTGCACTATCATCCTGGCAAGGCAAATGTGGTTGCGGATGCTTTAAGCCGTAAGTCTCATTGCCATTCCCTAGTTGAAACTGATTTTCATCGGTCTCGCCTTCTACATCCAGCAGTCTTGTACAACATCACTGTCAGTTGTACTCTCAAAAGCAGAATTATTGAGCTCCAAAAGACTGACACTGGTATATTCCACATCAAGCGTAAGATGAAAGAGCAAGAAACTACACAGTTCAGGGCAGATGAAGAGGGTGTACTATGGTTCAAGGATAGGTTAGTTGTGCCTAAGGACCGGGAGCTTCGAAATGATATTATGTCTGAAGCACACTCCTCTAAGTTGTCCATCCATCCTGGTAGCAATAACATATATTATGATTTGAAGCCATACTATTGGTGGACCAAGATGCGGAAAGAAATAGCTGCATATGTGGCTAGGTGTGACACCTGCTGTAGAGTTAAAGCTGTGCATATGAAAGCTGGGTTGCTTCAACCACTTTCTATCCCAGGTTGAAAATGGGAAGAGATAAGTATGGATTTCATTGTCGGTCTTCCTCCTACTGTCAAAAATCATAACTCCATTTGGGTAATTGTGGATCGTTTGACCAAATCAGCTCACTTCATTCCAGTTAGAGTGAACTATCGTCTCACTGACTATGCTGAGTTGTACTTCAGTCAGATAGTCCGGCTCCATGGGATACCTCGTACTATCATATCTGACCGTGGTCCCCAGTTCACTGCTCGCTTTTGGGAGCACTTGCATCACCTTTTGGGAACCAAGTTAGTGAGAAGCTCTGCTTATCACCCCCAGACGTCAGGACAGACGGAATGGATTAACCAAATCTTGGAAGATCTGTTGCGGGCATGTGTAATATCATCCAAGGGATCTTGGGAAAAATGGTTACCTCTAGCCGAGTTTTCGTACAATAATAGTTATCAAGAGAGTATTAAGATGGCTCCATTCGAAGCTTTGTACGGTCGTAAGTGTAGAACTCCACTAAACTGGGTAGAAGCTGGTGAAAGGAGGTATTATGGTATTGATTTCGTTCATGAAGCTGAGGAACAAGTCCGTACCATCCAAAAACATATGGCTGCAGCCCAAGCTAGATAGAAAAAGTTATGCTGACCGTCGTAGAAAACCGCTCGAGTTTGAAGTTGGAGACTTCGTTTATCTGAAAGTTTCTCCAATGAAGAGTGTCCAACGTTTTGGTGTTAAGCGGAAACTTGCGCCAAGATACGTGGGTCCTTTCCAGATCATAGGCAAGAGTGGTGCTGTTGCATACAAAATCCAGTTACCTCCTGAAATGAGTGCCATATTCAACGTCTTCCATGTATCTCAGCTCAAAAAGTGTTTTCGAGTTCCTGAGGAAAGAGTCCCTTTAGGAGATATCATGCTAGAATCCGATCTAACTTACGAAGAAAAGCCAGTCCGAGTGATCGATACACAGGAACGAGTGACTAGAAGCAAAGTGGTTAAATGGTATAAAGTAATGTGGAGTAATCAGGGTAGTGAAAGTGACGCTACATGGGAACGGGAAGACTATTTACGTGATGGTTATAAGGAATTCTATGAGAAATGGTACGCTTTCCAAATCTCGGGACAAGATTTTTATAAGGAGGGAGGGCTGTAACACCTCAGGTGTTTAGCTCCTTAATTGCATTGCATTTGCATAAGCATAAGCAAGCATCATTCATTTCATGCATAAGCTTATAATATGTGAAACATGCTTTGGAAACATTGTCACATATGTTTATATTTCATGTGAAGTAAGAAGTGAGTAGTGTGCAACACACAAGTACCTTATGTGCACTTTCCTTTGTGAGACATGTCAACCACTTTAGTGTAACAAAATTAGCAAGTGTTATGCAACACACTCATGCAACATGTGCAACATGAGCTTACAACATTTGGGTGAAAGTATTGAATTACTTGTTCCAAAGTATGTGACACTAGGAATTTGGTGTAACTAAAGGGTAGAGTAGCCAATTATATCTCACAACACCTTAGTTATACTTAGGGTCACTCATGGAGCAAGGTTCATGTTGACCAAAATCACTAAAATGCCCTCCAAGGTGTAGTTGACCACCATTTAGCCCTAGGATGCTCTAGTTTGACCAATTAAAAAGTCCAGCTTAGAGACCTTGCATGGAGGAGCACCCTTAAGCAAAGTTGTAGAGAATTTCATAAGGAACAAAAGTTCTAATATGGCCATCTCATGAAAATGATCAGAACATGCTCAAAAATGGCCCACAAGTCAGTATTAGAGGCTGTTTTGGGACTTAGCAATTTTGGCTAAGTGTGAAGCTGAAAACCGTTTCACTGTACCTCACTTTGGCAACTTGTAACTCACAAACTAGGCCGAACCAGTCTTTGAGCCAATTGACAAAGTTGTTGTCCACACATAGCTCTACAATATTGTCAATATCACCATCACCTAGTTCTAAATGGTTTAGGAGATATGGCGCCTGGAAAAACGAGTTTCAGTCGGTTAGCTAACTGAAACTCGGTTTCAGTTTCTGGGTACCTCACTTCAGGGCCCTGTATGTCACTAACTAAACCGAACCAGCTCATGAGGTCTTTTACAAACTTGTAGTGCTCACATAGGTCTACAACTTTGCTAATTGGAGGTGTCACTAATTCGAGCTCGTTTACGAGTTAATCAACGTCAAACATTCGCTGTCAGGCCACCACGCCGGGCTTCATTCAGTCGACCGTCACCGACAGCTTCGCGTCGTGGCGCTCGGACAGACCTCGGTGGCCGCGTGGCGCTCGCGCCCTGCCGTCGCCTCCACATCGCACGCATGCGCGCGGGCGTGAAGTTGGGGCCGCCACCTCAACCCCCACCACTCGCGCTCACCATTCCCTCCTCTACTTCCTCCTCCGCGCGCGGGCGGTGACCAGAGAAGCGGAACGGCGACCGCGTTCGAGCCTTTCTCCCAAACCGCAGCTCCATTCGCCAAACCGTCTAGACCACCGCACCACCGTGAGCCCCTCCACCTCCTCGCCCTCACCAAACCCTCGCTATCGCTTCAGGTGAGCTACACTGCGAAGGCGGCTCCACCGGGCCGCCATGTCCGCCGCCGTCGAGCTCGCACGTGGCCATGCCATTCGAGCCCCCCTATCCTATCTTCTGCATGCTGTAGGTATAGTTAGGTATGCTGAAGCTCATATGGTAGGCAAATTGAGCCGGGATGCCAGCGACTCGTCGGAGTTGGTCGAGCCGCGGCCGCACGCCGCCATGACCGCTGCCATCCTCTCTGGCCGCCATAATCCTAGCAATTGAGGGTACCCCTAGGTGCGCGAGGTTGAGGTGAACGCACTGGTACCGTAGCTTCGCCGGAGGCGCCGTCGTCGGCGAGCTAGAGCTCGCCGGAGTCGCGGCTGTCTCCTCCCCTCCGCCTCTCTCTCGCTGACAAGTGGGGCCACCTGGTCAGTCACACGCGCGCGGGCGGAGCCCGAGCAGGCCGCACGCGCGGAGCGGGCCACGCCGCGAGTTTTGGGCCGCGACTTTCCCGGGCCGGCCCAGTAACAAATCCGATTTATTTCATTTCTTTTATTCTGTCACAGTTTTAGATAATGTTTAGAAAATGTAGATCTAGGGTTTTACTTGCCCAAAAATTTTGAGATAAATTTTGTTGGGATCTACAGGGTGTGTAGTATTTTAGAAAAATATGAATTTGTTATGTGATGTTTGTTTTCTGGGATATTTAAATAGGTCTTTGAAATGTGTTTTAAATCACATGCAAACTTGTTTAAATTATATCTTGAGTTTCAGTGTTCTAAAAATTATGAAATTTGGTGAGTAGGCTAATTTATACTTGCTCTAGCTTTGGTAAAAAAATTTAGGCAGTAGTGCTTAAGTACTTTTCAAGTTATAATGCTATCTTGTTATTTTAGGAAATACTTAAATGAATTTTTGTAATTTTTCTACATGTGCAATGTGCATATAAATTTTTGGAGAATGTCTTGGTACCATAAAGTGTCTAAGAAAAATATAAAATCTGTTGTTTGATACTTTTCAATATGATTTGTTAATTATACAAAAATCAGCCTTTTGGGCTTGTGAATTTTGTGTAGGGAGTTCCTGTGAATAAATTTGGTTCAAATTTTTACAGTAGCCTCTTTTGGGGTCAAAGAGTCTCCTGTAATTTTTGTAGAATTTTAGGAGCAGTTTACATATATGATTAAAATTCCACTTAATTACTTAAATAAATTAAGAAATGAGTTTAAATAAATATTCTAGGTGGGCACACCTTACTTTCTGGTGTTTTTGTAACCCATGTGAACTTTTGGTAATATTAGTTTGGTCTTATGGGATGTTTGTCACATAAATAAATAATTAATCTTTACAATTCTAGGTTTTCTGGACAGCTGGTAGTATCTTTAGGTTTGACCCTTAATAAAAGTGGTTGCTGGAAAACTTGTAAATACCAAAGTTGGAGTAAACTTGATAAATTAGCTTGTGTCAAAATTTGGGAGCATTTGGCTTAGTAGTTTAGGAGTTATTGCTGTTTTAAGTGACAGCCCAGAATTGACTGCTCACTGTTTGGGGAGGACAGATTCTGGAACTTTGAAATTTTGACTAGGTAAACTTTGGAATTTAGTGTTGTGGTTTGAAAACATTTTATGGTACATTTCTTAAGCTTTCCAGATTGTCTTAGATCATATCTTTTGGATTGGAGAATCTCCAGTTATGTTAGAAACAAGTAGCTGCTGTCCAGAATGTCTTACCGTGATATTTTAGGTTGGATGTGGTAACCTAAATAATGTCACTCTTGTGTTTGTTAGGAGTTAGGGCCTTAACCGAAGATGAGCAACTATACCTTAGGTTGAGTAGTTTAGGTAAGTACTTCTCCACCGGAGAAGAGATTTGCACGTACTGATAAAGTAACCTGATTAGATTATTATATTTTATTTCTGAAATGCATTTCATTCCGAGCATGTTGCACCATTATGCACCCATGATATTTATTGTGCACTCATGCAATAGGTGTTCCGGAGGGGGTAACTCTCCTCGAATTCGAGCCTGTGATTCCGGAGAAAGTCCAGGACCAGCCGGAGCAGCTAGAGGAACCAACCGGCAGAGAAGTTCCCGCAGAAGACCTGCCTGAGTGTCCTGATCACCGGTCTTCGACCTTTCTGAAAGGCAAGCCCCGGTGCATGCTGAACCTACTGATTTATAAATTAATCTTGAGTACTTTTAACTGTTTACTGCATTAAGTTGTAGGAGTTATATGAAAACACTTGTTGCATTACACCTGTCCTTGTCCAGATATCGTACTTAATCCTATATTAGGTTTAGGCACGTGTCAATGCTTAGCCCTGCTTAGTACGGTAGAAGTCGGGTGATTTCCGGTCATCCGCGAGATGTAGGAAGGAGTCACGAGTGGCTTTATGGCTATCGTGGATGGAACCATGCTTAAAAATAAAATTGAGACCGGGCGGGAGTTCGATAGTACAGCCGCAAGACACTTCACGTCTTGGGTGTGGAGCTATGCCCATCTGAGTCGTTTAAGGACCGATTCGCTGTACGTCCTTGAGTCATGTTGAACGCAGTCTAACACTTAGTTGGCCGGATAAGTCGTTCCGACCGCGAAGCCGAGTAATGTGGTTCAGGCCGGGAATCGAATGGTAGATTGCTTCTTGGAGGAGAGAAAGGATGTGCTTGGGGACATTGGCGTGAGACCAAGGGGGGGTTAGAGTCCCTATCACCTGGCAGAGTGTCGCCCTTGGGGTCGCGACATCATTCGGACCCGCGATTCCTGAATCATATGAAAAGGTGGCTTGTGCGACCCTGGCAGGGGCCTGCGCGGTGAGTGTTAGAAATACCCCTCCAGCTGGATAGGAATTCGATTCGAATCGCCGTCGCTCCCGGTTAGTGAGCACTTGACTTGAGCAGCGGCAACGTAGATCTCATTAAACGAACTGGTGGTTAAGGGAATGATATAATATTGCCACAATTCATACCTGCTCTGGATATAATGATGATAATTGTTTGATTATAATCAAGTGCATGTTTAGTACAGGTGCTAAGATAGATGACAGGTAAATGCTAAAAATAACTGCTAGTACAGGTGATAAGAGTCTCAATTACTGATGCCTTTATGCAAAAATGTGATGTCAGCTAGCCTCTTGTGAAAGCCTTGCATAATCCTTGGTGTCATCTTATTTCTGGTTTTCGACGGGTAAGTCTAGCTGAGTACATTCCAGTACTCAGGGTTTATTCCCTCCTGTTGCAGATGATATGCTCTACCAAGGCTTCTGCAAAATTTGTCTCCACCCTGCGTGTGACGAAGACTAGATCACTTGGGCGTGATCATCTTTTATGTACTTTCCTGATGCTTTTGTGGGATGTTGATCAACAAGACTGGCAGTAGTTAAACAACTGGTGTGTTTACGCTTTCGCTACTTTTATAAACTTGGTTTGTAATAATTGCAACTCCGTGTGTGTAAACTTATTTCAAAACTACTGGTGTAACGTAACGTATGATGTTGTATGTTGAATGATGCGATCCTGGTTGTAAGCAAGTTAGTTTAAAATCCTTCGTGGTTTCGATTGACTACCAGGATTATATGGGCTCAAGTTCAAAAATTTGAGCACTTCGGTGCTTGTTTTTTGTACTTGTGCTCTTATAATTTGGTCGGTTCTGTTACATGCTCCCTGGCCATCATTCCACAACCCGTGGTCAGGGCGCATCTCCATGTGGCCGTTCCAGGCCCTCGGTGGTGACCCTCGCTCGTCGGCCTCCTCCCTACTCGCCGGTGCTCCTCCGGGGTTCCAGCCGGGGTCTCAGTGGACCACACCCTCCGGTTTCGCTGCTGCTCCGCCTGGGCTCCCTCTGGCGTCCTCGTGGGCAGCACCTTCCGACTGGGACCAGGCGGCCCTGGCGCACTCCTTCAGCACCATGGGCCTGACCCCCCCTGTCGGTCCGCAGTGGGTCGCTGACTCCGGGGCCACCTACCACACCACTCCAAACCCCGGTATACTCTCTTCTGCTCATCCTCCTTCTTCCTCTCTTCCTTCGTCCATCATGGTGGCGAATGGTTCGTGCATTCCTGTCACATCTGTGGGTACCGCCGGTGCTCATGGCTCCTTTCGTCTTCCTAATGTTCTTGTTGCCCCGTCCATGGTTCACAATCTCCTTTCTATTCGTCGGTTTACAGCTGACAATTCCTGTTCTGTGGAGTTTGACTCTTCTGGTCTTACTGTGAAGGATTTGGCTTCCCGGCGTCCTCTGCTCCGATGTGACAGCACCGGGCTCCTTTACACGCTCTGCTTCCCGACGTCGGCCTCTTCTTCACCGGCGTCACTTTTGTCAGCTGCATTCGCCACCACCACTCCTTCCTCTACCTGGCACCGGCGTCTCGGTCATCCTGGACGTGATGCCATGATACAGCTCAGTCGTAGTTCAGACATTCCTTGTACTCGAGCTCACGATGAGCCTTTGTGTCATGCGTGCCAAATGGGCCGACATGTTCGCCTTCCTTTTTCTAGTTCTTCTTCTCATGCGGCTCACTTTTTTGACCTTGTACATTGTGACCTATGGACATCTCCTGTAATCAGTATTTCTGGTTATAAATACTATCTTGTGGTGGTCGATGATTTTTCTCATTATTCTTGGACTTTCCCGCTTCGGTTGAAGTCGGATGCTTTCCCCACCATTCTTCACTTTTTCGCTTGGGTGTCCACTCAGTTCGGCCTCACCATTAAGGCCGTTCAGTGCGACAATGGCCGTGAGTTTGATAACTCCGCCTCGCGCGCTTTCTTCCTCGCTCGCGGTGTCCAGCTGCGTATGTCTTGTCCGTACACCTCCTCTCCGAACGGCAAGGCTGAGCGCATGATCCGCACCACCGACACCATGCGCACCCTTCTCCTCCAGGCGTCTCTCCCTGCTCGCTTTTGGGCTGAGAGCCTTCACACTTCCACTTACCTTATTAATCGCCTCCCTTCCGCTGCCTGCCCAGCTCCCACCCCACACCATGCTCTTTTCGATACCCCTCCTCGGTATGACCACCTCAGAGTCTTCGGGTGTGCGTGTTTCTTGGGTACTCCGATCCTCATAAGCTGGCGCCCCGATCCACTCTCTGTGTCTTCCTTGGGTACTCCCCGGATCACAAGGGGTACCGCTGCTACGACCTCACCTCCCGTCGGGTCCTCATCTCTCGCCATGTGGTGTTTGATGAGTCTGTCTTCCCCTACTCCGCTGCCTCTCCTTCCCCATCCACCCCTGAGCCTGACGCCTCCTTGTTTCCTGCTGACCAGGTGGTTGAGCCACCATTTCAGTTGTCTCCTGTAGGTCCCACACTGCCGTCCCCTTCCCCGGGACCGTGCCCTGCGTCGCCTCTCCCCAGCGACTCTCCTGGCCCTGCTCCCTCCCCGGGCCGGGTGGGATCACCGTCCGCCGCGTCGCCCGTCCCGGTGCCGGCCGCGGAGCCCCATCCGTTGGCCCCGGCACCGCCACCGCCGGCCCCTGCGCCACCGACACGCTTTGCGCAGCCGGTGCGTGTCTACCAGCGCCGTGCCGTTGCGGGCCCTGCTTCGTCGGCCCCGGCACAGCCACCGCCGGCCCCTGTACCACCTGCTCGGTTTGCCCAACCGGTGCAGGTCTACCAGCGGCGTGCCCGTCCGGCGACACCTCTGTCTGCTCCAGAGACGCCTGCCTCAGCGGCCTCTCCTCCGCCGGCTACGCCGACTCCGCCGCCGCGGCCACCGGCGGCCCGTGTTGAGCAGCCGGTGTACCACCCGCCGCTCCTCCACCGACACTCGCGTCATGTTCACCCCATGGTGACGCGGCACGCGGCTGGTACCCTACCGCCCCGGGCTCTTGCGGCGGTGCCTGGGGACTCCACGATCTCTTCGGTGCCTTCTTCCGTCCGCGAGGCGCTATCGGATCCTCACTGGCGCCGTGCGATGGAAGAGGAGTATGCGGCTCTCCTCGCCAACCAGACCTGGGATCTGGTGCCCCGTCCGCCAGGCTCCAACGTCGTCACCGGCAAGTGGATCTGGACCCACAAGCGCCGGGCTGATGGCACTCTCGAGCGGTATAAGGCTCGATGGGTACTTCGAGGGTTCACTCAGCGGCCCGGCATCGACTACGATGAGACCTTCAGTCCAGTGGTGAAGCCAGCTACCGTTCGCACGGTTCTCTCACTGGCTCTCGAGCGCTCCTGGCCAGTAATCAGCTGGATGTCAAGAATGCATTCCTCCATGGCACTCTGACTGAGACGGTCTACTGCAGCCAGCCGACAGGGTTTGTTGACTCTACTCGCCCTGACTTGGTCTGCCGCCTGAACAAGTCGCTCTATGGTCTCAAGCAGGCGCCCCGGGCTTGGTACTCTCGGTTTGCCTCCTACCTGCAGACACTTGGGTTCACGGAGGCTAAGTCTGACACCTCCCTGTTCATCTTCCACCATGGGGATGAGACTGCATACCTGCTCCTATATGTCGATGACATTGTCCTCACAGCCTCCAGTAAGACTCTGCTCCAGAGTATCATTGCCTCTCTGCAGAGGGAATTTGCTATGAAGGATCTTGGAGTGCTCCATCACTTCCTCGGCGTCACTGTTGAGCCCCGACCTTCAGGCTTGTTCCTCCACCAGCGCCAGTTTGCTTGTGACATACTGGAGCGACAGGCATGGCTGACTGCAAGCCCTGCACCACCCCGGTCGACACTCAGGGCAAACTGTCAGAGGTGGAGGATCCGCTGCTTGGGCCCCAGGACTCCACCGCCTACCGGAGTCTTGCTGGCGCGCTCCAGTACCTCACCTTCACTCGGCCGGACATCACCTACGCCGTGCAGCAGCTGTGCCTCCACATGCATGCTCCGCGGGAACCTCTCCTTGCCGCTATGAAGCGGCTTCTCCGGTACCTCCGCAGCACCATCGGCTACGGACTGCTTCTCAGCAGGTCCTCCTCCGCCGACCTGGTGGTCTACACCGACGCTGACTGGGCGGGCTGCCCGGACACCCGTCGGTCCACCTCCGGCTATGCTGTCTTCCTCGGCAGCAACCTTGTCTCTTGGTCGTCCAAGCGACAGCCGGTGGTCTCTCGCTCCAGTACCGAGGCCGAGTACCGCGCCGTGGCTAACGGCGTGGCTGAGGCAGCTTGGCTCCGCCAGCTTCTGGCTGAGCTGCACCGCCCTCTCGCCAGGAGCTCCCTCGTCTACTGCGACAACGTCAGCGCCGTCTACCTCTCCACCAACCCCGTCCAACACCAGCGCACCAAGCATGTGGAGATCGACCTGCACTTCGTCCGCGACTTTGTGGCCATCGGTGCCGTCCGAGTCCTGCACGTCCCGACGACTTCGCAGTTTGCGGATATCTTCACCAAGGGCCTCCCTTCCTCGACCTTCTCCGAGTTTCGATCCAGTCTCAACGTCACCAGTGGCTAGTTGTGGCTGCGGGGGGGTTCGTGTGTGTGTGATGTACTTCTTTGTACTTCTTTCTGGTCCAGTCTTGAAACTCCGCTGCGCCGGTAGTTCAGACTGCGGGGGGGTGTTGGAGTATGTATTAAGCCCATAAGGCTAAGACCCATGAGGCCCATGTATGGAACCTATATAGCTACCCCTCTTGGGTTAGCCCTAATCAATAGAGTCTAAAGTTCCAACACATACTAACAATATTATTAATAGATCCTTTTAGTATCTTTGTTATGTGCAGCATACGGAGAGCTTCAAAATTGGGAACCAAACGTTAGACTAAATGCATTAGCTCATTTGGAGGAAGCATATGTAGATAAAAAGTGACCGTAGGTACTCAACCAACTATATAATTTCAGGAAAAGGAAACTAAAAAATACTATAGTATGAAATTCGTTTGCCAAAAAAAATTTATTCTTAGGCCTTGTTTGGATGCCCATGTATCCAACTCAATCCATGTGTGTTGGAGTGGGTTAGAGTAGGCATAATTCATACTCCAAACAACAGTAATAGAACTAAAAGAACATTCAATAAAAATTGAGACTAGTTGAAACCCACCAAGCCTCCACCTTCATCATCATCCAAATCTCCTGTAGCTCCACTAACTTGCACGCCTGCTTGGTCTGTCACAGCTGAAACCTGGCCGACAAGTGTTTACCATAATGTCAGACAGCTGAGCTCAAATAGGAACACAAGATGAATGCTGGTAACTCCCAATAATATTTTTACCTTGATTACTCTTCCAGCAATCTCAAGTTGCCCATTCAAACTCTGAGCTGCTTTTGCATCTTCAAGACGTACAAACTAAATGATGAAATAGAAATGGTGAGAATTAAGCACCAACAGAAACAGGAATTTCTTCATGGAGAAATACTAACCTGCACAAAACCAAAACCTTTGCATAGCCCAGTGAGAGGATCCAATGGCAACTGGACAAGCTCCACATGTCCAAATGGTTCAAAGACCTGGCAAGATCATTTTCAATAATATGAACAATCAAGAGAATTTGCTCCAAACACATAAAAATCCTACAGAATAATGTGTAGAGTATGGACCTGTCGCAACTGGTCCTCATTAATGTTCGAGTGAAGATTTCCAACATACAACTTCCTTGCTCCACCTGAAGCAGCTCCACTTGAAGAAGCATTTGACTGAACTAAATTCTTTTCAGCCTCTGAAGGCTTAACCATCACTTGTTGACCAAGAAGCAACTGACCAGAAAGAGCCATCGCCATTGGAACAGACATAGCATCATAGAATTCAATATACCTGCATAATGTGAATAGCATGGCGAATGTCAGACTATCCAACCAATAACAAAATGAACAAACTTTCTTATTTTTTTATAAGGAAACAAACTTTCTTCTAAAGTATTTATGTTCAGAACTTTGGATCATTTTTTTCAATTTTGCATTTGCACTGAAATGGACTCCAATAATGTGGAACTGTGACACTCCATACAGCTTACTGTCACCAACATGATCTTGTTTTCCATCTTACTCAATAAGTTGCTGATTATCCCAGCAGATACACCAAATTACAAATATTCCTGCCCAGTACGAAAAACTGATGAATATATTCCCGCATGAAAATTTAGATGCATCTACAACTAGAATGCAGACGTAATAATTATTAAAGCGCAACTAGAGCAAACACAGTACCAAGTATGGTTAATAGTGTAACACCCCAGGTGTTTATCACCAATTAAGTAGTGGGTTTAAGCTCAAACATGACAGATTAGTGGAGATGACGATGTCAAAGTCAAACCTATGGAAATAAGCCCTAACCTAAACTTGGATATTGCACCCTCGCTTACATATAGGCTCAATTAAGAGATATATGCTTGGGTGTTGTTATCAAAGTATCTTCACATGTCTCACATCAAGAACTATCTATATTGATCCCTGGAAAAGTTTTATGAAGTTTCGAATCAAAAAGTCACATGAAATGATAAGTTCCATTCCTGTTGGAATTTGCCCCATTAAGTTAATGGAACTATAGAACATCCACCAAACCTTGCAAATTGTCCAAATGACTCTAGATGAACTCTACAACACCTTAACTACACTTAGGGCACTTAATGGAACAATGTTCATATTGATCATTTTGTCTAAATGTGCTTCTAAGTGATGGTTGACCATGTATGGACCCTAGAACCCTTTTGTTTGACCATTTCAAAATTGTGACCTAGAAGTTTTGCATGACTGTGCACCCTTTAACAAAGTTGTAGGGAATTTTATAAGGAACAAACTTTGTTTAAGAGTCAAGTCATGAAAATGTGAGGAACATGCTCAAACAGGGCCCACAAGTCAGTTTTAGGGCTGATTTCAGCACTTAGCCATTTTTTTAAGCCCTAATTCCAGTAACGTCGACGTTGGCATCTCGCGTTCTCCGAATTTTGTTGAATAACTCAAGTTGACCCAAAAATGAAAGTTGGAAATAATTCATTGGAGAACAACATGTAAAAAGTTGGGATCAATTTGACCAAGTTTGGCACTGCAAAATCCCAAAACCGAGCCCTAGCTTAACAGGTTGACACTGGTAATTTGGGGGCTGATTATCTCCTAATCTACAACTCTAATAACTTTGCTCCCTAAAGGAAAATCATAGAGCTTTGAATGGGCTTCAAACTTTGTTAAAGGCCCTTGGCCCAAATATGAACAGAACTGGCCCAAAATCGGCCTCCAAGACGGGCACAGAGGCGCCTGCCACGTGCTCGATGAATTGTCCCCGTGGCGACCGTGCAGCAGGGCACCCCACCATGGCTGGACACGCGCCCCCTTGCCTCTCCACGCGTCTTGCGCCTTGTTGTCGAGGTGGAAGAGCACCAGGACGCGCGCCCAAGCTCCACTCCATCCCCCCTCGCCCTAGAGCTTCCCGTTGCCTCCCTATCTTTCCCAGTCGCACCCAGAGCATGTCCGCCATGGCCAAGCTCCGGAGCTCGCGGCCGCGCCATCGTTCTCGCCGATTTGTCAAGTCACAGGCCAAATGAAGCACACCACCATCTCCGCATCTCACTGCTACACCCACCGCAACCTTACCCGGCCTTTCCTCGCCATCGTGAGCGCGGCCACCGTGAGCGCCGTGATCATGGCCACCATGGCCAATCTCGCCGCCGAAGTCGTTCCGCACCTCACGCCATACTTCTGCTCCACCAAGTGCGCCATTGTCGCCGCCTCGTCGTGCCTTACCGTGTGCGCACTCGCTTGAGCCATCCCTGCCGCCAGCGCTTTGGCCGCGGACGCCTCCGTGGCCGACGAGCAGAGGCCACGCCAGTCATCATGGCCAAGCCACTTTAGTTCACCACGCTACCAACCAAGGGCTGCCACAGTTTTACCTAGACCTGAGGATGCTGCGCCGCCACTTCACCGCCGCCGGGGTGAGCCGTCGAGCCTGCGCCGCCGTCGCCATGCCGCTCGGGCCGCACTTGCTTGTGGCCAGGTGGCCATGAGCCACCTCTGGCCGAGCTGCTACTGCTCAGGGATGCGCGCGGGCCTCCTGTCACTACGCCACCGCCGCTTGCCGCCAGAGCGCTGCCCCGCCGGCCGGAGCCGCGGGCCGGCCGCCTCCCCTGCTTCCGGTGTCCCTGTGAAGGAGAAAGGGGCGAGGAAGAAAACTGGTCCGGCTCCCTCTCTCTATGACAGCTGGGCCCAATGGTACAGAGGGTCCCACATGTCGGTTTAAGTAGGGGCTGAGTTGGGTAAACAACCGGGTGCACCTAGCAAAATTCGTTAGGGTTGTTTTAATTCGGTTTTTGAATTTCATTTTCATGTAAATCTTCTAAAATTCATATCTCATACTAGGTAATTCCAAAAATAGCAAAAATGGACTTTTTGGAAACCTTGAGAAGAGATCTATGCAGTGGAGTCATAATATGTTACATGTTTGTAGATGTTTTCTGACGTCATTATTTAAGCTTTAAAAATGCTCTAAAATGCTTATAACTTGACCAGAGCCATATCTAGAGTTTTAGATATCCAAAAATAGTGATTCTTGTTTTGTTAATTTTGTGATGACATGCACTTGCTAGGAAAAATATTAAACACCCTAGTTGTTCACTGTTTTCTTAAGATTTTGATTTGACCTTGATAAATAAGGAAATCTGCATCATATTGCTTGTCATTTTATATCTTGAGTTGTGTTGCTCCAATTGGTGTGAAATTTTTATGGTAGGCTTGTCATGCTATGGATGTACTGTTGTATAAATTTCATAGCCATTGCTTACTGTATGCTCAAGTTATTGAGTTAACTTGTTTATGGCTTACTAAAGAACTTATAAATAATATATAAATGATAAAATAGAAAATATTGTTTCATTACCTTAGTATGATGTTTCTCTATCATATTGATCCATAATATGGCCTTGTGTTCACAGAAAATATGGAGTTTTGAAATTAACTTGCTCTCACATGAATTCTTGTAATGGCAATTTGTCTTTTTCATAGAGGTTGCTATGCATGTCCAAATGGCCTGAAATTTGTACAGTAGACTTTTGGGAGCATTTGTAGGACACTGTAATTTTGGTAGAATTTATTGTGTACCTTTGATATGTGTTCCTAATTCTACCTAATTATCTAAATAAATTAAGAAAATGCATGAAAAGAATTTATTTAGGAATGGAAACTATGTTTTTTGGTGTTCATTAGTCATGTGTGACATGTTGGTAAAGTTGGTTTTGTCTAATTATATGTTTGCAACATAAGTTAATAATTATTTCTTGCAAATGTGGTTTCTGGACAGATCTGGGAACTTAGCAAAGTTCTTCATGATAATGTGCTTTGTTATGAAACTTATTTATACAAAAGTTGAAGATAATTTATATATCTAGCTGCTGTTAAGATTTTGTGGTATTTGGCCATGTGGTTTAGGAATTATAGCTGTTTAAAGTTGAGTTACAGAATTGCTTGCTCTCTGTCTTGTTAGACCAGTTTCTGTGTTTGTGTAAATTCGACATGTTAGACTTTGGAATCATGCTATGATGATTATAAATGAAATGTAGAGAATTCCATAAGCTTTCTATGATGTCTTCTTGCAAGTCATTTGGGTTTGTAGAACTTCAGATATGATTGATTTACTGAGCTACTGTATGTATGTCCAGAAAGTGACAGATTTTAGTTGTAGTGCTTTGATTAACTTTGCCATGCTAATGTGTTGAAGTGTGACTCATACCTTTGAAAGTACTTGGGTTAGTACCCTGTGATCTTGAGGCTTGTGTCTTGCTTGATGTGCTTGCCATCTTCTATGTTATGCCCTAATGAGGATTAAGTTAATTAGCTCTAGGTGTTTATGAGAACTTTGGTACGCTTGTTTGATTACTCTGTTCATTGCACTTCTATGCATTCACACATGTGTATGGTTGCATCTCATATAGGTACGCTAGCAGAAACGTGTGAAGGATGTGGCGTTGGAGCCAAACCCGAAGACGGTGTTTGGTGGATCCAAACCGGAAGATAGAAGGACCGGACAAGTGGTAGATTGGAGGTTGCTCGCCAAGCGAACTCATCTGACATACTCTAACTTGAGTCGGATCCCAGGCAAGCCCCGGAGCATTATAAGCCTCCTATCTTTAAAGCAATTAATTATATATATGTTATAAGTATTGTTGCATTAAGTGATAGGAGTTGGTTGAAAACCTTGCTGCATTATATCATTCCTTGTCCAGATATATGAATCCCTGAATCCTACATAGACTAGGATCGAGTAGATGCTTAGCCCTGCTTTAAGCGGTAGAAGTCAGATGATTTCCTGTCACCTGCGAGATGTAGGGATATTCATATATGGCACGGTTGGCTATATTTGCTATCGTGGAAAGGAACCATGTGTTAATAAAATGAAATGAAACCGGGCGGGATGATGATAGTGAAGCGACAAGGCATGGAGGTCTTGGGTGTGAATCTATCCCCGTCTGAGTCGTTTAAGGACCGATTCGCTGTACGTCCTTGAGTCATGTTGAACGCAGTCTAACACTTAGTTGGCCGGATAAGTCGTTCCGACCGCGAAGCCGAGTAATGTGATTCAGGCCGGGAATCGAATGGTAGGTTGCTTCTTGGAGGAGAGAAAGGATGTGCTTGGGGACATTGGCGTGAGACCAAGGGGGGGTTAGAGTCCCTATCACCTGGCAGAGTGTCGCCCTTGGGGTCGCGACATCATTCGGACCCGCGATTCCTGAATCATATGAAAAGGTGGCTTGTGCGACCCTGGCAGGGGCCTGCGCGGTGAGTGTTAGAAATACCCCTCCAGCTGGATAGGAATTCGATTCGAATCGCCGTCGCTCCCGGTTAGTGAGCACTTGACTTGAGCAGCGGCAATGTAGATTCCATTAAATTGAACGGATGGTTAATTGGATCATGATGGAAAGGTTGCCTCAATTTATACCTGCTATGGTTAATATTGTTTGCTCCTAATAAAGTGAGTGCTCTAGTATAGGTTATAATATAGATGATAGGTTAATGATAATTAACTTGATGCTTAAGCATTAATGATTGATCATCTATATTAAGCTTTTATGCAAAAAGTTGTCAAGCTAGCCCCACTTTATATCAGCCTTGCATGATCCTTGGTGTCACTTATTTCTGGTTTCTGACGGGTAAGTCTAGCTGAGTACCTTCTTGTACTCAGGGTTTTATCCCCACTTGTTGCAGGTTATGATGTATCATGGCGACTGCAAGAGTTGGTTGGCTCCTGCCGTAGAGGCGGAGTGTGATCACGGGCAGGATCCTTCTTATTTACCTTATCTCTAATGCTTTTGTTGGAAGTCGACCGTGGTACTGGCATGTATTTGAAATAAGATTAATGTTAGTTTCAAATTACTTTGCTTCCGCTACTTTTCAATGTAAGTGTAATAACTTTGTTGAACTCCGATGTAAATTGATTTACTTATGAAATAGAGGTAACATGTGACTTGTTATGTTGAATCACTACGATCTTGGCTTGTATGTTGGTTGGTTTGAAATCCCTCGTGGTTTCATTGGACTACCGGAGTTATATGGGCTCAAGTGCGAGAATTTGATCATTTCGGTGATTGTTTTTGTACTTGTGCTCTTATAATTTGGACGGTTCCGTTACAAATAGCATCTTAAATACCATAATAGATATACCAGCTATTTTATACTAGAACAAAAGCCACAAGTATGGACATGCAAAAAAAAACCACGAAGTCTTACTAACTGCATAACCAAACTTTTCTACAGGAAGCCAATCAAATAACATGAATTTCAACATTTGTCTGATGATTTAAGCCAGGATCCAGTATGTTATCAAAACTCAGTAATCCCAGGACTAAAACAATCTTAAGTGTGACCTAAACAAACCACATTCTATGCAGGACAAGAAGTTTCAACTTGTGCCCTCACAGCCACCTACAGAGTACATCAGACCCATCAAGCGTACTTGTAAAAGTACTTGCCCTCACAGCTACGAGCAGACTCTCGTGGCTCATCGGTTGCCCACAAGGCCACAACTCAACAGTGGACCCTAAATTACATCCAGCTCTATTGCTGCCACTAGAACATTCAGTTTCACAAAACTCATTTCACCACCAGTATACATAAACCATGTCTATTATCAAGACAAATTATTTGAGAAAGCTGGGACATCTTTATAAAAAAAAGGGTTGGAAAACGTTACCACGGTACCCAGATTATGCGCGCGCGCAAAAAAAAATATTACGAGTTATGTTATTCAACTTCCGGAGTTCTAAAGCGGGCCGATAATGTAAAGAGCGGTAGAGGTCGACCTAAACTAACTTGGGACGAGTCCGTTAAGAGAGATCTTAAGGAGTGGAATATCTCCAAGGATTTAGCTATGGACAGGAGCGCTTGGAGATTGACAATCAACGTGCCTGAACCGTGACCTCTTTTTGTCTTGTGCCCTTTATGTCCCTTTATGTGTCTCCCTGTTTCTCGTCTCTTTTGGGTTTCATCTCTAGCCTACTCCAACTTGCTTGGGACAAAAGGCTATGTTGTTGTTGTTGTATGTTATTCAACTTCCAAGAGCATATAAGCTCAAACTTGACAGCAAGCCCTATGAGTAACCGACACAAAAAATGGATATATGTTTTCATAACATGGCACTGTACCAGTTAACTGCAAAGTTTCTATGTTCTAGCACAAAATTTTAGTTCAGTGTATCAAGAAATTGAAGCAACAAAAGTAAACAGTGTATGCTGCCTCAGTGCTTCCCGTGTTAAAAATGGAAATGCAAGCCTATACACTGCAAAGTGCGAATACATAACATGGGGTGTGTAAGCTGCTATATAGTATATAGGTACTCACCCGACACCTTTAGAACGTCGCGAATTTCGATCCATAATGAGACGAACATCCCGGACCTAGAGAAAGAAAGCATAACAGTTCAAGCACAAGAATTGATTCAGTCAACAAAAAAAAGAAATGACTAACAGCAGATATCTCTTCGCTACAAAATGTGGGTAAACAACTAATCCATAAACATGAATCAATCAACTTAGGCATTTGAGCAAATTTACATCCTTCCCAGAATAGTATATGTTTAATTTATGGGAAAAAACTAGAAAACTATGTTGTGTATCATGCATCCATGTGTATGAGCATACAAGAGCACCAGTCAGACTAGTGTAGTTAAAAATTAAAATGACAGTGAGAGCGATTAACACCTTTCCAGCCCTAGAAAAGAACTCATATACGTCCCTTTCATCTGCCTTCAAAGATAACTGCAATTGTAATTTTAAAAAAGTTAGTCTCAGATTAAAGGTTAGAAAAGCAACATTGTGAAAGACTTGTTCAAAAAAGCAACCTGGAAAGCAAACACAGTCCTCTGATCTCTTTCTGGATCAACTTCAGGTTCAGGCTCCTCTTTCCTACGTCTGTGCAAAGAGAATTCTTCATAAGAACATATAGAGTACAATAAGAAAGACAAGCTCAAATAATAATAGAATAGCAAGTACACAACATATATTTGGTCTCAAAGTACAGGTTCAACCATCTTCTGCGAATAGGCTAAGCAGCTATAAGGATAACAAAAATACAAAATGTAGCATGTCTTAAGTATAGAATTCTCTCTTGCAACTTAATATCACAGACAGAGATAGGAAAAACGCAATATGAACATCCTTCATTGCCTTTGTGGCATATATTCTAAAAGAATTGCTCAAAGGAAAATGCATGTCTTGTTTGTGCAGTGGACCGTACACTGAATGTTGTCAACAGTAAAAGGCAGTGCTTCAGCAAAAGAAGCACAACAACACCAACATTTCTGTAACAAAACATATACAGTTCAGCTCCACATTTTGGATGCAAGAAATAAGTAGCCACATATGGCATCATCAGTTCATCACTGCTCATCTGACCACATTTTGGATGCAGGAAATAAGTAGCCACATGTGGCCATATATTCTAGTGGAATGCCAATCTCTAATTCACACAAAAAAATTGAAATCCGACACCTGAATTCCCAGGTCAGATTGATGTGAAAAAAACGTCTTAAAAATAAGATAACTCTAGCAGACTACCATACTGATGTTCGATTCTATTGAATGTCACATAACTTGCATCAATAACATATGACACAAGAAATATTAGGTACAAGTAGGAAGCCCTAGTGGTAATCTGATTTTATCAATATAGTTTAAAACTAATAATGGTCTTATAAGTATGGAACAAGTGTGAAACAAAAACAGATTTGTGAGTAGTTGCTTGCAATGCCTTATTCTAGCATACTTTTAAAGGTCAATCCTAAAAAAAATATCCAGGTAATATATCTCGTTTAGCAGTTTGTTTCAATAAACTCGAGTTGAGTTGGTTCATGCACCTGACATCGCGTTCACGGTAGTGATCACGCTCTTCGTCATCACGGCGTCGCTCCGACCGGCTCCGGCTCCTCCGCTGCCTATCCTTCTCCCTCTCCCTCTCCTTCTCCTTCTCCCGTTCGCAGTCGCGGCTCCTCCTGTCCTTGTCCTTCTCCCTGTCCCGCTCTTTCTCCTTGCCGTCACGGTCACGGTCCCGCCGCTCCCGACTGCTGCGGTGCCGGTCGCGGTCGCGGTCCCTGTGCCGCTCCCTATCGCGGTCGCGGTCTTCCTCGGAGCGAGAATGCTTCGATCTGCGCTCTACGTCGTCACGCTCTTCGTCACCGCCCGATGAGCGGCGGTGTGAGCTGCGCTCCTTGTCCTTATCCCCCGGGTCGGGCCCGACGAACCGTTGGCTGGCGCTCCGGACGCTTCCACCGTCTTCTCCAGATACTCGTACTCGTCGAAGTCCATGGCGTCGCGCGGCGGAGGTTGGTCGGCGGCGACACGGAGCAGATCCGGAAACCCTAATACAAGCGAGAAGAGAGAAACAGAGGCACCGCGGTTAAACCCAACGATTTTGTTTGGCTTTTCAACGGGGGAGGGAAGATTTATTAGAGCACAAAACTGTCATGTGGGACCCGCAGATACGTCGGCCAGGCCGCCACAAGCCAGGGCGACCGTGTTGGACCCAGGTTTAAACAGACCCAGAGTTTTCAAAATGCACTCTTTATTTTGATTTTTTTTGGCAAGACTAAAAAAACGCACTCTAACGTCTCCCTATCACAACTCTTAATCTTTCCGCACTTAGAAAAATCAACCCGCCGCACGAAAATATCATGTTGGACCCAAGTTTTAACTGGCTCAAGAGTTTCCAAAACCCACCCCTAATCTTGAACTTTTTGTAAGACTGAAAAAAACGCTCTCCAACAACTCTCGATGTTCCACACTTGGAAAATCGACCCAAACATGAGAAAATATACGCGCGCATATCTATCGGCCAATATGAAGGTGGCAGGACGTGGAGAGAAAGAACATCTAAATGTGGTTTATGTGATTTGAAAATAGTTCAGGCATGATGTAAAATTGTCTTCTACTCCCACCGTTCCAAATTATAAGTCATTTCAAGAATATTGGAGAGTCAAAGCATCTCAAGTTTGACCAAAACTATACAGAGAATTATAAAGATTTATGACATCAAATAGATATATTATGAAAATATAATTAATGAAGCATCTAATGATCCTTAGTTGGTATCATAAATGTTATTAGCTTATTATATATAAATTTGGACAAACTTGAGATGCTTTGACTCCAAGATTCTTGGATTGGCTTATAATTTGGAACGGAGGGAGTATATTTTAGGATCGAGATTTTGAAAATTGTTCGCTCCCAACTTTTTTTGCCACTTGAAAACTCATTGATTTAACAATTGATTTTTTTAGGAACTGTTGGAGATGCTGTTGGATATCCAATTCACTCTCTTCTTAGATGCTCACGATCCAGTCGCCGTATATATCAAATACACATACATACATTAGTGATAAATATGTATTTCTATAATTCATTCATCATGAAAAATGGTCTATTAAGAGATCATGAAAAATGATCTATTAATAAATCCCATACCAAAAACACTAACAATTTATTTTAATTAAAGATATATAGTAATATCTTTGTAAGTTATTGTTTTAGGGAGGTTTATCATTTGTATGAAACACTATAACATACCAGTACTATTAATGTAATTCAAAACACTTTTTCCTTTTTATAAAACAAATTTTTGATAAAAGAAATTAACATCTTGAGCGTTGAAGACTCGTAGTGGAGGCTAAAACGATGGTTTCTCTTATTGTAGTAGCTAAAGATGGAGTCCAGGATATAGAATTCATTTTAATAAAATATTAAAAGAATTTTAAATAAAAGCTATAATAAACATTGGAGTTTTAGCCTAATAATACGTGGAAAAATGCAAAGTTAAAATGTCGAAATATAAAAGATGTCAAAAAATGAAGTAAAAAAGATGGTTTTTTAATATTTATAATATACATAGATATAATATTCTCTTCATTTTAAATAGTGGGCCATTTTATTTTTTCTAGATATATAATTTTTATTATTTATCTAGACATAATATAGTTAAGTGTATAATAAAAAATATTTATCTAAATAAACAAAACTAACTTACCATTTAGAACACAGAGAGCAGATGGCTAAACTTAAGCTCTCGGTGTCCTAGAAGCGAAAGAATTCATGCAACTACTGCCTGACTGTAAAATTAGAATGGTTAAAAGGAAGTGTAGCAAAATAGTTCATGAGTTCTTGACCTCTTAATCCATGACTGTAACTCTCGTCCTAGTTAAATAAAAATCCCTCTTTACCGGAAAAAAATGTCCTTATCAATACTCAATTCTAGAAAGCGTATCCTATTTTACATGTGCACTGACGTCACGCCGCCATCGGGCCCCATCACCTATCCGCTCTTCACCAGTGACGTTTTAGTGGCCAAGTTTGGCAGAACACTTGCACGCCTCTGTGCAGGTATATGTGGGTGTTTGACCACTGATAGCCTGCCACGGAAATATTTGGGACAGTTGTTCGGGCTTCGACGCGTGCTAGAACTCGACGGAGAACGTATAGACAGTCGATTTATACTGGTTCAGGTCCTCGATCATGATCGAGTAATAACCCTACGTCCAGTCAACATTAGCCTTTGCGTTGGATTGATTGTGTTATCTTGTCTCTCCTACAAGGGTGCCTATAGCCTCTCTTTATATCGGTAGAGATGGCTGTAGCGCGTCTAAACCGTGAGGTCTATTCCTATTATCTGATGTGAGGTGCCGATCTAGGGATCTCTACCCTCCTTTATATAGTCCAGGAGGCGGGAGTCCTAGTCGGTGAGGTCCTAGTAGGATTACGTGTGGACAATCCTAGCTGCACTAGTTCTTCTCTCTTCTCCGCGGGATACTCTATGGTCCTGCGTCGACAGTACGTGGCCATCATATCAGAAGCTCTCATCTTCGGGTTCAGATCGACTTCATAGCTAGTGTTCCTCACCTCCTGGTCCACTCAGAGCACGTTGCTGCCACAACCAGGCGCTTAAGCTGCCGCGGCAAAAATTGACGCGTCCGCTGTGGCGGAGTTTTGTGTTGAAAAGTATTGTGGCTATCACAGCTTTTATATGAACCAAACGTCATACTTAGGGCTCGTTTGGTTTCAACTTGTTAAAGTTTAACTACCATCACATCAATGTTCATTCAAATGCATGGAGTACTAAATGTAGACTAATTGCATGCACGTCGGCACAGATTAGGAGTAATTTACGAGACGAATCTATTAAGCCTAATTAGTCCAAGATTGGAAACTTTTTGTCAAATAAGACGAAAGTGCTACAGTGTTTGTTAATCTTTAACTCCTCAAACCAAACACCCCTTACGTTGCATGGCGTGCCGCAGGTTGTATCAGGGAACCAAACATCCCCTCAATCTTGGTTCTCCGTTTCAACACGAAACATTTCGTGCATAGAAATTAAGGAGAGAGATCAAGAGAAATTGAGATAGAGATGTATTAGAAAAAAAAAGTATTGGTGGAAAAGAAATGTGCATTGGGAAGTGAGAATAACAACTTTTGGGTCAAAATTTGAATGCTATAAGATCAAGTATTCTGAGACGGAAGGAGTAGACCATTTTAGCTCACTTGTGTGGTCTAAAGTTTTTATAAGGTTAGCTAAACTTTGTATAACACTTCAGACCTCCTGTTTTGAGCCTTAAAAACTAAAGTTGCTTGAAGTTTAGTACCTAAGCTTTAGACTAGAGGTCCAAACAAGGGCGTAGTATGAAATCCGATTTCAAAATAAATTAGTGTGAAATCCTCTTTCAAATGAATTTGGATACGTAATGTGATTATTAAATAAATTTAGTTTTAGGAGCACACGGCATGATTATATGATTCTCAAAGCCGTATACGTTCATTACGACAACATTCGATTAGTTACGTAAGCGTAGGCGTCAAAGTAGCGCTGACGACACCCGTGTTCCGATCTTGGTCGTCGTCCCTGTAGAATCTGACTATTTGAGCCACTGTATAGGTTCACAACAGACAAAAAATGCCCCAATCAGAGAAAAATAACGTTCTACTAGTAGAAAACAGTGATTAATACTTCGACTACCCGGCCATCGACTCGTTTTTAACTTAAAAAATCCGACGTCCGGCCTCTTCGTTGTGGCCCACCTGCCAGCGACCGGGCAGGTCGCTTTCTCATCCAAAACGAAAACGGAGAAGGAAACCAGACCGAAATGGTTGTCCGCTATGGAGTCTGCCTCGACCTCGACATCTTTGTTTGCTCCCACGATGCTTCACTTTCTCACTTGGAAAATTGGAATGGTGCCCACAGAAGAAAGCGCATCCAGCTTCACTTGTGCATCAGGGACACGAAGATTATTAGCAGCCCTGCGCTGGCGTACACCACGCTACCAGCCAGTCGCCACAGCATCAGCAGTGACGCCGGTGGTGACTCCTCGAGCTTAAGCTTCACACTTCACTCCCCACTTGCAGCACTTTGCTCGGCCTCTCTATATAACCACGCATCCGGACCTCTTGATTCTCGTGCCAAGAAAGTGTTCCTGCTTGATCCACCATTCAGAACTCATCATCCGAGGCTCCCACCCCAGCTAAGCTAGCAAGCTAGTACAGCCATTCCGTTTCTTCCACTGCAGTCAGGAACAGAGGCCGCGCCGCCGTTGCAAGCGTGCAGCCGATGGAGGCCGTCGTCATCGTCGGCGCCGGACTGGCTGGCCTCGCGGCGGCTCTCGGACTACACAGGTATGGTATACACACACGTAGCCTCTAGCCTTGCTCTGCCGCAAAAATAAAATTGACCTCGATCTGGGATTATTTTTCCCACATCGTATATATAGGAAAGGGGTGAGGAGCCTGGTGCTGGAGTCGTCGCCGTCGCTGCGGGCGTCGGGGTTCGCCTTCACCACGTGGAAGAACGCCTTCCGGGCGCTGGACGCCCTCGGCGTGGGCGACAAGATCCGGAGGCAGCACCTGCAGGCGCAGACGTACGTCTCCAATTTCCATGTCCACCGGGCTCGCGTTGCAGTTTGCAGTCAGTTTCCCTGCTGAACCTGTCCATATGTTTTCAGGCTACGTGTCATGGCTTCTTCTACCGGAGAAATCGCACAGGAGGTGGACCTCACGCAGCAGGGGAAACGGTGAGATGAACCTCTGGCCCCTGAATCTATCGATCACGCACGTATCTGCCTCGATTGCGCTGAAATGAATGAACGTCGTCTCTGTCTGTCTGACTGACGCAGAGGGCCCAACGAAATGCGTTGCGTTAGGCGGGACCTGCTGCTGCAGGCCTTGGAGGAGGAGCTACCGAGAGGCACCATCCGCTACTCCTCCAGGATCGTGTCCATCGAGGACGACGGCGGCGTCAAGGTGCTGCATCTAGCTGACGGTTCAGTCATCAGAGCAAAGGTACAGTTTCTTTAATTTCCCCTAAGCACCTCCGAGCTGCTTGCAGCGCCTCAATGCGTTCCTCTGCATCTATCTGCAGGTGCTCGTCGGGTGCGACGGGATCAACTCGGTGGTGGCCAAATGGCTCGGCCTCGCCACGCCGTCCTACTCGGGGCGAGAGGCTTTGCGCATTACCCGGACGGCCACGGCTTCGAGCCCAAGTTCCTGCAGTTCATCGGCAACGGCTTCCGCTCCGGCATGCTGCCCTGCAACGAGAACGACATCTACTGGTTCTTCACCTGGACTCCTTCCGAGAACGGTTAGCGACGGCGACGACGGCCATTGCCCACATCATAATTGTACATGCAGAGCTAGGAGTAGCAGCTCATATTTTGTGTCTCATGCTGCTCGTTCAGACAAGGGCGTCGACGAGAGCGCGACGAAGATGAAGCAGTTCGTGCTGTCCAAGCTCCGGGGCTCCAAGGTGCCCGCGGAGGCGCTGGCGGTGATCGACAGGAGCGAGATGAGCGACGTCCTCGCCGCGCCGCTGCGGTTCCGGTCGCCGCTCTCGCTGGCCACCGCGAGCTTCGCCAGGGGCAACGTGTGCGTGGCCGGCGACGCGCTGCACCCGATGACGCCCGACCTCGGCCAGGGCGGCTGCTCGGCGCTGGAGGACGGCGTCGTCCTCGCCCGATGCCTCGGCGACGCCCTGCTGCTGCCTGCTGCCAAGGGCAAGGAGGAGCGGATCGAGTCGGCCTTGCGCGAGTACGCCTGGATCAGGCGGTGGAGGAGCGTCGAGCTCGTCGCGACCGCCTACGCCGTCGGCTTCATCCAGCAGACTGACAGCGCCGTCGTCAGCTTCCTGCGGGACAGGTTCCTGTCGGGAGTGCTCGCACGAAGGCTTCTCAAAATGGCGGACTACGACTGCGGCACGCTCGTAAACTAGCCCCACAACTGTTCCGTGTGTGTAGATGTGTTTGTTGCAGGAGTATGCCTACCGTTATGTGCTAGTAGAAAATTGTACTGCAATATCATCGCCTCTGTTGCAACTATAGTCTCACTCTTGGTCTTGGAGCTGTGATATGGGTGCGATGCTTCGGCATGACACATTGTTGTAACTCTACCATTGTTCTAAAACACTTCTCTTGTGGGAACACGATATTCCATCAGATCGAGGTAACTTCTAATTTGGTGAAAGCTTGATCCACGGTTCGTAGTTTTCGACCATAATGATCTGAACTTTGTAATCATAGTACCACATTTTCTTTAGTTATCAACCATGCACTACACGGTTGATCTCATCACAAAGACTAATCTCTGATTATGAATTGTAGAACATAAGCAAGAATAGAAAAGAGAACAACCTAAAATATTGCTAATATAGATTAAGCTTACAAGTTCGGGTGCCACGAACCACATAACAACGAACCGGTTCGATGACAAACTAATCTACTAAAAATCCAAACCCTAACTTAAGCGTTGGTTATAAATATACTCCCTCCATCCCGTTAAAAGAGTCGTTTTAGAGTTGGGCACGGTGAACAAGGAAGATGGAAAAATACATTTATACCCCTACGTTCTCTCTCCTCTCCTCTCCAGTTCCTTGTTTATGTCCATCCAGATCTCACGCGGGGCTTCACCTGCCGGCGTGGGAGGCTTCACCCGCCGGCGTGGGGGCTGCGCCCGCTCTGTGCGACGGCCTCGCCTAGCATGGGGCCCTCTCCTAGTGCCGGCGGCCTCGCCCTCGCTGAAGCCTCTCCTAGCGTGGCCTCGGTCTGCTCCGATGTGCAGGGCAGCATCTTGGTGGAGCAGCAGGAGAGTGGCCCCTGCTCCATGCCGGTCGCTCCGTCTTGGACGCTGGGACGCGCGCTCCATGCCTCCACCTCGACTCGACGGCGAGCCGCCGGCACAGCCTCCTTGCTCGCGGAGCTGTTGGAGAAGAAGAGGGGGCGGAGGAGGAGGCGAGGGGCCGCCGGCAAAGGGGAAGAAGAGGAGGGGCCGCCGGTAGAGAGGAAGAAGAGGAGCGGTCGCCGGCGGGGATTGGGGATGGAGCCTGCGGAGAAGACGAGGTGGGAGGAGCGAGCGGTTCCGTCCTTGCAAAGGGAACATGAGCGACAGATAAGGCTGTTTAGGTGCAGCAGTGGGCCCGTTGGCTAGAGCGACTCTCTCTTTGGGACAAGTTTTGAATCGTAAAACGACTCTATTTGCGGGACGGAGGGAGTAGTATAATACTGGGGATGGCATGGACGACGATTTTAATGTGTGGTACTCTTAAAGGCCGAGATGGATTCAAACTTGATATGGATTAAGTCTTCAGCTTGGCTTGCAGTAGCATTATAAGATGTGGTGAATGGGAGGGTTGGAGGCCTTTCTTATGTTCTTCACTTGGTTGGAGTGTGTTCCAACTTGAGTTAAGGTTCCAAAGGGTGATTACAAAGTTCAAGGCCTGATATAAGGTGATGCGGTATCGAGTAGAAACAACATGTCATGATGATTTAGAGCTCTTTCTAACGTAATATTGAGGTGGAACCATATCCATTTGAAAGCTTATCAAATACTCTTTCCATCAAATACTCACGGATCTCAATCGCACTCTAAGTGGAATAGTTATGTCCTTTCTAAGGGTAATGCTAAGGTACACCTTTTACCTACCAGTAGGTAATATCTCAATCGCACTCTAAGTAGATATAATAGTAAGATATTTTCCTTGTATATACTATTACCTCTTCAGAGGTAATATGTGACCATTGCTATTCAGATAGACGGTTCACAGTTATTTGGGTGTACCATAGCAAGACCCCCTTTCTAATATATCACTATCGACCTGTCGTTGTACCGAATGCCGGACTTTGATGAGATTTTACTCTGGATAGATCTTGCACGTGATGTATCCACGTCCTCTTAGATGCAGAGGCCATATAGAGTAGTGGGTTTTCATAGCGCACGGTATCATAACCATACCGTGCACTATGATAAATAGCAAGCGGATGATAAATATCAGGCCACGTTCGATGTGCATGTGAATGGTTCCTTATTTGAAAACCTAGAAATCCTCTTGTCGTCTTGTGAATGTCTTTGAACGTCCCAAGGGTAACAGGTGTGCGGCCCAGGCTTGCCCTGCAGAGGGGATCAACGTCAGCCCATGGTTAGCTTGTCTTGTCTTGATTCCCAAATCCCAAGTGCCAACCCCACTACGGAGCGAGCGACCAAGCTCAGCTCCGGCCGCTGTCCCCGATTGCCGACCTGCCGTGCCCAGCCACTAGAGCCGTGCCTACCCGCCGCCGGCTGTCGACAGCCTCTGCATCCAGTCCCGCGGCGCCTCTCCCTCTGCAGCTCTCGTTCCCTGAAACGAAAGAAAGGGTGCAGACGTGCAGTGCAGACTGCAGAGTCGAGATGGCGTCGCAGTCGCAGCTGCCACGAGTGTGCGTGACTGGAGGCGGCGGGTTCATCGCCTCCTGGCTCGTGAAGCTGCTCCTCTCCCGTGGTATTTTATTTGTATTTGGTAATAATTGTCCAACCATTAATGAATCATGCTCAAAACATTCGTCTCGCAAAGTACAACCAAACTGTGCAATTAGTTTTTTATTTCATCTATATTTAGTATTTCATGCATGTACCGTAAGTTTGATGTGACGAAGAATCTTCTTTTTGTATAGTGCCAAATTCAGGAGTTTGGGGAACTAAACATGGCCTTGCTCGCCGAATCGCGTTTGCACTAGGGATTTAGTGGACCTGTCGAAGAAGATGTACCCAGAGTATGATTACGTAAATAAGTACTCCCTCTGTCTTAAAATAGTAGGCATTCTCATTTTTCGAGAAGTCAGTTTTTTTAAACTTTGACCAATTATATATATATAAATATTAATATTAATAATACATAATTAGTACATTAGATAGATCGTTGAATATACTTTCATAATAAACTTATTTGGAGATATAAATGTTGCACGTATTTTCTACCTAGCTAAAGTTGAGAAAGTTTGACTTGCACGCATCTTGTAACGTCATCTATTCTAGGACGGAGGGAGTAGGTTCTTTGTCTTGTCTAATTGAATTCGTCGGTACCAACTAGGTAGTAATATAATCCATGTTGCTCGCTTACATAATCTGATGTGATGAACATCACCTTTAATTTGTTGTTGCAGCGTTGTGGATGCTGATCATGCAGGACCACCTTTATCTAGTCAGAAGCTGAGGGATGGGTTGGGAACCAAGGAAGCGGGAATCGACGCTCTCAGACAGCGTCCAGTCATATGAAAAGGCCGGCCTTCTCCAGGATGTTTACAACTAGTAGCAGGGGCGCGCCTTCGCGCGCCGATGCAGGTACTAATCTGAATTTGAGTAAATGTACGGTGGAGATTCGACATAGTAGGTTATCTAAGTTTAACTGGACAGCTATTATACATGGCTAATGATCCTAAATGTTAGGGTCGTAAGTTCAGTGTACGATGATTACCTGGTGTAAGCTGGTAATGTAGTGAAACTGGTAGGATGGTTGTTGGTTGAAACCTTTGGTCCTCGGCCTGTTATTTGAACATGTACATATGTCAACCTAATAAACTGGTACTTGTCTCTTATGTCCGAAGGCACCATTTGCTCTTTTTTTGGGATGTGTTGTATAGGTTTACCTTTTGGTTCTTGGCTGCAGCGGGGGATTATCTGGATCAGTCACATCATCTGCGGAAGCCGGCTGCTGAGCCAAATCTTGATCAGCTGCAGTGTCCTGAGGAAATAGAAGGATGCTTTAGGGAATTCTAGGTGATTTCAGCAATCTGACAGATGCAAATGAAAAATACATAGCCTAAACATATGTGCAATACAGATCAATAGATGGTAGCAATGCAACCTTGCCAGTAAGATTACCTTGTTGAAACAGGCGTTTACAGGCCTGCGGGAGCAGCGCCCGTGACCTGAAACAGATGAGAAAAATTGTGAGCTGTCGATGGAGGCTGTCTACAATAACCTGGTTTCGTGGACGTGCATTGTGTTAGCATTGACGCAATAATCATATCAACATTCAGTAATTTAAAGCAACTAAAAGTGTAGGTGCGATGAAAGTGGCATGACATAACCTTAGGAACTATTTAGGCTGAAAAATAGACAGAGAAAATATGTCAAGATATGTAAGGGGCCTTACATTTTGCTAATGATACTGTGGCACTGCAACATGCAGTAGAAGCCAATATGCATAATAGGCTATATGTATTTACATAGGGAAAAGCTAAACTGGTACCAAAATATGTCAAGATATGTAAGGAGCCTTACATGTTGCGTAAGCGCAGAGAAATGTTTCTGTAATTTTGTACCATATTGACCAGACTTTGAGGATGCTCCCATGTGGTGTTATTTTTTTTTTTTGACACCCAATGTTTTCTAGATTCTCAGAAATAAGCAGGATTAAAATGCGTCTGAATATATTAGATGATGGCCAGTGTTTAACAAAGCGGAAAATAATTGAAGGCACATGTAAACTCCAGAAAAGGTGCAGCGGCAAATAGGTGACTTTTTTTGTTCAAAAGGACAGTAGGAATATAAATCCATGACGTGATATCTGTAGCTGCTCCAAAAGCAGGGATCAAAAAAAGAAATGAGGCGAAAGGGGACAAAAGCTTGACCAAGTTCAAAACTACACATGGCACGTGTATTTAAAAAAAAAGGCACAACAACAATATCTCGGATGCACAATTATGGTCAAATTTTTTTGTTACCCTAGGAACCGAAGAACTTATATCAGCACAAGGGAATATAGGAGGAAGGTGCATATATTAATTGGCACAAATAGGTTGTGACAAATAAAGGTAGAACTGTTGCGTACCTCAGTTATTTGAATTGAAAGAAGATCTCCCATGAATATGTAGGAAAGTGTAGAATAGTGAGTCCACCGTGTGGAACCTTTTTTTCTATAAGAGCAGGGTACTGAAACAGTTTCCATGAATTGAAACAACATCTGCCATGAACTATTTTGCAACAAGAAATAGTAGCATGTATAAATTAATATAAGGAGGCGTGAGATAACCATGTACCAAAACAAAGGATGGTAAGAGATTTTGAGAAACATTAACGCTACAATGCTGCGGAACTAAAATACAATCCTGTTCACACCAAGTGCAAACAAATAGTAACCAGTTATTAAGATAAGTGCCTATGTTCCTCTATGCTACACATGGTCAGTAACACCTAGGAAAACATGTCATGCACAGCAGAAACAACTCTATGTTGACCCTTTTTTCTCGTACACGAAAAGGTTTATAAATCAGCCGTATGAATAATAGGGACTTAAGTATGGCAGTCAGATGTCAAGCAACAGTATGAGTATGAACAATACCTAATGTCAGGTTGCTAATCATGCAGTATGTACACACACAGAGCAAGAACATAACCGTGCTCACAGGAGCCTAGTGGAGCTGCAGTGGTCGGCTAGGGTATGAAATCGAACATGAAACGCCGTAAAAAATAAGTAAACCAATCGCTGAGAGCACATGAAATTGTTTTGGAAATGCTTAACCGAAGCATTAGGCAGCTCGAAAGCATTAAGCAAAAGCACTAAGCAAATAATTCTAGCTTATCATACATTGGGAGCAGAGCCTCTATAGTGGCCATGCTCTCATTAATTCTGGGGCAAAGAAGATGGACGGTAGTACGTATTTAGCCTATATATAGTAATGCGATTAGCAGGAATTCGCAGTCACTGACCACAAGCATGCAATGAAATACGAAAGACAGAGCTTAGATTAGACAAAGGAGGAAATCATCACTGGCAATGACCTGAGGAGTTGAGATTCCATAAGAGGAAGTTCCAACCGCGTAGTATGTGATTGAATAGGCAACAAACATTAACTCTTATTGGTGGCTCCGAAATACAGAAAACAATAGGCAGGAAGAGATGGCAAAAACCAGGAATAACCAATCGACCTAGGTAGACGGGGACGCAAAAAATACAGTGCAGAGCGCTAGATAAATAACAGCAATTCCCAGTGGCATTTTTCTGTAAACTAACATGTTCTTTTAAAGGTCTGCAAAATTTATATCGCAGTCATGGAAAAGGTAAGAACTTTTTTGAATGGAAACAGGATTTTTAGAGACCTCAAAAACATGGCAATGATCATTTGTTCATCAACCTGGAGCTTGAAGGCATGCTGAGGAATCAGTCACTCTAATAGGTCATGACCAGTACCTCACAAGCGAATAGACATCAGATCATATCCTAGATCAACGGGCATGGACTTTTCATCACAGGCCTAAGAAAGAGGAAAAAGGCCGACGCGCGGCGCTGCAGCGCTGCCAGGGAGTGGCATCACGGTCTGCCAGCGCCTCGTGCCGTGAGGCTGCAGCGCTGGCCTGGCCGGCATGCCATACCCGAAGGAGGGGGGAAGGTGGAGGAGGGCGGCTTTTATAGGGGAGAATTAAGGAATTCATAGATTGCAAGTCTCTTCAGATGCATAATCCATGCAGTATTTGTTCCCGCAAAGCAATACCAAATTCAAAGAAGATCAAAACCAACCAGAGGTAACATGAATGTGTATCAAAACACATTAGGTATTGAGAGACAGAAACTACAATGATTTTCGCCCTGTTTGCTGCAATGATAATGCAGGTGGTAGATCAAATCTATGAGAACAAAATCAATGCAAAGAGACATAAATTTGGCAGCACTTAGACTAAACCATTGCTTATATGCAATTGTAGAATGAACGAAAGTGAAAGGTCCTCAATGAGTATATATGAAAATCTCTCTGTGCAATAATATTAATGAATGAATTTAAGGCTGCATAGTGTAGCAATGCAGGCTCACATGGCTGGGAAAACAAAAAAAATCATGGAGAAAGGGAATAAGTGCAGAAACTGCTTCATTAGTTCGTTAGGAGATTGATAAAAAAACTGAATAGGTGCTTCAAAACTACATGGAGCCACAGTTGGCAGGAGTGAGAACCCTGACCATGGATCTGTATGGAGTAAAACATCTAACAGATAGCAGCACAATACATCAATAGGATCGATAAAAACGAAATCAATGCAGAGACGCATAACTCTAACTCAAAAAAATGTAAACAAGATGGATGCCCGAGCTGACCTCAACTAAATAGACAGCTGGTAAGAAGGGGAAGGGAAGGGACCAAATCAATGTCAGACGAGGCGAAGAACAACGGAGCAGCCGGTACCAGGGCAAAGCGGAAGGCTGGGGGGCCGGCGGCCACCGATAGTGGCCGCCACCGCCGCGCCTTTGCCGGGAACGACGACGAGCAAGACCGAATCAGGCCGCGCGCACCCTAGGCCCCGCGCGCCACGCGAGCGCTCCCCGCCGCTTCTCCGGACAGCACGCCGGGACGCGACGATTGGGAGAGGAGGGTGAGGGCGTGCGCTGCCGCCATACCATAACCCTAACCCTAAGTCAGCCGCGAGGATCTGCGTCGCGAGAAGATGAGGAAACGGAGAGAGAGGGAGAAGGGAGGGGGCCACCTGCGTGGTCGCGTCGCGCAACCCCCGCGCGCCGGCCAGCCGTCGCCGCCGAGTCGCCCGGCTGCCGCCGCCATCGCGCCTCCTGGCCGCTCCGGCCGGCCGCCTCCCCGCCTGGCCGCTCAGGCCGGCCGCACGGGCACAGCCCCCGCTCGCGCCGCTCGCCCACCGCCCCGCCTGGCCGCTCAGGCCGGCTGGCCGCACCGGTGCGGGCCACCGGGGCCGCACCCACGCCGCCACGCCCGCACGGGCGGCCCGACGCGGGAGGTCGAGGTCGGGGTCGGGAGCAGGAGGATAAGGAGGTTTTTTTTTGGCTCTAGTCCTAGCAGGTGAAGCTGAGTTTATATTGGTCTAGCCGGATTCTAGTTAGAAGCTGCGGCCCATAGCAGAAGTTAGTGGGGAAATCAGCTTCTCGGGCGGAATCCTTGAGAAGTTGAAGCTGGCGGAGGAAATCGTGGCCATCCACGCGAAGATCCAACGGTGGGAGGCATTTCGGGCGACGTGGCCGGCGCTCCTGGCCGAGGAGCATGTCGCCCTTGTTGGGTTTAAAAAACGATGGTGCGGACATTTGAATTGTGTCATGCTCGTACACTTGAATGAACCATCTGTTGATTGTCTGTTATTTTTTCAGTAACGCCTCGTCAAGAACCTTTACGTGGTATGATTTATCCAATAACTTCTCTGTTTTACCATTTGTTTTGTTCTCTTTTTTGCTTCGCTGCTTATAGTTGCAGCTGCTACAGCTGATTTCTCTGTGTTGGTGTCAATGCTATCATGTTGAACTTGTCATTTACTAGCAAATGGTTTACAACTGCGAACCAATAACCCTCGTCCTGTGAATGCTTATTATGAATAAAATAACAATTAATAGTGCCGATTGGTTTCGTGCCTTTGCCACAACCTCTTTCTAACTAGTACTTATTAGGCGACTTTCAAATTTCACCCATGTGTCTGAGGGTTATTACTTTCAAATTTCAACCTCTTTCTAGCTTTAGTGAGAGAGCACAAAAAAAAACACGATGCATAAAATAACCCTCAGAGTTTGTGTTTTTTGTTCCAAATTTTCTGTCCTATTTCAGTTTACGGCTGTCTTAGACTTTGGTTGCCTGAACATAGATCTGCAAAGTAATATTGACACATTACTCAAGCTAAATTATTTCAATAAGCTCTGTCAGTATTCAAAAGACTGTCACTAAATTGTTTCTTTCCTTTTTTCTGTCTGATATATTTTTTGTTTACAGATACCCCCGGAGTGCTTAAGCATTTAATCCACTTTCGTTTATTTTCATAGACCATGGATCTACTGTTGAATATTTTGTGGGTTTGGCCCATATAATATTAATAAATCAAATAAACTCTATGGTCCATAATAATGCATGTTTTATGATTTAATACCGTACGAGATTTTGACTAACATTGACTCGACTTATATGGTTGGATATTGTCTAACTATGTTGTCTAGAGGTTGAGAACAACGGAATGCCACACGCGCGCAGACGAGCGGATGGACTCTCATTTTCAATTATGTCTCTTGATTACGGTAGTTACTTCCACTAGTCTTAATTGGCAAAGTGATGGCAAGAGTTACAGAAGTCAAGAGTTACAGAAGTTTTCACTTCGTTGGAGTTGATGGCGTGAGGTATGTTTGCCTTCATGACATTGATGCATGGCGTGAGGCTCTTGGCCTCCATTACGTGAGGCTCCTTGCCTCCTAAGCCTTTTGGCCTGTGTCCTCCGCGTAGTATATATTATGTACTCTTCCTTCAGTCATCTCTCTCTCGGTTACACCACATCTCCGGTAGCACGAGTTCTCCCCGTTCCGTCTCCTGTGCGCACACAAGATGGAAGAGTAGGCCTCTGGAACGTCTCCGTCCAATGAGTTCACCTGCTCAGGTGAAGGGTGGCCATCACGTTTTTGGGGAGTGTCCAGCAAAGACGGCACGACTACTCGCTTGATCCACTCCCTGTTCCCGGCGTTGGCGCAAGGTGTTGATCGTCTTCCTCTCGGCGACGCGGTCTTCACGGCATTCTCTCTGCACTGCACCGATCAGGACGGCTACAACGACAAAGCACCATGTCACTTTCGGGTGTTTCCGGCTCTGCCGCAGGGTATAATCTTGTTAACTATCTTGTTCTTTCAATTGTCTCGTTCATGACCTTGCTGGTTAGTGTTAACCGGATGATAACCATGTTTTGCTTGAACAATATCATGAGGAATATCTTGCTGGTTAACACTATATTGATATGCATGATGTTTTATTTGAACAAGCACATATATGATATCATGATCATTTTGATTAAATCATTTTTATGGATTAAATTAAACATGAATTTGCCTAACTTTTAACATTCCAAAAACATGATGATAGGCAATTTTCATCTGTTGGCTTTGCGGGCTTGCTTAAACCAACTCTATTTGAGGGCATTCATTACAAGAGATGGCGCCAGAAAACTATTAGGTGGTTGTCCTCTATGCGTTGCTTTTATGTGGTGCTTGAGCAGTTTGTTGGTGTGCAAAACGTTGATGAGCAACGTGCATTTGATCATGATGACACCACTTGCAAGGCTGCTTTGTTGAGCATTATTGGGGATTCTCTCATTGATGCATATGTGCAGCTTCTGACTGGTACTTGAGGCCCATTATGGCATTTCTGAGTTGTACGTCATGGAGCAGTTCCATGACTATCAGATGGTTGAGGGCCGTCCGGTAGTCGAACAGGCTCATGAAATACAGACACTAGTGAAAGAACTTGAGCTGTTTGGGTGTGCACTTCCTGACAAGTAGGCAGACTGTATCATTGCTAAGCTCCCACAATCTTGGACTGACTTTGCAACTTCCTTAAAACACAAGAGGCAAGAGTTTAGCACTGCTGAGCTTGTTGGGACCCTTGATGTTGAGGACAAGGCAAGGGCAAAGGATGTCAAGGGCAAGAAGGTCAGTGAGGAGAATTCTAGCGCACATGTGGTGCCAAAGAATCATTTCAAGCCACAGAAAAAGAAATTCTAGTAAGAACTCAAGCAAAAGCCCACCACTTCTTTCAAGAAGGGTAAGAAGCAGAACAAGGAGAAAGGGAATTGTTTCACCTGTGGCAAGCTTGGGCACTATGCAAGAGAGTGCCCTGATGCTAAGTGGAAGCCACCTCCTCCAACAAAGAAATCAGCAAACACCATTGAGACTGAGGCAGGATCATCTGGGTATGGTAATTTATTACCTTCTGCACTTTCAGTTTGTCATTCACCTGATTGGTGGGTTGATACCGATGCAAATATTCATGTGTGTGCTGACATTTCCTTGTTTTTTGTTTATCAGGCTGGACCAGCTGGCTCTTTGTTGATGGGGAACGGGGCGCGTGCAGCTGTTCGTGGTGTTGGTTCGGTCGATCTGAAGCTTACTTTGGGGAAGACCGTGCAACTCAAGAACGTGCATCATGTCCCCTCAATAAAGAAGAACTTGATTAGTGGTTCCTTGCTGTGTCGTGATGGCTATAAACTAGTATTTGAGTCTAATAAATGTGTTGTTTCTAAGTATGGCACCTTTGTTGGAAAAGGCTATGAAAGCGGAGGCTTGTTCGACCTGTCATTAGTTGATACTTGTTTTAAGTCCGCGAACCATGTAGTGAGTAATGTTGAGACAAAATATTTGGCATTCGAGATTATGTCATGTTAATTTTAGTTGCATGTCCCGCTTAGCTGGTTTAAATTTAATTCCAAAATTTGATGTGATCAAAAGTTCAAAGTGTCATGTGTGTGTTGAAGCGAAACAACCTCGTAAGCCTCACAAGGCTGTTGTGGCGAGGGAATTGGCACCTCTTGAATTAGTTTATTATGATGTTTGTGAGATGAATGGGATCTTGACCAAGGGTAGTAAGAGATACTTTATTACCTTTATAGATGACTGCACTAGATTTTGCTATGTGTATCTAATGAAAACTAAAGATGAAGCATTACATTATTTTAAAATCTATAAAGCCAAGGTAGAAAATCAACTTGAGAAGAAAGTCAAACTGTTGCGGTCCGATCGCGGGGGAGAGTATTTCTCAAACGATTTTTCTGAGTTTTGCGTGGTGCACGGAATAATTCATGAGAGGACGCCACCATACTCACCACAGTCCAATAGGATTGCTGAGAGAAAGAACCGCACTCTAACTGATTTGGTAAATGCCATGTTGGAGACTACGGGACTATCTAAGGAATAGTAGGGTGAGGCTATATTGATAGCATGTCATGTCTTGAATAGGGTGCCCACAATGAACAAAGAAATTACACCATTTGAGGAATGAGAGAAGAAGAGATTAAATCTCTCTTACCTGCGAACATGGGGTTGCTTGGCAAAAGTAAACGTGCCAATAAACATGAAGCGAAAGGTTGGACTAAAAACTGTAGATTATGTTTTCCTTGGCTATGCTATTCACAACGTGGGTTATAGGTTTTTAGTAATAAGTTCTAGCGTTCCTGAGATGGTTGTTGATACAATCATAGAATCTAGAGATGCAACATTTTTTGAGGATGAGTTTCCCATGAAGAATAATACACCTAGCATGTCTGGTCATGATTCTATATCTATCCCTGATTCTGTTCCTATCCCTGAGACTAATGAACCGGCTATACACGCTGATGTTGAAACCCATGAAGAAATTCCTGAGGAGGATAATAATACAGTCGCTCGAAAGAGTAAGAGACAGAGGGTTGCAAAATCCTTTGATGAAGAATTTATTATATACCTCGTGGAAGACACTCCCACAACTATTGCTGAGGCATATTCCTCTCTTGACGCTGACTTGTGGAAGAAAGCGGTGCAAAGTGAGATGGATTCTATTATGTCAAATGGGACTTGGGAAGTGGTTGATCGTCCTTATGGATGTAAACCTGTGGGGTGCAAATGGGTATTCAAGAAGAAGCTTAGGCCTGATGATACTATTGAAAAGTACAAGGTAAGGCTAGTGGCTAAAGGCTATACACAAAAGGAAGGAGAAGATTATTTTGACACTTACTCACCAGTTGCCCGATTGACGACCATTCGCGTGCTATTATCCTTGGCTGCCTCACACAGTCTTCTCATTCATCAGATGGATGTTAAGACGGCTTTCCTAAATGGTGAGCTTGAGGAAGAGATCTATATGGATTAGCCCGATGGATTTGTCATAAAAGGTCATGAGGGTAAGGTTTGTAAGTTGCTAAAATCCTTGTATGGCCTAAAGCAAGCCCCTAAGCAGTGGCATGAGAAGTTCGATAAGACTTTAACATCAGCCGGCTTTGCAGTGAATGAAGCTGATAAATGTGTATATTATCAGTATGGTGGGGGAAATGGTGTCATTTTGTGCTTGTATGTGGATGATATTCTAATCTTTAGAAATAATATTGAAGTGATTAAAGAAGTGAAAAGGTTTCTATCTAATAATTTTGAAATGAAAGACTTGAGTGAGGCTGATGTTATTCTTAACATTAAGCTATTGAAAGAAGAAGGAAATGGTGTGGTTACTCTTGTGCAGTCCCACTATGTGGAAAAGGTGCTAAACCGTTTTGGGTACAATGATTGTGCACCGGCTCCAACTCCTTATGATCCAAGTGTGATATTGAGGAAAAATCGTAGAATTTCAAGTGACCAATTGAGGTATTCACAAATAATTGGCTCTGTCATGTATTTGGCTAGCGTCACTAGGCCTGATATCTCGTTTGCTATGAGCAAACTAAGCCGGTTTATGTCAAATCTGGGAGATACTCACTGGAGTGCTCTTGAGAGAGTACTATGCTATCTTAAAGGTACAATGAGCTATGGTATTTACTTTACTGGGTACCCAAGAGTACTAGAGGGTTATTGTGATGCTAACTGGATATCTGATGTTGATGAGCTATACGCCACGAGTGGATATGCGTTCTTACTTGGAGGTGGTGCTGTTTTCTGGAAGTCTTGCAAGCAGACTGTCTTAACGAAGTCTACAATGGAAGCAGAACTGACAGCATTAGATACCGCTGGCGCTGAAGCCGAGTGGCTTCGTGAACTCCTTATGGATTTATCGGTTGTGGAGAAACCTATACCGGCTATTTCCATGAACTGTGATAACAAAGGTGAACAGTTCTAAGGACAACATGAAGTCTACAAGGCATGTATAAAGGCGCCTGAAGTCTGCCAGAAAACTGAGAAACTCCGGAGTAATTGTATTGGACTATGTTCATACATCTAAAAATCTGGCAGATCAGTTTACTAAGGGTCTGTCACGCAATGTGATAGAAGGTGCGTCGAGGGAGTTGGGCTTGAGACCCACTTGAAGTCATTCTATAGTGGTACATTGTCCTATGTGATCGAAGATCTCGTGAATTATGATGGTGAAACAAGCTAGTGGTTGACTGAAGGAGAGACTCCTTAGATTTATAGTCTGACTCGTTTGAGATGCACCGTCTCTCTATTTCTGTAAAGCAGGTTGATTAATTTCTTAATGTGATCCGAGTGGCTTGTGTAAGCAGGGATGTTGTTCTACAGGACATCCTAGAAGGAACACACCTATATGAGTTCGATTGCTAGTCACAATCTATGAGATGTGGGTTATCTCTAGACACTCATGAAAAGGCCAGGAAGTGTGACTTATATGCTTCCAACAGAGGGGATGCTCCTTGCAGCCTAGTATCAGTTAAGGGTTCTAGTGAAACTCATCTCACACAAAACTGTCAATTCAAGGCTTAGTCCATTGTTCAGTTGTGGCTGAGTGTAGCTATTATTCTAGATGGATGTTCAACTTAACAGTCTCCATCGAAACACTGGTATATAAAAGGAATGTGGTCCTAAGACCAATTTGCATCGAACCCTAGAGTTTAGTGGGGATTGTTGAATATTTTGTGGGCTTGGCCCATATAATATTAATAAATCAAATAAACTCTATGGTCCATTATAATGCATGTTTTATGATTTAATACCGTATGAGATTTTGACTAACGTTGACTCGACTTATATGGTTGGATATTGTCTAACTATGTTGTCGAGAGGTTGAGAACAACGGAATGCCACACACGCGCAGACGAGCGGATGGACTCTCATTTTCAATTATGTCTCTTGATTACGGTAGTTACTTCCACTAGTCTTAATTGGCAAAGTGATGGCAAGAGTTACAGAAGTCAAGAGTTATAGAAGTTTTCACTTCGTTGGAGTTGATGGCGTGAGGTATGTTTGCCTTCATGACATTGATGCATGGCGTGAGGCTCTTGGCCTCCATAATGTGAGGCTCCTTGCCTCCTGAGCCTTTTGGCCTATGTCCTCCGCGTAGTATATATTCTGTACTCTTCCTTTAGTCATCTCTCTCTTGGTTACACCACATCTCCGGTAGCACGAGTTCTCCCCGTTCCGTCTCCTGCGTGCACACGAGATGGAAGAGTAGGACTCCGAAACGTCTCCGTCCAACAAGTTCACCTGCTTGGGTGAAGGGTGGCCATCATATTTTTGGGGAGTGTCCAGCAAAGATGCGACTACTCGCTTGATCCACTCCCTGTTCCCGGCGTTGGCGCAAGGTGTTGATCGTCTTCCTCCCGGCGACGCGGTCTTCACGGCATTCTCTCTGCACTACACCGATCGGGACGGCTACAACGACAAAGTACCATGTCACTTTCAGATGTTTTCGACTCTGTCACAGGATATAATCTTGTTAACCATCTTGTTCTTTCAATTGTCTCGTTCATGACTGTAACACATCGGGTGTTATGGTTGCTAATTAACCTGCCATGTCATCATACTGCATCGCAAAGCATCCATGATTAGGTCAACCCTGTTATGCATTAACTAAAATGAGTTTACCTTTCTAGGTTGGATGTGCTTCTCAGTGGTGTGATTCGAACCGAAAACCCTAATTTCGAATGCCACTGCAAATACTTAGTCCATGCCCTGCGTAAATTGAGGTGTGTGACTGTGTTACACACTAGTGTAAAGTGTGGGGTATGAACTCAAGTATGACACGTAAAATGAAGCTCCAAGTTTGAGTTTGAATTGGAATCCAAAAACTTGTCGCGAGTTTTCTGATTCGAATTTAAATTCAAATTTGGGGAAATATTAAAAAGATTTTCAAAAGTTAATTGATCAACCAAGAGTGGCATTTGGTCAACCATGTTATGCTTGTCTAAATGATGCCCTTGGATGATGGTTTGATCATTAAATAATTACCAATTAAGGTAGCAACAAATTTCAATTTAAAAATTCCTCCGAAAACCCTAGAATCCAAAACCCAGTTTTACCCCTTTTGAAATAATTCAAAATCTAAGAAAAATTTGGGAAAAAGTTTAAACCAAGTTTGTAGAACTTTTCAAGGGCTACAACTTTGGTGTTTTGAGTTTTCGAAGTTTTAGTGTAAAATGTGGAGCAATTTTGAAAAGAAGCAAATTTCAAATTTGACCCCTTTTTATCCCCAAACTCAAATTTCAAAATGGAGGCAGATTTTGAAAATGGTTTGTTTAGCAAAGTTGTAGGTCTTGGCTAGTTGTACAACTTTGGTGTTTAGAGTTTTTGAAGTTTCAATATAAAATCCAAAGTAATTTCTAAATTTCCAAATTTCTAAAAAGTGTCCCCTTTTGAATTTAAACTCAAATTTCAAAATTTAGTTCGAATTTGAAAAAGTGTTCAATACAAAACTTGTAGAGCTTGAAATTCTGAAGATTTCATATCTTGCAAATTTTCCAAGTTGTTACATGAATTTGAGAGTAATTTGTGAAAAATAGTTTGAATTTACAAAAGTTGGGGGGAGGAGCTACAGTAGTCGACCAATGACCGTCGGGCACCGCACGTCATGGGCGCCGGTGAGCCGCCGGGCGGCTTCCACGACCTTCTCGCACGCGCCAGGACCGCCAGCGCGATGTCTCGTGTCTTCCAGTGACCATCACCGTGGTCGTGCCCTATATAAACCCGAGATCACCGTGAGCCATTTGGCTTCTCTGTTTTTGCCACTGCCGCCGCTTAGCTCCGCCGCTCGCTGTTACCGCCGTTGAGCCGCCACCAACCACGCAAATCACACCATCACGTTCGCCTCGCCCTCGCGCACCTTGTGGTCCAACTGTTCAAGCCTTTTTCTCGCCCAAATCGCCGCACCACCATTTCTTGTGCCAACTCCGGCGACTGAGCCACCTCACGTGGTCAGCACCCTCCACCGCCTCTCAGCGCCTCCTTGTGGCTTCACTGCGACCGCTGTAAGCTCCTATTGTTCCCCGTGCTTTCGCTTTAGATGCTACCATAGTGGATCACCAGGACGCCGGTCACCGTGACCGCCAGTCCGCCATGGCCGTCGGGAAGGTCTTCCCGGAGCTGTAGCGTAGCCGTTAGGTGTTAAAATCGATTCGCGGTGAGGTGTAGTTGGTGTTGAGCAGCTTGGTTGGGCGACCGACGCCGTGATCGCCGGTCGACCACCGTGCGGGCATGGCCAAGCACGCGGGAGAGAGCGAGAGAGCGGAGGAAGGGGATGACAGGCGAGGCCAAGATGTCAGAGAGAGAGAGCGCACGGGCGCGGCTGGGCTGGCCTGCTGGGCCGCGCGCGTTGCTAGGCCGCACGGGCGCGAGCGAGCGCGGGCACGGGCGCGATGCAGCTGGACCGCGTGGTTGGGCCGAACCGGAGGGAGAAAGGAGGAAGCGGCCCGATCGGAGTTTTTGTTTTCTTTTTCAAAAATGTGAATAGTAAGAGTATTTGTTTATTTCATTAAAAATTCTGTAGAGCTCCAAAAATAGTGAAAATTTTTGTTTAAGCTTTTCAAGATGTAAACAACTGAGGAAAAATATTAAATGCTAAATTTGATTAATTTTTGCAAGTTATTTAATTAGTTCAATTAAATATTAAATGCAATTTCCATGAATTTTAGTAATTAAATTATTAGTCCAAAAATCATGAAATTTATTCTAATACTGTTTTAGGCCATGATTAATCCTTAGAAAAAGTTTAAGCTCAATTAGATGAAGTTTGATTTATTATTAATTATGCCCTAATTAATTAAATGTTTAAATAATTGTTAAATTGTTAACTTTAAGTGTTGTGTGCCTTTTTGATTGGGTGGTGACCTTGGGTCACTAATTCTTGGTGATCCTTGGCACCTTAATTTCATGATTGAGCTCATTAGTAACATGTTTGGTAAGAAACGTTAGTATCGCTTAAGTTATTGCTATTAGTCAGTAGGTTTTACTGTTTTGCGACTGTACCGCAAAGGAAGTTGTACTTAAGTCATAAACCGTGGCATATCATCATCAAGAATCATGTTTATTACCGCATCATGTTGAGACATGTTGTATGCTCGTGTAGTTCCCGCTTTCGAAGAAGTCGAAGTTGGCGAGCAAGTCTCCGGAGAAGAGTTGTCGTCGGTGGGTTCCGGACCGAAAGTCGGAGTCTTCGAGTCCGAGTCAGTCGTCGCGTCAAAGCAAGGCAAGCCCCGGTGCATTTAAACCCTACCTTGAGTTTTACAAATCTTTATTTTATACTATGGTTTACTGTATTAAGTAATTAGGAGTTGAGTGATAACCCAATTGCTGCATTATCATCCTTGATTATTGCGATATCACCCTTGATACCTATTTTACTAAAAATGCGTAGTATGCTTTGCCATGCTTACTAAATTAAGCTTTTTAAATGAGTGTTTACATGGCCATAACGGTATACTTAATGAATATTAAAATATGAGAATGAATTAGAAGATCGGGCGGGTGGTTTGGCCACTGCTAACTTGCATTGGGAAAGGAGTCTCAATATAGTGTTTCCACCTTGTCAGTTAAGGGCCGTATGTTGCAGTCCTGTTTGTGTTTCGAGACCTTGCAACTAGCCTCATGCCTTGGGTAAGCCCAAAATGTTAGTGATTCCATTTCAAGAATGTCTAACCTCGCACTGGGAGTGGAGAGATGGCGGGAGTAGCGTGTACCATCAGGGCTAGAATCGAGCCGGGTTCGAGGAGTACTGTACTCTCGGGTGGCGATGGACATGTTCTGATTTTGGAAGATCTAAATGAGGGTTGATATATGCAAGATTTGGTTCTACATATGTGGTGAGGTTAGAGATCCCCAACTGGGTATAATCGGTTCAAATCGTCGTTTGCTCCTCGGTTATGGAGACTCGATCACCTGTCCTGCATCGTAATTAAGAGCTAGAATTGAAAGAAAGAATGAGAAAGATCTTGATGAGAATTACTTTGATCTAGATTAGGATCACTTAGAATTGGTTAATGAACCATCAATGGTAAAAGTAAAATATTGAAGGTAAGGACTTACTTTAGTAAGCTTTTCTGCAAAAGAAATTTTGATCCTTGAATACCTGTACCTTGATTCCCTAAAGCTAGCATGCTCTTGGAGTCTTTTCTTAGTCGGGTAAGTCTTGTTGAGTACTCTCGTACTCAGGGTTTGTTAAATCCCTTGTTGCAGGTGCGGTTCATGAACAAGTCTACTTTGAGCCTTGTTGCATGACCGTTGTGGCTGAAGAAAGTGACGACAAGTAGGTTGTGTGGCCTCTGGGCAAGGCATCTCGTTTGTGTGATTGTAATAAAGTTACTACTGATACTTCCCTACTACCGGTTTGTAATAATATTACATAAGGTTTGAAGTTTGGAAACTAAGGTTTGTAAACTTAAGTTATTGTAAGACTTTCGCTACTTTACTCTGTTGGTATTTTGAATAAACTATTGTAATATTGCAATACTCCTGTGATTAGATCCTGTTCGGAGGAAAGCAGGCCTTTTAAGTTATGAGGAACATAAGTATGGCTGTCAGAGGTCACTATGACGATGACAGGTACATGTGGGTCATCATAATTAGGAGGTTCTATGATAGCTGGTATCAGAGCATAATTACTGGAGTTATTATAGTATTACTTTACAAAACTTCAAAATGATTTGGATCAAACAAACTTAATATTGATATTTTGGTCCAAATTGCTTTTGGCTTATCCCAATCTACTCTCTGTAGTTTCCTTAGCTCATATTTGAAAGCTTCGTAGTGAAGTATCATGTTATATTGCCCTAAGTTACAAATGTTATTGCATGTGTTACTTAAACTTTTCTGTTAGTTCGTAAGTACGATGCATGCATTATATTTAATTAACCTGCTTAAGTTACCTTCCCTTTTAAAGTGGTTTGGGTTAAGTAAGTTTCAATCCTGTTCATGCTAACCTTCAGATCCCTCCCATCTGCCCTCATCTTTCTAATTCTGTTTTGCTTTAGGATGGCACGTGTGAAGACGAGTCCTCGCAAGAAAACTGGTCCGCAAGGAGTGCCACGTCATCAGTTGGCAACCAGAGGTGATGGAGCGAGCAGTAGTCGCAATTCAAACTCAGATTCCCAATCAGAGGTCGCAAGGCTTACGTCAGAGATAGAGCGACTGAAGCGCAACATGCATTTTTAGAAATAGTGCCAGAACGAGTCTCTGAAAAAGGAGATAGAAGCCAGGGCTTGTGTTCGAGAGTTGGAACTTTATGTGACACACCTAGAGCAGTACAATACAATTCTGCATGAGGAAGTCCATAGGCTACATGACCCGATGAATCCCAATCATCAGCCCCAGGCGGTAGAAGATGATGTCGGTGCCGTGGTTGTTCCTGGTGGAGAGGATAATGAGGAAGAGGATCCGAAAGAAAATGAACCCATGATGGAAAGTGGGGATGAGGCAAGTCATGTCACTGGTGCAAGTGTTTAGGAGAATGAGGATGGAGTAATAGTGATTAGTGATGATGATGAGGAATGAAGCATCGAAATGGATGGTAATGTAATATAGTAGTCTTTCCTATTTTCTAAGAACCTTAGCGGGTAGTTGCTTGCTTGCGAGCAAGTTTGTAATAAAAATAATGTAAGATAAGTTTGATGTGTGTACTAGTATTGTACTAACTGCTTTCTAATTCAATAAAGCAATGTAAATAAGCATGGTTTGTGTACAACAGATGGATGATACTAGAACTTCTCAGGCTGGGGACAATGCTCCAAATCCCCCACTATTTCCACCTACTCTGGCAGAAGCTATTGCAGCGCTGGTCAATGCCACTACTCTGTTGGCCTAGAATCAGAATGGAAATCAGGGTCATCGGGGCCGAAACAATGGAGGAGAAACCACTTATGTGGATTTCACCGATACCCGTCCACCGGTGTTTTCAAAGGTCGATGAGCCGCTAGAGGCGGATGACTGGCTCCGAACAATGGAGCAAAAGTTTGAACTTATCCAGTGCACAGAATATCGGAAACCTGTGTTTGTAGCACAACAGCTCAGGGGTGCCGCAGGGGTGTGGTGGGCGAATCTGGTCGCCGCACAGCCTGCTGGCCATCGTATCACTTGGCAAGAGTTTCATGATGCTTTCAGAGCACACTATATTCCAGATGGTGTCATGGCCATGAAGTTAGAAGAGTTTCTCTCTCTGAAACAGGGAAACCAAATAGTTCTTCAGTATGTTGGCAAATTCAATCATCTGTCACAGTATGCAGCCGAGTATGTGAATACTGATGCAAAGAAGAAGAGTTGTTTTATGAGGGGTTTGAATACCAAGATCCAGGCAGCATTGGTCACATGCTATAATGCCACATATCATGAAGTAGTCAATGTCGCTATCACTTCAGAAGAGAAGTCCCGCATTCACAAAGAGTCAAAGAAAAAGAAGCAAGTGTTGTCTAGCTCATTAGGCGGCATTAAGAAGCATCAAAGGTTTATCTACCACCCTCAGAATCATTTCCGCCCTCCTTATCATCCACCGCAATACCAAGCTCGGTCGCAGACGTTTATCCGTCCTGCCACAACCCAGCAATATCCACAATAGCCGAATGCCCCTGGTATTCGAAATCATAGCCCAATAACCCATAACTTTCCCTGCTATAACTATGGAAAGCCAGGCCACTTCTCCAAGGACTGCCTGTATCCAAGGCAGTACAACCCCAATTATCCAAGAGCTCCCGTACCACAACAACAACAGCCTCAGAGTAAGAATAATAATCTGAATGTCCAGAAGGGTAAGGGTGAAAAGAAGAAGACGGGACATGTATTTTACACCCAAGCAAGTGTAATTCCAGAGGGAGAACCTATTATGATGGGTATGTTCCTTGTTGCTAATCATCCAGTAGTACTGTTATTTAATTCTGGTGCATCACATACATTCATAAATCGCACCTTTGTTACAAAGCATGACATTCCAATTATGGTAACACAAGAGGATTTCTTTATTCAGTCCCCCAGGGGATGACTGTGTACTAAGGAGATGGTACGTGAAGTACCTATAGAGTTGGGTGGGTATATATTTCCTACCTCAATGATAATATTACAGAAACAAGATATAGATGTAATCCTGGGCATGAATTGGATGTACCAACGAGGAGCTATTATAGATGCACTACATAGAACTATAAGGTTGAACTTGCCAGATAATAAATCTCATCTTCTTATCCAACTCCTATTCCAAAGAGAGCAGTTGAGAGGATATGTGCAACTTCAGTGAAAGAAATTTGTGATATACCGGTAGTCTGTGAATTTTCAGATGTGTTTCCAGATGATCTACCTGGTTTGCCACCGGACAGAGAAGTAGAATTTGTATTTGAGTTAAAACATGGTACTGCCTCGATATCCAGGAGAGCTTATAGAATGCCACCAAATGAATTGGCCGAACTCAAGGTTCAATTGCAAGAGTTGCTTGAAAAAGGTTTCATCAAACCTAGTTCATCACCGTGGGATGTCCGGCTCTTTTTGTCAAGAAGAAGGATCAGACTTTAAGGATGTGTGTTGACTATCGTCCGTTGAATGAAGTAACCATTAAGAACAAGTACCTGTTGCCTCGCATTGATATACTTTTTGATCAACTTGCGGGGGCAAAGGTATTTTTAAAGATCGATCTTCGATCGGGGTACCATCAAATCAAAGATTCGACCAGAAGACATTCTAAAGACTGCATTCACTACCAGATATAGATTGTATGAGTATCTAGTTATATCTTTTAGCCTTACTAATGCACCGGCACATTTCATGTATTTGATGAACTCAGTTTTCATGCCGAAGCTTGACAAGTTTGTGGTTGTCTTTATTGATGATATTCTGGTATACTCCAAAAGTGAAGAAGAGCATGCTGAGCACCTTAGAGTTGTTCTGACTCGTCTGAGAGATCATCAACTATATGCCAAGTTTAGTAAATGTGAGTTTTGGTTAAAGGAAGTACAATTCTTAGGACATGTGTTGTCAGTCGAGGGAGTAGCAGTTGATCCTGGTAAGGTGAAAGATATCTTGAATTGGAAACCACCAATCTCAGTTCATGAAGTCCGAAGTTTTCTGGGAATGGCGGGTTATTACCGTCGATTTATACCTGACTTTTCAAAGGTAGCCAAGCCGATCACGGAGTTGTTGAAAAATCAAACCAAATTCATCTAGTCTCCAGAATGTGAGAAGGTTTTTAGAATTCTAAAGAAGTCACTGACAACTGCTCCAGTTTTAGCACAGCCAGATATAGAGAAGCCGTTTGATGTGTACTGTGATGCCTCTGGTGTTGGCCTTGGTTGTGTATTGATGCAAGAAGGCAGAGTCATTTCTTATGCCTCAAGACAGTTGAAGCGTCACGAAGAGCATTATCCAACTCATGATCTTGAATTAGCAGCTGTGGTCTATGCATTGAAAATCTGGCGTCATTACTTGTTGGGTAATACTTGCCACATTTATACAGATCACAAAAGCTTGAAGTATATCTTTACTCGGATAGAACTGAATATGAGGCAAAGAAGGTGGCTTGAGTTAATAAAGGATTATGATCTAGAAGTGCACTATCACCCTGGAAAAGCAAATGTTGTTGCTGATGCACTCAGTAGAAAGAATCATTGCAATTGTATGACTGTGAAGCCAATGGATTATAGTTTATGTTACGAATTAGAAAAGTTGAATATTGAAATAGTCTAGCAAGATTAGTTAACCAATGTCACTGTGGAATCAACAATCAAAGATCAGATTATATCTGCTCAGAGAAAGAATTCTGGTATAACCCACTTCAAAGAAAAAGTTAGATCAGGTCAACAGATAGATTTCAGTATTGACGATACAGATGTGTTGTGGTTCAAGAATCGGTTAGTGGTACCAAAAGTTCCAGAGTTACGACAGCTCATTCTTGATGAAGCACATAATACAAGGTTTTCTATTCATCCAGGGAGTAATAATATGTATCAGGATTTGAAACTGAGATTCTAGTGGACTAAAATGAAAATTGAGATAGCTAAGTATGTTGCCAGATGTGACACTTATCGTAGAGTGAAGGATGTACGTCTGAAGCCGGCAGGAAGGTTACAACCATTGCCTATCCCATCTTGGAAGTGGGATGATATTGGCATGGATTTTATTACTGGTTTACCCACAACATCAAGAAAGTTTGATTCAATCTGGGTCATTATAGATCGACTTACCAAGTTAGCACATTTCCTTCTAGTAAAAATAAAATATTCTACAGTGAAGCTTGCAAAGATATATCTTGAAAGAATACTGAGTCTACATGGGGTACCAAAAACTATTATTTCTGATAGAGGTCCATAGTTTGTCTCCAAATTCTAGATGGAGTTACACAAGTCATTGGGTACCAAAGTTATACATAGCTCAGCTTATCATCCTCAGACTTCAGGACAGACTGAAAGAGTGAATCAAATTCTTGAAGATATGTTAAGATCTTGTGCTCTCACTTATCAAGACCAATGGGATGAATGTTTACCGTTAGCAGAATTCTCCTATAATAATAGCTATTAGGAAAGTATCAAAATGGCACCGTTTGAAGCATTGTATGGCCGTAGATGCAGAACTTCGTTGAACTGGTCAGAACCGGGAGAAAGATGGTTTTATGGAGTTGATCTGGTAAAGAAAACAGAAGAAAAAGTCAAGCAGATTCAAAAGAGTTTAAAAGTGGCTTAGTCCCGACAAAAGAGTTATGCTGACAAAAGGCGTAGACCCTTGATGTTTAAAGTGGGAGATTATGTTTATCTGAAAGTGTCACCCATGAAAGGAGTTACTCGATTTGGAGTCAAGGGTAAACTCGCACCACGTTATATTGGCCCATTCCAAATCATTCAAAAATGTGGAAAGGTGGCATATAAATTAAAGTTGCCTGAACAACTGTCAGCCGTGCATAATGTATTTCATGTATCGCAATTGAAAAAGTGTCTTCAAGTGCCTGATCAAGTTGTTGATGTTGAAGGAGTTGAACTTGAGCCTGATTTGACATATTCTGAATATCCTATCCGAGTTTTGGATCAAAAGGATCGTATTACCCGTAGTAGAACAATCAAATGGTATAAGATACAATGGGATCAATATTCAGAAGAAGAAGCCACGTGGGAAACGGAAGATTACCTGTTGAAGAATTTCCCCGAGTTCTTTGCTTCTATCTAGGTTGCAATTTCTTCTTTAAATTGTAACCTGTCCTTTTCAAATTTTTGTAATGTAGAAAACCCCCTACCTATTTTGTAGACAAGTTCTGAACGTGTTTGTTTGACACGTTTCCTTTTCCATTACTTAACTCAAGGCTTTAAATCTCGGGACGAGATTTCTTTAAGGGGGAAGGGCTGTAACACCTCGGGTGTTATGGTTGCTAATTAACCTGCCATGTCATCATACTGCATCGCAAAGCATCTATGATTAGGTCAACCCTGTTATGCATTAACTAAAATGAGTTACCTTTCTAGGTTGGATGTGCTTCTCAGTGGTGTGATTCGAACCGAAAACCCTAATTTCGAATGCCACTGCAAATACTTAATCCATGTCCTGCGTAAATTGAGGTGTGTGATAGTGTTACACACTAGTGTCAAGTGTGGGGTATGAACTCAAGTACGACACGTAAAATGAAGCTCCAAGTTTGAGTTTGAATTGGAATCCAAAAACTTGTCATGAGTTTTCCGATTCGAATTTAAATTTAAATTTGGGGAAATATTAAAAAGATTTTCAAAAGTTAATTGATCAACCAAGAGTGGCATTTGGTCAACCATGTTATGCTTGTCTAAATGATGCCCTTGGATGATGGTTTGATCATTAAATAATTACCAATTAAGGTAGCAACAAATTTCAATTTAAAAATTCCTCCGAAAACCCTAAAATCCAAAACCCTGTTTACCCCTTTTGAAATAATTCAAAATCTAAGAAAATTTTGGGAAAAAGTTTAAAACTAAGTTTGTAGAACTTTTCAAGGGCTACAACTTTGGTGTTTTGAGTTTTCAAAGTTTTAGTGTAAAATGTGAAGCAATTTTGAAAAGAAGCAAATTTCAAATTTGACCCCTTTTATCCCCAAACTCAAATTTCAAAATGGAGGCAGATTTTGAAAATGGTTTGTTTAGCAAAGTTGTAGGTCTTGGCTAGATGTACAACTTTGGTGTTTAGAGTTTTTGAAGTTTCAATATAAAATCCAAAGTAATTTCTAAATTTCCAAATTTCCAAAAAGTGTCCCCTTTTGAATTTAAACTCAAATTTCAAAATTTAGTTCGAATTTGAAAAAGTGTTCAATACAAAACTTGTAGATCTTGAAATTCTGAAAATTTCATATCTTGGGAATTTTCCAAGTTGTTACATGAATTTGAGAGTAATTTATGAAAAAATGTTTGAATTTACAAAATTTGGGGGGAAGCTACAGTAGCCGACCAATGACCGTCGGGCACCGTACGGCATGGGCGCCGGCGAGCCGCCGGGCGGCTTCCACGACCTTCTCGCACGCGCCAGGACCGCCAGCGCGACGTCTCACATCTTCCAGTGACCATCACCGTGGTCATGCCCTATATAAACCCGAGATCACCGTGAGTCGTTTGGCTTCAGTGACCATCACCGTGGTCGTGCCCTATATAAACCCAAGATCACCGTGAGCCGTTTGGCTTCTCTGTTTTTGCCACCGTCGCCGCTTAGCTCCGCCGCTCGCTGCTGCCGCCGTTGAGCCGCCACCAACCACGCAAATCGCACCATCATGTTCGCCTCGCCCTCGCGCACCTTGTGGTCCAACTGTTCAAGCCTTTTTCTTGCCCAAATCGCCGCACCACTATTTCCCATGCCAACTCCGGTGACCGAACTGCCTCAAGTGGTTAGCACCCTCCACCGCCTCTCAGCGCCTCCTTGTGGCTTCACTGCGACCGCTGTAAGCTCTTGTTGCTCCCTGTGCTTTCGCTTTAGATGCTACCGTAGTGGATCACCGGGACGCCGGTCATCGTGACCGTCGGTCCGCCATGGCCGTCGGGAAGGTCTTCTCGGAGCTATAGCGTAGCCGTTAGGTGTTAAAATCGACTCGCGGTGAGGTGTTGTTGGTGTTGAGCAGCTTGGTTGGGCGACCGACGCCGTGATCGCCGGCCGGCCACCGTGCGGGCATGGCCGAGCACACGGGAGAGAGCGAGAGAGCGGAGGAAGGGGATTACAGGCGGGGCCAAGATGTCAGAGAGAGAGAGAGCGCACAGGCGCGGCTAGGCTGGCTGTAACATCCCAGATATTAATAAACAATTAAAACTTGATTATGAAGCATCATCAAGCATAAACATCAAATGACATGCCATCAATGCACTCATTTTGCACTAGTTATTTTAATCATGTTGCATGTGTTGCATATGTTTCATATGCCATGTTTCACATGTTACAAAAAGAGTCTCACATGTTGCCTTGCAATATTTCATATCGAGTATGGCTATGTTTCGAAGTAAAGTTTCATAGGTTTTGATCGATGTTTTGTATGTTACATATACATGTTTTACATGTTTCAATAGTGATGTGATATGTTATTTTTATTAGTATGCTTAATACATTAATAATGTCATGTTTCTTATCACATGAAATAATGTTTTATTAGTGTTAAATAATTAATCATGTTTTAGTTAAAAAGAATAATCAATAGAATTCAAAATCTTGATTTCCAGAAAACCCCGTTTTACCCCTTTTGAAATAATTCAAAATCTAAGTAAAATTTGGGAAAAAGTTTAAAACCAAGTTTGTAGATATTTTCAAGGGCTACAAGTTTGGTATTTTGAGTTTCCAAAGTTTTAGTGTAAAATTTTGAATAAAATTGAAAAGATTCAAATCTCAAATTTGAATTTCAACTCAATTTCAAAAAGTAGGCATAATTGGCTGATGGCCCAATTATGAAAGTTGTAGATCTTCAAAAGTTATACAATTTTATTTTTTTTACAAATTTTCAAGTTTTATTAAAAATTTAAAGTAATTTTGAATTTTCTGAAATCCTAAAAGTGCTCCCATTTGAATTTGATTTTAAATTTCAAAACTATTCAAAATCTGAGTTTGGTCCAAAAAGCAAAGTTGGAGATCTTGAGAAGTTGAACAACTTTCGTGTTTGGAGATTTTTAAGTTGCTATGCAAATTTGGGAGTAATTTAAAGAAAACAGAAAATGTAAGAATGAGGTGGTATTGATGCTACAGTAACCGGAGCCGTCTCTGCTTTCTCCTCTTCCTCTGTTCACCGGCGGACACCGAGGCCATTCTCGACGCTTCGCGCGAGCGCGTTGCTGGCCACGTGGGTGAGCCCGCGAAGGCGCTGGCCATCTCCCCATCCTCTTCCTTGCCGTTATAAGCCCGTCGCCACCGCTGTCTTTTCTTTTCTTCTCTCCCTGCTCGCTGCCGGCAATCTCGACGCGCCGGCGAAGTTTGCCGCCACCGCTTCTCCTCCACCCAATTCCTCGCGCTCGCTGATGTATTCACCTCGCCGTTGCGCACTTCCTGAACCAGCTCGCACAGCATCGCTATGCCTGTGCCGCCCGCGCGCCGTCGTCTTCCTCATGCACGGCCAGCCGTCACCAAGCTCGGTCGCGCCGTGGCCGGAGCTCTCCGGTCGGCTTCGTCTCCAACCTGCTAGCGTCAAAGCATCACGGTGAGCCACTGATCTCGCCCGTATCGCCCGTTTAGTCGCTACCGCGCCATGGACGTCGGTCCGCGTGCCCGCTGGCGAGCTCTGCTTAGTTTGTCGCCACCCTTGCAACTCTGTCAAATAGCTCGCGTCCATGACTTCGCCTGCACCTCCCGTACCTCGCTTAACCGCTCACAGAACCCCTCTTGACCGAAATCGGCCACGAGCTTGATTCTCGCCGCGGCGCTCGACATCACCGTCGCGTGCACCCCCACCGTGGCTAGCTCACCTCACTGCATCTCTCTTCCTTCTTAGTCTCGTTCTAGCTTCGCCCTTGGGTCCTGGTCGTGATCGGCTCAACGTTTTTGTCTTTACCGTTCAGGATGCAGAGGAACGAGGTCATCTTCTCGAGTTCCGACCACTGTGCATACCATCTTCGCCGATGGTCACGGTCCAGTCCACCTCCGCTTCATCTATCACATCTCGTGGTTGCGCGGTGAGCCCCTAAAGCTTTTTACTTGGTCAATTTAGACTCTACCGCATCCGAGGTGTCTTGTTGATGATGTCTGGCCATGGCCGTGCCGTTGTGTCCGCCATGGACGCCGCCGTGCAAGTGAGCATGCCCGAATTGCGCCATTAGCCACTCAAATCAATGTGCCGTGTTAAGGAGAATAGCTTGGTGAAGACGCTACCGTTGTTGGTGTCACCGTCGGTGGGCTGCGCTGCTGGTCAACGCCGCCGGCGTCGGGTCAGCGAGCGGAGGGAGGAAGAGGGAGACGAGCGCGCGGGTGCGCCCGGCCAGGCCGTGTGCTGGGCCGGCTCGGTCTGCTGGGCCGAGCGCGCGCGACGCGAGTGAGTACGGGCGCGGGCGGCTGCGCGCGGGTGGGCCGCGTTGTTGGGCCGAGCCGGAGGGAAAGAGGGAAGTCAGCCCGAGCGACAGTTTTTGTTTTTCTTTTTCGAAAAATGTAAATAGTGTTGTTATTTGTTTTTTTTCAAAAGAATTTTTGTAGAGCTTCAAAAATAGTGAAAGTTTCTGTGTAAGCTTTTCAAGGTGTAAAATATTTAGGAAAAATATGAAATGGTAATTTTGATTACTTTTTGTATGTGATTTAATTAGCTCAATTAATTGTTAAATTTGACTTCCAGGAATTTTAGTAAATAAAATATTAATCTAAAAATCATGAAATTTGTTTTAACATTGTTGTAGGCCATGATTAACCCATAGAAAAAGTATGAGCTCAATTTGAGGAAATTTAATCTATTCTTAATTTATGTCGTAATTATTTAAGGGATTAATTAAATGTTAAATCAATAACTTTAAGTGTTGTGTGCTCTTTTGATTGAGTGATGACCTTGGGCCATTAATACTTAATGACCCTTGGCATTTTAAGTAATTGTTTGAGTTTATGATTAACTTGTTAACTATGATTTGTTAATTATAGTTAATGTGTTTAACATAGATCATTATTGGTTAATAATTTCTTGTGTAAGTAATTAGTGGTATTGTGGTAAAATTACTTGTTATTAGATGCAACCTCTTGGGTAAAAATAAAGTTATGGTTAGTTAACTTTTAAATTAACTTTGTTAGCTTACAACTGTACCGCGAAGGAAAGTTGTACTCAAGTAGATAACTAATGTTTATCCTTTCTAAATGTCCCTTTTATGCTATGCCTTGTTCATTATCATGCATCATGGCATGCATTCCATCATGTTAAGCATCACATCATTTATATACGTGTAGTGCCTACGAGAGTGAGAAGATTCGTGGTGAACAAGTGTTGACGAGGTTGGTGTTGATCAATCTTCGGAAAGGTGTCATCCACCCGTGATGTTGGCATCAAACTTAATTTCTACGAGAACTAACCACCGCTGCAACGCAGGCAAGCCCCGGACATACAACCACTCTTCTGTTTTATAAATGCTTTATTACACCTTAAGTCTAGTGTAATGTGCATTATGTTAGTAGGAGTTGGTTGAAACCGTTGCTGCATGATTACCTTGATCTATATTTATATCTAGATGATATCCCACAAGTATATGTAGGTCGATCTCTTATGCTTAGTAATGCTTAGACTTCGGTAGAAGTCGAATAATATTTTCTTTGATCACAAGAACAAGTTTATTTCTTGCTTCTCCTGACCTAATGACAGGTCATGAGAGCTGGTGGAAATGAATATGAGAATGAACTTGAGACCGGACGGGGCATGGGAATCGTCTTTGGTGGTTGGTCCCGTCTGTGTCGGTTAAGGACCGTTCGTTGTTGGCCCTCGAGTCAAGGAGTTTTTATTAGTACTAGCCATGTACCCATGTCGGGTAAGCCTTACTTTGGTTAGTCCATTACGAGAACGTCTAACCTCGCACTGGGAGTGGAGAGATGGCGAGAGTAATGTGTACCCTCGGGGCTAGAATCGGGCCGGGTTCGAGGAGTACTGTGCTCTCGGGTGGCGATGGACACGTTCTGGTTTTAGGAAAACTCGAGTAAGAGTTGATATATGCAGGTCAAGGACTTGCGTATGTCGTGTGGTTAGGAAGCCCCAGCTGGGTAGATGAAGCGGTTCGAATCGTCGTTGCTCCACGAGAAAGGAGTCTTGACCTTGCACCAACATCGTAGCAACAACTGGAACATGATTACTGTTGGACTTGAGGTGGAAAAGAAATGAATAACTAGTGTAATGCTTATATTTATGATTGATATAGATACATGTGCAAAAGTTAGCTATAATTAGGCTATACTAAAACTGGAGCCAAAACTTAATTAAAAAGTTTGAAAGCAAGGATACACTGGTAGTAAGCTTTTCTGCAAAACTTCTCTTTTCTAGCTTCACTACTTCCCTTAAGCCAGCATATCCTTGGAGTCTTTTCTTTTCGTCGGATAAGTCTTGCGGAGTACAATTGAGTACTCAGGGTTTGTTAACCCCTGTTGCAGGTACTGACGGGTACCGTTAACCGAGGTCATGTCGGTGGGCTCGATATGATCTGGTTGTCCTCTCCTGACTTAGGTGCTTCGCCTAAGTTGTCTTCTGTAGTTCTACTCGACTTCCGCAATACAAGTTAAGTTTGTAAAAAGTTAACTTAATCATGATTTTATAAATTATTATTATTATTCTTCCGCACTCTGATGTAAAGTTTTGTTACAAATGTTGTAATGTTGTAGTTACTCCTTTGTTGATCCTGGTATGAGTTGTTAAATGTAGTTTAATCGGGGGCCTGTGAGGGCACCCGGCAGATCTTCTTAGGTTATCTGGTGTACATGCATAGCCGTCAGAGGTCTTAGGGATAATGACAGGTGCATGTGGGCCATATAATTTAGGAGGTTCTGTGACAGGTGGTATCAGAGCTCATACAATGGATCAACTACAACATTACATTTGAAAACTTCAAAATGAATTTACAATATAAAAGTTTTTGAAGGTAACAAGTTAAAAATGGATTTCTATCTATCTTCTTGCTTACTGGAAGACTTCATGAAGATTTTCTGATGACTCAAGTAAAAAGGCTTCAAGAAGTTCGTCAAATCTTCATTGGAAGATCAAGAGGAGAGTCAATTTCACCGATAAAGCTCTACCGAAGTATCTTTCAATAGTCCGTCTTGGCCAGTGAAGATAGTGTATAAATAAAGCCCTATAATCTACTAACATGTTGAAGATGAAGCACTCCTGACGTTGAGAAGACGTATAGGACGAGCATATCTCATATCATGCATAAAATGATAATAAAATAATGATTAAAATTTCCTCCTTATATTCGGGGAGCAGCTATTATTCGTTGTAGCTGTTCTATTGATGAATCTCGTCCTGTACCAGGTTCTATTAGTCCTTTGACGATCATTGCTCCATAGGTTCCTAATTCTTGGGGAACTTCTGGATGCACTTTATTTACCATGTCGACTCCATGTAAAACCTGGGACTACTCCTTGCATTGACTTCTCAATGTATGCATGTGTCATGTTTTGATTTCTTCCATCCTGACACATGCTATTACTTTGATATTAATCACTTACATGTGTTTGACGAGAGTTACTTTAGTTGTGCTTTATAGTGGTGCCTCGACCCGTGACTATGGTGCCGTGTTAAACCTGGAATACTCTGTGATTCGCGACCACACGAGTTCCATCAGAATCTGCACTAATACCGTAGTCGGTGCTCCTGAACCATTATAGCTCACAATTAATGTGTTTTCACTCGTTGGACATTCATCGGAGAATTCTAACCTCTCCAGATCCTTTGTTATTATAACCAATCTCTAATCTTGGTTATAATACTGACATTATCAAATGAGTTACTGCAGTTGTGCCCTATATTGGTACCATGATCAGTGACAATGGAACAACGTTATATCCTGGAGTTTCTTGTGACTTGCTACCATAAGGAAATACGGGACACTCGCTGTTATCAAGGTCAATGATCATGATTCCTTATAGTCCACAATTAGGGTGTTTTCATTCTTTGGACACTCCTTAGGGATTCAAAGTTGTCATTTTGAGCTCCCTAGATGTCTTGTGATTGTGACCGACTTCTGATCTCGGTTACATTCTCAATATTGTGAGGCGAGGGTTATCATTGTTGTGCCCTATAGTGGTGCCACGTCCCGTGACCATAATGCCGCGTCGGAACCTAGAGTCTCTTGTGTGCCCGGGTCACACAAGTTTCTGCTGGGTGCGCGCAGGTATCGAGGTCTGTGGTTGTGATCCATTATAGTCTCACGACTAATATGCCCTCACTATTTGCAATATGTCTTGAGAATTCATGCCCATACTTCTTTTGAATTATCTTAATCCTTGATGTTGGAACCATTATCGAATCACAGTTGTAATCTTGATTTCTTCTGTGAATATTTTTGTTTCAACAGAAGACCCTACTTTCTTAGAAGTTACTCCAATTGTGCCCTATAGTGATACCATGATCTGTAACAATGGTATAGCAAGTATCGTGGAAATCCCTATGGCTGATCACTGTACGGGAATACAGGGTATTTGCTATAGCAAGGTCTATGACCATGATTCATTATAGACCACAGTTGATATGCTTCCAATTCTCTTGGAATTTCTTTTTGGGAGTAATCCTGTCTCCTGGATTTCTCTAAATACCTTGTTAATTACAACCATCATTTGAAATCAGTTGTAATTCTTAAATCAATCTTAGATGCCTTGTGAATCTCTTCAAGGTTAATGTGCTTGACACATTTTCTTTTCCATTACTTAACCCCACGGGTTATGTCGTTCCTGAAATCTCGGGACGAGATTTCTTTAAGGGGGTTAGGCTGTAACATCCCAGATATTAATAAACAATTAAAACTTGATTATGAAGCATCATCAAGCATAAACATCAAATGACATGCCATCAATGCACTCATTTTGCACTAGTTATTTTAATCATGTTGCATGTGTTGCATATGTTTCATATGCCATGTTTCACATGTTACAAAAAGAGTCTCACATGTTGCCTTGCAATATTTCATATCGAGTATGGCTATGTTTCGAAGTAAAGTTTCATAGGTTTTGATCGATGTTTTGTATGTTACATATACATGTTTTACATGTTTCAATAGTGATGTGATATGTTATTTTTATTAGTATGCTTAATACATTAATAATGTCATGTTTCTTATCACATGAAATAATGTTTTATTAGTGTTAAATAATTAATCATGTTTTAGTTAAAAAGAATAATCAATAGAATTCAAAATCTTGATTTCCAGAAAAACCCGTTTTACCCCTTTTGAAATAATTCAAAATCTAAGTAAAATTTGGGAAAAAGTTTAAAACCAAGTTTGTAGATATTTTCAAGGGCTACAAGTTTGGTATTTTGAGTTTCCAAAGTTTTAGTGTAAAATTTTGAATAAAATTGAAAAGATTCAAATCTCAAATTTGAATTTCAACTCAATTTCAAAAAGTAGGCATAATTGGCTGATGGCCCAATTATGAAAGTTGTAGATCTTCAAAAGTTATACAATTTTATTTTTTTTACAAATTTTCAAGTTTTATTAAAAATTTAAAGTAATTTTGAATTTTCTGAAATCCTAAAAGTGCTCCCATTTGAATTTGATTTTAAATTTCAAAACTATTCAAAATCTGAGTTTGGTCCAAAAAGCAAAGTTGGAGATCTTGAGAAGTTGAACAACTTTCGTGTTTGGAGATTTTTAAGTTGCTATGCAAATTTGGGAGTAATTTAAAGAAAACAGAAAATGTAAGAATGAGGTGGTATTGATGCTACAGTAACCGGAGCCGTCTCTGCTTTCTCCTCTTCCTCTGTTCACCGGCGGACACCGAGGCCATTCTCGACGCTTCGCGCGAGCGCGTTGCTGGCCACGTGGGTGAGCCCGCGAAGGCGCTGGCCATCTCCCCATCCTCTTCCTTGCCGTTATAAGCCCGTCGCCACCGCTGTCTTTTCTTTTCTTCTCTCCCTGCTCGCTGCCGGCAATCTCGACGCGCCGGCGAAGTTTGCCGCCACCGCTTCTCCTCCACCCAATTCCTCGCGCTCGCTGATGTATTCACCTCGCCGTTGCGCACTTCCTGAACCAGCTCGCACAGCATCGCTATGCCTGTGCCGCCCGCGCGCCGTCGTCTTCCTCATGCACGGCCAGCCGTCACCAAGCTCGGTCGCGCCGTGGCCGGAGCTCTCCGGTCGGCTTCGTCTCCAACCTGCTAGCGTCAAAGCATCACGGTGAGCCACTGATCTCGCCCGTATCGCCCGTTTAGTCGCTACCGCGCCATGGACGTCGGTCCGCGTGCCCGCTGGCGAGCTCTGCTTAGTTTGTCGCCACCCTTGCAACTCTGTCAAATAGCTCGCGTCCATGACTTCGCCTGCACCTCCCGTACCTCGCTTAACCGCTCACAGAACCCCTCTTGACCGAAATCGGCCACGAGCTTGATTCTCGCCGCGGCGCTCGACATCACCGTCGCGTGCACCCCCACCGTGGCTAGCTCACCTCACTGCATCTCTCTTCCTTCTTAGTCTCGTTCTAGCTTCGCCCTTGGGTCCTGGTCGTGATCGGCTCAACGTTTTTGTCTTTACCGTTCAGGATGCAGAGGAACGAGGTCATCTTCTCGAGTTCCGACCACTGTGCATACCATCTTCGCCGATGGTCACGGTCCAGTCCACCTCCGCTTCATCTATCACATCTCGTGGTTGCGCGGTGAGCCCCTAAAGCTTTTTACTTGGTCAATTTAGACTCTACCGCATCCGAGGTGTCTTGTTGATGATGTCTGGCCATGGCCGTGCCGTTGTGTCCGCCATGGACGCCGCCGTGCAAGTGAGCATGCCCGAATTGCGCCATTAGCCACTCAAATCAATGTGCCGTGTTAAGGAGAATAGCTTGGTGAAGACGCTACCGTTGTTGGTGTCACCGTCGGTGGGCTGCGCTGCTGGTCAACGCCGCCGGCGTCGGGTCAGCGAGCGGAGGGAGGAAGAGGGAGACGAGCGCGCGGGTGCGCCCGGCCAGGCCGTGTGCTGGGCCGGCTCGGTCTGCTGGGCCGAGCGCGCGCGACGCGAGTGAGTACGGGCGCGGGCGGCTGCGCGCGGGTGGGCCGCGTTGTTGGGCCGAGCCGGAGGGAAAGAGGGAAGTCAGCCCGAGCGACAGTTTTTGTTTTTCTTTTTCGAAAAATGTAAATAGTGTTGTTATTTGTTTTTTTTTTCAAAAGAATTTTTGTAGAGCTTCAAAAATAGTGAAAGTTTCTGTGTAAGCTTTTCAAGGTGTAAAATATTTAGGAAAAATATGAAATGGTAATTTTGATTACTTTTTGTATGTGATTTAATTAGCTCAATTAATTGTTAAATTTGACTTCCAGGAATTTTAGTAAATAAAATATTAATCTAAAAATCATGAAATTTGTTTTAACATTGTTGTAGGCCATGATTAACCCATAGAAAAAGTATGAGCTCAATTTGAGGAAATTTAATCTATTCTTAATTTATGTCGTAATTATTTAAGGGATTAATTAAATGTTAAATCAATAACTTTAAGTGTTGTGTGCTCTTTTGATTGAGTGATGACCTTGGGCCATTAATACTTAATGACCCTTGGCATTTTAAGTAATTGTTTGAGTTTATGATTAACTTGTTAACTATGATTTGTTAATTATAGTTAATGTGTTTAACATAGATCATTATTGGTTAATAATTTCTTGTGTAAGTAATTAGTGGTATTGTGGTAAAATTACTTGTTATTAGATGCAACCTCTTGGGTAAAAATAAAGTTATGGTTAGTTAACTTTTAAATTAACTTTGTTAGCTTACAACTGTACCGCGAAGGAAAGTTGTACTCAAGTAGATAACTAATGTTTATCCTTTCTAAATGTCCCTTTTATGCTATGCCTTGTTCATTATCATGCATCATGGCATGCATTCCATCATGTTAAGCATCACATCATTTATATACGTGTAGTGCCTACGAGAGTGAGAAGATTCGTGGTGAACAAGTGTTGACGAGGTTGGTGTTGATCAATCTTCGGAAAGGTGTCATCCACCCGTGATGTTGGCATCAAACTTAATTTCTACGAGAACTAACCACCGCTGCAACGCAGGCAAGCCCCGGACATACAACCACTCTTCTGTTTTATAAATGCTTTATTACACCTTAAGTCTAGTGTAATGTGCATTATGTTAGTAGGAGTTGGTTGAAACCGTTGCTGCATGATTACCTTGATCTATATTTATATCTAGATGATATCCCACAAGTATATGTAGGTCGATCTCTTATGCTTAGTAATGCTTAGACTTCGGTAGAAGTCGAATAATATTTTCTTTGATCACAAGAACAAGTTTATTTCTTGCTTCTCCTGACCTAATGACAGGTCATGAGAGCTGGTGGAAATGAATATGAGAATGAACTTGAGACCGGACGGGGCATGGGAATCGTCTTTGGTGGTTGGTCCCGTCTGTGTCGGTTAAGGACCGTTCGTTGTTGGCCCTCGAGTCAAGGAGTTTTTATTAGTACTAGCCATGTACCCATGTCGGGTAAGCCTTACTTTGGTTAGTCCATTACGAGAACGTCTAACCTCGCACTGGGAGTGGAGAGATGGCGAGAGTAATGTGTACCCTCGGGGCTAGAATCGGGCCGGGTTCGAGGAGTACTGTGCTCTCGGGTGGCGATGGACACGTTCTGGTTTTAGGAAAACTCGAGTAAGAGTTGATATATGCAGGTCAAGGACTTGCGTATGTCGTGTGGTTAGGAAGCCCCAGCTGGGTAGATGAAGCGGTTCGAATCGTCGTTGCTCCACGAGAAAGGAGTCTTGACCTTGCACCAACATCGTAGCAACAACTAGAACATGATTACTGTTGGACTTGAGATGGAAAAGAAATGAATAACTAGTGTAATGCTTATATTTATGATTGATATAGATACATGTGCAAAAGTTAGCTATAATTAGGCTATACTAAAACTGGAGCCAAAACTTAATTAAAAAGTTTGAAAGCAAGGATACACTGGTAGTAAGCTTTTCTGCAAAACTTCTCTTTTCTAGCTTCACTACTTCCCTTAAGCCAGCATATCCTTGGAGTCTTTTCTTTTCGTCGGATAAGTCTTGCGGAGTACAATTGAGTACTCAGGGTTTGTTAACCCCTGTTGCAGGTACTGACGGGTACCGTTAACCGAGGTCATGTCGGTGGGCTCGATATGATCTGGTTGTCCTCTCCTGACTTAGGTGCTTCGCCTAAGTTGTCTTCTGTAGTTCTACTCGACTTCCGCAATACAAGTTAAGTTTGTAAAAAGTTAACTTAATCATGATTTTATAAATTATTATTATTATTCTTCCGCACTCTGATGTAAAGTTTTGTTACAAATGTTGTAATGTTGTAGTTACTCCTTTGTTGATCCTGGTATGAGTTGTTAAATGTAGTTTAATCGGGGGCCTGTGAGGGCACCCGACAGATCTTCTTAGGTTATCTGGTGTACATGCATAGCCGTCAGAGGTCTTAGGGATAATGACAGGTGCATGTGGGCCATATAATTTAGGAGGTTCTGTGACACTGGCCTGCTGGGCTGCGCGCGTTGCTGGGCCGCACGGGCGCGAGCGAGCGTGGGCGCGGGCGCGATGTAGCTGGACCGCGCGGTTGGGCCGAACCGGAGGGAGAAAGGAGGAAGCGGCCCGATCGGAGTTTTTGTTTTCTTTTTCAAAAATGTGAATAGTAAGAGTATTTGTTTATTTCATTAAAAATTCTGTAGAGCTCCAAAAATAGTGAAAAATTTTGTATAAGCTTTTCAAGATGTAAACTACTGAGGAAAAATATTAAATGCAAAATTTAATTACTTTTTACAAGTTATTTAATTAGTTCAATTAAATATTAAAAGCAACTTCCATGAATTTTAGTAATTAAATTATTAGTCCAAAAATCATGAAATTTATTCTAACACTGTTTTAGGCAATGATTAATCCTTTGAAAAAGTTTAAGCTCAATTAGATGAAGTTTTATTTATTATTAAGTATGCCCTAATTAATTAAATGTTTAAATAATTGTTAAATTATTAACTTTAAGTGTTGTGTGCCTTTTTGATTGAGTGGTGACCTTGGGTCACTAATTCTTGGTGATCCTTAGCACCTTAATTTCATGATTGAGCTCATTAGTAACATGTTTGGTAAGAAACATTAGTATCGCTTAAGTTATCGCTATTAGTTAGTAGGTTTTACTATTTTACGACTGTACCGCGAAGGAAGTTGTACTTAAGTCGTAAACCGTGGCATATCATCATCAAGCATCATGTTTATTACCGCATCATGTTGAGACATGTTGTATGCTCGTGTAGTTCCCGCTTTCGAAGAAGTCGAAGTTGGCGAGCAAGTCTCCGGAGAAGAGTTGTCGTCGGTGGGTTCCGGACCGGAAGTCAGAGTCTTCGAGTCCGAGTCAGTCGTCGCGTCAGAGCAAGGCAAGCCTCGGTGCATTTAAACCCTACCTTGAGTTTTATAAATCTTTATTTTATTCTATGGTTTACTGCATTAAGTAATTAGGAGTTGAATGATAACCCAATTGCTGTATTATCATCCTTGATTATTGCGATATCACCCTTGATACCTGTGTTTACTGAAAATGTATAGTATGCTTTGCCATGCTTACTGAATTAAGCTTTTTAAATGAGTGTTTACATGGCCATAACGGTATACTTAATGAGTATTGAAATATGAGAATGAATTAGAAGATCGGGCGGGTGGTTTGGCCATTTCTAACTTGCATTGGGAAAGGAGTCTCAATGTAGTGTTTCCGCCTTGTCAGTTAAGGACCGTACGTTGCAGTCCTGTTTGTGTTTCGAGACCTTGCAACTAGCCTCATGCCTTGGGTAAGCCCAAAATGTTAGTGATTCCATTTCGAGAACGTCTAACCTCGCACTGGGAGTGGAGAGATGGCGGGAGTAGCGTGTACCCTCGGGGCTAGAATCGGGCCGGGTTCGAGGAGTACTGTACTCTCGGGTGGCGATGGACACGTTCTGGTTTTGGGAGATCTAAATGAGGGTTGATATATGCAAGATTTGGTTCTACATACGTCGTGAGGTTAGAGATCCCCAACTGGGTATAATCAGTTCGAATCATCGTTTGCTCCTCGGTTATGGAGACTCGATCACCTGTCCTGCATCATAATTAAGAGCTAGAATTGAAAGAAAGAATGAGAAAGATCTTGATGAGAATTACTTTGATCTAGATTAGGATCACTTAGAATTGGTTAATAAACCATCAATGGTAAAAGTAAAATATTGAAGGTAAGGACTTACTTTAGTAAGCTTTTCTGCAAAAGAAATTTTGATCCTTGAATACCCGTACCTTGATTCCCTAAAGCTAGCATGCCCTTGGAGTCTTTTCTTAGTCAGGTAAGTCTTGTTGAGTACTCTCGTACTTAGGGTTTGTTAAACCCCTTGTTGCAGGTGCGGTTTATGAACAAGTCTGCTTTGAGCCTTGTTGCATGACCGTTGTGGCTGAAGAAAGTGACGACGAGTAGGCTGTGTGGCCTCTGGGCAAGGCATCTCGTTTGTGTGATTGTAATAAAGTTACTACTGATACTTCCCTACTACCGGTTTATAATAATGTTACATAAGGTTTGAAGTTTAGAAACTAAGGTTTGTAAACTTAAGTTATTGTAAGACTTTCGCTACTTTACTCTGTTGGTATTTTGAATAAACTGTTGTAATATTGCAATACTCCTGTGATTAGATCCTGTTCGGAGGAAAGCAGACCTTTTAAGTTATGAGGAACATAAGTACGGCTGTCAGAGATCATTATGACGATGACAGGTACATGTGGGTCATCATAATTAGGAGGTTCTGTGACAATAACCTTGCTGGTTAGTGTTAACCGGATGATAACCATGTTTTGCTTGAACAATATCTTGAGGAATACCTTGTTGGTTAACACTATATTGATATGCATGATGTTTTATTTGAACAAGCACATATATGATATCATGATCATTTTGATTAAATCATTTTTATGGATTAAATTAAACATGAATTTGCCTAACTTTTAACATCTACTGCTTATACATTTAATCAAAGAACAGATCGGGTAGTACTGTCTTTAAAGCACATTATATTTATAGGAGTTATCTAATTGTGTCTTTTTCCAAATAAACTTTTAGAAAAATGTTAATGGACGTCTTTATTTTGTTATATATCACTGGTCCACTTTCAATATTTTATCCCTTATAAAAATATGCAACCATCTGGCACTTTGCCTGTTAATCAAGAATTGTCCTGAAGGTAAGTAGTGTGTCAAGCCCATATCCATGCGACACTCTAGCAAACTACTCCCTTTGTCCCTAAATGTTTGTGTCTAGAAAACCGTGTTTCCCTCACAGACACGTTTTCCGGACGACTAACATTAAGGGACGGAGTAGTAAGTATGGATTATTCCCATTAATATTTTATTCCTTATATTTGTCTTCACTCTTCAGTCGATGTTGGTTTAGCTGTACTACTTTAGTATATTCTAGGAAAGAATGTGAATTGTGTATATCATGTGGAGTATATATATAATGTGTACCTGACATGGAGAAGAATAGTTACAAAATGTGGAGTATATCATTAATTATTAACAAATGTATATTGTAGAATGTATCCTAATATGGAAAAGAATACTTAAATAAACAAGTGCATATGGCCTTTTACAAACTGGTACAGAATTTTTAAATTGGTACCATTTTGGTTTACCACAGTGCCAAGACCTATGAGAATAAAGACCAAAGAGTCTTAATTCAGCTACCCTGCTTGTTTTATTGTTTTAGAAATACTCACCAGCCACACTGCATATTGTTTATGGGTCGCAGAATTGTAGCTTTTTTTACATTACAATGGCAAACCGAGGCAGCAGAATTTTATCTTTTTAAACAATATTTTTTCTCTTTTGCTCAACTTTTTTGTTATATAGTCTCACCATTTTTTAGAACTCTTCATAGTACCCATGTAACACCTAAATGTCTGATGGATTCTTGTTTGGCATTAAGAAATTCACAAAATCAAAATATCTGCTACTTAGAAAACCTAGAATGATCTGTATTTGTTAGTACCTGAAACAAGTCATGCTAGACTACTAGTAGCAGTGCAACACCGATGTATCATTGTGCAGTTTCATGCTGAACTGAACCTTCCATTATTTTTTCCCATATTTTTTTATCATACATGTGTATATTGCCCTGTCTTTGTACTGACAAGAGCAAACAGAAATGGTTTAGTTATAATTAGAGTTTTAACGGTTAACATGTCCACACAAGCAAAATTGTGTTTGCGATTATGCATTGATATGCATAGACTTGTTTCAGATGGCCATGGAACCACAATATTTTTCCTATTACTCAACTTGATAACATGCTTAATACCTGAACATTATTTTTTGAACCTTATCCGCATAGGGAAACTCTGTTCCACAAGTTCTAATAGTGAAAGCTAAAGGACTCACTGTACAACATTTTTTCCTATTGGCCGTCAGCTCTGCGATGAAGCTCTCCAGCAAAGGAGGTGATCAAGCAAAAAGGTTATAAGATATGCAAGGCAAAAACAATTGCATAGAATATGTGCACTGCACACGACCTGATGGCTGATGTTTGGGAGGTTAATGGCACTTCAACATGCAGGTGTGAGCTTGGGCTACCTCATGGGCCTGCCAAAAAGGCAACAGGCTGTTAGACATTGCTTCAATTAGAAATGTAGATACTGCAACAGTACTAAGAAGCAAAAATATACACATCTGCATTTATGAAAAATATAAAACCATGAGAGGAGGGTAACACATATACCCATCTGTAGAACTGAAAATGAATACAGTAAGAGGATTTTTCATGATGTAGAACTGTAGATACAATGGTACTAAAAGGCAAATATACACACAGATCTGGAATACTAAATTATACTATTGACAAGTAAATAATTAAAGGATGATAAAGAGACAAAGTTTAAACGTCAGTTAAGGCTTTCAAATTAATTTAATTGTACCACAGCATAGTTCAAGTACTACTGAAAATACATAATCAATACTGCGAAAGTGGAAAAGCCACACAAGCCACTGTTAAATCGTCAGTTATCGTTTTCCAAATTAATTCAATTGGACCCCGACATGTTTCTATTTCTACTGAAAAAAAAGGTTTCAAAAGGAGGTAACCCCACCGGTGCTTAGGACTCCTCTAAATGCAGAAGATACAACAATACTGAAAGCAGATCCAAGTGTAGTAGATGGAGAACAAAGAAGCGAAGCAGACGGAGAACTAAAGGAAAATAGCAAAACATATGAGCAGGGTGAAGAAAAAACATTGAAAGCTATGTGCTAGAGAGTTACATGGAAGAAAATACGGAATTTTTATTTCTCAATTACTAAAATTTTAATATCCATGCAGATAAAAACTAGAGTAAATTTCACCAGCAGTCCTCAAACTTGTCCCGAGTTCTCATCTAGGTCCTGGTACTCTCAAATTGTGCATCAAGGTCCCTAAACTTTGTTTAGTGTGTCATCCTGGTCCAAACACCATCTCCCACGTCTACAACGCTTATGTGAACTGCCAGCATGGATGTTTCTGATGACGTGCGATTCAAAGTTAGGTGGGGGCAAGGTAAAGTTTATAGAAAACCCCGTGACTTCCTCAATCGGCATCCTTTGAGCTGTGGCGTTGGGCAGTGGTAGCGGTTCACGGCTCAGCGGTGTCGCGCTTGGGGCGTGCTAAGAAGGCAGCGAATAGGCTTGGGAAGCTTTAGTTCATTTGGGGCATCGCCATGCTCCTCGGCGGATTTGCAAGTGCACACAACATCACCAACTTCAGGTGCATCACCGTGAACCTCGTCAGCGAGGGCGCACACATCTTCAGCCACAGCCACGAGCTTGATTGGCAGCACCACGCCGTGCAGACCTCCACCGCGCGGGGAGCGTGCTGCGCTCCATCTTACCAGCTACCGCTCTTCTACACCCCTGGCGTTCATGGAGGCGTCGCTCTTCAGCGTACTAGACGTGGAAGGTCTCCACATCCAAGCGTCTCCATCAGGTGAGCCACGAGTGCGAGTTGGGCGGGGCGCTTACGAGCTCGTATCCCTGACGGTTGACCCGCTTCTTCTACGTCGCTGCTCTTCACCGGCAGGCTAATAAGCCCCTGTGTATGTATGGACTATGGAGGCATCACCGGTTCTTCTCCAGAACCCGCACAGGACCGGCAAAGCATCACAGAGACCGTGTTCACGGTGAGCAATCTGCACGACACACTACGGTATTGTGAGATGCTCGCCGGTGAGAGACGTCCCTCCCAGACGCCGGCGATCAGCACCACAGCGTAGAGCGCACACACACACAACGCACTGGTGAACACACACGCACGACTCTACTCGCCTACAGCCAACAGATGCAGCTAGCTATACACATGCATACATTCTAAAACAAATGACATGAATATTTAAACGTGCTAACTAACTACCATGCACAAGAATTATTCAACATAGTACAGGAAGCAGGACAGCTAGCCACGGACGTGCTAACTGGGCTGGCCCATGGACGCCAGCTACAAGGAGACCATCGTGGGCACCAGAGGCATCGTCAACAAGCTGCTGGACGACGAAGCACGGCGATTGAACACGGCGAGGATACTACAGATTATATGCGGGTGTGTGCATACTTTGGAGCAAAAGCGAGGGAGCGGTGGTTGCGCTTGGACGTGGTGAAGAACTGAAGATGAACGGATTGGATGTGGTATGCCGAACGAGGAGAAAGAGGAAGTCAAGGGGTTTTCTACAAATTTTACCCTGCCCCCACCTAACTTTGAATCACACGTGGGCAGAGCTAGCAGTCAACATCAACGCTGTAGAAATGGGAGATAGGGTTTGGACCGGGATGACACACTGAACAAAGTTTAGGGATCCTGATGTACAAATTGAGAGTATCGGGACCTAGATGAGAACTCAGGACAAGTTTAAGAACCGCTGGTGAAATTTACTCTAAAAACTAAGGAGCAACTAACGAGTAACACGGTGAAACATGATGAAACACCTACTAGTAAAAAGAACAACTACAAGGTGATGCACATAAAGAAGCTAAAAGTAGTATGTAAAAGCACAAAACAAATAATTAATCCACAGATCCACAGATACATTTCAAAATGTCATAACTATTAAGTACATTAACAGCAAGGATCAATGAGAAGTGTACCTGGCAACTGCTAACTAAATATGCATATGGGGAATATTGAAAGTGGACCAGTGATATATAACAAAATAAATACGTCCATTAATATTTTCCTAAAAGTTTATTTGGAAAAAGACACGAACAAATAACACATATAAATATAATGTGCTTTAAAGACAAAGTACTTCTGATCTCTTCTTTGATTAAATGTATAAGCAGTAGATTTGAGGTCTATGAAATAAATGAAAGTGGATTAAATGCTTAAGCACATCGGGGATATCTTTAAACAAAAAATGTATCAAAAATAAAAAAAGGAAAGAAAAAACAAAAGAAAAAAAAGAAAATAGCAGTAGATTTCTATCTAAAGATTCAAAAGGGACTCTCAAGACGAAGTAGTAGCTGCGAACACAAGGTTGATATGTGCCCTTGTGATTCGTTTTGTGATGAGTGATTGTCAACGTGATCCATGACCTAGGTTGAGTTTGTGACTAACCATGACGTGAGTTGGGTTGTGCGACATGTCTCTTGGCTTGTGGTGTGCAGGTGTGAAGCTCGGAGGCTGTGGTCGACGACGAGGTGAAGGTCAAGTAGGGACTTGCCGTGTCGATGGACCAGGAGTGGTGAAGGGCGGACGTGAGGCTTGGACCGAGGGACTAGGAGGCCGGGTGACTAGCCACGGTGGCTGACATCTGGGACATCGACAAGCGCAAGTGTACATGGGAGTGACTGTGTTGAGCGAGTCAAGACGACGGACGTGCGAGTCGAGCGGGGCTCAGGAGGACTTGGCGAATGGCCGATCGAGGACGGCGGTGACACGTATCGAGTGATGGGGGATGCATATGGAGTACGCTACTCACGGTGATTTGGTGGTTTGGGCCCCAAAATCATCAGGTGGACGGGTTTACTGGTTTGGGCCTCAAAACCCGGGCGGAGGTTTCGAGGAGGAACGGACGGCACGTGGCGGCATAGAGGAGTTCGCGTCGAGGCGAAGCTATCTCATGAAGGACATGATGGCCGTCGAATGAAGATTACCTCGGGTTGGACCATAACGTCCTCGGGTTATGTGGTTCGACTCAAAATATCTAAGTATAAAACTGGGAATGTGTAATAGCCCTGTTAAATAGGATGATGGAGCCCCTATCTCCCTCACCTCTTTCTTTTTCCCTTCCTTTCTTCCTTAGTTTCCCCTCCCCATAGGGTTCTTGTGAGAGAGGTCCACAAATTAAGAGATTTGTGTAAGAACTCAATATTTGCTGCGGGAATGGTGGCCCTAACCACCTCGTGTCTTCCGCGATTCGATTTGTGATGAGTTCTTGTGATTCGCGTTTTGTTCTTCGCATTCATCCTTTTCCATCTCTTTTTCTTGCACCGGTTATTCGTTTTGAGACCATTTTGATTCGTTCCTTTTGCATTGGTATGATCTATGACGTGAGTTGAGCCTTTCCACCGAAGGAAATCACCCAATTCCTCATGAGATCACAGATCAGGGCAAATCATGAACTAGGGTTTCTTAACCGGTTTTTTCATTCTCCTTTGATTTTTTGTTGATTGGCTTCAAATTGGGCGATGATCTCTTAGGGGTAGCTCACCTATTGCCGTGTGACCATGTGGTTAAAATTTGGTGACAATTGGTTTTGATTTGGCCGCAAATCAGGAGATTTTTGGTTGGAGGTGATTTTTCGGGCGCTCTGTTCTTACTGATTCGCGATTCACGGACAATCTTGGGGACTGTAGCGGACTGTCCGGGAGTCGGGCTCTTTTCTGTGTTTTCTCTGCTGCTCGGTATCCGTACTTGCGGACAGTCCGGCCCCCAAACCCAGACTGCCCGGGGGGTACTGTAGCGGTGGTTTTCAGACCGAGAACATAACTGTTTCCGTGAAGTTCAGTTTTTGATTTTTGAACTGCGCACAGTCTAGAGTATTGTAGCAGATAGTCCGCAACATCCTGTCTTGTGATGTTTTGTCTGTTTCTTACCCGTTCGGTCTCCAATTCGAATTCCATCTTTTGCGTTGGGTTTCTAGCGATCTAAGGAACTTATCTAGATTCTCTTGACTCTTGGTGGCTCGTGTTTTTATAGCTTTTGTTTGTGTGCCTTTTAGAGGTTGATTTTGGGATGGTGGTCGAAAGTTTCGAAAGAAATTTAAGGCTCCCATTCACCCCCCCCCCTCTGATCAACGTTTCTGATCCTTCAATTAGTATCAGAGCCAGTTAAGGATCATACCACCTTAATCAGTTTATGATCCACGAAGGCGACATGGAGCGTGCTCCGGCAAACCACCGTTCTTCGACGAAACAAACTATCCCTATTGGAAGATCCGCATGTCCACCATCCTTAGGGGATCGATTGGCTTGTCTGGGAGACTTGCGAGGATACTACTTACATTGTGCTTGAACCTCGTGCCCGTACCACTCAAGAACAAAAGGATCGGCACAACGCAAATAGTAGAGCTTGTAGTGTTCTTTTCTCGAGTCTTTCTCTTCCGGGGTTCGAGAGAGTCTTTGATTGTGCGACCACTCGAGAGATCTGGGTGAGGCTTCAGAGCTATCACGAGAGAACCATTCAGGTCAAAACCAGACTCTTCGAGACGTACAAGCATGACTACGAGAACTTCTCTCAGTTGAGTGGCGAGTCTATCGATGCCATGTTTTCTCGCTTTTAGATGATTGTCAACAAGATACGAGCAAACAAGGCACAACTACCTTATGATGGTCATGAGAGGGCACTCAAGCTTCTATATGCCCTAGATCGAAAGGTGTGGGATGTGAATGTGTCCGCTATCATTGAGTCCATGAACTACGACACTCTCACGGTGGATGAGCTATTCAGTAAGCTCAAGTCCACCAAGATCGACTACCAGACCCAAGCCAAGATCAAAAACCCCTCTGCACCGACTATGGCTTTAGTCTCAGGTAACGGCTCAAGATCTTTAGCTAACCCTTTATAGATGTTATTTGCCTTGTCTTCTTTGGTGTCTGTCACAGAGGAGCAATTGGAGACCCTTGGGGACGACGAGCTGGTGTTGATCATCAGCCAGTTCTCACGGTTTCACAACAGCCGCTTAAACCGCAGGCGTGGTGGGGGTCTGAAGGAAGGATGCTACGACTATGGAGACTTCAACCACTTTGTCGCCCACTGCCCTAAGAAGAACAAGCACTCCTCTGACAAGTACAACTCCAGCAAGCGTAAGGACAAGCGCGAGTACACCTCCAAGCACAAGTCGAAGGGAGGATTCGACAAGGAGGCGCTTAAGAAGAAGTACTTCAAAAAGGCCAAGGCTCAAGAGCGCGCCTTCCTCGCCTCTGTTAGCGACCTCGACAACGACACCGACGATGACTGCTCTTCTTCCTCGAGCGATGATGAGTCCGAGAGGAAGCATGAGGACAAGTTGACTGGGCTCTACTTCATTGCCGGTTCCACTCACAGAGGGTTCTACACTATGGCTATTGATGCCAAGGTGAAGGCCAACAAGGACATGGTTCCCATCGATGAAGACACTATTGAGGTAACACCTTCTATCGACAATCTTGTTGCTAAGCTTGATATCATGACTAACACCTTGATGAGCCAAGATAAGCTACTAAAGCATGCTGCCCGCGAGAGGAAAGAATTTAAGGATAAGCTAGAAATCGCGTTGAAGGAGCTTGATGAAGCTAAGAAGCTCGTTGTACTAGTGTCTGACGAGGTTGAGTGCGATGAATGTGGAGGTGATCAGGAGATTGGTGAGAGCATCTTTGTTGAGGAAGATGAGAAAGGCGCCGATTGGGGTGATCCTGAGCCGACTCCACCGGCTACCCCTCTCGAGTTGGTGACGACTACTTCGACTCATGGCCCCGATCCCTCTTCTTCCATGACTTGGGGTCCGCATGAGCTGCCTCCTCAGCCTACGCTGGCTGCACCTGAGGAGTCTCCAGCTACTATTGAGGGGGAGATGACTTCTTCAAGAGAAGCACCTCGGCACATTCAGCGTCGTCACCCGCCTCAGACCATGATCGGCGACATAGACCCACGAGTCACGCGGTCTAGGTCATATCACATTTCACACTTTGCTCACTTTGCTTTCGTAGCTTCTTTTGAGCCTCAAGATATTGGACACGCTCTATCTAATGCCGATTGGGTCAATGCTATGCACGAGGAGTTAGAGAACTTTGAGCGAAACCAAGTGTGAGTTTTAGTTCCACCTCCACCAGATTGCCACCCCATATGTACAAAGTGGGTTTACAAGAACAAATAGAGTGAGGATGGGGTGGTAGTGAGAAACAAGACAAGATTGGTGGCTCAGGATTTTTGCCAAAGAGAGAATAGACTATGAAGAAACTTTTGCTCCTGTTGCCTGACTAGAAGCCATTAGGATCCTTTTAGCATTTGCAGCTTCGAAAGGGTTCAAGTTGTATTAGATGGACGTGAAGAGTGCTTTCTTGAATGGGTACATAGAGAAAGAGGTTTATGTGAGGCAACCCCCTGGCTTTGAAAATCCTAAGTTCCCCAACCATATTTTTAAACTCCACAAAGCCTTGTATGGTTTGAAACAAGCCTCGAGAGCCTGGTATGAGCGCTTGAAAGCTTTATTGCTTGAGAAGGGTTTTAAGATGGGTTCGGTTGATAAAACTTTGTTCCTCCTTAAGCAAGGCACTGACATCCTTTTGGTTCAGATATACATCGATGATATAATCTTCAGTGGCTCTTCTCATGCTCTTGTTGCTAAGTTTTCAAATACTATGAGCAGGGAATTTGAGATGAGCATGATGGGCGAATTGACTTTCTTTCTTGGGCTGCAAATCAAGCAAACTCATGAGGGGACGTTCATGCACTAAGGCAAGTACACTAAGGACGTGCTCAAGAAATTTGATATGGGTGAGGCCAAGCCTCTTTTGACACCTATGTCGACCACGATGGCCCTGGACGAAGACAAGGAAGGAGAAGCCGTGGACCAGAAGGAATACGGAAGCATGATTAGATCCTTGCTGTACCTGACGACGACAAGACCGGACATCCAGTTCGCGGTCTGTTTGTGTGCGCGCTTTCAGTCCTCACCGTGCACGTCTCATCATCAAGCCGTCAAGCGGATCCTCAGGTATCTTCGTTTCACACCTGAGTTTGGTTTTTGGTTTTTGGCCTCCTCCTCTCTTTCTCTTTGCGGGTATTCCAATGCAGATTATGCTAGTTATCGTGTTGAGAGGAAGTCCACTTTGGACTTGTCAGTTTCTTAGATCTTCTCTTGTGTCTTGGTCTTCTTGCAAGCAGTCTAGTGTCGCCCAATCCACCATAGAAACTGCGTATGTTGTTGCTGTTGCTTGTTGTTCCCAGTTGCTTTGGATGATAGCTACTCTGAGAGACTTTGGGTTAGAGTTTAGGCGAGTGCCTTTGTTTTGTGACAGCGCCAGTGCCATAAGCATAACCAAAAATCTAGTCCTCTACTTGAAGATAAAGCACATAGAAGTCCTCTTTCACTTCTTGCGTGACCACTATGAGAAAGGTGATATCAATCTGCACCACATTTGTAACACCCCTGGTGTTAGCTGGCCTCTTTGCACTTGCATTGCATGAGCATAACATCATATCATGAGCATTGCATCTTGTTTGTTAAGTTTAAGTTGTTGAAACATGCAATTTGAACTAATGAAACATTTATGTTGAACTAATGAAACATAACCTATCACTTTATGTTTCCATGCTTTATATGCTATGATCATGTGAACCCAATGCAATTACTTGCCACCTATGTTTGTTAACTTCATAGTGGTACTTAGTTATGCTAATGGAACCTTAATTATGTTGGTCACTTAAGCTAATTAAGTTTTTACATGTGCTTGCCTATGTTAAAGTAGAGAGATACTTTGCTTGATCTTTCAAAATGTTCATCTTAGAGTCTGAATCAGCAAAAGTCATCTACATCAATGTTGTGGAAAATTTTATCAGCTCCAACTTTCATTCTATGGTCATATCATGAAAACCACTCTAACCCACTCAAAAATCCTAGTTTCTGGCTTGCTGGAAATCTGTTTTCACCCCAAAACCAGTTGCACTAAGTACCTTGTATCTCCTAAACCATCAAGAATCAGGCTTTGAGTTCTATACCAAAGTTGTTGAGAATTTTATAATCTCCAACTTTGTCTCTTTGGCCATCTTGAAATTCGGGCTGTAGCTTGACCTACAGGGCAAAACAGTGAAGGCCGAGTTGGAAATGCTGGAATGTTGCAGCTGTTGCAAAGCAATGTTTCAGATGTTTCATGGAATTCGAATTTCAGAGGGAGCGTGAGGTGGCCGACCGGGCGCAGGCCGTGGTCGCCATCTGGTGACCGTACGCCGGCGTTGGCCCCACCTGTCGGACCACGGTGACCTCAAGGGTCGCCACGACACCTTCGTCCTCGTCCTCGCTCACTTTGCCGCCCTCGCCCCACCTTTCTTCGCCGCACGCGAGCGTGAGCATGCCGCTGCCGCGAGCTCCGCCGTGGCCGCACGCCGTCGTTGCTGCGCCGCTGCCCCTGCTAGCTTGCACACTGCACCACCGTGGCCCGCTCTAGCTCGTCGTCGTCTCTGCTGGGTCGTTACGCCACGGTAAGGGCCATTTTGGCCACCTCGATCTTGTTGGGGAGGAGCATGACGCCATGGCCGCTGCCTGTTCGACGTCGTCACCGTGCTTTCTTCTTCCCTCTTTGCTGCCTCTGTCTCATGTCCAAGCTAGGTCTAGTCGTAGGGAACCTTCTGGCAAGACGCTACCGCGTCCCATGCCTCCATCGGAGCTGAACATGCCGTTGTAGCCGTCGCGCTCCCTCTGCAGCGTCGGCGAGCCTGTCGACGGCTATGCTCGAGCGCTCCGTTGAAACCCTAGGTCACCTCGGTGGCTCCGTTGGGTCGCCCTGAAGCTGTTGCTACCCCTACGTTGTTCAATTAGGGCTGGAGCTCACCGGCGCATCGCCGCGCCGCTCCACTCCACTGAGCCGCCATTGCCGGCGGCGAGGCCTCTCCAGTGAACCCTAGACGCCGCCACCTACCTCATTCGAACTGCCTTGACATGGAGAGCACGAAGGTGTAGTCGCTACCACCGGCCGGCTCACCGGCGGCGAGAAAACGCCGGCCGAACCTCTGCTCTGCCCCTCCCCTGCTTTTCTCTCACTGGCAGGTGGGACCTGCTAACTAGCGGGCCCCAGCCGTCAGTCTCTCTGTCTATTAGGTTTTCCAGAAAATGCAGTTTTCTGATTAATCTTGCAAAAATCATATCTCTTGTTCTAGGAATCCAAATTGGGCAATTCCAATTTTCTTAGACTCTGTGTAATGTGTACTTTGTGGGAAATATAATATGTGCTATGTCTATGATAAAAATTAGAGTTATGATTTATGCCTTTTATTAATGTGTGATTAGGGTAAATTCATATCTCTTAATCCATAGCTCTAAATGCTCTAAAAAGTTTATGAGGTGCTATACATCCTATGAGTAGGCTACTGTTTAAATTTCAGCAATTTTGGCCACTATATGAATTAGTTACAATTTTCCTTTGGATAAATGGTTATAAATTGTGGCATTTTTCATAATTAATCTATAAATGCTATGGCCATGAAATTTTATGGGTGCTGTTCTTATGTGTAGTAGAAGCTAGGAAAAATATAGCCTCTGCTGTTTGATGTCTTTAACTATGATTTCTCATTTATGCCTTTTTCTACTTATCTATTTGTTAATTATGATATCTCATAAAGTACTTGTCATATTGCTATGAAATTTTTATGGTAGTCTCTTGTTGTCATGAGTATGCCTCTGTAATTTTGGTATAATTTTCTGGGCACTTTATCTATATGTTGCTATTTATGCCCTTGCACTTAAATAAATAGAAAAGGGAAATTAAATAAATGTTTTAGTGGTGAACATTATATGTTCTGGTAATCTTTTGATATGTTTAAGTTGTTGGTCAAGTTGGTTTGGCCAATTGGCATGTTCTTGTGATGGCTTAATATATAATTTTTTTTAATTCTATTTTTCTGGACAGGTTGTAGACCTTTGCATTTTAAGCAATGTTAAGGATGTTTTCATGCTTCATGATCAATAGCAAAGTTATAGTAAACTTTATGGAGTAGTTGCTGTTAAATTTTGGTGGCCTTTAGCCAAGTATTTTGTGAGATATACATGTTTCAATCTGGAGTTCAGAGTAGACTGCTCTCTGTTTTGTCAGAACAGATTCTGGGAAAGTGTAAATTCGACCAAGTAAACTTTGAAATATTGCTATGATGTCTAAAGATGAAATGTAGATAATTTCTTAAGCTTTCTAGATTGTCCTTTTTCAAGTCCATTGGATTTGTAAAACTCCAGTTACGATTTATGTTGTTAGCTACTGTTGCTATGTCTGAAAATGCTGAAACTTGTGTGATCTTGCTAAACGTGAACTTAGGGATACTTGGTGCTTAATTTTGGTTAACTAAACATGTTAGGACTAGAGAGGAGATATGCACCTAAGTTTAAAGTGATTTGAATAGAGCATCATGTTAGCTTGGTATTTATGCTTATGCTAGTGCTTGCTACTTGTGCATCACATACATCATTGTCATGTCATCTCTTATGCATTCATGAAGCTTATCAAGTGCACGTGCATGCATTAGGTGTGCTGGAAGGAGTGGTGATCTTGGACAGTGAGGAGCAGCCCCAGGAGGAGCAGGGAGCAGTGGTCGGACAGGAGGTCCAGTCACCCGAAGCTGGAGCCGAGGAAGTCGTGGTGGAGTGTCCCAACCACGAGCCGTCGGTGTTCGTGAGAGGCAAGCCCCGGAGCATCTCTAAGTCTCCTACTTTTGAAATTACTTATTGAATTATATGTTATGAGTATTACTGCATTAAGTTAGGAGTTATATGAAAACCTTGCTACATATGTTCCATTCCTTGTCCACTACACACATATGAATCCTATGTAGCTAGGAACGGAAAGTTATGCTTAGCCATGCTTAGATCGGTAGAAGTTAGGTAATTACCTGTCACCTGCGAGTTATAGGGTTACCTGGTCACGGTTGGCTATATTTGCTATCATGGAAAAGAACCATGTTAATAATATGAAAAGAGACAGGGTGAGATGACGATAGGGAAGCGACAAGGCATGGAGGTCTTGGGCATGAATCTATCCCTGTCTGTGTCGGTTAAGGACCAAGGCCTAGGGCATTGCCGGTCATTTTGAACGCATGCCTAACACTTAGTTGGCTAGGTCTGGTGACCGACCGCTAAGCCGAGTAGCTCAACTCAGGCCGAGAGTCGGCAAGTATAAAGTACGCACTTTGGAGGAAGTTGGTGTGCAGGGGGGGCATTAGCTTAAGCCCAAGGTCAGGTTAGAGTCCCGGTACACCTTGGCAGAGTGGCAGCCCTGAAAGTGCTGCGCTGATCGGACCCGCGAATTTGGTTCCTGAGTTGTCCCAAAGGTGACCTATGGTTGCCCTTGCAAAGCATGCCGAGTTTGTGTTAGGAATACCCCCTCAGTTGAGTTGGAATCGATTCGAGTCGTCGTCTCTCCCGAATAGTGAGAAACTTGACTGGTTTATCTACAGAGTAGAATCACTAATTATACTTGATGGTTTGGAATTAATGAAATGATGATGATAGCCCCTTTAACCTGATATGGTTATTAATGTTTGCTCATAATCAAGTGATTGTATTAGTGCAGGTGCTAATCTAGTTGACAGGTTAATGTTGAACTTGATGCTAATGATTAATTGGTTATCTTTCAAGTACTTAAGCTTTTTATGCAAATGTTGTCAAGTAGCCACTTATATTAATCCTTACATGTCCTTGGTGTCTTTATTTCTAGTTTTTTATGGGTAAGTCTAGCTGAGTACCACTCAGGGTTTATTTTCCCCTATTGCAGATGATATTTTTTATAATGGCTTCTACAAGAGTTGTCTCCACCCTGCGGGTGATGAGGACTAGACCACCGGGCATGGTCTCTGTAGTTGTTTCTCATCTACTGCTTTTGTGGGTTGTGATCATTACTGGCTATATCAACTTTATGTTATGAACTTATGTTTTGAAATTATGCTGCTTCTGCTACTTAAACTCGGTTTGTAATAACTATGGTACTCCGATGTATGAGATACTTGTGAACTGATGTAACTTGTGTATATGTTGTGCTGAATTACTACGATCTTAGCTTGTTGCTGGTTGGTTTGAAATCCTTCGAGATTTCAGTGGACTATCAGAGTTATATGGGCTCAAGTTCGGGATTTTGGTTGCTTCGGTGATCGAATTTTGTACTTGTGCTCTTATAATTTGGACGGTTCTAGGACAACATTGATATACAAAACCAGCTCGCAGATATCTTCACCAAACCACTTAACCAAGCCTAGTTTTCTCACTTGCGAGGGGAGTTTGGAGTTTGTTTCCCTTTTTAGTGGAGGGGAACTCTGGTTGTTGTACACTAGTTTTGCTTTTCTTTGTAGTTTAGTTTTTTGCTTTGTTTTCTGTATCATATTGCATATTGCATTTCACTTCATCATGTATTATAGTGCATTATGAGCTTCATGACTATAGTGAGTAGATTGAAGTTATGCTCTATTTGGGATGTTATGCTTGTACATGATGGTGCTTTTGGCTTAGGCTCCTTTTGATCAATTGATGCATGTTATGAGCTAAGCTTGTTCTTCAAACTATGAACTTGATTAAGACTTGTTGAAACATGAAAAATGTTCACCGCTGAGTTGTCACCTAGCATGTGTAGGACTTGTTGAGATCCCTGATGATGTCACTTATATGCTAGGTTGCTACGTCTCATGCTTTGGGTTACTCACTTGCTTGGACAACTTAGAGATTCTTGTGCTAAAATTTGAAAATCAAGCTAAGTGATGAGAAAAGATCGAGATGGGTCTGTATTGTCCTACGTCAAGGTATCGAGACTGCTTCCAATTGCACCTTTGGATGAACATGAGCCTTGTAGTGGATGCCGAAACCATTGTCTTAAACTTCTGATTGTCTATGACATAGGCTTGGCATGGTTGCTAAGTTAGGCCTGACGGTACAGATAACCTCTCACACACACATGTTTTGACCAATTCTTGTGTTACGCTGCAAACTCCGATAAAATTAAAATTTGATGAAAACACAAGTTTTAGGTTCGTCTTTGACATGATGTGTGACCGTTGTTTGGGGTAGTTCACCTTGTATACATTTGTTAGCACTAGGTTGATTTCTAGCTTATACCTGCTATGTGCTACTTTCAGTGGTGAACCCCTTCTTGAATTGCTTAAAATTGATCCAAACATGCTTAATTGTCATATTTCGTTTCACTTGATCAGTTTGAGCATTTGCTAGCACTTGTACTTATTGCTACACCCACATGACAGCACCAACTAGAGCATCCTTTCAATCTGATTGCTATACTCCTGAAGCTTTTGTATTTCTGCATCCCTTGCATTCATGACATGTTTCAAGGGGGAGTTGCAGTCTTTGGTTTTAGCTTGATGTGTGCATGTGTCAACAAGGGGGAGAGATAGCACATGACTCAAGGGGGAGAGACACAAAACCGAAGAGATACCAAATCTACCTCATGTTGAGTGCATGCATTCATCTGGGATATTGCATTTGTTCAGGGGGAGTTGCATTTGAGTTGCTTCTGCTAGATGTGTTGAGCCTTTGCCTCTTCTGGAGGGTCTAGCTATTTTTCTGGCTTTTCGAGCTTTGCTAGTGGTGATGAGCCCGTTGCCTCTTCTTGAGGGCCAGCTGTGTTTTACTTGGTTGCGTCGAGCCGTTGCCCATGTCTTTGGGACCAAGTTTTGATCATTTCAAATGGCCCTATTTTGGCTTTTCTTTGACTTTTGGTCATTTGGGTGAGCTCTTTGTTTTCTCTTCTTCTTCTTTTTCTTTTGCTCAAGTTGTTTGTGTGTTGGTGTTGACAATGCACTCACTAAGGAGGAGATTGCGAACACAAGGTTAATATGTGCCATTGTGATTCGTTTTATGATGAGTGATTGTCAACATGATCCACGACCTAGATTGAGTTTGTGACTAACCATGGCATAAGTTGAGTTGTGCGACATGTCTCTTGGCTTGTGGTGTGCAGGTCTGAAGCTCAGAGGTGGTGGTCGACGGTGAGGTGAAGGTCAAGTAGGGACGTGCCATGCCGATGGACCGGGAGTGGTGAAGGGTAGACGTGAGGCTTGGACCGAGGGACCAGGAGGCCGGGTGATCAGCCGCAGTGGCTGACATCTGGGACATCGACAAGCGCAAGTGTATATGAGAGTGACCGTGTTGACCGAGTCAAGACGACGGACGTGCGAGTCGAGCGGGGCTCAGGTGGACTTGGCGGATGGCTGGTCAAGGATGGCGGTGACACGTGTCGAGTGACGGGGGACGCGTATGGAGTATGCTACTCACAACGGTTTGGTGGTTTGGGCCTCAAAACCATCGGATGGACGGGTTTACGGGTTTGGGCCTCAAAACCTGAGCGGAGGTTCGGAGGAGGAACGGATGGCACGTGGCGGCATCGAGGAGTTCGCGTCGAGGCAAAGCTATCTCATGAAGGGCGCGATGGCCGTTGGATGAAGATTACCTCGGGTTGGACCATAACACCCTCGGGTTATGCGGTTAGGCTCAAAATATCTAAGGGCAAAATTGGAATTATGTAATAGCCCTGTTAAATAGGATGAGGGAGCCCCCATCTCCCTCACCTCTTTCTTTTTTCCTTTCTTCCTTCCTTAGTTTCCCCCTCCCCTTAGGGTTCTTGTGAGAGAGGTCCACAAATTGAGAGACTTGTGTAAGAACTCAAGATTTGCTGCGGGAATGGTGGCCCTAACCACCTCGTGTCCTCCAGGATTTGATTTGTGATGAGTTTCTTGTGATTCACGTTTTGTTCTTCACTTCATCCTTTTCCTCCTCTTTTTCTTGCACCAGTTCTTCGTTTTGAGACCGTTTTTGTAACACCTCAGGTGTTTAGCTCCTTAATTGCATTGCATTGCATGAGCATAAGCATGCATCATTTCATGTTAATTCATGTGGTTGCAACAAATGTGATTTGTTTTTAAAGTTTCGTTTGACTCACATCATGTGACACTATGGAGTTGGTGTAACTAAGGGGTAGAGTAGCTAATTACATCTCACAGCACCTTAGTTATACTTAGGGTCACTAATGAAGCAAGATTCATGTTGACCAAAATCACCAAAATGCCCTCCAAGGTGTAGTTGACCAGCATTTAGCCCTAGGATGCTCTAGTTTGACCAATTAAAAAGTCTAGCTTAGAGACCTTGCATGGAGGAGCACCCTTAAGCAAAGTTGTAGGGAATTTTATGGGGAACAAAAGTCTCAATATGACCATCTCATGAAACTAGCCAGAACATGCTCAAAAGTGGCCCACAAGTCAGCTAGAGGGGCTATCTCAATACTTAGAATTTTTGTTGTTAACACCTATCGCTTTGGAGCTTTGTAGTTTCCAATCCAAATCGAATCTGTTCTTGAGCCAATTGACAAAGTTGTTGTCCACACATAGCTCTACATTTTTGTTGTTAACACCTATCACTAACTCGGGCTAGATTGGGAGTTTTGCTCGGTTGAAATCACACTATCAGTCGACGCTTGTGGGCTCTGAAACGCCAAGTTCAGTCAGCAGCGGTGAGCCGCGTGGTCGACCGAGCGCAGGGCCGGGGCGCCGCGTGGCCGCCATGCTCTAGCTCTGTCCCCACTCTCGAGCGCGCTGGCGGGCTTAAGCTGCCAGCCTGCTGCTGCTGCCCTCCGCACCCCTCCATTCCCTACTCCTTTTCTCTCTCGTCGGCAGAGCGGAGGAACCGAGCCGCCATTGCCGCTCTTGCTCCGACGAGCTCGCGCGCTTTTTCCACCGCACCACCGCGCCTCAAGTCCGGCCAACAGCTACACCTTGAGCCCCTCTACCCACTCGTCCCATCCCTGCCCTCAGACGCACCTTGGTAAGGACGAATCATCAGTTCCGCCACCGCCAGACCTCGTCGGCATTCTCCCGTGCGGTGGCTCACCGTGGCTGGGGTCTTCGGTGCTTCCACTGCGAGCGCTAGTAGGTGCTTTAGGACCGGGGTAGTACGGGGATGCTCACCATGGGTCTAGGAGAGGATCCCGAGGTCACCGCCGGCGAGGAGCACCACCACCGCCCCGCCGGTCCACCATGCCCGCCACCATCCCCCATAGCCGCAGCCATTGCTCCAATTAGTAGCACCCCTAGGTTCGCATGGAAGAGGCGAACGTGCCTGTGCCCTTGGTCTCGCCGGAGCTGCCGCCGGCGGCGAGTTTGCCGTCGACCGTTTTCCTTCCCCGCCTTCGTCTCGCTGACAAGTGGGGCCCGCTCGTCAGAACGCGCGCGCGGGCGGGAGGCCGAGCACGGAAGCGGGCCGCGCCACTCGAGCTGGGCCGCGTTGTCGGGTCGGCCGGCCCAGTGGTTCCTTTTTGTTTTATTTGAAATTTCAGTTTCTATATTATTTTACAGATTTGAATAATGTTTGTGATTTTCATATCTAGGGTTTGGTAGATCCAAAAATGGTGATCCAAATTTTGTTGGGCTCCAAATAAAGTGTAGTTTCTAGAAAAAATATCAAATGCTTATGTGATGTTTAATTTCTGGAATAATTAATTAGAGTTTTGAAATGTGTTTTAGATTGCATGCAAACTTGTTTAAATCATATCTTGAGTTTCAGTGTTCCAAAAATTATGAAATTTGGTGGGTAGGCTAATTTCTACTTGCTCTAGCTTTGGTAAAAATTTGGGCAGTAGTGCTTAAGTACTTTTCAAGTTATAATGCTATCTTATCATTTTAGGAAATACTTAAATGAATTTTTGTAATTTTTCTACATGTGCAATGTCCTTATAAATTTTTGGAGAATGTCTTGGTACCTTAAACTGTCTAAGAAAAATAGGAAATCTGTTGTTTGACACTTTGTAATATGATTGGTTAATTATACAAAAATCAGCCTTTTGGGTTTGTGAATTTTTTTTAGGGAGTTTCTTTAAATAATTTTAGTTCAAATTTTTACAGTGGTCTTTTTTTGGTTCATAGAGTCTCCTGTAATTTTTGTAGAATTTTTGGAGCAGTTTAAATATATGTTTAAAATTTCACTTAATTACTTAAGTAAATTAAGAAATGGGTTTAAATAAATATTCTAGGTGGGCACACCTTACTTTCTGGTGTTTTTGTGACCTTTGTGAACTTGTGGTAACATTAGTTTGGTCTTATGGGATGTTTGCCACATAAATAAATATTTAATCTTTGCAATTCTAGGTTTTCTGGACAGCTGGTAGTATTTCTAGGTTTGACCCTTAATAAAAGTGTTTGCTGGAATACTTGTGAATACCAAAGTTGTAGTAAACTTGATAAACAAGCTTGTGTCAAAATTTGGGAGCATTTGGGTTAGTAGTTTAGGAGTTATTGCTGTTTTAAGGGACAGTCCAGAATTGGCTGCTCTCTGTTTAGAGAGGACAGATTCTGGAACTTGGGAAATTCGACATGGAAAACTTAGGAATTTAAGGTTGAGGTCTGAAAATGATTTGTAGTGCATTTCTTAAGATTTCTAGATTGTCTTAGACCATAACTTTTGGAGTCAGGAATCTTCAGTTATGTTAGAATCCTTGAGCTGCTGTCCAGAATGTCTTACTGTGGTAACCTAAGTAATATTACTCTTGTATTGTTAGGTGCTAGGGCCTTAACCGAAGAAGAACATCTATATCTTAGGTTGGGTAGATTAGGTAAGTACTTCTCCACCGGAGAAGAGATTTGCACGTACTGATAAAGTAACTTAATTCGATTATTGTTTTTATTTCTGAAATGCATTTCATTCCGAGCATGTTGCACCTTTATGCATCCATGATATTTATTGTGCATTCATGCAATAGGTGTACCGGAGGGGGTAACTCTCCTCGAATTCGAGCCTGTGATTCCGGAGGAAATCCAGGACCTGCCGGAGCAGCCAGAGGAACCAACCGGCGACGAAGCTCCTGCCGAAGATCTACCCGAGTGTCCTGACCACCGGCCCTCGACCTTTCTGAAAGGCAAGCCCCGGTGCATGCTGAACCAACTGTTTTATAAATTAATCTTGAGTACTTTTAATTATTTATTGCATTAAGTTATAGGAGTTGTATGAAAACAATTGTTGCATTATACCTGTCCTTGTCCAGATATCGTACTTACTCCTATATTAGGTTTAGGCACGTGTCTATGCTTAGCCCTGCTTAGTACGGTAGAAGTCGGGTGATTTCCGGTCATCCGTGAGATGTAGGAAGGAGTCACGAGTGGCTTTATGGCTATCGTGGATGGAATCATGCTTTAAAAATGAAATTGAGACCGGGCGGGAGTTCGATAGTACAGCCGCAAGACACTTCACGTCTTGGGTGTGGAGCTATGCCCGTCTGAGTCGTTTAAGGACCGATTCGCTGTACGTCCTTGAGTCATGTTGAACGCAGTCTAACACTTAGTTGGCTGGATAAGCCGTTCCGACCGCGATGCCGAGTAATGTGATTCAGGCCGGGAATCGAATGGTAGGTTGCTTCTTGGAGGAGAGAAAGGATGTGCTTGGGGACATTGGCGTGAGACCAAGGGGGGTTAGAGTCCCTATCACCTGGCAGAGTGTCGCCCTTAGGGTCACGACATCATTCGGACCCACGATTCCTGAATCATATGACAAGGTGGCCTGTGCGACCCTGGCAGGGGTCTGCACGGTGAGTGTTAGAAATACCCCTCTAGCTGGATAGGAATTCGATTCGAATCGCCGTCGCTCCCGGTTAGTGAGCACTTGACTTGAGCAGCGGCAACGTAGATCTCATTAAATGAACTGGTGGTTAAGGGAATGATACAATGTTGCCACAATTCATACCTGCTCTGGATATAATGATGATAATTGTTTTATTATAATCAAGTGCATGTTTAGTACATGTGCTAAGATAGATGACAGGTAAATGCTAAAAATAACTGCTAGTACAGGTTATAAGAGTCTCAATTACTTATGCCTTTATGCAAAAATGTGATGTCAGCTAGCCTCTTGTGTAAGCCTTGCATAATCCTTGGTGTCATCTTATTTCTGGTTTTCGACGGGTAAGTCTAGCTGAGTACATTCCAGTACTCAGGGTTTATTCCCTCCTGTTGCAGATGATATGCTCTACCAAGGCTTCTACAAAAATTGTCTCCACCCTGCGGGTGACGAAGACTAGATCACTAGGGCATGATCATCTTTATGTACTTTCCTGATGCTTTTGCGGGTGGTTGATCTTCAAGACTGGCAGTAGTATGTGAACTAATGCGTGTGTTATGCTTCCGCTACTTTTATAAACTTGGTTTGTAATAATTGCGACTCCGTGTGTGTGAACTTATTTCAGAACTATTTGTGAAATGTAACGTATGATGTTGTATGTTGAATGATGTGATCTTGGTTGTAAGCAAGTTGGTTTGAAATCCTTCGTGGTTTCGATTGACTACCGGGATTATATGGGCTCAAGTTCGAAAATTTGAGCGCTTCGGTGCTTGTTTTTGTACTTGTGCTCCTATAATTTGGTCGGTTCTGTTACAGCTGGTACCGGAGCATAATTCAACATTAAACACATCGTACGAGTATTTAAAAACAAAAGCATTTGATTATGAAAAGGGGTTAAAACATTAAAAATTATTTTCATAGGTATGCCAGTGATCACATCCCTTAGCCCAAATAAGGACTCTTAGGTGGCTTATTATAAAGACTAACTTAGGGGCCTTGTTTGTTTTCGTTTCGTCGTCCATACGGCGTGATATTGTATGGATGCCATCCACTTGGGTGATAATGTATGGATCAATTGCCTCGATGCCCTGGTAAGTGTGAGTTGTGAGAGCATGATCGTCCAACCGGCGATCTAGGGGAGAGTAGTTTTGGTGACTTGCATACTTACATGTTTAAACCGTGTAATTATGTAGGCACTTAATTGTGGGAACCCTTATATCGGGTAGCTTTGATACTAAAGTATATACATCAGGGGATGTGTATATGGAAAGTATTTAATTTACTGCTTTCTTGTGTGCTGATTTTAGAGAAACTGTTGGGCTGAAATGAGATTTTCTGCAGGTACACTAACAGCGCAAACGAGTAGACCGATAGTGTCGTCTATATGAGAGAACGTATGTATGCCACCGCCTAGCGTTAGAAATTTATGATTCTACTAGGATGATAGGGCGTACGGAACGTGCATGCATCATGTTTAATTATATCATACATATCATTTACTCCCTCCTTAAAAATTTCAATAGCCCCGACTAAATTAAATTTTGTATCCCCTAAATGATCCTCACTTTCAGTCGTATCTTGTTGCTACAGATGGCACGTACCAAGAGGACCGCTCGCAAGTCCACTGGAGGCAGGGCACCTCGTCACCAGCTCGCTCCACGTGAGTCTCGCCCTGAGCCCACTGAGGTGGAAAGGCTGAGGGCTGAGTTGGCCGAAGTGACTGCTGCCTGGAATGCAGCGCGTCAGCAACTGGAGCAAGTGATCCGTGATCGTGACCAGGAAACACTTGCAGTCCAGAGATTGACAGTAGCGCATCGCAACTGTCAACGCATGCTGGTCCATATCATGAATCAGAGGGATAAAGTCTGGCACGAGGAGAACGTTCTGAGAGCTCATCAGTTTGAGCTCGAGCAACAGTTGGAGAATGCTGAAGAATACAATGACAATCTTCATGAAGAAGTGCATCGCCTGAACAACCAGCTAAATCCTCTGCTGCCTCGAAACAACAACGCAGATGAGGACATGGGTTCGAGAATCGCCATGGCTGAAGATGATGAAGAAGTGGAGGTCAATGGGCCCCAAGATGCCGCACCAGAAGAAGCACCAGAAGAAGAAGAAGAAGAGGAGTTAGAGCCTGTTAGTGATGAGGACGGCGGGGAGATCCTTGACACCGACTCTGAGGGCGATGCTTAGAGTAGTCATCGCGTAGCTACAATGTTAGGATCGTCTTTTGTGCCCTCCCTGGGTAGAGAGAGGCTTTGTAATAACTTGGCTTTTGGAATGTAAGGTCGAACCCTATGTTTCCTGGATGTTTAGTTGGAACCTGTTAATTTCGATCGCAATTGGATGACTTATTGTGTTGCGTTCGATGATGGCGTCACGATTAGCACCCTTCGGTGCCGCGACGAAACCGAGGGCCTCCTATGGCGCGCGACATAAGGTTGTGTTGCTTGGCACGCGCTGGTATCGAGGTGGCTAGTCATGATCCACCATGGAACTCTACCGTTGAGAAGTCTCTTTGTGGTCAGTTTGAAGTAGCCTTTCTCAGTCAACTAAAAACTTTAAAATCAAATCCAAGTACCGGGCGAAAGGTCAAAAATCACGTAGATATTAATGTAAACGGTGCTGTAACTGCTGTGCTCCTTGTGGGTGAGCCGTTATCAAAGTACATCTTGTTGGATTCCCTCGCATGATTGCGTCACTTGATGCGCTTGAATGGATTGTGCGGTTGTGATGAATTATTGTGCCATGAGTATTTTGAGAAGTCTATTTCATGAAGTCAGTTTGACATATTTACAATAATTCATCTACAAATTTCCCACATCGTCAGTGCTCATTGGCTATGCATTTTGCAGATGTCGTACAATCTCTGTCGGGGTCGTGGCAATGAGGATGAGGAACAGCCACCCCCTCCACCACCACCTACCCTGGCTGATTTGATGCAGACCGTGGTCGAAGGGCAGCGCATGCTGGCAGATGCTATGCGCCAGCTTGCCAACCGGAAGGTTCGTCATGGCCGCCAGGGCCCAGAACCCAATCAGTACAGTGATTTCAAGGACTTTCTTGATACTAAGCCCCCGCTCTTTAAGGAGGCGGAGGAACCACTGCAAGCCGATGAGTGGTTGAACACTATTGAACAAAAGTTTCGTCTGCTTCGCTTGACCGATGAGCTGAAAACTGAATATGCTTCTCACCAACTACATGGTCCAGCGGGTATTTGGTGGAGCCACTATCGTTCCACACTGCCTGCAAATGTCCCGATTGCTTGGGACCAGTTCAAGGCCGCATTCCGTGGGAACTATATTCCTCCAGGTCTTATGGCTATCAAACACACAGAATTTATGAGGCTGTCGCAGGGCAATAAAAGCTTGACTGAATATCTACAATCTTTCAACAACCTGGCAAGGTATGCCACAGAGTTTGTGGATACCGATTCCAAGAAAATTGCTAGCTTTAAAAGAGACCTCGGCCCAAAGCTGATGAAGACTATGGGCACTAGCAAGTGCACTACTTTCAACGAATTTATCAGTGATGCTCTGACTCAAGAGAACAATAATTCTATCTATGCTGCTTCTAAGAGCCGCAAGAGGGCACTTGAGGCAGGTGCTTCACAGTCTCGAGCTCCACCTGCCCCGAGGGCTCCTCCTCGCCCTCCTGCCATAAGTGCGAAGTTTCGTCCTCCGCAAAAGAAGGCGCCAGTGAAGACTGGGTTTCGCAAAGCATATACAGTGGCTCTGCCAAAGGGTAATTCGGGCCAAGGCAGCTCCAGTGTTCCTCCCAGCAACATGCCTTGCTGGAACTGCAATAAGCCAGGCCATTGGTCCAGGAACTGCCCTTACCCTATGAAGAATGTCAATCAAGGTGGCCGTCAAGGGCACGCTCATTATAACAGTATTGAGGAAATCCCATCTGGTGAGGTTGTCACTGCTGGTAAGTTCCTAGTTGACCAACATCCTACAGTGGTACTTTTTGATTCGGGTGCTTCGCATTCCTTTATCAGTCCTAAGTTTGCATCGGAGTTTACACACAAATTGCATACTATTGAAGGTGGGGGTTATTGTATTAGTGCAGCTAGTGGGAATATTTCCACAAATAAAGTAGTGGGGAATCTGGAGCTTGAGATAGAAGGGCGAAAGTACTCGCTTGTCTTAGTGGTTTTGCCGGGCTTAGGCATAGATGTTATTCTGGGCATGAATTGGATGAGTCAGAATGGGGTACTCATTGATACATCCACTCGGGTAGTTATGCTCAGAGATCCTACAGATCAAAAGGGTTTTCTGGTACAACTCCCCAGAAAAGTTGATTTGGCTGGGGAAGTTCATGCTGTGCAAGCAAAGGCGTTGGCCGAAATTCCAGTAGTAAATGAGTTTCCGGACGTTTTTCCCGATGATTTGCCGGGGCTCCCTCCGGATCGGGATATGGAATTTAAAATTAAGTTGTTGCCTGGCACGGCTCCCATCTCTAGGATACCCTATAGGATGCCTCCGAATGAACTAGCTGAACTTAAGGTGCAATTGAATGAACTTTTGAAGAAGGGGTTGATTCGTCCTAGTTCGTCGCCGTGGGGATGTCCTGCTATCTTTGTAAAGAAGAAGGATCAGTCATTACGAATGTGCGTTGATTATAGACCTCTCAATGCAGTCACTGTCAAAAATAAGTACCCTCTATCGCGCATCGACATCTTGTTCGATCAGTTGTCTAAAGCTAAAGTCTTCTCCAAGATTGATCTAAGATCTGACTATCATCAAATTAAAATCCGTCCTGAAGATGTTCCAAAAACCGCCTTCTCTACCAGATACGGTCTTTATGAGTATCTTGTTATGTCCTTCGGCTTGACCAACGCCCCCGCACACTTTATGTACTTGATGAATTCGGTGTTTATGCCCGAATTGGACAAGTTTGTGGTGGTATTTATTGATGACATCCTGATATATTCTGTAAATGAGGAAGATCACGCTGAACATCTGCGTATAGTCCTCACAAGACTGCGTGAACATCAACTATATGCAAAGTTCAGTAAGTGTGAATTCTGGCTTCGAGAAGTACCTTTCCTTGGGCATGTGTTGTCCGATGGAGGAATTATGGTGGACCCCGCCAAGGTACAAGAAGTACTGAACTAGAAGGCTCATATCTCGGTTCACGAGATCCGGAGTTTTCTTGGGTTGGCTGGCTATTATCGTCGCTTCATCCTGGATTTCTCCAAAATAGCCAAGCCAATGACTCGGTTGCTACAAAAAGACACCAGGTTTGTCTGGACGCCTGAGTGTGATGCGGCTTTTCACCAACTGCGAACCCTCCTAACCTCAGCTCCGGTTTTGGCACAACCGGATATCGAGAAACCATTTGATGTTTATTGTGATGTCTCAGGCATAGGTTTGGGAGGTGTTCTGATGCAGGAAGGCCGAGTGATTGCATATACCTCTCAACAACTTCGGAAACATGAGGTGAATTATCCAACGCATGACTTAGAACTGGCCGCAGTAGTTCATGCTTTGAAAGTATGGCGGCATTATCTGCTGGGCAATGTCTGCAATATCTACACAGATCACAAAAGCCTCAAATACATCTTCACCCAACCCGAGTTAAATATGCGTCAAAGAAGATGGCTCGAGTTGATTAAGGATTATAACCTTCAAGTGCACTATCATCCTGGCAAGGCAAATGTAGTTGCGGATGCTTTAAGCCGTAAGTCTCATTGCCATTTCCTAGTTGAAACTGATTTTCATCGATCTCGCCTTCTACATCCAGCAGTCTTGTACAACATCACTGTCAGTTGTACTCTCAAAAGCAGAATTATTGAGCTTCAAAAGACTAATCCTGGTGTTTTCCATATAAAACGCAAGATAAAAGAGCAAGAAACTACCCAATTCAGGGTAGATGAAGAGGGTGTACTATGGTTCATGGATAGGTTAGTTGTGCCTAAGGACCAAGAGCTTAGAAATGATATTATGTCTGAAGCCCACTCCTCTAAGTTGTCCATCCATCCTGGTAGCAATAAGATGTATTATGATTTGAAGCCATACTATTGGTGGACCAAGATGCGGAAAGAGATAGCTGCATATGTGGCTAGGTGTGACACCTGCTGTAGAGTTAAAGTTGTGCATATGAAAGCTGGGTTGCTTCAACCACTTTCTATCCCAGGTTGGAAATGGGAAGAGATAAGTATGGATTTCATTGTCGGTCTTCCTCCTACTGTCAAAAATCATAACTCCATCTGGGTAATTATGGATCGTTTGACCAAATCAGCTCATTTCATTCCTGTTCGAGTAGACTATCGTCCTACTGACTATGCTGAGTTGTACTTCAATCAGATAGTCCGGCTCCATGGGATACCTCGTACTATCATATCTGACCGTGGTCCCCAGTTCACTGCTCGCTTTTGGAAGCACTTACATCACCTTCTGGAAACCAAGTTAGTGAGAAGCTCTGCTTATCATCCCCAGACGTCTGGTCAGACGGAACGAGTTAACCAAATCTTGGAAGATCTGTTGCGGGCATGTGTCATTTTATCCAAGGGTTCTTGGGAAAAATGGTTACCTCTAGCCGAGTTCTCGTACAATAATAGTTACCAAGAAAGTATTAAGATGGCCCCATTCGAAGCTTTGTACGGTCGTAAGTGTAGAACCCCACTAAATTGGATAGAAGCTGGTGAGAGGAGATTTTATGGTATTGCTTTTGTTGAGGAAGCTGAGGAACAAGTCCGTACCATCCAAAAACATATGGCTGCAGCCCAAGCTAGACAGAAAAGTTATGCTGATCGTCGTACTGTAGCGGACTGTCCGGGAGTCGGGCTCTTTTCTGTGCTTTCTCTGCTGCTCGGTGTCCTTACTTACGGACAGTCCGGCCCCAAGCCCGGACTGTCCGGGGGTACTGTAGTGGTGGTTTTCAGACCGAGAACAGAATTGTTTCCACGGAGTTCGGTTTCTGATTTTTGAACTACGGACAGGCCGAGGGTACTGTAGCGGGGTAGTCTAGGGTACTGTAGCAGACTGTCCGGGGTACTGTCGCGGACAGTCCGCAACTCCCTGTCTTGTGCTGTTTTGTCCGTTTCTCGTCTGTTCGGTCTCCGATTCGAGTTCCGTCTTTTACATTGGGTTTTTAGCGATCTAAGGAACTTATCTAGATTCTCTCGACTCTTGGTGGCTCGTGTTTTTATAGCTTTTGTTTGTGTCTTTTTTTAGGTTGATTTTGGGACGGTGGTCAAAAGTTTCGAAAGAAATTTGAGCCTCATATTCACCCCCTTCTGGTCATCGTTTCCGGTCCTTCAGTAGCTTACCTGCTCTTTGATCAGTGTATAAGCAGTAGATCAGAGGGCCAATAATTAAAAAAAAAGAAAGTGGATTAAATGCTTAAGCACATAGGGGTATTTGTAGACAAAAAAAGACAGAAATATGAAACTAAAAATGAAATAAAAATGGCTAAATACAGATCTAACAGCAAAAAGGATAGGTACCAACCATCCAGATCGAGCGGCCAAAAAAAAGGTGGAGGACGGCTCGGTGAGGTGGAGTGGTGGTGCGGCGAGGTGAGGGGGCACACGGGGCGGTGTAGGGCTGGCACGGCGAGCTGGAGAGGTGGCACGACGAGGTGGAGGGTGCTGCGGCGGCGCGGCGAGGTGGAGTTACAACATGGCGCGGCAGCGGTGGCGTTGGGGACGTCAGGCGGTGGCGTCGTTTGGGAGAGAGAAAACGAGGAGGAAAAGTGATAGATGAGAGTCGTGGGAGAGAGAGACGAGCGGAGCGGAAAAAACGGTCAGATCATGTCAGACCAAATACGACGTCTAGAAAATGTTTCAATTAAATACGAACAGTATACCAGTTTGGCTGTAAAGGTTGACACAGATCTCAAAACCACATCAACAGTCGCATGCCTGGGAGCATATGCTCTGCAAGGTTGGCACATATATCAAAACCACATGTTGCTCCCGTTTATAAAGTTCGCCCACAGAATGTTAGGGGGTGTTTGGTTTGAGGAGTTAAAGTTTAACAAACACTGTAGCACTTTCGTCTTATTTGATAAAAAGTTTCTAATCTTGGACTAATTAGGCTTAATAGATTCGTCTCGTAAATTACTCATAATCTGTACCGACATGCATGCAATTAGTCTACATTTAGTACTCCATGCATTCGAGGGAACATTGATATGATGGGAGTTAAACTTTAACAAAACGTAACCAAACAGGCCCTTAACTGATTTGTCCTTTTATGTATGTTGGCTACTATGTTGCTAATAAGTAATAAAGAAAATAACCAGAGAAGCAGCTCCGAAGTAGCAAACGAACGATGGTGACTCAAGCCGCTGTCCCTTGTGGTGTACGTACGTCATCGAAAGCCTAGTAGATTGAAGCTGTCTTGTGGTAGATTAGATTGTTTTTGTAATCGATAGAGGAGTAGGTTATGTTTTGTAATGATTGAAGCAAATCATTACGGCCAATGGTCTCATATATGCTTCTTTCTGCATGTGCAGTTTGACCAGAGCAACGGAAGCTCTCGCCTTCGCCGAACCGAAGTCCAACTTTCCCTTCCAGATTTTGGTCACATGTACACCCTCCCAAGAAACCGATCCGAAGGGCTGATGCATCGGCGAAGTTGCGCGTGCGGCGTGCCCATCCCGGCAGCTTTCGCCACCCTCATCTAGATAGCACACATCGTCTTGCTATAAAAAGAGGCATCTGCAGCTCCATCAGAAGTTCAGAACCTACTCTGAACTTCTTCGTGGTCTTCCATCAGAGAAAGTTCTTCCTTCCTTCCTTCTACTCCACCAAATTACCAAGCACAAATTAATCACGCCGCAACCAATGGAGGAGGCCGTGGAGGACATCGTCATCGCCGGCGCGGGCCTCGCCGGCCTCGCGACGGCGCTCGGGTTACACAGGCAAGCTACTCCCCTGCACAGTTCAGCAATCTGCTGGCCTGTCTTATTAGCGGCCGTTGCTGTCCTCCGGGCTCCGGCCACGGCCAGAGGCCAGAAGCCTGTGTAGAAGCATGCATGCCGATTGCCGAGCTGACGGACGGGCTGGTGGTCTCGTGTCGTGCAGGAAAGGGGTGAGGTGCGTGGTGCTGGAGTCGTCGCCGGCGCTGCGCGCGTCGGGGTTCGCGTTCACCACGTGGACCAACGCCTTCCGCGCCCTCGATGCCCTCGGCGTTGGGGACAAGATCCGGGAGCACCATTTGCTCTACGAGCGGTGAGCCAGCAATCATCTCTTCCTTCGTTGCAGCTTCTGGCCTTGCTAGTATTCATTATTTATCTAAAAAAATTAGTACCAGTACTCTAGTCGTCACTCGTCACTAGTCAGTAGTCAGTAGAGGTGGCAAAATGGCAACCAAACTGGGCTGCTCCTTTCTGGGTTCTCTTGGGCTACATACCCTTGGGCTTTGTTGGACCGGACTTACTGTGGCCCAACAGTCCAGCCCATTTTCTTGGAACAAGCCTGAAACTATAAAGTGGAAGCCCACGTAACTTACCTTACACTCAAAAAAAAAAACGTGACTTACCTTACCTTTTTTTTTTTTATGATGACAGGATGATTGCCTTCTCTGCAGCTACTGGTGAAGCTGCTGCAGAAGTAAGCCTAAAGATTCAGAGCAAAAGGTATTGAAAACCTCCAATCTGTGTATAATGCTTAGTGCTTACTACCACGAGCAAATAACTGACCATCCTCTGTAAAATTTTACTGTCGCGTTCGCAACACACCAGCGGGCCACACGAAATCCGGTGCGTGAAGCGGGACTTCCTGCTGCAGACGCTCGCGAACGAACTGCCCGAGGGCACCATCAGGTACTCGTCCAAGCTTGCCGCCATGGAGGTAGACGGCAGCGTGAAGACCCTGCACTTGGCAGATGGTTCCATCATAAAGGCCAAGGTCGTGATAGGGTGCGACGGCGTGAACTCGGTGGTGGCGAAGTGGCTGGGCCTGCCGAAGCCCATCCTCTCGGGCCGCTCGGCCACCAGGGGCCTCGCCGAGTACCCGGCGGGCCACGGCTTCGGGCCCGAGATCCTGCAGTTCATCGGCCACGGCTTCCGCTCCGGCGTGCTGCCCTGCTCCGACACCTCCGTGTACTGGAACTACACCTGGTACCCTTCCCCGGCAGACGGCGACGCCGAGGAGAGCGTGGCCAAGATGCGGAGCCACGTGGTGGCCAAGCTGCGGGGCGCCAAGATCCCCGCGGAGGCGCTGGAGGTGATCGAGCGGAGCGAGATGAGCGACGTGGCGTCGTCGCCGCTGCGGTTCAGGTCCCCGCTGGCGCTGGTCCGCGGCAGCATCAGCCGGGGCGGCGTGTGCGTGGCGGGCGACGCGCTGCACCCGATGACGCCGGAGCTCGGGCAGGGCGGGTGCGCCGCGCTCGAGGACGGCGTCGTCCTGGCCCGGTGCCTGGGCGACGCCTTCAGTGGCCACGGCCACGGCCACGAGCAGGATGATGAGGGGCGGCGGGTCAAGGCGGCGCTGGAGAAGTACGCGGAGGCGAGGCGGTGGCGCAGCATCCAGCTGATCACGGCCGCCTACGTCGTCGGCTTCATCCAGCAGAGCAACAACGCCGTGGTCAGGTTCGTCAGGGACAAGTTCCTGTCTGGACTGCTGGCCAAGACGCTAGTCGCCATGGCGGACTACGACTGTGGCACGCTATGATTCTGCCCCTCGAAGGATGGGCGCTGCAAGAAATAAAATAAAAACGGTGAACAATCACATGGCCGTCTTGTATATCACATGGAACAAACTTTTGATCGAACTACGGTGATGTACGGTGTGCTGCTACGTACCGTAGTACACTCTTTTTAGAGGAAATAAACAGTAATAAATCGGTAGTGTCAACGGTTGACTTGTGACCGAATGAAAGGAGTTTTCGTGGTTCCGATGGGGCAACAGAAACTGCCATAGCCACATGCTGCGATTAATGAAGCCAACATATCTGTGCAGATCGATGGGCGAGGATTAACAAACCGGTTTGACCACAAGTGGCTTCATCCGCAAACGGAGGGTCTTTTTTTTTCTTTTTTTTGCGATGCAAACGGAGGGTCATTCCGCGCGCTCACGGTCACGAGCAGAGCAGTTTGCCGTTTGCCCTTGGTCTTTATCGTTAGCCGACAAAGAACATGCATAACATGCATGCGTCCATCATGCATGGCGCCATGGCCTCGTCAGCGTGGATCCAACAATGCCTCTGGCCTCTATGGGCCTCTGAGGCTCTGACCCAAGGAAGACATGGTTGCAAAAATCAGTTTGTACGTACATTTCAATTTCACTTGACCGTACCGCAAAACTCGTCGCACGATTCATCATGGGCACAATTTGTCCCCGACAAAGAAGAGGTGACCTGACCTGAACATTCACAGTAGAGCTAGAGTTATTAGACACGCTTAAGGAGAGATTACTGTTAGAATTTAATAAACCAGTCTGTAATTGCTCGGGCCAGTAGTAGTTTCAGGAAAGATAGAGTTCATGGCTAAATGCACCATGAAATTTCATCATTCTTTTTGATAGCTTAGATAGGAGTATCTAATAATGACAAAATTATATGAAAACAATGATGAAAATTCATCATAAGTTATGATATTCTCTATCACTATAAAAAAAATTGAACTTAAACTCGAATTGTATGTGGAGAAATAAATACATAAAAATATTATTAATTGATAGACTGGATGATTAAAAGATTTGGAGGGGTAAATGGAAAACAAGATTAGTTTGGAGGGTTATCTAGACATTTTTTACAGGGGTGGGGGCCTAATTTGGATTTTTCTCCCTATACTTCTTTAGTTATGTTTTACAACAAACATCAGTAAGCATGTCACATGTCCAAGTTGTACATAGTGCCACCGAATGCTTCATTAGGGAATCACAAAGGCATCACTAAATCGAGCCGTGCACATCAGTAACTAGGACAAATTGAACTTGGACCATGAACAAAGTCACCATATTATGCATCGGGTGTCACTCAGGCTCCACCAGATCATAAAGTGCATATCAGTAAGACGATAACTTGGTCACATCCAAGTTCAAGTCCACACAATGCCACCAGATAATACACTAGGCACAATCCCCATCACCACATCATATTGTGAACATCAATAAGAAACACCAATGCCTAACAATGTCATAGGATGATTCACTAACCTTGATGAACTAGTCCAGTGAACTTGATTTCTGAATTCTTTTGAGGTTTGAGCCTGTCCAATTCAACTTCTTTAAGATTCTTAACAAATTCTTCACCTATTAGGGCCAGCCTTAATTAGATTTAGTGACAGCATTTCGCATGTGTGCATCCTAAATACTCGCAGCTCAAACCTTGGTCAAGGTACTAGTCTCGACCTCTCTTAACAACAAAGACCTATAGCGTGTCTAAGTGCCTCCAACACCAGGTCATGCACTTAATTAAACATTAACTTGTCCTTAGTCTTCGTGAATATCCTTGCGCCAATACTTCAACTCCGAAATCTGGGGCCAAGATATCCATGTAGCCTTAATGTGACTAATACATCGTGAGTACCCCTGCAAAACAATGTTAGCCACATAATCTTGGGCTCATCAAACACTGAAACTAAATGTGGGGCCTTGATGTATTCAAAAGCTCTTGTCTATATGGGTGGTGGATATGGCTTCTCTATCATTGGCTGATAGTGTTCCTGAGAAACCTCTAGGTGAATGCCTTGATCCTGGCCCTGAGTGGTTGATGTTTGTGTTTGAAACTCTCTTTAGGATTTGAAGTGTTGATATTAATGTCTTTGCTACCCTGGGTTGGAATTGGAGATTGTTCCTGCAAAGAGGTAAGGAAATTTGTATGCCTCTTTGGTGGTGCATATTCCTTTGGGAGTTAGCTTCGTGTAATACATCTGCTTACTGGCCTGGTATACAGTGGATATCTATCTGCAAAATAGTGTTAGATACTTGGTGTTTGAAATTTGAAAATGTCGGTGATCAAATGTTTGTTCCAAATGGAGGCATGCCTTTGAGTTTTCAGTGCAAGTGCAAAGAGGACATAGGACACAGGATACACGAGTGGTTGAGCAAGAGTGCAAGCGTGTTCACCTGCCTGTGTATCAGCTTATGCTTATCTACACCCAGGTGTGGCAAACCTTAAGCAAAAATATCATTCAAATCAAGTGGTTTGACCATATGATCTAACCACACACTAGATAAATCAAGTCGTAGCAGTTAAAAGGAATCTAAACCAAAGATAATAAAGTACATTCAGAAGCAGCTGCCCTTAGTGGCTTCCTCCAAAAGTCCAAATCTAATGGCCGCCTCAGCCAGTGGTGACAGTTGACTTGTAAGGAAACTAACCAAGTTCCTTTCCGTAGATTCCAATCAACCTGACAATGCAACAGGGTAGCCACTAGCCAGTGCTAAACTCCCTGATAGGCTGAAGCTACAGTTACCTACCTAATCAACTGTATACGTACACAGCTAAATTCCCTAGCCACTAACTGTCAGGCTAGGTAAGTACTCTAGGTTAAACCAAGCGCGTCAAACGGCACGATCCAAGGGCTCCATCGTGATCACGGGAGCCTGCAGATGCAGCAGTGTGTGAGGCTTCCTCGATCCGGGGACCCGGCCTCGCGCTCGCTCGTCGGTAATCACGCAACCCCCTCGCCGTAAATCCGGCCGTAATCCCATGTGCTCCACGCACTGGAGTCTCGTGAGTTCACGTGACACTCCCGGCTGCCTCTCCGGATATCATCATCAAACAACAATAACTAATCCCTCAAACCTTTTCCCGCCGTAATCATTGTATCGTTCGTTTAGTCGTACTACGTACAGTACGTATCGTATCATTAAAACGTAACACCGATCAGTGCATTGATCGATCTGTATATATATCTTTCTCGTTATTGGCCAGATCGCTTGCGCAGAAAAAATGAATAAATGGTCGGTTTCTTGGATCACCGGGTGGCAGAGAAGCTACGGCTGGCCGGCATAGAAAAATGGAGGAAAGGCACCGGCCGGCCGCGTGCAGAGCTGCAGAAGAATCTTTCTTCTTCGATTCGAAATGCCTGCCAGTGGGCGAGAGCGAACACTCTCAACTCTGAACTTCTGAAGCCAGAGATAGACTTTTTGGACGGACGGGAGGTGGAGAAAACAAAGAGGAATCGTGGCATTTAAGGCGCACGGCGCAGCGTCTGGGTGCGGCATGCATGATGGGATGGGCATGTGATCCCGCGCGCGTGATGAGCTCCGCCTCGCCAGTCGGCCGCTCCGTCGCCGCGCTCCTATTTAAGCACCGCCGCGATCACCGCCCTCTCCCTCACTCATCACATCCCACGTTGCATCGTCCAGCTCGCCCACCAGCATATATTGCCCCTGTATCCATTGTCAACTAACATATGGCGCGCAAGGTCCTTTGCCGCCTGCTGGTGGCTGCCGTAGCAGCGTGCCTCGCCGCGACGGTCCGGGCGGGGTGGCTGAAGGGCTCGGCGACGTTCTACGGCGGGGCCAACGCCGCCGGCACAATGGGTTAGTGATCGATCAATGCAAGACCTTTTTTTGGTTGCAGTGAGTGCATATATATATATATATATATATATATATATATATATATATATATATATATATATATATATATATAGTGAATGCGATGCAAGAGCCAAGAGCTGAGCTGCATTGCGACGCATATATGTATGTACAGGTGGCGCGTGCGGGTACGGCAACCTGTACTCGGCGGGGTACGGCACGGACACGGCGGCGCTGAGCTCGGCGCTGTTCAACGGCGGCGCGGCGTGCGGGGAGTGCTACCAGGTGCAGTGCGACCAGCAGAACAGCCGGTGGTGCAAGCCGGGCGTGACGGTAACGGTCACCGCCACCAACCTGTGCCCGGCCGACTACTCCCAGGCCAGCAACAACGGCGGCTGGTGCAACCCGCCGCGGCAGCACTTCGACATGTCCCAGCCCGTCTGGGAGAAGATCGGCGTCTACAGCGGCGGCATCATCCCGGTCTTCTTCCAGAGGTACGTACCTGCTGCTACGAGCTAGCTGCTCGTCGCTTCGACGGACGACTGATGACGACTGACATGGTACATGCATATTGCTTAATTACTGCTGGCCCGCGCTGCAGGGTGTCGTGTTCCAGGAGCGGCGGCGTGCGGTTCACCATTAACGGCAACAGGTACTTCAAGCTGGTGCTCATCTTCAACGTAGCCGGGCCGGGGTCCATCAGCGCGGTGCAGATCAAAGGCTCATCCACGGGGTGGATCACCATGTCCCGGAACTGGGGCGCCAACTGGCAGGCCAACAGCGACCTCACCACCCAGAGCATCTCCTTCCGTGTCACCGCCACCAACGGCCAGTTCCTCGAGTTCTACAACGTCGCCGGCTCCAACTGGCAGCTGGGCCAGACCTTCACCAACGGCCAAAATTTCTACTAGCGGCGGCGCGCCGGCCGCGGCCGGCTCTCTGCTCGTCGCACGATGATTTCCCCTTCATTTTTGCATCTGGAAACTTGTCAAAAAAAAAGGCCTGATCTTGTTTAGCGTCATTGATATGCATTAGCGGCTAGGCGTAATGCGGTTGGCATGGCTGAGGTAGGTTTTCATGGGTCTCCGGGCGGCCTGATCGAGCTCCTAGTGCCCGCCATGCCGGCCGCTTTTACGATGAATGATTGTTGCTGGAAAAAGGAAACAAAGAAAAAAAGAGTTAATTCTGTCGTGACTGCCTTTGCTTGGACAGAGGTTAATTAGCGTGGACCTGATCGATGGATGTGCCAAAATGGCGCTTGCTTATTGCGAGAAGAAGCAGACCACATGTGAGTTTACTGTTGGCAGTTTTTTTTTAAAAAAAAGAATGAAATGGCCATGCAAGTTTTTTACTATTGGCCACTAGACTACGGTACCCTTCAAATTTTTTGACCTCGGGGTGAAATTGTTGATGACTTGTCTTCGAAAAGAAGTGCTGATGACTTGTCTTCGAAAAGAAGTGCTGATGACTTGTACTAACAACTACAGGATTACTGTCATGGCATGGGCGCACTAGTGCCTAGGCTATACTTTTTTTTAGTGGGCAACCATTTGGGCCAAATCTCTTGTTAATCGTAACCTCGTCATGGGGCTTTTCTTGCATGCACTTGGGCTAACTGCTCCATGGGCTATGCTAGTTTTTTTTTTGTAGGGGGCAACCATTTGGGCCAAATCTCATGTTAATCCTAGACTCATTAAGTGGGTTTGTTTGGATGCACTTGTATCCACCTAATCCACATGTATTTTAGTGGATTATCACTACTACATAAATTATTTCGCAAGACACTGTCCAATCATTAATGGAGACGGTCACAAAACTCACTCATCTCTTAAAATACCTGAGGATTTTCAAATGCGGACGTGGCACGTTTGGTTCTCTTGCCTTGCCTTGGCGAGCGAAGCTATCCTTGCCAGGGCTGGAGAGTGGACATGGCTTGCCTGACTTGGTGAAGAAAAAACTTGACAACACAAGAATCGAAGCAGCGAGCCAAGCCAACCAAACGTCGATGCATTTACCCAGCAAAGGGCCAGCGAGGGATCCAAGGGACTGCTTGGAACCTTTGCTGGTTTGCCTTGCCTGGCATAGATTGGATAAACTTGCTTGGCAAAGCAAGGGTGATGTTTGGTCCAGTGTTTGGTTTGCTCGCTCTTGCAGTAGCCCCAGCAGAGGGTTTCAGTCTGGTAGAGAACGAGATGGATGCAGCAGGCAAAGCTTGCCCAGGTGGGAGAGCCAATTTGGCTTGCCTCACTAGGCAAGGAAATCCTTGCCGAGCCAAGCAAGTTTGGCAAGCAAAGCAAGCTTTTTCTGGTGCCACCAAACAGCTGGTCGCACCAAGCGAAGCTATACAGTGTTGGGCAAGAGAACCATGCATGCCTCAGTCAGCGGTGACCGACAAACCTGGCGACGTGGCGGTGTCTAGCACCGGATATGTGATGAGATCTAGACATAGTGTACAATTTATATCTAAGTGCAAAGCAAAAGCTAAAAACTATATATCTAAGAAAGTCAAATCATCTTATAATTTTGAACGGAGAGAGTATACATTTAAAAAATTATATGGAGATATTTTTTCCTACAAAATATAAGTTATATGGTGATAATTTTTCGTACAAAATATTAAGGATAAGAAACTTCCTAGTTTATATATATATATATATATATATATATATATATATATATATATATATATATATATATATATAGGAGCTCTGTAATTGTCAATATTTAGAGAATGAGAATGTTTTATCCTACTTTATATATCTATATACGTTCTTGTACTGAGAGATGGAGAGAGAAAACCAGATATCAAACGCTGGCAAGGTGTTTTACAACAGTCCAGTGCTATGTTAGTATTTTGCGTTCATCCGGACCTACTTTGCGGTTCCAATTGCTCCAAAACAAGCCTTCAGTTTGACTTATTTGTAGCCCTACCTTTACGGGCAGTGGGCTGAATTCTACCATCCGCTGGGCACGACAAATATGGGTTGGGCTAGGCGACGAACACTTGTATACATAGGCTTTCCTCGAAAAAAAAAAGTATGCATAGGCTCACATGTACCTGCTCATCATGGAAAATTGGCTCAAAATGTAAACACCTCCAGCTGGCCATTCCCTTTCCCTTAGTCGAGAGCTGCATGAGCATGAACATGCAAATCGCAATTCGCAAGTGTCATTGACCTGGTCCTGTCCTGCCACTGCTGATACAGCATGGTGAGCAGGACAGAGTAGAAATGGCGAAGCACCGGATCGATCTGATGAAGAATCTCTAGGCTCTTGGCCATGTTAACATGTGTCCATGGCAGAAGCTGCGAAGAAGAAAAGAAAGCGATCGCCGACGCCGATCCACGAGATGTATTATAAGCCGGGAGAGTACACGTGTCACCGGCCACCAATATAGTCAGAAGTTCTGCTCTGCCATGGCCTGAGTAGAGTTCCAAGCCGGCGCAGTGGAGCATTTGGCAGGTCCTATTTAAGGCTGTACTAAGTGCATATCAGGTCCACTTCACTGTCACTCATCAGTTTTTGTAGCTAGCTAAGCTAGTACCAGCGCACTTGTAAAAGAACATGGAGATGCACAGACCACTGCGGTTCCAGTTGCTCATCATCATCTCCGCCGCGTGGCCGTTCGTGCCACCGGCGGCGGCGGACGACAGCGGGTGGTCGAAGGGCACGGCGACGTTCTACGGCGGTGGAGACGCCTCCGGCACGATGGGCGGCGCGTGCGGGTACGGGAACCTGTACTGGTCCGGGTACGGGACGGACACGGCGGCGCTGAGCTCGGCGCTGTTCAACGACGGCGCGGCGTGCGGGGAGTGCTACCGGGTCACGTGTGACGACGGCGCGTCCCAGTGGTGCCTGCCGGGGAGGAAGTCGGTGACCGTCACGGCCACCAACCTGTGCCCGCCCAACCACGAGCTCTCCGGCGACGGCGGCGGCTGGTGCAACCCGCCCCGCCGCCACTTCGACATGGCCCAGCCGGCCTGGCTCAAGATCGCCCAGTACAAGGGCGGCATCGTGCCGGTGCTCTACCAGAGGTACCTGTAGTACAGTAGTTTATTACTTGGACGGTTTGACTTCAGGGAAAAAAAATAATCTCGTGTACGTGTCCGATCACCACCGGTGGTGTGTGCTGTGCCTGCGTAGGACGGCGTGCGCGAAGCAGGGAGGGGTGCGGTTCACGGTGACCGGCTCCAACTACTTCGTGCTGGTGCTCATCACCAACGTCGCCGGCAGCGGGTCGGTGAAGGCGGTGTGGGTGAAGGGGAGCGCCACGGACAGGATGCCCATGGCCAGGAACTGGGGCGCCAACTGGCAGTCGCTCGCGGGGCTCACCGGCCAGGCGCTCACCTTTGGCGTCACCTCCACCGACGGCCGCACCGTCGTCGTCCCCGACGTCGTGCCGGCCTGGTGGAAGTTCGGGCAGTCCTTCACCTCTGGCGTCCAGTTCCCCATCTGACTGCGAACCAACCCGTTCCATACATTGCTACATGGGCCAGGCTAGTAGCAGATTTAAGGCTTTCTGATTGAAGAAACACCTAAGTACTGTTATTGTCTTTCTCCAAAAAAAAATATTGTTATTGTCCAAAAATAAGAAATTAATAATTTGGAGGAAGCGTTTGAATTGTGCGATACGGTAATGCTTAGGACCGTCTGATCGGGCGCCGCCTTTCCGGGCCTGCGCGCTACCGGCCTAACAAGGCTGTCTCCTCCTCTCTACGTCTTCTCCTTCTGTCTCTCAAAAATATCTCCCCACTCGCTCGCCTATAGCTTGCTTCCCATGCGGTCGTCCACCCCGCCCCACTCCGCATCCGCCGCCACGGCCATCTCCCCGCGTGCGCCCCCATCTTGCGCTGCTCGCTCCTCACTCCTGCCTAGTGCACCCCCACCCGCGTGCTATCGCTTCTTGCTCCCGCAGTCCCACCCGCGCTGCTTGCTCCCGCGCCATCGGGCGCGCCGCTCGCCTCGGCTGGTGCTGGTAGTGCCATCATGCGCCTCAGATCAGTTCTGCCAAGGGCACCCACGAGCGCGGCCCGTGCCGATGGTGCTCGTGCGCCGCCGCTCGCCGCCGGCTCCCACCCCGAGGCCGGAATCAACCAGCCCCGACCTCCCCTCCTCTATGTTGCAAATGTATATTTAAGTGTTTCAGATGTTTTAGAGGTATATTGCAGGTGGTTTTATATGAATGTTGCAAAAGTAGATCGGGATGTTGCATATGTTGCAAGTGTTTCAGAGACATGTTGCAAGTGTTTTAAAGGCATATTGCAAGCGTTTGTTCAAAATGTTTTATCTGTTTCACACGTATGTTGCAAACGTTTTTATCTGTATATTGCAAGAGTATGTTCAAAATGTTTCAGCCTTATGTTGCAATAAGTGTTTTCATATTGCAAGTTGCATGTGTTTTAGCTGGATGTTGCGTATGTTTCACCAAAATGTTGCAAGTGTATATTTTAAATATTTCATCTGCTTCAGATGTATATTGCATTCAAATGTTTCATGTTGCAAGTGTTTCATGTGTTCAGATGTATGTTCAGAGAGTCATAGGGGGCATGCCCCGGGCGCTAGGGGAAGGGGCGCAGCGAGCCGGGGGCTAGCGTATGGGGCACGCGGCGCGCTCGGGTTCCTGCGGACGTGGCATGCTCGTTCTCATCCTGGCTCCTGTGTCCTGCCCGCGCGGAGAGAGAGGATGGGGTCAAGAGGAAGGAACGATGCGCGCGGGGCAGGGCGACGCGGACGGGGGCGGCGAACGGTGCAGTGGCAGGTGCGGGTGGGCGTGCTGGCTGGCGAATGAAGCCGGGGTCACGTGACGGCGCTTTCTGATGGGGCCGTTCTGCTGGGCCGTTCGGTGGGAGTGTGCCCAGGTTACTGTCCGACAGAATCGTATCACATCGGACGTCCGAGCGCTAGCAATTCCCTTATATGATTTTTTTGCGCAAGCCCTTGTGTAATATTATGTGTATAGTGCAAGCCTGCTAGGCAGTTGATCGACTGAAGATTCATCCATGAACCTTTTTTTATTTGCGAATGAAAGATTCATTCATGAACCATGATTCATGATAAGGGTGATTCTGATTCAATTGTTGCTTGCGGTCCAGTTGTTTCGGAGACGGTGTCCCATCAGTAATTCCGTCTGTAGTTTGTGTTAGTATTTTCCTAGGTTAATTAATTGATTAAAAAATCTTTAAAATCAATGTCTCATATTTATTTGAGGTATTAACTCCTAGCAAGTAAAGAAAATAATGCTGCGGCATTGTCCTTTTTTTTGGAAATCAAAGTACAGATGCATACTCTTGGCACGTCAGTTATTGTTAGATTTTTGTAATTAGTCAGAGAAAAAGCGAACTTGTGAAGTCTAGTCTAGGACCCAAACTCGGTGGTAGAGCCACGTGAAGTCTAAGACCTAAACTCAGCACAAAATGGAACCTAACAGTTCACCTATGCACGGTTTGCAAGTGTAATTAACTCCATGATCATCTTGCTTGATTCTTAGGCCTTGTTTGGTAGGGCTCATCTCCAGCTCTGGTTCCGGTCAGCTCCTGCAAAGAAACCCTACCAAACGGTTTAGTATTTCGAGCTATTATTTAGTGAAAAGGGGGAAGTTAGAACTTTTGAAAGAGTCACATATTGTTGGACTCATTCATGGAGGCATCATTCATGGCTTTGCCAATACCTTAGATTCCTTATATATATTAAAAAGAGTTAAATGTATGAGCAGCTCTTCAACTTGTCAAGACTCAAGAGGTGCCACAGGTCCACAAATTTCGAAAATATATTTCTAGGTCTCTAAATAAACTTGTTAATTGGTTTATTGCAGTGGTCGGTCTTAAAATAGACCTTCGGTGCACCTCTTTACAAGTTTAGGGATGTGCAGTGCACCAGTTCACAAAGTTTAGGAACCCTAAAATATGTTCGCTTATGGACCTAAGTGGCACCTCGTGACAAGTTCTGGACAAGTTCAGGAGTCACTGATCCATGTAACTCTATCGGAAGAAAAACTCTTGTTGGACTCCAAGAGTACGCTTTGGATGAGAGCGATGGGGCTATAGGATCCTAGACCTGACAAACGATCCCTAATGGTTCAAGTTATGGCCTTATGGGCTTCACTTGCATGCAAGTTGTGCCAAGCCCAAATCTGTGGCAATGCAAGAGCGGCCCCTACCTCGCTGGGCCAACCCAGGTGATTGCAACTCAAAACGTTCCAAAGCGAGGTAGGGCCGCTGCCCCTGCTGTGAACTGTGGCCACTGACCAAAGCAACTGGTTCGCACAATCTGGCAATCTCATCTGTGATAGATAGAGATACCCGTTGCGTCGCGCATAGCTAATGTTGGAAGAAGCAACATCAGGCTTGACTCTTGGAGCTAGTGATTATTGGCGTGTAGGACGACAGAACGCTAACGATTTGTTTGTTTGGATGGGACGCGAAAATTTTTCATCACCATTAACCAATAATAAGAAGTGTGAAGTAAATTGCCTCATGTGAAATACCAGCAAAGTTCATGTATAAGATATTCCTAAGATTGATTTGTTATTACAGTGAAAAAAAAGAGCATGGTAGACCTTTCCCCCAAAAAGAAAATAATAATACGACGGTCGCCGGTCGGCAAATAAAAATGCCACAGCTGTGTGCAACTTGGCAAACGATTCCACGCTAATGCTAAAAAACCTGAAGAATCCGGTGGTGGTACGGCCGGTCGATAAACCTCTGACTCTTCTCTAGACCAGGTGTGCCATGATTGAGTTGAGCATCTGAGTACGCGGCGAGTTCATTAAACCCTCTGTTATGGCGTGCTGTGCCGCGTAGAGAATAGGAATGGGAGGTGGCTGGCCGGGGTTTGAACGTCCGGCGACGGACTGGCGGCGCCGTGTTCGTCGCCTGGGTGAACAGAGGAGCACACGGGAACAGGAGCCAGAGAGCAGGAGAGATTGATCTCAATCTCCAGCTAATTTTTCATTAAGGAAAATATCTGCCTTAAAGGCAAAGGTTACATGCAACCAAACAAACTCACACATGCAGCTAACAAACTCCTGGAAATGTTCATGATCTAACAAACTCCTGAAACTATGGCCGTCGAGGCCCTTCTGGTGACCGCGCCCAGCGGCTGGCATGCCCATCTCACGGTCATCTCTAGCCACTGATGCGCTGCCTCCTCTGATATGTTTGACCCACCATAACACCCTCAGTTGTTTATCCACCTCCAGGGGCCATAATCCATGTGCTGACACCGCTGGCCCTCATGGCCTCATGTGGGTCAGAACTCTCCGAATTTCATGTATACGAGAGATAGACGAGAGCGGGCATGCACATTCCAAATCATAGTTTAGCTAGCTAGGATCTATCTCATTCCAAATTATAGTCTATGTCATAAACTAACGCAGAGGTAGGTCACCAACTCAGCTCAACCCCGGCAAGTACGGATAACTGAACATGCAGCCGAGGTGCACGAGATGCATATGATCTCGCATGCCATGCCATGCTTCTTATCATCACATCAGGAGAAAAAAATGCTGTAGGCAACTGATGAGCAGTATGCTGCGTCCATTTTGGTTGCCTTGCACGCATGTGAGAGCTTAGCTAGCACTAGCAGCCCAGCGCAGTGGGATATCGATGGCATGTTCCCAGCAATTCCCGTGCCCTGCGCCGCGCATAATTCTCATTATTCCCTGATCCTATATAAGCCACGCCACGATCACCCAAATAAGGCCCTGTTCTGCAAGTCATGTTTCGGCTTGTTTCAGCTTGTTTCAGCTTATTCTCTCTCACAGAACACTATTGAATCAGCCGAAACCAGCCGGCTTTTCCACCAGCCGAACCAGCCCTAAATCCGTCAGAGCATCCTACGCATTTCAGCTCCTGGTTTGGTTATTGAAACCACTATATACTCTCCTTTGTATCTGTATTGTTCATTGAGATAGATAGATGGACAGATTCTTAGCATTGCTCGCCGTCCTGTCGGCGACGTTGTTCACACCGGCGCGAGGCTGGAAGTACGGGACGGCGACGTTCTACGGCGGCCGCGACGGCTCTGGCACAATGGGTAAGTAGCAACACAACAGCTCCAAACCCGTGCTGCAGTGCAGTGTGGATTCCCGAGCTAACTAGCAGCACTCGATCGTACGTGTAGGTGGCGCGTGCGGGTACGGCAACCTGTACCAGGCCGGGTACGGGACGAACACGGCGGCGCTGAGCTCGGTGCTGTTCAACGACGGCGCGGCGCCGCGGTGACCGTCACGGCCACCAACTTCTGCCCGCCCAACTGGGCGCAGCCCAGCAACAGCGGCGGCTGGTGCAACCCGCCGCGGCCGCATTTCGACATGGCGCAGCCCGCCTGGGAGCGCATCGGCGTCTACAGCGCCGGCATCATCCCCGTCCTCTACCAGCAGTAAGTGCAGCTTTACGTTGCGTCTTCTTCTCCTGATGTTCTCCGACGACGAACTGATCACCGGTCCGGTGACGGTGGTGCAGGGTGACGTGCTGGAGGCAGGGAGGGATCAGGATCACCATCGGAGGGTCCAGTTTCTTCCAGCTGGTGCACTTCTCCAACGTGGCCGGCAGCGGCTCCATCCGGTCCGCGTGTCGGTGAAGGGGACCAAGACCGGGTGGGTCGCGCTGAACCGCAACTGGGGCGCCAACTGGCAGTGCAACTCGGCGCTCTTCGGCCAGGCGCTCTCCTTCTCCGTCACCTCCACCGGCGGCCAGACGCTCTACATGACCGACGTCGTGCCGTCGTGGTGGCAGATCGGCATGGTCTTCGCGAGCAACTATAATTTCTACTACTGAAATACTTATCATTTACCTCTAGCTCGGCCGTTGGGGATAGAGTACCACGTTGGGGTTGGGACAAGTGCAGCTAGGGATGGTTGTCCGTGAATCTGTAAATAGGTAGTAAAAATTAAACCTATTTACGGGTCCGTGGACATCCCCAAGCGCAGCAGCATGTGTATATTTATTCTGATCTTGAATTGGAAAACTTGTTCCTTATTTTTTGGACTACTTTATACATTTTGTTGTCAGAAAAAAAAAGAAAAATATATAAATAATCATTTTTGGACTTAAATGGGTCCAACAAGAAAAAGTTACAGTGTGCAAGTTATGTATTTATCGTAGACGATAAATAATGTAGTGCTGGTACACTGTATATTGTTGCCAACTCTCTGAAGTCTGAAGTGTGAGCACAAAAGTTTGGCATACGTCCCAAAAAAAGGTTTACAAGAAGAACTTTAAGATCTGCTGCATTCCAGGAAAGTTTTACTCAGTCTAAACATTGTGTGGCCGAGGAAAGATAAATTAAGCCCATGGCGATGGACATGTTCTGTTGGATACTGGTAATAAAAACAATAATATAGAATGTCTGCGGCCCAATTCAGTGGTTTGGTTGTCTTTAATGCATAACCCACCGTGAGGAGGCAACGATATTGGGCCCGTTAGTCGTCAGACATACGGATTGGACCAGACGACCTGGGCCTTCACTACCGGTGGCAGGCCGTAATCCTGCACCCTTTTCCAGCTGCCTAGTCTTCTAAGCTCTAACGATGCCATCATTCGGGTAAAACGGAAATGCTCAGGCTCGGGCATTCGATCGTCCGGACGTCTTCGTTGTGGGCCGCGACGCCAACATGAACGTCCCAACATTCCGCCGCGCTCGATTAACTGAGAATTGTTCAGCCAATCCACTCCAGAAGCATGATTGAACCATACTCTCCACTCGTCGAGTTCTCCTCGCTACCACGACATGGTCCACGGCGACCCCTCTAGCGTGGCGTTCTTCATTGCGCCCAGCCGCCCGCCTGCCTTCATCCTTCCTCCCCACGACGCTTGAGCGCCGCCGCGCGACTTCTTCCCTCTCCACCGTGCTCACCGACTGTGTGGTTTTCATTCTGCGTTGCGTCCCCATACGCTTCCATCCCTCTCTGGCGGTAGCTCACGTTAGGAGCGGCGACCAATCAACCTTCCCCTCTTTCCCTCCATGGCGCCCGGTCCGCTACATCCCTCGGCGATGGTCTCTAGCAGTGATGTGTGCGAGATCGGGTAGGCCCCCAACACGAGTGACTTCCTCAGCAGCGGCTACGATGACGGTGGCCAGGATGCATATTTCGGAATCAGCTGTTCCCCCGCTCTGTGTTGCGTCGTACGGAAGAAGAAGGGTGAAAACTGCATGTTGCAATAGTTTGTTTCAAGTGTTTCACATGTTTCAGAGTTATGTTGCAAGTGTTGTATATCGATGTTGTAATAGCTATACACATATGTTTCAAGTGTACACACGAAGAACAATAAAGAACTGTACATAACTGAAGGAAGTGGCGATCACCACATATCATCTTCCAGATGAGACCAAGGCCCTGTCCTCAGATCCCTGCCTTGCCAATGGCATTGTTGCTGTTGGAAGCCTTGGACGGTCAGCAGCGATGACCTCCGCGACATCTTCCATGCTTGGAGCCAGTTCTAGCTCCTTGGTGTAGGTGTACTGCAGGTCCTTGTTTGCAGCCAGGGCCAACAATTCTGATTCTTCTAGTCCCCGAGTTGGGCCAACGCTACATCTATCTGCTCTGTGCTTTTCAAGTACATCCCTGAACTTCTTAATCTGCATACAATAGTCACCAACCGTATAAGTTAAATCAATTGGAAGCCATTAACGATAAACATTGGATCTTATCTATTCTGAAATATTATCTATTCTAAAATACTAAGACACAAGCCAGACTATCTAAAAGGCCAATGGAAGTCAAATTACACATTGTCATTGCTTTCAGTTTTTTTTTTTGGACAGTTGCAAGGGCTTTCTTAATTTCTTTGCCTAGTAGATCTGGCAGCACTATAGCAGGTGCATATATGCGACGAACTACTAATGCCATTCTAGTGTGGGACATTTGCCTAGTAGTTCTGCTAAAAAGAAGAGGCGTCACTTTGGATTGTGGCAGGCGCCAAACATCTAGACAAGCTTGTAGTGAGGCTGTGAGCTTTGTGTTTTTCTTCTTGTGCTAATGGATTTGTTTTCCTGAGCTTACCCTCGACTTGTGCAGATAACTTTGTACAGTGCCTTTATGGGCTTCTCCCTCTTTTTAATACAATAGGAAGTTCTCCCGCCGGTTCTTAAAAAAAAACTACTAATGACATTTTTTCCATTTGCAAATAATAACAACTTAACAAGCCGTTCACAACTTTCCATTTCCTTTTACCAAATTGGTTGATATAATTCACCTATGCCAGATAGACACTGCAGTTTGTACCTTGGCCATGCTTTATACAAAATTGGTTAATAATATAATTCTTCCAAAATAATTGGATCAGGCCTTGCTTTAAGATGTTCTTGCAACAACTAGAACAAGGAACACAGAACGATTGACACCAGAACACAAGATCGGACAAGATCTCACAGTTGCATTGGTACAGCTGAAGCTGCAGAGCCGACCCTGAGCTCCCCTGTAGAACCTGAAGAAAGGGAACACATGAACGTGAAGACTGTAGCACATAGACTTGTGCTCCTCATAGTTCACCTGCAGGAACTGCACATCCGGATTCCTCTCCGCGAACTGACAAATCTGCGCAAGGGAAGATAAATCTTACAACAGCACGACTGAATTCCCATGGTAGAGAAGTAATATACAACAGTGAATCACATAACTTTCTGCTTGTTCCTAATATTACCTTGGGATGGAGAGCATGGCAGCCAGCGCAGCCAGGTGAGAAGAAGTCGATGACAACGAGCCCGTCGCCGGCGTTAGTCAAGGAATCGACGAGGTCTTGGGCGGTCTGGATCGCGCGCATGTTGGGCTGCAATCCCTTCTGCCACCACTTCATGGCTTTCCCAAATGAAAGGTTCATCTGCTCAAAAGAAGAAGCAGCAGCCATGTCAAAACTCTGCATAGCCCTGTTGGTTCGGCTGAATCGTCGGGAGAGGAAAACGCTCTAGGCTGAAAAAATCATGAGGATCTCGGTAAAAAATGAATAGTAAAATCGAAAATAAAAAACATGGTCATTGGCTATTTGGCTATCGGACTAACATAACAACATCGACAATTCATCACGATCCTCATAAAAAAAACAATCTCATCACGCTAAATACAGGAACACGGAAAACCTAACAAAACAGACCAAAAAGTCTTTTGGAATCAGTGTAATTAGTGAGGACTTTGGAGATTCGATAACCTGCGCCGGCGACGTAACTAGAATCCGGGACACGGGACCCGGTCTCCTGGGCCCAACCGCCAGCCTCCCGCCGAGGAACGAGCTCTTCCTCCAGGATCCTCCGACCCGCGCCGCCTCGGCGCCCCTCCGCCGACCAAGAGACCCCACGCTCCCTTTCGCCATCGCCTGCGCCGCCGCCATGGCTACCGCCTAGCGCCCTCGCGGATCACCGAGCTCTATAGAGAGCAGCACAAGAGACAGGAGAGGAAGAGAATGGGGATTCGAGATAGCGGCGATGGATCAAAGCAAATAAAGTAATAAAAAAACGCCGCTCTTTTATCTCTTCTCTTTTTCCCTGGTGGCGGCACGTGTTTCCAGAATGGATAATAAACCTCGGAGAGTGGGGCCCTGTCGACAGCGAAGTGGAGGTAACTTCTGCCAGGTGGGCCCATGCCCAAACTCTGAACTGTGGGTTGGTTGGTCATACTCACACGTCCACCTCACCTGTTGCACAACTCATCACTATATCGTGTGCCATAATTAACTCTTGAATATGCGTAATGGTTTTCCGGCTAACCGTCTATGTTTATATTTGGAGCAATAAATACAATACATGTTTCATTTATAAGATCTATATGTTTTATATGTTTGATGGCGACCTGGCAAGCAACTTGCCAACCAGGCAGCAATTTCATTCGCCAAGCGTTCAAAATCAATGAGCTGGAGGCATGGTTGTCTCGATGCTGAACCAAGCACAGAGTACTCCATCAAAACACATGCAAAGTCTAGATTTCTAAGCCAGTGGCAGTGGTTGGTTGGTGGCACAACCCCTCTCATTTCCATCTGTAAACTTCATTGTTGACTTCTATGTTTAGATAGAATCACAAGTACCGGTGTTGGCAATGAAAGGCCTCCTTGTTTCCTTTTTCTCATCAAGTGAACTAGGCCCTCTAGTATCTATAGTATAAATTATTAAATGGATAAAGATGATATTCTGTGGTGACTTTTTCCAGCTCTAATAAGTCAAGCGAGATCCTATTTTTGGCAGCTAGTTTCGGATAGGATCACAAGATGCGGTGACTGGTGAACGATCAACGAAGCCAGCCGCGCAGTCTCACACTCGCATGTAGATGTTGGTCCGCTATTGATAGCACAAGTCCAAGCCGTGGATGATATGAGTCGGCTATTTTAAGAGCTATATATAGCTGGGTGTTCTGTGATTATCGGTATCTTACCCTCGCTTGAGATAATGAGACAATGCAAAATATGTTTGAATTTAGGTTTAGATGTTTGCTACCAATATGCTTCTTAATTAACCTTAATCTTGCGAAAACTTAGCATTTCACAAAGACTATTGACATAATGACATCAATCTTCTTCTTCTTCTTTTGCTGCTGCGTGTTCATGCATGATGGTACTACGGTGTTGAACCCATGAGAGGCCTTAAAAAAAAGTTGTCCATGACATTAGGAGATAAGTGGTCGATACTGCTTAGTATAGGCAATGGAAGTATTAAGGGTCTAGTTATTGTACTACCTCCATTTCGTTTATAATGCACAGCTTCATATGACACGATCACCTAAATTTTGGATAACACATGGTCACAAATCTAACCATATAAAATTTGTATTGTAGTAATAGTTCAAAATTGTTTGCCAAATTATTGGTCAAGGATTTTGGAGTTTAAATCTTGATACGCACGTACGCCTTATAAAAAACATAAAAGGGAGTAGCATTTCCACTCTACCCCTAAATAAATGCTCCGATAAAAGAGTAGTCATGGCATTATTACATTTATTAATTAAAAGCGGGGTATGGATGATCATTTCACGTTGATTCTTTTTCTTAAACTCCTCCCTCCTTCTAAGCAGGATAACATATTTTTACAAAGAAAAGTTCATATGTTATGTCAAGACAGTATCAGTTCAACACAACCATCTGTTGTGTTGTGCAGTTTCCAATTTCAATACGACGCCAATTGTATCAGCAAGAACCTGTAAAACCATTTCAAAATAAATTAAGTGGCGGTACAAATTGTACAATACACTAACAGATGCTGCTCTGTCGATTATAAAAAGCTGATGCACTATCCCGTTTTGCTGAGCAAACTACAATAAGCACTTGAATTAACGCAAGGGAACACATATTAGTACAGCTTACTCCAACACACAACAAAAACAATAGGAGAGTATGACTCTTGGCGGCTTCAGTTGTGGCAGAATCGCCCGGTATAGCACGCTTTCAGGGTGCTTGTCTTCCACTAGACACTAAGTGTCCTGAAAGTGAGCTAAACCAGATGACTCCGTCGAGCACACCCGACGGGAGAACTCGAACAATCCACATTTTTCGTCCGGGATCCAATAATGAGTACAAACTTACAATACTTAGTCCATTTCATACAACACAGAGTCTCAGAAATAGTTATTACAATACCAGAGGTTCAGAGTGCGATAAATTAACAGCGGAAATAACATAACGTCTAGCGGAACGAAATGAGAATCCGTCTGTGCCCACCAGAAGAATCCTCCACACAAGGCCTATCTGCTCAAGGTGCACCTGCAACGAGGGTAAAATAAACCCTGAGTACACAATATATTCGCAAGACTTACCCGACGGAGAAATATATTTCCCGACTCTCAAGGATTATGATAGGCTTTATGGCTTGTGGGTTTTCTTGTTTGCGAAAAGCAGCACTAAGAGTGTGTCCTTAATTCTGAACTTTTAGAAGCCGTATTTTATTCATTAACCAATAATCTATGTAAGCACATATGCTATAATCAAGCAAGGGTTGAGCAAATCAGGACCATTTCTCCATCTTTTCGTTACCAATTCTTACTACGATGCCAGAGCGTAGTCAAGCCGTACCGTCACGCAGAAACGGCGATTCACGAATCAATGTGCCCAGCTGGGTACCCTGAAAAATACACGCCTCGCTTGCACCCCAGGCACAAGCGAGACCAACCCGTTCCACTCCTGTCATGGGTTTTCAGGTCCCCGTCCAAACTTGGACTCCTAGCTCCCGCACTTGAGGCCCGGCCTCAATGCGGTGCTAAGACCTCCACCTATCCCCGCCTCCAATCAGTCGGTCCGGAAAGAGCCGGAGCCCATGACAAGAGAGTAACAAGCCTTCCCGCTCCCATAAGCAAGTATGTGCTTGGGATAATAAATCTGTGACTTGACCAGGGTCCATACAACGAACGGTCCTTAATTGATATGGACAGGGAAAATAGTGCAACCCAGTTATGCCCCGTGGCCGCAGGACACAACTTGCTACACCCACCAATACCCATACCACATCCCTGCCCGGTCGCCATTTCCTTTCCATCATTATATCCAGAATGTAATAATAATATGAGTAACTCTCTATTGTGAGTAACGACAGGTTACTCACTCTACCGATGAACCTAAGCAAAGCAACTACACGATCCTGTACTGTAACGGAACCGTCCAAATTATAAGAGCACAAGTACAAAAACAATCACCGAAATGATCAAATTCTCGCACTTGAGCCCATATAACTCCGGTAGTCCAATGAAATCACGAGGGATTTCAAACCAACCAACATACAAGCCAAGATCGTAGTGATTCAACATAACAAGTCACATGTTACAACCATTTCACAAGTAATTCAATATACATCGGAGTTCAACATAGTTATTAATTTACATTGAAAAGTAGCGGAAGCAAAGTAATTTGAAACTAACATTAATCTTATTTCAAATACATGCCAGTACCACAGTCGACTTCCAACAAAAGCATTAGAGATAAGGTAGCTCAGAAGGATCATGCCCATGATCACACTCCGCCTCTATGGCAGGAGCCAACCAACTCTTGCAGTCGTCGTGATACATCGCAACCTGCAACAAGTGGGGATAAAACCCTGAGTACAAGAAGGTACTCAGCTAGACTTACCCGTCAGAAACCAGAAATAAGGTGACACCAAGGATCATGCAAGGCTGATATGAAGTGGAGCTAGCTTGACAACATTTTGCATAAAAGCTTAATATAGATGATTAATCATTAATGCTTAAGCATCAAGTTAATTATCATTAACCTATCATCTATATTAGAACCTGTACTAGAGCACTCACTTTATTAGGAGCAAACAATATTAACCATAGCAGGTATAAATTGAGGCAACCTTTCCATCGTGATCCAATTAACCATCAGTTCAATTTAATTGAATCTACGTTGCCGCTGCTCAAGTCAAGTGCTCACTAACCGGGAGCGACGGCGATTCGAATCGAATTCCTATCCAGCTGGAGGGGTATTTCTAACACTCACCGAGTCACGCCTGGCGAGGGCTGCTCAGGTCACCTTTGGTACAGTTCAGGAGCCGCGGGTCCGAATGATGTCGCGACCCCAAGGGCGACACTCTGCCAGGTGATAGGGACTCTAACCCCCCCCTTGGTCTCACGCCAATGTCCCCAAGCACATCCTTTCTCTCCTCCAAGAAGCAACCTACCATTCGATTCCCGGCCTGAACTGTATTACTCGGATTCGCGGTCGGAACGACTTATCCGGCCAACTAAGTGTTAGACTGCGTTCAACATGACTCAAGGACGTACAGCGAATCGGTCCTTAAACGACTCAGACGGGGATAGATCCACACCCAAGACCTCCATGCCTTGTTGCTTCACTATCGTCATCCCGCCCGGTCTCATTTCATTTTATTAACACATGGTTCCATTCCACGATAGCAAATATAGCCAACCATGCCATATATGAATATCCCTACATCTCGCAGGTGACAGGAAATCACCTGGCTTCTACCGCTTACAGCAGGGCTAAGCATCTATTCGATCCTAGTCTATGTAGGATTCAGGGATTCATATATCTGGACAAGGAATGATATAATGCAGCAAGGGTTTCCAACCAACTCCTATCACTTAATGCAACAATACTTATAACATATATAGAATTAATTGCTTTAAAGATAGGAGGCTTATAATGCTCCGGGGCTTGCCTGGGATCCGACTCAAGTTAGAGTATGTCAGAAGAATCCACTTGGCGAGCATTTCCCTTTGGGATGGATCCACCAACTCCATCTTCGGGTTTGGCTCCAACGCCACATCCTTCACACGTTTCTGCTAGCGTACCTATATGAGATGCAAATGCGAGTGCATGAATATGGAATACATGGAGATGCAATAGATGATGCATCACATGTAGTAAACAAGGCAAGCATCATGTCACTCTACACATACATATGCACTTCACTTTGCTTAACTGAATTATTACACAAACCATCATGCTAAAGCAAGGAGATACACTAAGCATGACTCAAGTTTCACAAGACATCTGGGATAATAACTTGACCATAAAATAGGTATAATCCTACTTAGCAATACATGAAGCAAAGCAAAGTGAAACCTAAACTAAACTTAGAACTTATCAATTTCAGGACTGCAAACATCAGCTGACAAACAATGCATAACTGGAGATCTATAAATCCAAATGACTTGAAAGAAGACATTATGGAAAGCTTATAAAATTCTCTACATTTCATTTATAATCATCACAGCATTATTCCAAAGTTTCACATGTCGAATTTATACAAACACAGAAACTGGTATAGCAAGACAGAGAGCAAGCAATTCTGTAACCCAACTTTAAACAGCTATAACTCAAAAACTACTTGGCCAATTACCACCAAATCTTAACAGCAGCTAGATATATAAATTATATACAACTTTTGTATAAATAAGTTTTACCAAAAAGCACATTATCATGAAGAACTTGGCTAAGTTCTCAGATCTGTCCAGAAACCTCATTTGCAAGAAATAATTATTAACTTATGTTGCAAATATATAATTAGGCAAAACCAACTTTACCAACATGTCACACATGACTAATGAACACCAGAAAACATAGTGTTAATTACTAAATAAATTCTTTTAATACATTTTCTTAATTTATTTAGATAATTAGGTGGAATTATGAACACCTATCAAAAGTGCATAATAAATTCTACCAAAATTACAGAGGCCTACACATGCTCCCAAAAGTCTACTGTACAAATTTCAAGCCATTTAGCCAAGTATATCAACCTCTATGAAAAAGACAAATTGCTATTGCAATAATCATGTGAGAGCAAGTTAAACCTAACACTTAATATTTTCTGTAAACACAAGGCCATTTTATGAATCAATATGATAGAGAAACATCATACTAAGGTAATGGAACAACCTTTTCTATTTTATCAATTATATATTATTTATAAGTTATTTATCAAGCCTTAACAAGTTAAATCAATAACTAGATCATACAATAAACAATGACCATGAAATTCATACCACAATACATCCATATCATGACAAACCTACCATCAAAATTTCCCTCATTTGGAGCATCACAACTCAAGATATAAAATGACAAGCAACATAATATAGATTTCCTTATTTATCAAGGTCCAATCACAACCCTAAGAAAACAGTGAACAATTAGTGTGTTTAATATTTTTCCTAGCAAGTACATGTCATCACAAAATTAACAAAACAAGAATCACCATTTTTGGGGCTCTAAAACTCCAGATCTTGCTCTGGTTAAGTTTAAAGGTATTTTTAGAGCATTTTTACAACTTAAATAAAGACATTAGAAAACATCTACAAACATATAACATTTTATGACTCCTCTGCAAAGATCTCTTCTCAAGGTTTCCAAAAAGTCCCCATTTGCCATTTTGGGATTTTTCTAGCATAAGATATGAATTTTAGGAGATTTACAAAATTTCTGAAATTCAAAAACAGGATTAACCCTAGATATGCTAGGTGCACCCGGATGCGTACCCATTCTCGGCCATTCATAACACTGACCTGTGGGACCCGCGCCCAGAGGGGCCCACCTGTCATGCATATACCAAGAGACAGAGAGAGGGGAACGGCTTGGCGTCGTCGTCTACCTCCGACGGCCGAACAGGGGAGGAGACAGGACCGGCCGGGCCTCGGGCCAGCGGCGGCCGGCGACGGCAGTGGCCTGGTTGGCCGGCATCGCGGCTGCCCAGCGCGTCCGCCTGCACTGTCTGTGTGAGTTGAGGTGGCTCGTGGCCTCATGGCCACGGCGGCCGGCGGTTGCGGGCGAGCCGCTCCGGCGACGGCCGTCCACGGCGGCGGAAGGGGCCGGAAAACAGGCGTTTCGAGGTCGGCACGTAGCAGTGGAGGTGCGGTGGTGATTGATTGAAACAGGGGAGGCATGGAGGAGCGGATTGGTTGGCGACTATGGAGCTCGACTCGGCTCGCTAATGGCGGCCATGGCCACGCTCAGTGCGGAGGAGGGAAAAAGGTGTGGGCGTTCGCGAGGAAGGAAGAGAAGGGAATACTGAGACCATCACGGTGCTCCATAACGCGCAGGGAGGAGGCCGGGCGCGTGGCAGAGAGACGGACGCGCGGCATCCATGGAGGAGACGCACGGCGCATGGTCGCCACGTCCAGGGCGCGTGTCACCCGTTGGGACATTTCCGCGAATACGTGGTGCGCGACGGAGCAGCCGGTTTGAGACGCCGTTTTGGGCCAGCTCTGGTGGAAATCTGGACATGGGCCAATTGTCAAAGTTGTTCATCTCAGTATACTCTACAATTTTTGTTTAAACACCATAGTCATAAGACCCACAGATTAGGAGATAACTAAGCCCAAAGTTGACAGTGTCAACAGGTTAAGGTAGGGCTCGGTTTTGGGATTTTTAAATGCCAAACTAGGTCAAATTGATTCCAAATTTTTACATGTTGTCATCCAACAAATTGTTTCCAACTTTTGTTAAGGGGTCAAACCAAGTTACTTAACAAAATCTTGAGAACGCGGAATGTCAATGTCGAAGACACTGAAATTAGGGCTTGAAATGGCTAAGTGCTGAAATCAGCCCTAAAACTGACTTGTGAGCCCTGTTTGAGCATGTTCCACACATTTTCATGACTTGACCCTTAAACAAAGTTTGTTCCTTATAAAATTCTCCACAACTTTGCCAAAGGGTGCACAGTCATGCAAAGCTTTTAGGTCACACTTTTGAAACGGTCAAACAAAAGTGTTCTCTGGTCCATACATGGTCAACCATCACTTAGAAGCACATTTAGGCAAAATGATCAACATGAACATTGTTCCGTGGAGTGTCCTAAGTGTAGTTAAGGTGTTGTAGAGGCCAAACATACCCACCATGCATAGGTTGCATAAAAGGGCAGGCCTCACATGCCTTACAACATAGAATTCAAGTGAAATGCTATAGTCATTTCATGTGGTTGTTTCACGATACATGCTACACATGTTCCACTAGGGTGTTCCACATGTGTCCCAGATGTGTTGCACATATTGCATGTGTATGTTGCACAATACTAGTTCCCATGGGATGCAAGGCAAGTTTTAGTTATAATCCAAACAAGCATATAGCTTATCATTTCATGTGACTTTTTGATTCCAAACTTCATGAAACTTTTCCAGGGATCAATATAGATAGGTACCAAGGTGAGACATGTGAAGATACTTTGATAGCAACACCCAGGCATATATCTTTTAATTGAGCCTATATGTAAGCAAGGGTGCAACATCCCACTTTAAGTTAGGCTCCTCTCCAAAGGTTGACATTGACATTGTCATTTCCATTAATCTATCATGTTTGAGCTCAAACCCACTACTTAGTGAATGATAAACACCTGGGGTGTTACCTAGTAAGACTCATGGATAGATATATATATATATGCATGTGGGTATCATAAAATTCCTGCAACGTAAATGCACAACATTCACACACACACACATATATATATATATATATATATATATATATATATATATATATATATATATATATATATATATATATATATATATATATATATATATATATATATATATATATATATATATATATAAAGACTTGCAAAATAAGGGTTATGCACCGGGGCTTGCCTTGGGCAGGCGCAAGGTCAGAGGTGTCAGTCGCGGGCGGCTCCTGGAACTCCTCCGGTACAAAGATTTCCTCCTCGTACTCCTCGATGACTTCCTCGTAGTCCTGCTCCTCCGCGGCCACGTACTCAACTTCCTCGTGATCTACATGCATGCAATGATAATACGGCATTTAATACGATGACAACAGTAGCTCTTATAACAACAACTACTAACTGGTTAGCTAACTCTAGTGGCTAATATGCTAAGCTACCCATTGCTACACTAACCACACCTACTGAACTAGCCAAACCCTAGTAACTAACATGCACATCATCCTTTGAATGCCGATTTACTACATAGCGCTACTAGGGAAACTTAGCTACCCTATCAAACAAGCTATTCGAAGGCTATGAAAACCACAGCAAGCATCTAGTGACATCATGAAGCTACTGAAGAAATTTTAGAGCTAGAGCTATCCTAGATTTACCACAAAAATTCCCACCCGATTTGATGACTTAAAAGCAATCATTTTTGCATCGATTTATTCGACCAAGCATCATTACAATACTGCATGAATGGAATTTACTAACTGATAGAGCATGAATTTAGAGACTCAACTAAAGTGGTTTCACGATTTTTGGACATCTACCCAAGTCGCTAAAATTCATCAAAGTTTGGTTCCAAACTAAAATATCAAAGTACTTCTAAATCACTAAACCGTGAAAACTGATTTCCCCCGGCGTGGCCCAACCGTGCGGCCCAACGCGCAGCGCGCACACGCGCATGCGGCCCACGGTCGGGAGAAACCCGCGCTGCTCTGGCGACCTTGCAAAAGAGCCCCCCAGAAAAACCCAAACTACCTAATCTGAAAAGCACTATTACCACCGGTCGGTCGCTATGCAACGACACCCCTCCAAGAAACCGTCTTTACAACAGGACGGTCCCGACACGCCTCCGCACGCCGGCGCGGCGTTGGCCGGCATTGGTCGGTTACGCCGGCCAGAGAAAGACTTCTACCGCGCACCTAAGAGGGAGACACTCACCTACAGAGCGACGCGCGACGATGGGCGGTGGTTCAGAGAACGGAGACGGAGCAGGGCGGCCTCCCCACGACGCCGGACAACCTGAGGCGGCGGCATCCCCGTTCCGGTGAGCTACAGGCTTACGGGAAAAGGTAGAAACAGCGGCGAGCACCAGCGACTCACCACAAGGCTAACCAAAGCGATGGCTAGGTCAGGGACGGTCGGAGCAGTGGTGGCCACGTGCGCCCGGGCGACCAGGCGGCTGAAAGGTCTAGATGGCTAGAGGGGGGGTGAATAGCCTATTAAAAAATTCTACAATGACAAGCTAAACAAGTTTATCAATATAACAAATAGCGAGATACGAGTTTTGCTTAGCCTATGGGTGTTTGCAAGCCACCTATCCAATTCACAATTCTAGTATTTGCACTCAACCGCACAAGTCAAACCGAGAAGTTAAGTACAACTGCAACTAGCATGCTACACAAGAGAACTACTCTAGCTAAGCTAACTAGCTAGCAAAGATAACTAAGAAATTAATACAAGAGAGATAGGAGGGTATCACCGAGGGGCGAAGTATTGAGCCAACCAATATGATCAACAATGAATACCAAGATAACCAAACACCGGGATCAATCAATCACAATATGAAAGTGATGACACGAAGATTTATCCCGAGGTTCACGTGCTTGCCGGCACGCTAGTCCCCGTTGTGTCCCTCTTCACCACGTGGTTCGGTGGCTAATCGGTCTCACACCGAGCCTCTCAAAAGGCACCACAAGAACCTACCAAATGGCAAAAGGTTGCAATGACACGAGCAATATACTAACGTTGCCTTTGGCGCTTCGCCGAGGTAGGCACAAACCCCTCACAATCACCGGAGGTGGCCAAGAACAATCACCAACTCTTGCCAACGCCTCCAAGCTGCTCCAAGCCGTCTAGGTGGCGGCAACCACCAAGAGAAACAAGAATCCCGCAGCAAAACAACCACCAAGTGCCAACTAGATGCTATCTCACAATGCAAATGCACTTGGATCACTCAATCTCACTTCGAATATGCAAAGAAGCAAGAGAGATGAGTGGGAGGGGAGTTGCTTGGCTCAAAGTGCTCACAAGTATGTCAAATGTTCAAAAATATCCGAGAGATGGAGCCTTGAGCCGGCCAACGAGTATTTATAGACGTACCCCTTCGAATATAGCCGTTAGAAACTTGATTCAGCAGAACGCGCGTTGACCGGACGCGCCGGTCGCGTGGACCGGACGCGCTGGTGCCGCAACGGCTAATTTTCAAAACACTGACCGGACGCGCCGGTCGTAACGACCGGACGCGCTGGTCACCACCGGACGCGCCGGTCCCGTGACACACCGGACGCGCCGGTGAACTCTGAGTCGCGCAAAACAAACCAACCACCGGACGCGCTGGTGAACAGACCGGACGCCACAGTGACCGCGTCCGGTGAGAGTCCAGTAAGCTCCCTGGACCACCGGACGCGTCCGGTGGCCTGTGACCGGACGCGCCTCGCGTCCGGTGCAGCGACTGAAAAACGCGCAGTTACTGGACACTGACCGAACGCGCCGGACGCACAGTGACCGCGTCCGGTGCAGCGTCCGGTGCAGCGTCCGGTGCAGCGTCCGGTGACCACAGTGACCTCCGTTCGCTTCCGTTCTTTTTCCGTTTGATTTCCGACTTCCGGCGTAGTGGAAAATAGGCATTTCATTTCCCCGAAATCACCTGAATCCCGCGCTCGCACGCTCGGCGGGAGGGAGAGAGGACCCCCAAACCCTCTCTACCGCTCAAACTCCAACACCGTCGCAAACGTGCTAACACCACCAAGTGTTCTCGTTATGTGTGTGTGTGTTAGCATTTTCACAATCATTTTCCGAGGCGTTATTAGTTCTATCCAAATGCATATGACATGAAATGCACACCTAGAGGCACTTAGGAGTTCAATAGCCGCGTCATTCCCCTCTTTATAGTACGGCTATCTATCCTATAATGTAACCACACCCACTAGGTGTCTTGGTTACTAAAACACAACCCTTAAGCATATACCTTTGCCTTGATCACGTAGGGTTGCATCCAAATCCAAGTGTGGCCATCATGATCACCATGTCCATCTTGCCACCAACCTTGGAATGTACTAATCCTCATATGCTACATACAACTTAGGCATAGGATTAGTACTTAGGTATTGTCACTAATTACCAACACCAAACATAGGACTTTCAATCTCCCCCTTGTTGGTAATTGGTGACAACCCTTTCACAAAGATGTTATGATAAAATTTTTGATTGAACCCATGTCACATTGTCCAAGTATATTACCATGTGTAAGCATTATGGACATATGATCATGAATTCAAATTGATAGCAATGGCTCCCCCTACATGTATGCTATATGTTTGGATTTTGGAATCATACATGTTAGATAGGAAAGATTAGGAGCATTGACTATCAATAGGTGCTAAGAGTTTTAGATTATAGACCTTTGAAGCGTGATACCATCGGAGTAGCGATAAACACCATCTTAGCACCTTGTGTAGTTAGATACCACTTGTAAAAGCACAAACAAAAACTAGAAACCTCGTGAGATCAACATTATAAGCAAGGTTCTAGTACCACTTTGGAAAACATGAAGCAAGAAAGATCTAACTACTTCCTATTCATGCTAGTACTTCAATTCATCATTCAAATTATACTAGCAAGTCACCACACAAGCGAAGTATCGGAGAAAAAGAAATGCATAACTATGCATCATACATATGAAGTGCACATGGAAATGCAACATTCATGTTTAAGAGCTTGCTCCCCCTACTTGTGTGCTCAAAATTTTAGTTGATCCCCTTCTTTTATCAATTCTCCCCTTTTAGGATCTATCTTTGTGAACAACATTTTCTCCCCCACAACATTTTCTTCCCCTTTGAGTTCTATCTTTGTGTCCACAACATTTTCTTCCCCTGTGAGTTCTATCTTTGTGAACAATATTTTCTCCCCCTTTGGCACCAATTGACCACAAGGAGCAAACTTTAGATAGATTATCATGTTGAAATATGAGGTGAGGATCAAGTTTATGATTCAACCTAGATTGCTTGCATAAATAAAATACTTCGGTTTGATCCAAGGGCAAGCTTCTTCACACCTCACAAGAAGGGTTATCATGCACCATGTTGAAGCAAATATTTAGACAAGTTTTCTAGATTAAACACTTAGGATCACAAGCTACTTAAACAAGTTATATGCTACCACTAGATCATACAAGTCATGGAAACAATAGTGGCACCATATAAACTTCAAATTTATTTAATTTTCATGAATGATCCTAGAACATAAGAAATCATGACTAGATGCACTAAACATGTCCTTAGTATAGAATGGATGACATGTCAACCAATTGTACCTTGGGGCTCGAAGGAGAGGCATGTCATATCATGGGAGTGCATCAACTCATGTTGGAGAAATCAAGTATGTTCAACTCATTCTTTAGCTTGTGAAATCTCTTCTCATCAAGTGGCTTGGTGAATAGATCGGCTAATTGATCTTCGGTGCCCACACTCTCAATAGCAATGTCACCCTTTTGTTGATGATCTCTAATAAAATGATGACGAACATCAATATGCTTTGTTCTTTGATGTTGAACCGGATTGTTGGTTAGCTTCACGGCACTTTCATTGTCACATAGCAATGGCACATTCTTGAAGTTGATTCCAAAATCTTTCAATGTAGCCTTCATCCACAAGATTTGTGCACAACAACTACCCGCGGCGATGTATTCGGCTTCGGCGGTAGATAGTGCAATACTATTTTGTTTCTTGGATGACCATGAGACAAGTGATCTTCCCAACAATTGACAAGTCCCGGAAGTGCTCTTTCTCTCCACTTTGTCACCGGCATAGTCGGAATCCGAATATCCAACTAGCTCAAAACTTGCACCTTTGGGATACCACAATCCAACATCTTGTGTATGCTTTAAGTACCTCAATATTCTCTTTGTTGTCTTCAAATGACTTTCCCTTGGTGAGGCTTGAAATCTTGCACACATGCATACACTAAACATCACATCGGGCCTTGATGCCGTCACATAGAGTAGGCTACCAATCATTGATCTATATAGCTTTTGATCCACCATGTTGCCACTCTTGTCACTATCCAAGCTTCCACTAGTGCCCATTGGAGTTGTAATACTCTTTGCATCTTCCATGCCAAACTTCTTGAGCATATCTTTGATGTACTTGGTTTGGCTCACAAATGTACCTTCTTTCATTTGTTTGATTTGAAGTCCAAGAAAGAAACTAAGTTCACCAATCATTGACATTTCAAATTCTTTTGCCATCATTTTCCCAAACTCATCACAATAATCTTGATTGGTTGAACCGAATATGATATCATCAACATATATTTGCAGTACAAATAAGTCTTTCTCAATCTTCTTGGTGAATAGTGTTGTATCAACTTTGCCCATGACAAATCCTTTGGATAGCAAGAAGTCCCTCAATCTTTCATACCATGCTCTAGGTGCTTGCTTTAATCCATACAAAGCTTTTCTCAATTTGTATACATGATTGGGTTTCTTGTCATCTTCAAAACCGGGAGGTTGCTTCACATACACCTCCTCTTGAATGTACCCATTGAGAAATGCACTCTTTACATCCATTTGATATAGCTTGATATTGTGAGCACAAGCATAGGCAAGTAAGATCCTAATTGCTTCTAATCTTGCAACCGGGGCATAAGTTTCACCAAAGTCAAGACCCTCTATTTGTATGTAACCTTGAGCCACTAGTCTTGCTTTGTTCCTTACTACTATTCCATCTTGATCTTGCTTGTTGCGAAAGACCCATCTTGTTCCAATGACATTGTGATCCTTAGGCCTTTCAACTAGTTCCCATACTTCATTTCTCTTGAAGTTGTTGAGCTCTTCATGCATTGCATTTACCCAATCCGGATCTCTTAATGCTTTATCAATGTCCTTGGGTTCTTCCATTGATACAAAAGATGAGTGAGCACAAAATGATGCCAATCTTGATCTAGTTTGAACTCCTCTTTGTATGTCACCAATGATGGAATCCAATGGATGGTCTCTTGCAATGTTAGTTGGTTGAAGCACTTGGACTTGATTGCTTGGATGTTGATGTTGATCATGAGTTGAAGATGATGAACTAGCCACTTGTTGATCTTGTTGTACTTGAGATGATGTACTAGCTTGATTTTGCATTAGAGAACCACTAGCTTGAGTGATTGGACTTTGAAGCACTTGATCTTTGTTGTCATCCACATCAATCACTTGCTTTGGCCTAATATCACCAATATCCATTTCTTTCAAAGCATTTGTCAATTGAGTTCCTCTCACATCATCCAAGTTATCTTCCTCATCTTGAGAGCCATTTGTTTCATCAAATTCAACATCATGCACTTCTTCAAGTTGACCACTAGCCAAATTCCAAACTCTATAAGCTTTGCTAGTAGTTGAGTAACCAAGTAGAAATCCTTCATCACATTTCTTCTCAAACTTGCTCAATCTAGTGCCTTTCTTCAAGATGTAGCATTTGCAACCAAATACCCGAAAGTATGCAATGTTGGGCTTTCTTCCATTTAAGATCTCATATGGTGTCTTTTCTAGAAACTTGTGGCAATAGAGGCGGTTGCTATAGAAGCAAGCCGTGTTGATTGCTTCGGCCCAAAATGAATGACTCACATTATACTCATTTAACATTGATCTTGCCATATCAATTAAGGTTCTATTCTTCCTCTCAACTAAGCCATTTGATTGAGGTGTATACTTGGCCGAGAATTGATGTTTGATTCCAAGCTCCTCACATAGCTCATCAACTCTTGTGTTTCTAAACTCACTTCCATTGTCACTTCTCACTTTCTTGATTGTGGTTTCAAACTCATTTTGCACTCTCTTGATGAACTTCTTGAATATGTCAAATACATCACCTTTGTCCCCAAGAAAGAATACCCATGTGTATCTAGTGAAATCATCCACAATCACAAAACCATACTTGTTGCCACCAATGCTTGTGTATGTAGTTGGCCCAAATAGATCCATGTGCAACAACTCAAATGCCTTGGAAGTACTCATAATGCTTTTCAATGGATGAGTGTTGCCTACTTGCTTTCCGGCTTGACATGCACTACATAGCTTATCCTTCTCAAATGTGACATCCTTCAAGCCTCTAACTAAGTCATGCTTTACTAACTTGTTCAATTGCTTCATGCCAACATGACCAAGTCTTCTATGCCATAACCAACCCATACTTGATTTGGTGAGCAAGCATGTTGAAAGTTGAGTGTCACTAGCATTGAAATCAACCAAGTATAGATTCTCATATCTAAAGCCTTTGAAGATCAAGTTAGAGCCATCAACACTAACTATCTCCACATCATCAACACCAAAAATGCACTTGAAACCGAGATCACACAATTGAGCAACCGAGAGAAGATTGAAGTTTAATTTTTCAACTAAGAGCACATTGGAAATGCTATGATCATTAGAGATTGCAATCCTTCCAAGAGCCTTTACATCACCCTTGCTATTGTCACCAAAAGTGATACTATCAATGCCACTATCATTTGATTTGAGAGAGTTGAACATTCTTGAATCACCGGTCATATGTTGAGAGCATCCACTATCAAGCACCCAATGCCTTCCTCCGGCCTTGTAATTTACCTACAAAACAAATTAATGTTTCTTAGGTACCCATACTTGCTTGGGTCCTTGGAGGTTAGTCACTAAGCTCTTTGGTACCCAAATGGCCTTCTTCTTTGGGCCCACAATTGGTGTACCAACAAACTTAGCACGCACACCTTTCTCACCCTTGGTAAGCACATAACAAGAATCAAAAGGAATGCAATCTATTTTAGCATGAAACTTATTGTTGTTCTTGTTCATTTTATTACAATTAATCTCTAGATGCCCAACTTGCTTGCATCTATTGCAATAACGACCATTGCTCTTCACAAAGCTAGGCTTGTGAGTTGCAAAGGCCGCCTTGCCCTTCTTGGGAGTATAGCCCAAACCCTCTTTGTTAAGAGAGAACCTTTGGCTACCCAAGCATTTTAGCAAGCGAGCATCCCCACCATAGGCATTGCCTAATGCGCGGGTGAGATCATCCACCTCTCTCTTGAGAGTCTTATTCTCAACCACAAGTGATGAATCACTAGTAGTAGAGATAGAGTTGGTTGTGGTGGATGATGATGAGCTACATGAAGCATTAGTAGGACCAACAAATAAAGAATCATTAATAATATCACATGTTAGTCCAATATCACAAGTGACAATCACTTGCTCCTCCTTAGCTTCCTTCATGAACTTCTCCAACTTAAGGTCCTTTTCCTTGATGAGCTCAAGTAGAGTGGAGTGAGCTTCCTTAAGCCTAGTGTGAGCAATTTCAAGATCCTCGTGGTCTTCCTTTAGACACTCACGAGAAGCCTCTAGCTCATCAAAGGATTTCCTAAGAGCTTTGAGCTCTTGTTCAATTCCTTTGCACTCCTTACTCTTTTTGAGAGCAACAAGCTCCTCCATCAAGGCATCATTTTCATTGCTCTTGGCAATGAGCTCTTGTTCCAAGATTTTGTATTTCTTGGTGGTCCTCTTATAGCCCTTGCTCATTTGATCTATTATGCCTAATAGATCATCCTTGGAGTAGTCCTCATCCTCCTCATCATCACTCCTACAATCATCACTAGCACAAGAATCATCATCACTATCATCATGTTTTACCTTGGTAGGCTTGGCCATAAGGCATATTGATGTAGTGTCGAAGATGGATGGCTTGTTGGAGAGGGCGATGTTTGCAATGGCTCGTCGAGTGATCCTCTCATCATCACTAGAGCTTTCGTCATCATCACTATCGGAGTTGTCACTATCCCAAGTGACTACATAACCACCACCCTTCTTCTTCTTGTTGAAAGTGAAGCTCTTCTTTGCTTTCTTCTCCTTCTTGTTCTTCTTCAACTTTAACTCCCCATCATGATATCTTTTGTCTTCATAGGGGCACTTTGCCACTACATGATCGGGGCTATTGCAATTGTAGCAAAGCACCTCCTTTGCCTTCATGAAGTCCCTTCTCTTTCTTGCACCATAGCCTTTCTTCTTCATGAACCGACCCATCTTTTGCACTAGAAGGGCCATGATCTCATCATCAAATGGATCATCATCATCATCAACAACCTTGCTCTTGCCCTTAGAGGATGAAGCCTTAAATGCAATGGGCTTCTCTTGCTTGACCTTGGTCTCCTTTTTCTCTTCTACCTCATCTTCATCATCATTGTATTGAGCATCGGTCATTATATCTCCAAGCACGTTGGTTGGTTTGACCTTGTCCAATCCCTCTCTAAAGATCATTCTTCTCAAGGTGGCAAACTTCTTGGGTAAGCACATCAAGAACTTGTGTGAGAAGTCCTTGTCCTCAACCTTCTCCCCAAGCCCCTTGAGATCATTGACAATGACTTGGAGCCTATAGAACATCTCCGGGATGGATTCATCATCCTTCATCTTGAATGTGGAGAACTTGTCCTTGAGCATATATAGTTTGGCACTTTTTACCGTTGAAGTGCCTTCATATGTTTCTTCAAGCCTTATCCAAAGCTCATTTGCCTTTTCAAGATCTTTGATTTGCTCAAATACTTTATCATCAATGGCACGATAGATTGTGTCAAGTGCCGCCGTATTGCATTGTTTGTTGATGCGGTCATTGGGAGTGAGGTTTTCCTCATCAAGAATGACGTATCCTTCTTTGGTCACATCCCAAACCTTCTCATGTATATTGCCTAGATATTGCTTCATCTTCCTTTTCCAATGATCAAAGGAAGAGACGCCATCAAAGAATGGAGGCTTGCCATTAACATGATTGAACATAACTTGAGCCATCTTACACCGAGGTTGTTAAGCCTTACAAACGGTGACCACGGCTCCGATACCACTTGAAAGGTCTAGATGGCTAGAGGGGGGGTGAATAGCCTATTAAAAAATTCTACAATGACAAGCTAAACAAGTTTATCAATATAACAAATAGCGAGATACGAGTTTTGCTTAGCCTATGGGTGTTTGCAAGCCACCTATCCAATTCACAATTCTAGTATTTGCACTCAACCGCACAAGTCAAACCGAGAAGTTAAGTACAACTGCAACTAGCATGCTACACAAGAGAACTACTCTAGCTAAGCTAACTAGCTAGCAAAGATAACTAAGAAATTAATACAAGAGAGATAGGAGGGTATCACCGAGGGGCGAAGTATTGAGCCAACCAATATGATCAACAATGAATACCAAGATAACCAAACACCGGGATCAATCAATCACAATATGAAAGTGATGACACGAAGATTTATCCCGAGGTTCACGTGCTTGCCGGCACGCTAGTCCCCGTTGTGTCCCTCTTCACCACGTGGTTCGGTGGCTAATCGGTCTCACACCGAGCCTCTCAAAAGGCACCACAAGAACCTACCAAATGGCAAAAGGTTGCAATGACACGAGCAATATACTAACGTTGCCTTTGGCGCTTCGCCGAGGTAGGCACAAACCCCTCACAATCACCGGAGGTGGCCAAGAACAATCACCAACTCTTGCCAACGCCTCCAAGCTGCTCCAAGCCGTCTAGGTGGCGGCAACCACCAAGAGAAACAAGAATCCCGCAGCAAAACAACCACCAAGTGCCAACTAGATGCTATCTCACAATGCAAATGCACTTGGATCACTCAATCTCACTTCGAATATGCAAAGAAGCAAGAGAGATGAGTGGGAGGGGAGTTGCTTGGCTCAAAGTGCTCACAAGTATGTCAAATGTTCAAAAATATCCGAGAGATGGAGCCTTGAGCCGGCCAACGAGTATTTATAGACGTACCCCTTCGAATATAGCCGTTAGAAACTTGATTCAGCAGAACGCGCGTTGACCGGACGCGCCGGTCGCGTGGACCGGACGCGCTGGTGCCGCAACGGCTAATTTTCAAAACACTGACCGGACGCGCCGGTCGTAACGACCGGACGCGCTGGTCACCACCGGACGCGCCGGTCCCGTGACACACCGGACGCGCCGGTGAACTCTGAGTCGCGCAAAACAAACCAACCACCGGACGCGCTGGTGAACAGACCGGACGCCACAGTGACCGCGTCCGGTGAGAGTCCAGTAAGCTCCCTGGACCACCGGACGCGTCCGGTGGCCTGTGACCGGACGCGCCTCGCGTCCGGTGCAGCGACTGAAAAACGCGCAGTTACTGGACACTGACCGAACGCGCCGGACGCACAGTGACCGCGTCCGGTGCAGCGTCCGGTGCAGCGTCCGGTGCAGCGTCCGGTGACCACAGTGACCTCCGTTCGCTTCCGTTCTTTTTCCGTTTGATTTCCGACTTCCGGCGTAGTGGAAAATAGGCATTTCATTTCCCCGAAATCACCTGAATCCCGCGCTCGCACGCTCGGCGGGAGGGAGAGAGGACCCCCAAACCCTCTCTACCGCTCAAACTCCAACACCGTCGCAAACGTGCTAACACCACCAAGTGTTCTCGTTATGTGTGTGTGTGTTAGCATTTTCACAATCATTTTCCGAGGCGTTATTAGTTCTATCCAAATGCATATGACATGAAATGCACACCTAGAGGCACTTAGGAGTTCAATAGCCGCGTCATTCCCCTCTTTATAGTACGGCTATCTATCCTATAATGTAACCACACCCACTAGGTGTCTTGGTTACTAAAACACAACCCTTAAGCATATACCTTTGCCTTGATCACGTAGGGTTGCATCCAAATCCAAGTGTGGCCATCATGATCACCATGTCCATCTTGCCACCAACCTTGGAATGTACTAATCCTCATATGCTACATACAACTTAGGCATAGGATTAGTACTTAGGTATTGTCACTAATTACCAACACCAAACATAGGACTTTCAGCGGCGCACCACGGTGGCACGGCCGTGCCAACAGCAGCTGGACGGCGAACGAGCCTCCGGGATGATGCGCAGGGAGGAGTGGGTGACGTGGCGAGGCTAGCGGTGCAGCCAATTAGGGGTTCGAGGCAACGGGGAGGGCAGTCACGAAGCACGGCCGAGCTTGGCCTTAAAGGCACGGCAAGACGGAAATCTCCGATTGGAGCACGGTGGGGCCAAATTGGAAGCGAGCTGCGATCGCGCGGTGAGGTCGCACGGTGGGGAACTCCAGGGCATGGTTGATTGGGTACTGGCGGCCCCTCCGACCAGTTTTCTCGCCGAGGCCCCAACTGGCCAGGCGGACAGAGGAAGAGAGGTGGGGGAGTAATCGGTCAGCGCCCAAGTCCCATCTACGGCTGAGCTGGGGGGGGGGGGTTCACCGGGACGTGCGCAAGACGCTGGCGAACCGAGAGGTGTGCGCGGCCGCCCCAACCGGCCAGGCGGTCAGGGCTGACACGGACACGCCGCGCCGCTGACCTAGACAGCGCGCCACACCGGCACGACAGGAAGGGAGAGGGGGGGCAACTAGCAGCAGAGCCAACCGCACACGCGAGTGACCGGGGGACCCACTGCAGCAATGCGTCAACGAGAGGCAGCCACCGCGGCGCGGACAGAGCCGCCCGACGTGCTGTGCAGGACAAACATGACTGGTGACCGTGCCCAGGGAACCAGGCAACCCGACGCCACACGAATGCACGAATTTTAAAGCACCCACTCCGGCAAAACCAGCTTAAACCCGACCCGACCACCAGCACCAAACTCAAGAAGGTACTACAGGCTACCTGCCAGGGCTAAAACTTAACGCTCGCTACTAACAAAATCACGATGAACAAGCTCGCGAAAGTAAACTCGTCACACTGCTTCCCGGGGTCCAAAATTTAGCTAGGCTCCTAAATGAACCCTACTTCGCCTTCTGTTTCCGAGCTATAAGAGACTCTAGCAACATCTCTACTCTGATAAAACAAAGGTTGCCTTACACCTACACACTTTACACTTCACATCTTATTTAGGGTTCACAGATACATTTTATAGCATTTTGGTTCAATAAAAATTAGTTTCCAACCTTAGTTGATAGTTTCGGTTATTACGTCAATCTTCCAATAACGCTCTTAATAATTATACAAGATCGCTAAAATGGTTCTAAGCGCTTCAATAAATGCGAACACAAGAAATGATGCTCATGCTAAGTTTAGGTGCATTGCTACACGCGGTAACACCGGGGTGTTACATCAGTGACCCATCATGGTCTTGAATTCATCAAAGCCGATCATCACCTTGGCTCCATCCAAGTATAACCTACCGATCGTGGAGAAGCACTCGTCGACGCCTCGCCGCCTCAACATTTGCCTCAGGCTAAGTGTCGTGATGCAAACGCATCAGCTACCAGCGGGAGACCAAGGAGTGGAATCAGGCGGCAGGAACACAGTAGGGATTGAGGCAGCCAAACGAGGATTTAGGCGACGGTGGGTTGCTGAAATGTGGGGTGAGTGAGATCTCGCGTGTGTTTGGGTTAAAGCGAACTCACTCTTGCTAGTGTTCAAATAGAGGTTTAGGTGGATGGGTTGAACCCGACATGAAATATTTTGCTAAGATGCAGGTTAGTAAGGGTCTGTTTGGTTCGCCTGTTAAACTTTAACAGGTGTTGACCATAGGGTTGACTATAGAGTGTTCAGATACTAATAATGGACTAATTAAGCTTAACAGATTCGTCTCGTAAATTAATCTCGATCTGTGCAATTAGTTTCGTAATTGGTCTATATTTAACACTCCATGCATGTGTTCAAACATTTGATGTGATAGGTGTTAAAAAAACAAGAGGAACCAAACACCCCCTTAGTCCCATCCGGCCAAAACTAAGGGACTGAGCTAACCTACTTCTCCCACGCGCGGAGAGCAGAGGCAGCGGCCCTGTAGTGTTGCGAGGGGGCGAAGCTGCGAGCGGAAGCAGCTTGTGATCGTAGCGGCGTTGGCCAAGCACACGCAGGCGGCCGTGCCTCGTGGGGCCTGGCGAGCGGCGCTCATAGGTGCCATGCCGCACGGGCTCAGTGACGCGAGGTCGTCCACCCGTGGGCTGGAGTTGGAGCTAGAAACGGGAATGCCGGCAGAAAAGTTCCTGCCTAAATACAAGAAACTATGAAAACGGTCAGGGAAAACACCTTAATCGTTTTGGATCCCGAATTCGCTGAGTTTTCTGATTTTTTTTTTCTATTTTCGTTTTGCCTCAAAAAAGAGGAATGGTTGATTTATGCGCCATTAGGTACTGTTGGTTCTGTTTTTTGTATTTCGTTTTTTTTCCTAAAAAAATAGAGGATACGATCAGTTTATACGGCATACATCGGTACATGATTTTCCCATTTTCTCCCTAATAATGACCCGTTTAAATCCTTTCATTTGACCTGAATTGGAATATGCTTCATGAACTAGGCAATAGGCTTAGAACTTGATATTTCACCGCTTTTTAAATTTTAAGTATAGACCTGTGTTAAATTTAGAGGGTAAGGCATGGAAAGAGTTAGTAAGAAACTGAAAGTAAGTTTCATCGCCACCCTCACGTCTCAATCTCCTTCGCTCGTCTGTCGTGAGTTCGAACACAAAATACTTTTTGTGAGAAAATTTATTGCTACGATCAAGTTCTTATCGACAGGAACATTTTAATTAAGATCTAAAATAGAGTGATTCTTGATTCTTAAAATAAGATTCAATTTAGAGAAACAAACAACAGACCGTAAGGGAATATAAACTGCGCTGCCTTCTTCCACCTGTGCACAAGTTTTTCGTCCAAAAATCGGAGACTCGATAACACTGCTCTTCTCATTTCATTTTTGTAGCTTAACTTAATTCAACCGCCAACTGATCGATGGACTCTTGTAAAGTACTCCGTACGTATCATTCATTCAATTTGATGCGGATTTGAAATTGGCACGCACGATTCCTTGCTTATCTTTGGAGGCACAAGCACACTCGTGTTCCATGTGGCGGTGACAGCTGACAAATGGCCGGGCCGTGCGTGCCACGTACTCGTCGCGACGGGAACACGTGTCGCGAATGAAACTAGCGGCTACGCGAAAGAACACGTATGTGTAGTATGTACGAGGCGAGTGCATGTGCTACGGAATTCGTACGAGTAGCTCTCAACCGACGTACTCCCTCCGTCCATAAAAACATGCAATTCTCGCTTTTCGAGAAGTCAAACAGTTTGAACTTTGACTAAATTTATATAAAAAAATACTAATATTTATAATACAAAATAAGTATCATTAGATTAGTTATAGAATATATTTTTTTAATAAATATATTTGGAGACATAAATGTTAATACTATTTACTATAAACTTGGTCAAACTTGAGTCAGTTTGACTGGCACGCTTCCCATAATTGCTTGTTTTGTTGGACGGAGGGAGTATACGAGAGCAACGGAAAAGACAGGAAACCGACCGACCCGCCGCCGGGGTTTCCTCTCTGAAGGAGACAGCGTGACAGTGTCAGCTGGCGATGGCGGCTGCAACGATGACGACGACTCAACGTCTCAATCGGAGGAAAAGGCCCCACATGTCAGGTATCTCCTAGCCTCATATCATCGTCCATCAAAATATTGCACAGAAAGGAGATTATATAAAAACCATGAGTAGTGTATATATATAACAACGACTGAACATCTAGCCGAGAAGTAATTTGACTATATTTGTATAAAATATTACTGTTATTTGCGTCTCTTAATATATTTATTATAAAATCTATCTTACTGTTATTCTAACAATATTATTATGTATAAAATATTACTTTATTCTTTTATACATTATTAGGTCAAATTTAAGAAAAAGTTTAACTCCTCGAAAATAGGAAGTGTAATTATTTGGAACGAATGGAGTATATGCGTTAAGAAACATATCCAGCAGTTCGATATTGGTAAACCACTTCCAATCATGTATTTTTAGCGGTTTGTTGTTCTAACTACCAATGTATGCGGGCTTCAAAAAATGAAATATACGTACTCCCAATCTTTTTTTAGCATCATGGAAAAAAAATCCGTGTTGGAGGATCTGTGCGTGTGTTATGGTGCCAGGATGGCCGACCACGGCTTGACCACTGTCGCCGCCTGACAAGTTCACCGAAATTAGATATTTGATCAATATTTCAGATATGAGAATACTTGGAGGTAGATGAGGCAATGAAGCTGCCATTTTAAAAGTTTTGGGTGTCAGCTATGGTGTCGAGAATGGCCTAAGCTAGCTTGTCAGGGATGGCTGGCCACTCCGGTGAATTATTTTCATCTATTGTACGCACGGGAGACGACGACATGTATGTTTTTTGAATGAATAAAATGGAATCGTTGGTGGGGTGTTGTGCCCAATAGTTTTTATTAGAAAGGTTATAAAATCAAAATTTTAGGACACCATAATTTAGATGCTAAAAGCATGCTCGGTTTCAGGAGCAGAGACTAGAGACTAAAAGAGGGACTAAATAACCTGTCTGGCTCTAGAGACTAAAAGGGACTAAAAGACATCAAAGCTGCTGAACAAAGACCAAAACGTCCTTCCCTTCTATTCTCTCTCTCCCCTTCCTCTGGTCCGCCGGTGCCGAATCCCTCGCCGTTGCTTCCGTCCTTGGCCCTTGAGTCCGCCACACCGCCCTGCGCCCCTGCTCTCTCCGCCTCGCCCTTCTTTGTTGTCACCGCGTCGCCGGAGCGCCGAGGCTACCGCTGCCCTCGCTCTGCTGACGGCGGATTTGGCCGGAGGGGAGGAGCGCGGCCGGCGTGGGGTGTGGTGCCGACGAGGTGGGCACGGCTGTAAGGTCCAAATAGGCTAGAGGGGGGGTGAATAGCCTAATTAAAACTTATACAATAATTACTTAACCACACGTTAGTACGAAAGGTGGCGAAGCAAATGCACTAGCTCTAACTAATTAAGTAAGCCACCTACACAAGTCTATAACAAAACTATTCACTAAACACAACAACAACTATAAGCTAGAAATAAGAAGTAAAACGAGAGAAGAGTTTCGAGTGATTATACCACCGTGTAGAGAAGAGAAGTACCAATCAATCAATCATATAAGAGAAATCCTTGGGAAGAGATTGACACAAGAATTTATCCCGAGGTTCACTTGCTTCCCGGCAAGCTACTCCCCGTTGTGGTGATACACCCACTTGTCGGTTCGCGAGCTAATTGACTATCAAGAGTCGAGCCCTCGGCGGGCGCCGCACAACCACACACAAGATGGGGATCCTCCAAGCCACGAGCTCCACTAGAGTATCCAATTCGCGAACTCCCGAGGGTAGGATCAAGAACCCCTTACAACACTTGGTGAGGGCTCCAACAATCTCCAATTGCGAGCTCAATCACCTCCGCTGCTCCAAGTCGTCTACCGTGTCGGGAAACACGGAAGAGTAACAAGAAATCCGCAGCAACTCGAAGATCAAGTGCCTCTAGAATGCAACTCTCAAGCAAAGCACTTGAATCTCACTCAATCTCACTCAAGATATGCAACTAAGCAAAGAGATGAGTGGAGGGGTTGTTCTCTAGCTCAAAGTATGTCTCTAGGTCTCAAAATGTGCAAGAGATGCCCTCAAACCCCGGACATCTTCTATTTATAGCGAAGGGGTACGCAGCTAGCCGTTACCGGACGACACAATTCAAAACATGATGACCGGACGCACCGGTCAGGGTGACCGGACGCGTCCGGTCACTACAGGACAAGCGTGAACAGTGCGCGTCAGAAGTTACCGTTGCTATGACCGGACGCGCTCCAGCGAATGACCGGACGCGCCCTAGCGTATGACCGGACGCGCCCCACTTGGCGTCCGGTCGGAGTCCAGTAAGCTCCCAGTACGACCGGATGTGTCCGATCGTACATGACCGGACGCGTCCCGCGTCCGATCATCACTCCGCTGTGCTCTGCCCCTCTGGACGCCTGACCGGACACGCCGGTTCCGTGAGGGACCGGACGCGTCGGTCGCGTGCTCACTTCTTCTGCGCACCGGTGAACTGACCGGACGCGCTGGTCAGACCAGACCAGCGTCCGATCACATACCCTCGCTGCGTTGAACTGACCGGACGCATCCGGTCATACCATGACCGCGTCCGGTGCAGCGTCCGGTCACCTCTGTGACCTCCGTTCGCCTCCGTTTCTTTTCTGACTTCCGGCGTAGTGGAAAATAGGCATTTCACTTCCCAAAAAGCGCTGAATCCCGTCTCGCAAGCTCGGCGGGAGGGAGAGAGGAACCCAAACCCCTCTCTACCGCTTAACTTACACCGCCTTCGCAAATGTGCTAACACCACCAAGTGTACACCACCATGTGCATGTGTGTTAGCATTTCATACTCATTTCTTAAGGCGTTATGTTAGCTCTCTACTAGATCCTAATGCATATGCTCAAGACATTGATCTAGTGGCACTTGATTTCCGAGCTAACCGTGATTGCCCCTCTTGATAGTCGGCTATGTATCCTAAACCCGGTCAATCACTTCTCTACTCATCTTAGACCGGCAAAAGGAAAATCCCTATGGTTATACCTTTGCCTTGCGCTCTTAGTTCCTTCTCTTCCACTTGATCATCATGTCCATCATATTATGTGCATCTCCACCATGATCATCATTTCATGTCCATGCACTATCTCTTTGTGATCTTGTGGCCACCACTCCTAGACACGTACACCTTCATCACATGTGTTGCTTATGCCTAACTCAAAATATTTAACACATGGCATTAACAACTTGGTGTCATTAATTACCAAAACCAAACTTGGGCTTTCAACGGCCGGCATGAGGCGGGCACGATAGGAAGCTGGCGGCGGATCTGGCCGAAGGGGAGGAGAGAGACGGGTGCGGCACATTGGCGGCGTGGGGTGGGGCGACGCATCAGGCCGGGGAGGAGAGAGACTGCGAGTGAGGAGAGAGAGGGAGGGGTATGGGCTGTAAAGTTGGTCCTATAAGTCCCAATAAAGCCCCGTTTGGTTCACCTAACTAAACTTTAGTCCATATCACAATGAATGTTTAGACACATGCATGAAGTATTAAATATAGACTATTTACGAAACTAAATACACAGATTGAAACTAATTTGCGAGACGATTTTTTAAGCCTAATTAGTCCATGATTTGACAATGTGGTGCTACAGTAAACATGTGTTAATAATGGATTAATTAGTTAATAAATTCGTCTCGCGGTTTACTAACGGAATTTATAATTTATTTTTTTATTAGTATCCGAACACCCCATGCGATACCCCGTGTAACATCCGATATGACACCAACTAAACTTTAGCCTCTTCATACAAACACCCCCTAAGCCTTACCATAAGGACTTCTACCCATTAGTCTCTAGTCTCTGTTTTAGTCCCTCCTGTTTGGTTTAAAGGGACTAAAAATGACTAAAATTTAGTCTCTAGTCCCTATTCTTATAGAAACGAACAGGGCCTAAAGATGCTCTAAACAAATTACATAGACATGAATCTTGCGAGGCACCGTTTGACTCACCGAAACGTTTTCGATTCTGGAAGGAATCGAAAGAGACGGTGCCAAACACCTTGCAGCTGAAAACGTTTCTGCAAGAAATGGTTCTAAGCAATTCGCTCTTTGTTGTCTGCAGATGTGAATCCGTGAAAACGTGGTTTCATAGTGATTCTGATTCTGCATCCAAACGGTTTAGTGATTTTGATTCGTCATCTGAAACGTTTCCTAAGAGAATTTGAATATAAAATATTTCTACGATAATCTAGATACCTACCAAACGGAAATAAAAAATAACTTGAGATAGGGCCCTGTTCATTCGGCTTATAATCCGTACTTTTCAGCTTGTTATTTTAGCCGGAACAGTATTTTTTTCTCACGACAAATCAGCCAACCGTGTTTTTCAGCCGGCTTATCAGCGTAGCCGAATGGACCCTTATGTACACAAGCGGAGAGGACGAACAGCGTTCAGTGATCTTTCTTAGATCGTGTCCGCATTTGTCCCTCGCGTTATCCCTGTCAATGTTGACTGAATCCACGGTTCTCATTCGGTGCAATCGCTTGTGGTTTTTTCTCGAGGAAAAACGCCGCACCCGTAATGATGGGGAGGCCAGAAACTGAGCGGATTCTTGGCGCATTTACGACAAAGTAGCACGTCGATCCTCTCTGTTTTTATTTATCCAGAAACGCTCCTTTTGAAAAGAATCGGTGGGAATATATGGGGTTCAAGATACTAAATGCGACGTGCAGAAAGGCCCCGCGAAAAAACAGTGAACCAGGCCGTGATCCACGACTCTATCCTTCGGAGGTGATAGAAAGGCAAACAGATAAGGCCGGTGGATGTTGGAATCCAGAAACAGTGGAGGGCGCTTTTGCAAAAAGTCCAGTGGGCGGGCGGTTTGCCGTTTCGTCCCAGGCGCCACCGCCGCTGGGATTGCGAGCGTCCCCGCAATAATTTCGTCTTTCGCCGGACACGGACCTCCCTTGGCGAGCCAGCCGTCCGCCCCGCATCGGACGGCCCACCGCGCAAGCAAGTCAACAACCTCCAACGCCGCACCCGAGGGCGGGGGCCCGCGCGCCAGCCAGCCCGGGGGGTAGGGTAGCCAAGCGGACGCCAGCGCGAGCCGCTTTAGAGAGGCGCGGGCCCAGGACGGGCTCCGGCCGCTGATCTGTGATCGGGCGGACGGGAGCTGTGGGGGCGGCCCACGCTGGTTGCTGCGGGCTTTGCCCTTTTGTGGCCCACCACGGCAAGAGGCAGGAGAGGGATCCCGTCCGTGGGAAGGCAAGGCAAGGGAAGAGCAGCGAGGAGCGAGCGTCGCAGGCATCGGCCCCAGCTCCGGCTCCGCCCGCCGCCGCACCGTCCCCCCTCCTCCCCCCGATCCGATCGCCGGCCCTCGCCTCGCCTCGCCTCGTGGCAATATTTGGAACCCCTGTTACCGATCGCCTCATGCCGTACCACTGACCGATCCCGCCCCCACCCCTTTACCCCCACCCCCGCCGCCGCCGCCGTTCCCGCAGTCGCCTCCGCCTTTCGTCTGCTACCCCGTCGAGGCTCTACCTCCCGATCGGACTAGGGTGCGGACGATGGCTAGCAGCGCCGACCCGCATGTTGCCGTTGCCGGGGCCGGGACGCCCCCGTCCGATAGCCCGGTTGGGGCGAAGAAGGCTGGTGCGGCGGCCGCCGTCTGGAAGCTTCCCGCGGGCGCGACGGTGCCCGTCGCGGTGGCGGTTGAAAGGCCCATCATGGACGCGGACTCCTGGCCGGCGCTGCCCGGGCTGGTCTCTCCGCCGCCGCCGGCTGCGGGGCCAGCGGCCAAGGCGTCCCCTAAGGCCGCTTCTCCAGCTTCCACTGTGAGTTGATACCAGTGTTTGATATAGAGGACCTTGAAATTTGTAATACCATTTGATCAGATTGGGTTTTACTGTTGTTGCAATGGTGTCAGGCGGCGGTGATGTCGCCGCCCTCTTTCGGCAATCCCGGCGCTCCGGATGCTAACCCTGGAAATGAGGCTCCGGTGCGCAATCCTGTGGCCCGGCGAGCCCTGGTGATGCCTGCGGCGGATGGGCTGGAGAAGAGTGCCCCTGCACCGGAGCCGTCCCCTGTTTATGTGCCTAATAATGCCCGGAGCAACGGTGCAGATCCTCATCAGAATGGACGTTTTGGCTCCCACCCCCATGGCCGAGGTGGTGGCTATGGTGGGGGAAACAGGAGGGGTAATGGTGGAGGTGGGGGGCGACGTGGGAGTGAGCACCACGGGGGTTTTGATGGACAACGGCGTGGAGGTGGCCGCAGAGATGGGCATGTACCAGTTCATCAGCAGCGTGGCCATCAGCCAACATACATTAGGGCTCCTACTCTGGCTGTTGTAGCAGGAGCACCTCCGCCGCCACCCGCCATTTGTTAGCCCCGCTACTCCTCAGACACCACCTTATGGGGCACCTATGGGCTTCCCTGGTATGTTCTTGTGCATGTGGTTTATGAGATCATGGGCATGTGCCATTGTTATATTACATTAATTTGCTTGTTGTAAATAGCAGACATAGCACCACATGTTTACTATTTTGCGGCACCCACCTTAGAAGGCATTCAAGGCCTGCCTTTTGTGCCTCATCCAGCAAGCCCCCAAGCTGTTTTAATTGACCCTTTTCAAAAGGGTCTTCTGGAGCAGATAGAATACTATTTCAGGTAGTAGCTCGTCTACATTTTGGGAATCCTTTTTTTTTAATAAAAACTGTGAAGATGCTCAGGTCAATTTCTTGATCCACTTGTGAACTATTGCAGTGATGCCAATTTGTGTAAGGACCTATACTTGCGGCAACGCATGGATGACCAAGGCTGGGTGCCATTATCCCTGATTGCTGGCTTTCCCCAAGTAAGTTTGCAGGCCCTATGAGTTGGTTTCTCAGTTAAAATATACTCATAATTTTTATTTTGTTTCTTAGTTAGCTGCCTAGTGAGTTTGTGGACATGTTCTGTGTCTGTAATTACTTCCACCAATGAATTAGAGGGACTGCATGTAGTGGCATGGGTTCATTTAACTGAACAGCCAGTAGCCCTTACATAATTAATAAGAAACTGGATTATATTACTAATGTGGTTGATAACATCGATGGCACAGCCACATTGTCTTGTTGCATTCTAATCTCTTAGTAGTATCTGCTTTTAAGAAATGTGACTCCTTCACAGTTATGTTTGCAAGTGCTAATGTCAGTGTGGGACGTTCACCATATGATTAGGATAGCGATATGTATTCCCGCGGGGGGGGGGGGGGGGGGGGGGGGGGGATGCTATTTTTAATTTTCGATACTTTTTGCAGTGGTATTGTTGTAGGGCTTAACCTGAGCATTGGTGAGGGAGCTGTTGACCAGGTTATGTGTCACATTTACTTGAGTTGTGGGTCAGTTGAAACAGGGATCAGTAGCTCTAAGGCACATTTTTGTCAAGGTTCATAGCAAGTTGAGTCCATGTCCATCCCTACTAACATACCTCCAATTTTAAGTGTATTCAGTCAGGCTGTCTGATGATGCACTTAACTACTTATACCTTATTGCTGTCATAGCTTTGTATGAACCAAGACACAAACCTATTTCTTTTTCATAAGTTGAGCTGCTACAGATTTTTTGTATGGACCAAGTTCTCTGCCCATGTGCATGTTCATTCTGGCTTCAGTGGATAAGGGCGAACTCTTGGATTGTTAAGTAATATTCTATTGTCGATGATGTCATACGATATTTTTCTATTTCTAAGTTGCATAGTTCCTTTAAAATGTTACAATATGTGCTGCATTAGTTGGGTATATGCACAGGCACAATCGATTTTCGTTTAGGGTACCCCTGTCCAAGCTTTGATTGGGCTTTCTATAACTAATATAATACTTGTGATAGTTATGGAAAACTCATTGAGTAGGCTAGTGCTACATGTTTAATGAAGGATAGTTATATAATTATATTGTAACAAACTTGAGCTCACTTCAGAAGTTAGCATGGCAAAGTAAGCTGTGTTGTCATAAGTGCAGAAGAAATATGGTTTGATTTCCCTTAGTTTTTGAAGGCCATTTTGCTTTTTTATTTTCGGGTACTCTGTATATTCGTCTTATGGGTAGCATGTGGTTCTTTTTTCAGCATGATTTCATCCGCCATAAAGCCTGGCAGTAAACTGGTAAATAAGGGGGTGACTGCTTGCAGTTGAGGGTTTGTCTTTAGGGTTTTGAACTTTTGATCATATGCTTCTGGGATGCCCATTTCTTTCTTCTTCTTGTTCACCATAAAGCCCCTAGTAGGAAATTGTCAGGTATTTTTACTCTCTGGGAATAATTGAAACTTCCTTGTTTCTTGAACCAGAACAGATTGGAATTTTTTTTCTTGAATGCGCAGGAGGGCTGTGTATCATTTCATTAAAGAATAGAGTAATTATTTACAAACCCCACAACCCCCCCCCCCCCCCCCCCCCCCCCCCACACACACACACAGTACCATGAAACTTGGTACATATTGGGATAATGGAGTAAATAAGGTTTATGCCTCTGTTTCTGTTTGTTTTTTCTGTTGTTTGTAGCGTGCTTAGTCAATATTTACAGCTGGCATTATAATGCATTTGTTAATACAAATGGTTTTGAGACACCGAATCCATTAATATATGAAAGTGAATATTATTAATTGAATATGGTTTCTTTGTGGAGTATAACAGTCGAATCAGATAACCTTTTCAAGAATATTCAGATAGATGTTTTGTACTTTTGTTCTTTTATTTGTTAATAAGGAGACGGTGTCACTCACCTACTTTTTTTACAGGTCCAGAAGATTACTAATAATATTCAGTTTATCTTGGAAACAGTCATGCTATCTAACGTTGTGGAAGTGCAGGTAATGTTTTCTTTTGTGCTATTATTGTGATGTGATTTCAAATAAAATTTCTTTTGACCAAGAAAAATATAGGTTAATCACTAAACATATATGATTTCGTAACATTAAACATTAGCTATAGAAAAACTATGGTCAAGACCATTCATTATCATATCTGTTAGCGTGAGATTTACCAGTTATTATTATTGATTCAGACAAGTGTATAGTTTGTTAAGCTAGCAAGATGTAGTTACTGGTTAGATCATGCCATAGACTTTAGCTTCTTTTTATAGACCTAGAGCTCAATTATCTGACATGACATCTATAAACCAACAGAGTATATATCATTTGATTGTTTGATGAAGGCATGCTCTTTTCCTAGTATGACCATGGAAAATTTAGTACGAAGTTGATTCAACAAGGATCTACTGATCTTACAGGTTTTTGTTGTTCCTTGAGTGACTATATTCTTTAGGTTATAGGCAAATCTTCCGAATGCTTGAAAACAACTTATTTTCCAATCAATATACTAGGCCATGGGACCAGCATCCAACAATCTCAATCCTTAAGTGGTTGTGTGTTTATCCAGTATTCCAGTGTCCAGTACAATGAGAGATAAGTTGTTTCCAAACACTTGAAAGATAGGAAGTCTCTTGATTAATTCATGTGATTGAAAGGGTTTCTGGGTGGAAGTCTTTCCATCAATTACTATTCTCATTTGTTGATTCACTATAGTTTTTTTAGATGAGTACCAAAATGGAAAAGCGAACCTTAGCATTTGCATGTACAATTAGCAATAGGATAACGGAAATTGAGTCCTATCCTCAAATCTCAATGATCAGAAGCCCATAGCAGATGAGAGCATTAGGTACTAACAACTTATTGCCACTTATAAAAGTGTAGTGACTTGGCAATAGTTAGCTTTAACAAAGTGCAATCTTTTGTTCACCTGATGCTTCACTTGGTAACACATAGTATTAGATGATCTTATGTATTTTGTTTTTTGCCTTGTAATATACTAATGCATAGCATAAAATTAGGAACTAGTGTATTCCCTTTGGTCCCTTCTCACTTAAAGGATTCTTTCCTTCATGGTTAAACAGGGTGACAAACTACGAAGGCGTGGAGCATGGGAGAATTGGCTGCTTCCAAAACAAAATTATTCTGCTGGGAGTTCTTTTGGTTCATTGTCCCCTGTGACATCCAACATTGATTCTCTGGCATCTCAGTTTCGTTCTGTTGGACTTGAGGGGGCAACATACCATGCTAACATGCCAGGAATGCATGGTGAAGCTCTCCTGACAAGATCAGCAACTTCAGTTAGTTTAGGTTATCATGCATCAACCTTTGGTGGGCTACAGAGCAACGGGAGTGGACCTCTTTTTGGGCCGAAGTCTGCAAGAAATTTACTCAGGAGCGATACCTTTTGAGGCTATATATTCAAGAAATATGAAGTATAATGGCAGGCCGAGTTTTCACAGTAACGGCTTGCACACCTTATCTCGTGTGAGGTGAAAGATCAGCTGGTTAAAAAAACAAAAAAAAAAAGCAAAAGCATAATACCAAAAAAAAAATAGAGATAGGCATACACAAAGAACTGAAAAAAAAACAAAAAAAAATGAAAATACAAAAATAAAAATAAAAAGGGCATAGGCAGCTTTTGTGCTGGTACTCCTGTCCTTTGTGTTATGTGGTATTACTAGTAGGTTTGTTTTCGAATGCTAGTAGTTTGATGGTTGTTTTGTGTAAACCGAGTTATTAAAGTGTCATGGATGGTATCATTCGGAAACCATTGAGTGGACGAAGTTATATAAAAGTACATGACATTATTATTAGTTCTGCTCCTCCCAGCTGATTTGTGCGATGGCGATTTTATCTGCATTTCTGGTTTTGGAGGTTATATCTTTTTTTAAATCATAATAGTGGTAAGGAGCTTGCCCGTGGGAGTTGTGATAAAACCTCATGTTTTTAGTGGTTCTTGGTCGTGTGTTTTACGGCCGCTATCAGAAATCATCCAGTTGTGTGCAGATTTGCATTGGAAATTTATGGTAGGTTTCGCCGTACAGTTGAAATGAAATTGCTAGCTGTGCACTGTAACATTTGTGGTCAGGGTTTTATAAAGCCAGTGTAAACCATTGCATATTTAAGTTGTCTATCTGGGTCCGTTTGCACGCAATATTTAGCAGTTTGGTAAAGAAGCATGCGGTGGTTGTCAGTAGGGAGTAGAAGATAATGAAAAATGACTGATCCAGTAAGAGTTAGCGGTTTGGTAAAGAAGCATGCGATGGTGTAGTCAGTAGGAAGTAGAAGATAATAAAAATGACTGATTCAGAAAGAGTCAGCAGTTTGGTAAATAGAAGCGTGCGATTAGAAGATAATAAAAAGGACTGATTCAGGAAAAGTTAGCAGTTTGGTAAAGAAGCGTGCGATGGTTGTTAGTAGGAAGTACTAGAAGATAATGAAAATGACTGATCCAGGAAGAGTTAAGAAAGAACATGGTTTTATGTGGGAATAATAGGAGTAAGCGCAACGTTGTAACGAGCTATGAGCCCATGACAGCGAAACTGCCTCCAAAGCTGCTATATATAGAGGGTTTCGTCAGTGAAGGGGTTAAGTGGAAGAACCCTCGATCCTTTTTTCTGTCAGCAGCGAACTAGCAACAGAGAGTGATGTAGGCATTTCTTGAGCAATGGGAGTCTAGTTCCAAACAACAAAACCAAAGCCAAGCTTTCATCTCAACATTCAACAGAAGTAGTAAGGTAATAATTTACATTTGCACAAAACTGTACTACAGCTATCAGAGCAGCAGAGAGGAAGGTAGGGAAGCTATCAAAGCAACAGAGAGGATGGTAGGGAACATTCCAGAACTCCACAAGCACGGTGTGTACCTCTACTGTGCTACAGTGCTTATATGAGACGAAGTAGAGGCAGCACATTCACATGACGGCGCAGGAGTTCGGGTTGTCGTCGCTGAAGGCTGTGGTGTACCTCTCCTCCATGGAGGAGGCCCTGACGAGCGGCGCGGCGTCGGGGTCGTCGAGCACGTTGCGGACGTACCCGGGCGGCGCCTTCTTGTCGTAGGCTCCCGGGGCGTAGGGACCTCGTACGGCACGTAGGGCCACGGCTGCGCCTCCTTCCCGGCCCGCCGCCGCAGCCGCTCCATCACCTCCGGCGCCTCCACGTACCCGGACACCGATACCTTGTTCTGCTTCGGGCCCACCTCCACGCTGCTCACGCCTGCACGGTGCGTGCACGTAGACGGCCGGCTGTTAGTTAGTTGCTCGATCGGCGGCCGGCCGTCGATAGCCGACCGGACGGAGAATGCACGGCAGACGGCAGGGCACGCACCTTTCATGTCCTCCAGTGCCTTCCTGACCCTGCGCTCGCACCCCTCGCAGTCCATCCGCACCAACAGCTCCACCGTCTGGAATTCCTTGCGCTTCTTCTTGCCGAGGACTTTGGCCGGCAGAAGGCAGTGTTAGTTGATCTCCTCCTGACTCGGTCCAACGACCAAGTCAGGGCCTTGATCCACCCTGATCGGGGGTGTCCAGCCGTTGAACTGGCTGGTGGGCCCCCGTCGCGCAGCACTATAAGAGAGGTGGGGGCAGAGGCTCAAAAAACGAGGTTCACCGCCACAGTAACTACCCCACCTCATATTCCCCAGACCGATCGAGAGGAGGTGCTGTAGGCGACGGGAAGCTTCACCGCCGCCATCACCGTCGACTACGACGTCCACGCCACTTCCGGGGACGTCACTGCTACTCCAGCTCCGTCAAGCCCGAAGGTATGCACCACTGTCCACTACCACTCTTCTTCCTCTCTGATATTCTAGATCGTCTATGTGTTTATCCCAAAGAAAAGAACTCACCCACTGAATCCGCACCTAGATGATATAAAGAGTTCTAACAATGGTATCGGAGCTAGGTTTTTCCTAATCTAGCGCGTGGATCCAGTTTTGGGTAGAGTGAAAAGTAGAAACCGAATTTCGATTCGGAAGAACAGCTAACCCTAACGGAACCCTAACCTAACTGCCCGATGTCGGATCGGGTGGTGACGGGAAGAATAGATCGGAAGAAAGAATAGAAGGGAACGATTCTTGAATCGGATGAAACCCTAACCCTAACCCTAACTGGGTGAAGATAGAAGGGGCTCGGCCTCAAGATCGCTTGATCCGAACCCTAAACCCGTGAATCGAACTAGGGGAAGAAGAACAAAGTGAATCCCTAACCAGAAACCCTAACCCTAATTCTAATCCCCGTCCCCAAATCGGATCAGATCCGAGTAGAAAAGAAGAAATGCAGAAGGGAAAAGGGGAAGAGGGAAACCCAGAAGGACTACCTCGCTGTTGTGCAGAACGGCGCGCGGGGAAAAGAGGGCCGGGCCGGGGGCTCTCCTCGCCGGGCTCCGGCCAAAGGGGCGCCGCGGCCAGGCCACTCGACGGCGGCGCGCTCACCCGCTGGGGAGCGCGCACACCGGCGAGGGGGCCGGCGACGGCGCCGTTGCTCCATTGTTTCGCCTACTTCTCACTCGGTGGCAGGCTCCGCTGCGCTGCGAAGAGAGAGTGGAGTGAGGCGAAGAGAGAGAGAGGGCCGAAGAGAATGAGGTTAGGGTTTCCCTAGGGGCGCGCGGCGTCGGGTTTTTAGCCTCCCGAAAATGAAGCTCGGCCGTCGGATCCTGATTGACGGCCAGCATTGTTTGGGGCCAAATAAAGCCCAGGCGGGCAAGAGGAATCCCGGCCCAGGCCCAGGTTGCGGCCTGGGCGCGGGGGAGAGGCGCCGCGAGCGCCACGCGCTGCTGCTGCTGCTGGGCCGCACGCGTGGGCAGGCCTTCGGGCCGAGCAGGCTTCAGGCAGGCCGGATTACTGCTGCTGCAGGCCGGGCCAAAATGAATAGTAAATGATGTTTTGAAGTGTATTTATTTTCAGAAGCATATTTGAATGAATTTTGATCAATTTGAAGATGTAAATTTCTGGTAAAATTGCACCAACGTGTTAGTTTTCCAGAAAGTAGAAAAGTACAGTAAAATGCTTCTGAAAAGTATATAAAGAAATTTTGTCAAGTTTCCGCTGCAAAATTAAAGATGTTGTCTTCTTATTAAATTCGAACCAACGGGAGAATTTAATTTGAAGAGCAATTATAGTTATTCAGTAAATGATGAAAAGTTTATCCTCCAGTTAAAATTAGAATTAGCTGGAAAATTTTAATTGGAGGAATAGTCGGTTGATAGTTAAGATAAATTATAATATTGTTATTTTCTGACCAACGTTGATGATAACAATATTATAAGTTTATTTATGAGTTTAAGTTTAAAGAAAATTATGATATTGTTATTTTTTTGATCAACGTTGATGATAACAATATTATAATTCTATGAGTTTTATGTTTAAAGTTTAAATCTCTGATGAATTTTGCATCAAAGTGACCAATTTTCAGAGAATAGATAAGAGAGAATAGATGCTCCAGAGCGAGCAGAATGTAATGTATTTTCATGTTTCCGCTGCAATGATGATAATGATCTTCAAAATTAAATTCGAACAAACGGAAGAATTTAGTTTTGAAGAGGGTTATAAGATAATTGAGTTTTCATATGTTAATTCCATTTCTGCCCAACGGTGATGTGGAATTGATGTATAAGATTGATGGTTTTGTTCTATTTCTGCCCAACGGTGATATAGAATAGAACTTAAAGTTTAAAAGTTTAATGTGCATGTCTTTAACCAGACCAATGTAAGGTTATTTTCATGCTCATTATTGATGATGTTTTTCAGATAAAGAACTTCATGCCTTTATTCTTGAAGGGTGAAAAGAAAATGAGTTGGGTACTTGTGACTCAGAAGATTAAAAGTGTAATTTTTGCAGAAAGATGACCATTGTGCAAGGGACTGCGGTCTCTTTAAAGAATGGCTTTAAAAGAAAAAGAATTCTAGGATATTGATCTAAGAAAATAGAATAATAAGAGTTTAGTTTAAAAGATGCCTTTTATGTACTCCTTAATGAAGAAGTTTTAAGTTATCATCATGATAAAAGATGTAATAAGTAAAATAATTTTAGTATTAATCATCATGATTTGAAATGTAATAAGTGACATGCATGTTTAATTTGACCAACGTCAGATTAAGCATGTGTGCTAAAGAGTATTTGGATTTATTTCTAATTTTGATGATTAAATATGAGCCAATATTGATATTTATGTCCCTTCAAGAAAATTATCTCGCATGGCGGGAAAAAGTTTGTGATAGTACCCGTATGACGGGAACAGTTTGAGAAAATACCCGCATGACGGGGTAAAGTTGGCATAATACTTATGTTAATCAATCCTGCATGGAGGGAGAAAGATTAGGGTAGCTCTTATGCTATCCTAGTATAAGTTTAAGGAGAACAGAAAGTTACAGATGAACCTCAAGATGAGAATGACATGCAAGTGTGACTTGCGAAAGTATTAATGATAAAAGACTTTGTTGAGTTTTTGAAGTGAAATGAGGAAAAAGTACTCCCAACGAATTAAGAAATAATTTCATTTGCATGATGTAATCACGTGGATGAAGAAAGTAATCAAAGTTTCCTCATTCACAAAAGTTCTGAATAATTTTCGAAATTGTGGTAGAAAAGTTAGTACCACATTTCGAGGGGGAGAAAGGTGAGATCAATTAAGAAAGACAATTAAGAAAGATACTTCCTCATAATTCAGACAACGCGATGCATACTAAAGTGATCTATAAAAGATGAATGTGATCGTCGGGGGAGTAAAACGGTCACAATATTGATACCCCTAAAGTAAAGATATAGCTAAATTCATGGACCTTTTATAGTTCCAATAGAAAGATAACATAGTTAGCCAGTATTCATACTGGACGTGTTCAGAGTTATTTAGACGGTGCTAAACGCGCCATATGAGTTTTAGCAGATTAAACCCAAAATAAGAAAGTTTAAAGATGGGACAATCTGGGGGAGCATGATACAAAGAGACCTAACTCCACAAGGAGGATGGATAATATAAACAAGGATCTTGTTACACAGGACCTTGTAGAATCAATTGTCTTTTGGCAATAAAGGTCAAGAAATGCTAGTAACTAAGGCCCCAGAAAGTCTCAAAGAATAAGAAAATCAGATATTTCTGACGATTATAAAGTCTATATTAGTGAAATTCAAATGGAGGGTAATCCCACCTAATTTGAAGAAGTCATAAGAGGCGTTCACTCGTCCAAGTGGCAAGAAGTAAAAAAAAAAGATGAAATAAAATCGATAATACCAATAATATGTTGGAATCTAGAATAAATTTCTAAGGAGCCAAAACAGTAGACTGTGATGGGTCTACAAGACAAAATGTGACTCCAAGGAAAATATGTAAAGATGTGGAGCGCAACTTCAATCAAAAGTTTTGCGCGAAGCGAATGAATAGATTACAATGAGTGCTAGTGGCACATCATGATCTGAGTTACATCAGATGAAAGTAAAGACAACATTTCCCAATGGGAATTGTATGAAAATGATTACGTGACACAACCTAGGGGTTTTGTCATGAAAAGAAAAGAATGTAAGGGATGCCACCCGTAGAAATCTCTTATGGACTGGAGCAAATCTCTAGACAGTGGCATTTAAAGTTGAAGAGTCAATTAATAAATTTTGGGTTAAAGAGAATGAAAGGACAATCGCGCTTGTACAAAGTTATAGAAGGAAAAATTCATTCCCTAATCATGTGTGGATGACACCTTAATTGTTAGTAGTGATGTCAATCTACTGCATGAGAAGATGTTGTTGTCCTCAAGGTTAATAAGAAAACTCTCGGTGAAATGTATCTCGTTAAAAGAATTGAAATTTACCGAGATAGAAGAAAAGGGGTATTATGACTATCGCATAGGCATGCTAAGAAAAGTTTCTAAAGAAATAAAGTACCTATGCGGGTAAACATACGCCTGTTCTCATGGTCAGGGTAATAGTTTTGAGAACTTTAATGTTTCAAAAGCAATGTAAGACTATTATAGATGGACGTCCTATATGCTTCAGCTGTTGAAAGCTTAATGAGTACAAAGACAAGACCTTGCCCTGACACAGTTTAGGTATCCGGGTTGTTTTGGCAAAAGTCCAATCCAGATATAGATCACTGGAATGGAGTTAAGAATGTCGGCCTCATGCTAAGAAAGAAAGTATAAGTACTCTCAAGTAGTTGTGGGTACAAATGTTAAATTTTGGCGAGATGTTTAGTGAAACCCACATAGTAGCTAACACTCGCAGTTGGAGTTTTATTGTGGAAAAGCTCCAAAAGAAACAGTTCTAGTAACATCAGTGATGTAAAGTTATAATATAGCATGATATGAGGCTGAGGGACAGGCAAAATGGTTAAAGAACTTTACCCGGAATGGATAATGCTTGTTAACAGCAATGACCATTTGAATAGTTTGCTCCTAAGACAACGGGTCAAGTGTACTGCCAAACACATTGACATTAAAGTTATACGTTGTAAAGGAGAAAGTCCGGAATCATACTAAAATGTATTGAACATATAAGTAACAAGAAAGTGCTTGTGGATCCGCTTACTAAAGGCTTACCACCCAGTGTGTTCAGAGAACACACAGTCGACATGGGTTTATGGTATAGCCTATGATTTCCGGACAATAAAGGGCCCCAAAGTTAAAGAATCTGTTTCAGATCAGAGATGTGTATTGTAGCTGTCAAATCTATCGGCGACTGACCGTGACGATGAGGCATGCTCTATACACTGATTTGTGATGAAACAAATAAAAGTGAAAGCAATTAAAGTCAAAGTTTAAAGTTAAAGTATAAAATGAGATCAAGGGGGAGAATGTTAGTTGATCTCCTCCTGACTCGGTCCAACGACCAAGTCAGGGCCTTGATCCACCCTGATCGGGGGTGTCCAGCCGTTGAACTGGCTGGTGGGCCCCCGTCGCGCAGCACTATAAGAGAGGTGGGGGCAGAGGCTCAAAAAACGAGGTTCACCGCCACAGTAACTACCCCACCTCATATTCCCCAGACCGATCGAGAGGAGGTGCTGTAGGCGACGGGAAGCTTCACCGCCGCCATCACCGTCGACTACGACGTCCACGCCACTTCCGGGGACGTCACTGCTACTCCAGCTCCGTCAAGCCCGAAGGTATGCACCACTGTCCACTACCACTCTTCTTCCTCTCTGATATTCTAGATCGTCTATGTGTTTATCCCAAAGAAAAGAACTCACCCACTGAATCCGCACCTAGATGATATAAAGAGTTCTAACAGGCAGAGCTCGGCGATGAGGTCGTCGACGCGAAGCATTCCGTTCCGATCGACCGTGCTGCCGACGTGCCGTGCCTGGTGGATCCGATGTACCTGCGTTTGGACAACGAAGAGATCTCTGGCGAGGCCGCGGTGGTTTGGCTTGGCTTTCCGAGACGGGGTACCTGCTGATGTCTGAATGTCTGATGCGGCCGTTGCGCCTTTACCCCGGTCTTATATAACGACGGAGATGGCATGGCCCGTCGGATAGCTTCAGATGCTTCCCGCGCTTCGGAGGCGAGGGGATATTTCTGGAGCTCCAGGCCGCCAGCATCTTGATCGCATTCATGGTTTATATACTTGCTGTCATGTCCAACAGTCGAAGTCTGAATCATTTTGATCCTGATTGCAGGGTCAGGAGGTTTTAGGAGTGCATCTGCTGTTTATTTCAGCGCCTTCTACCGTCACTCCCTCTTTTTTTTTCACGTCCTTTCAGCCCGCTTGGAACCGGAGAAATCTTCCGCGTTCTATATTTTTTCTATAAAAATAAAGTCGAACTGATTTTAGTGAAATTTCTGTATAATTTCTATAAAGTTCTTCCCCATTCGCTTGGATGAAAAGTCATGGCTGAAAGTATTGTTCGCTGATTTGTTGTGAGAGAAAAATATTGTTCGTTGGTCGAACAGGGCTCTTGTATTATAAATGGAGCGTCAATCTTTGTGCTACTCTTAGTATAGGTCGTATCAGTTTGAAACCAAGCAGGCAAGCAAGCCTCCCCTTTCTTGCTCGACTGCTTTCGGCAATCCAGTGCTGCAGGAGAAAATCATGTGAGAAAAAGGAGTAGCCCAGGATTGGCTGCAGGGCCCTCATCCTTTTTGGAGAGCATCTGGATCCCTCTGAACTCTTCTAAACCACACGCGACGTGATTAGTAAAAGATAATGAATTGTGGCCTTGGTCAGTTGCTTTTGCCGGCGACCCAAGGGCGCTATTCTCCGCACCTCGCGAATCTTCTGAACTTTTTTGACTAGGATTTCTGTTCCACTAAATCCTGTCGGCAAGGTAAGAACAGCTGCGCCAACCCTCTCTGATTGCTAGCGGTGACTGCATCTGCAGCTGAAGCAGATGCTACAGAACTGTAGGGCTTACCAAACAGTTAACAGTCCGTTCGCTCCTCGTATGACCGCACAGCATAGTTTTTCGAACCGGACCGGAGATCGAACCGGCGAGGCCGTCGGTTCAATGGTTCAATGGTCCAACCGTTCAGAACCGGTTGAACCGCCGGTTCGTTAGTTTTGGACCGGTGAATCGAACCGGCCACAAATACTTTGAACCGGTGTATATATATGATTTAATTAATAATCGACATTGATATGCAGGCTAATATACAAATACAATATCTAAAAATTAAAACTTGAAAGCTCAGGATGACAGGATCAGTAGCTCACCAATTCCAGTTCTAGTAGCTATTTTCTTGTAGTCGTGGAGTGGAGGTGGAGCAGAGTAGCATGGTAGCAGTGTAGCACCAGAGCAGCAGCCTGCCCGCTCGGAGCAGAACCAGAGAAGCCTGTAGCCCCCGCCGAGCAGCACCAGAGAAGCCTGCAGCCCCCGCTCGACGCTTGCCCGTAGCAGCAGCCTGCAGCAGCAGCCCCCGTCGATGGCCGATGCCCGCCCGGAGTAGCACCAGAGCAGCAGCCGTCGGCCGCTCGCTTGGAGGCCGCAGCCGCCGCCCCTGCCGGCGCCCGCGTGCAACAGGAGTAGAGCGTAGAGTAGAGGTAGAGCAGCAGCCGCTCTCCGCCGGCCGCCGAGCCCCGATGCGCCGCCGACCCAGGCCATGCGCCGCCGCCGCCGCCGAAGGGGCCAAGCCAGATGCAAATGCGCCCCAAAAAAAGAGATGTCAGTTCCTTTCCTTCACGTGTACAGACCCCTAAAGGGTACATTTTCACACTTTTCCAACAATACCCTCGAATGGATCAGCTTCTCCTGAACCCACCGAGGTCATTTTTTGATAACTTAAAAAACCGTCCCGGTTCACATGGAACCGGCCGGTTCACCGGTTTTGTTAAAAACCGGCCGGTTCAACCGGTTTTTACCGGTCCGATTGCATGGCCGGTCTTTTAAGTGAACCGGACCGGTGTAGGCTCTGGTTCGATCTTTTAGCGGTCGAACCGCCGGTCCGGTCCGGTTCGAAAAACTAGGCCGCACAGTGATACCCTTCTATAGGGGGGAAAAAAGCAGATGATACAGAGCGGGAAATCAGTGTGAAGTGAGCAGGTGCCAGGTCATGTTGCAGCAGTATACATGTAGTCTCACAAACAAAATAACCATCTATTATCAAACTAATTGCCAACAATGCTCTTACAGAAAAACAATACCGCCGAGTAAACACACGTAGTAGCTAACATCAGTACATGCTGAACCCAAAGAACTGCCCAACGAGAAGAGCTAGACCCATGCCAATAGCTACAAGCGAAGCCGCCCAGGTCAGTTTCTCTGTTATCCTGGGGACCTTCTCTTTCAGGGCCTCGCTGCAAGAACCTACAAAAGCAGTGTAACTCCCCATCGAAAACACAGTGCCAACCAGGAACATGCCGAGGAAAGCCGCGCCAGCAAAGCGCGACGGAAGAGCCAATGCCGGCAGGACCATCAGCAGTGCATCCGGTTGGAGACCATGGACGACTCCGGTGGCGAATGTCGCAAAACTGACTTTCTTCTTCCGGGGAGTTGAAGGGGACTGCAAAGACTCATTGCTGCTCATGCTGGCATCGACGCCCTCCAGCACTAGTGAGGACTCTTGAGCCTCTGAAGCTTCCCGGACACCCATGGCTCCTATGATCAGAAGGGTCAGGCCTACAACTCTTGTTCCCCATGCACGGAAAACCTCAATGTGCAATCGATCCTTGAGTAACAAGAAGAGCAGGCCAAAAATGACCTGCCCTGCATCATGACCACAGCCCCAAAGGGCACCAACCAGTCCACTTTCAAGTCTGGATCTCCCAATTGACAGCGGTGCCAAGGCAACTAGATGGTCTGGCCCAGACAAGGTATGTAAGCACCCAGCTAAAAAACCAGCCCAGCCACTGCTTAGTATCTCCGTCGTGAGGACTCTTCCACCAGTTTTGGCAACTGGTTGCATCGATGCATAGGCAGGAAGGCCAGAGTGCAAGGAGCTAGTAACAAGTGTCATCAATAGGAAAAGGGCAGCAGTGGAAGCCTGTAATACACAAAATTTAACACATCACAACAGGACGAAAAGAAAGATCAGCAAGAAATTTCAGAACTAATGACCAATGGCATTAGCTGGTAGCTGACAAGATCCTAGCGCTCGACCAGAGTATAGTAAACCACAAATCAAGCAAAACATACCAACTTGTCACGGAAATAATTTAATCAGATTTAACCTCACAGTATACAACTTGATAAAAGCATACAATGATACCTTTGACATGCGATGTTCTTACAAAATATGAACCTGTGACTAGCACCAGAAACATGAATAGTTACTATCCTTAGTACTCTTTATAAATGAATGTGTTATACTTCCATACTCAAATTGCTCTCCAATTTCATACACAAGTTATTAGAAGCATATATGTTTCTGTGAATTGAGCTTTTTAGAGAAAAATCAGTTCGCAATGCGCCCATCAAGAGGTCCCCTCAGCACCAAAGCACCAAAACACATGTCAGTACCAGAATTTATCATCAGTTAAAAAAAAATCCTCCAAACGGTTTTAAATCACCAAGACAATATCCAGAGTAGGCAAATGATACATGTGAATAAGAAAGCTAACATGATTATCACTGATCAACACATATCAAGTCTCTACACACATTAAAATTGAAATCACCTTGAGTAAAAGAAAGAATCCTATTATTTTAAACAGGAAATGGTGTGACAAACCAATCAAACAACAAAGGCCTTCAATTATCACACTTTATCATTCATTTAGGAGAAGAACACTCACTATGCAGCTTGTTTCGAGCATTAAACATATATGTGAACAATTCAGGTACACTCCCCAGCAAATATCAACAAAGTATAACAATGAACCAAAGACAATTCACCCAACAGAACACAGAAAGCAAGCACAGCACCTTATCAAGATGAATGACATAAACATTCAACACCAAAATAGACCATCTCAACTAAAAACTGCACGGTTTCCCATCACTTTTGAATTTGATCTCACTAAATCACAGGACCAATACTCCTATGACCACAAGCACTTGGGAGTCTTTGCAAGGTATCTGGGCTTGATTTGTCAGCAAACCATAAAACAAACTTTGTCCAGACTTCTCAGAACAAACTCAGAGGTGCCAGAGTTCCATAAAGTGTTATAATTTCCAAATGAAACAGTACTACATTGAAGCACAGCACTACTGTCAATCCAAAGCTGTAGGTCTAATTGGTGTCTAACTTCAGATGTATTCCTAGAACGATGTAAAGTCACATTTTAATATCGTGTGCATTTAGCGTTACTTGCATCTGATGAGCGTAGAGAAGTAGAGTACAAGGCATGTGAATGAAGAAACAGGTCTTGAATGTCATTTCCTCATCTTATCTAATAAAATTAAGCCGTCTCCTTACATTAGCAGTTACACAAGCCGAATTACACTATTTAACTTTAGAAATGGTAAGATTTGGTCTTGTACCAAGCAGACCACTCTCATTACGGGGCCCTAAAGTATGCTAGAATATTTTCGTATTCCTATCCAGACGCTAGCAAGGCACTCGGCAAGTCGGCACGGTCCCTATCCCTAAACCCGAAAAGTAGCATGCCAGACATGAATTGTTTGCACAGCACACTCAATCACGCCAACCTCCAGCAGACCAGCACTATCGTATCTTTTTTTTTTTTTTTGAACACTTCACTATCGTATCTTGGCAGTTATAAACCTAAATATTGCAATCTTAGAGGTAGAGACAAAGGGGAAAAAAATCCTAACACCTTTGGGAGCAGACTCCCGAGCAGCTTCCACGGGCTGCCGACGGCAGCCGGCGGCGGCGGGTCGCTCCGCGCCTCCTCCGGTGCGGCGGAGAGAGCCTCGTGGCGCAGCGGCGACGCCAGCGCGATCGCGCCGGGCCGCGTGGGCTGGCCGCGCAGCCGGGGCCATGCCGCGGCGGCGGGGAGGCGCCGGGAGGGGAGGAAAAGGGGTCCCCGGATCCGGGTCTGGGAAGGGGATAGGGACGGGGAGGAGGCGGGCGTGGAGATGAGCCGCTCCATGGGAGACGACGGACGAGAAGATTAGAGATGGAGGGAGAGAGGAGCCGGGAGACCGGGGAGGATGGAACGGAATGGATTGCAAGTGCAGCAGCTCCTCCCTGCTGGACTCGGCGAGGATGTGATTGTGGTGGCGGCTCGGGAACGGGAGCTCCTCGCAATCGTAGCAACGGGGGCAGTCCACCCCCGCCCGGAAAGAGGCTCGTTGGTTTCACGCGGCACGGCACGGCGACTGCGCCGCTTTGAGTGCGGTGGTTGGGGTTGGGGGACTGACTGGCTGGCTGCGTCGCGTGCAGTCAGAAGGGTGGTGGCGGTGCGGCGCGCACGTTGCTCCTTGACCGTATTTAAGTCGTGGCGCACTGTTCTACCACGACGGGGGTTGCTGATGTGACTCGGTCCACGGAAACGACTGTGGGGTGTTTAGTTCCCAAAATTTTCCAAGATTTCTCGTCGCATCGAATGTTTGACAGAGTATTAAATGTAGATGAAAATAAAAATTAATTACACAGTTTGGTAGAAAACCACGAGACGAATCTTTTAAGCCTAATTAGTCTATGATTTGATACTAATTAACCAATATAAATAAAAGTGCTACGGTAGCCAAAGCTAAAATTTTTCGCAAACTAAACAACCCCTGTATTGGTTCCGGCGGTAAATTCCGGGCCACCGAGCGAGCCTCCTAGTATACCCCCTCTGTCAAAAAAAAACAAAAAAAAGAGTTATTCTCATTTTCTAAAAAGTTAATAACTTTTAACTTTAATCAAATATATTTAACAAAATATTAATATTTATGACACATAATTAGCATAATTAGGTAGATCGTTTAATATACTTTTATAATAAACTTATTTGGAGATATAAATATTGCACGGATTTTCTACAAGCCTAATCAAACTTGAGAAAGTTTGATCAATACGATTCCTATAGCGACTCTTTTTATGGGACGGATTAGTAAATTTTTATTAGGTCCTCTGAACATCATGGAAATCGATATTTACTAAACTGCAGTAGTCTCCTGAATTGAAAAAATAGGTAATCACGGATGCACGGTACTTTGCCTTTTCATTAAGAGCAGTCCAATGCCAGAAACTACTTATAGTTTCTATACTTATTAATCTATGTAGGCATTATGTATAAAAACTATGGTTTCAGTGTATGGTTTTACAGAACAATTTTCGCTCTGTTCTTCAGTACTAACCTCAACAGTACTTTTCAGCGAACGAACAGTGTTTTTCTCGCACAATAAATTAGTATAAGCATCAGCATAAGCCAACTTTCAGCAATCACATACCTTCTCTCTCCATCCTCTGGCATTCACATCTCTTCATGTCTTGGTTCTCGTGTACACATGATTTTCTATCTAAAAATTATTTCCTCATCTCTCTTTTTTAATTAGAGTGCCATGTCATCTTTATACTTAGTTGGCACCATAGTTATTATGAAGATAGAAACCATCTAGCTTCATGGTTGGGAGTGCCCTAAGTACTTATCAATTGGTCTCTCTTCGTCTATACCGGTTAAAGTTTCTTTCTTTTCTTCCGATGAAGAATTTTAGGAGTTATGGCGCCCACATGCAATGAGTGATTCACGATAAAAAGAAAGCACTGCCAGTCATGGTTCAAAGTTCCCTGAACTGTCCAAAATGCAGATCACATCATGACGTCTATGGTCTATATTATTATTATTTTTAAATTTTTACTTCAATGAATTCTTTGACATTCTTGGTATTTGATGATTTTGAGTCCGGTGTTACAGTCTCTCTGAAATTATTGCTTTCTTGCAGATTCTTCATCACCAGTGAGATAATTGATCTTACAATAGTTGGTCTTAATTATACAGAAGTTCACTCAATTCTACAAGGTCAATAACTTTTTTTTTTCAACACGAGGTCGAACCCCAGTTCCATTTATAGAGAAACCGAAATACATACAAGGTCAGCAACTAAATTATTAATCTTAGAAGTGTAGGCTTGGCTCTAGCATTTTTTCTTTATATGTAAACCTTGTATCAAGAAAGAAAAAAATAACTTCTCACGTCATGTGAATCCACTTGCTGCAAGTTGCGATCCCTTCCTGATGATTAATTAAAGCACCCACCTTTTTGTAACTGTGCAGTTGTGCTTCTTAGTTCAAAGTTCTCTAGATTTTTAATCTTATAAAAAATTTATTGAGCGATCAAATAGGCCTGAAGTGCAATATACATTATTATACATGCATATGAGTTTATATTATTTGTGCCACTCTAACATCCCTGTCTTTTGGGCAACATAAGTAACTAAGTCCGTCAGAGCTGAAGTGTAACAAAGAGCCACTTAATAACAAGTGAGTATACTCCCTAACACCCCTTTCTTTCATGGACCATTTGGATCATGACAGCACAAGCGGAGGTATCATTGATATTGATACATGCTCCCTCTGTCCTAAATTATTTGTCATTTTGGATTCTTGTGCCGCAAGTTTGACTCGATTTATAGAAAATACGTGCAATATTTGTATCTCTAAATAAATTTATTAAAAAACTAGATTCAAAGATCTTTCCAATGATACCAATTATGTATCATAAATATTAATATTTTTAAAATATATTTTGTCAAAATTATTTCTCGGGAAGCGAAAACGTAGATATTTTGAGACGGAGGGAGTACATATACAATATGAATGCTTTGTGATGAACAAGACATTGCATTAATTCTTCATATACATATTTTTGAAATAGGTGATCCAAGTGCATCTAATACACATGCTAAAATTGATGAAGCTAGGCAACCTAAAAGGGAAGTGAAAACGCATGACGAGATGCAGTGAGTCGAGAAGAGAGGGATGAAAAAGAAAAGAAACGTCGACAAGCATATCATTTTAGAAAATAAAAAACTACACTGGCTAGTGGTTTGAGAGGTGAAACCATGGCCAAGCTCGAACCAACCTATGCATTATCCATTTTTTATATGTGTTGTAGCAGATGGAGTTGAATTGGACAAGGAAAACATGGTTGAACTGGACAAGGAAAACACAGTAGGCATTGAAAATAATGACTGGCTGCATAGGGATGATTAATACCAACCCATGCAGAGGAATGAACATGCCCTAGGTATTGTGTTGATTTTATGATGACAGTAGTAATTATATTGTTGTCTCATGGACCCATGTTAGCCTCCTGGTTCCGCAACTAACGTGAACCAGTTAGGGGGGGTACGTGCCCTTGCTAGCCCCCCTGGTTCCGCCACGGTGAAAGGTCCTTGTTTGGTTTTGGTAATTGAGTGACAACTTAGGTGGACTAATATGTGGTTATGTGAGATACACAGGCGATTAGTCCACAGGTGATGGTGTCATGAAGGAGACTATTGCACATGAGACATGACATGGAGTCATGTGACCAAGGTTGAAAGGTCTTGATGGATAGAGGGGGTGAATAGCCTATTAAAATTTTCTACAAAGACAAGCTAAACAAGTTTATCAATAAAACAAATAGCGAGATGCAAGTTTTGCTTAGCCTACGAGGTGTTTGCAAGCCACCTAACCAATTCACAATTCTAGTGTATTTGCACTCAACCGCACAAGTCAAACCGAGAAGAAAACTACAACTAGCAAGCTACACAAAGAAGCTACTCTAGCAAAGCTAACTAGCTAGCAAAGATAACTAAGAAATTAATACAAGAGAGAGTTAGGAGGGTATCACGAGGGGCGAAGAATTGAGCCAACCAATCAATATGATCAAGAGATGAATACCAAGATAACCGAACACCGGGATCAATCAATCACAATATGAAAGTGATGACACGAAGATTTATCCCGAGGTTCACGTGCTTGCCGGCACGCTAGTCCCCGTTGTGTCCCTCTTCACCACGTGGTTCGGTGGCTAATCGGTCACACACCAAGCCTCTCAAAAGGCGCCACAAGAACCTACCAAATGGCAAAAGGTTGCAATGACACGAAGAAATTTACTAATGTTGCCTTCGGCGCTTCGCCGAGGTAGGCACAAACCCCTCACAATCACCGGAGGTGGCCAAGAACAATCACCAACTCTTGCCAACGCCTCCAAGCTGCTCCAAGCCGTCTAGGTGGCGGCAACCACAAAGAGAAACAAGAATCCCGCAGCAAATCAACCACCAAGTGCCAACTAGATGCTATCTCACAATGCAAATGCACTTGGATCACTCAATCTCACTTCGAATATGCAAAGAAGCAAGAGAGATGAGTGGGAGGGGAGTTGCTTAGCTCAAAGTGCTCACAAGTATGTCAAATGATCGAGAGAGAGAGCCTTGAGCCGGCCAACGAGTATTTATAGACGTACCCCTTCGAATAGAGCCGTTAGAAATTTAAACAGCTGGAATCGGGCTGACCGGACGCGCTGGTCCAACTGACCGGACGCGCTGGTCACCCAACGGCTAACTCAGGAAGCACTGACCGGACGCGCTGGTCCAAACGACCGGACGCGCCGGTCGCGCAACGGCTAACTGTGAAGCAACGACCGGACGCGCTCATCGCGTAGACCGGACGCGCTGGAAACGACCGGACGCGCTGGTCCCGAGAATGACCGGACGCGCTGGTCGCCTGAGCAGCGCTCAATGAAACAACGACCGGACGCACTAAAGAAAATGACCGGACGCGACAGTGCCAGCGTCCGGTTAGAGTCCAGTAAGCTCCCTGAACGACCGTACGCGTCCGATCGTCAGTGACCGGACGCGCCTCGCGTCCGATCATCGAACTGAAAAACGCGCAGACACTGAACACTGACCGGACGCGTCTGGTCATGCAAGGACCGTGTCCGGTTCAGTGTCCGGTCACCTCTGTGACCTCCGTTCGCCTCCGTTTCTTTTCCGGACTTCCAGCGTAGTGGAAAATAGTCGTTTCAACTTCTCGAAAATGCCTGAATCCCGCCGAGCAAGCTCGGCGGGAGGGAGAGAGGATCCCAAACCCTCTCTACCGCTCAAACTCCACCGCCTACGCAAAACGTGCTAACACCACCAAGTGATCTTCGACATGTGTGAGTGTGTTAGCATTTTCACAATCATTTTTCGAGGCGATATTAGTTCTATCCAAATGCATATGAACATGAAATGCACATCTAGAGGCACTTAGGAGTTCAATAGCCGCGTCATTCCCCTCTTTATAGTACGGCTATCTATCCTATAATGTAACCACACCCACTAGGTGTCTTGGTTACTAAAACACAACCCTTAAGCATATACCTTTGTCTTGATCACATATGGTTGCGTCCAAATTCAAGTGTGGCCATCATGATCACCATGTCCATCTTGCCACCAACCTTAGAATATACTAATCCTCATATGCTACATACAACTTAGGCATAGGATTAGTACTTAGGCATTGTCACTAATTACCAACACCAAACATAGGACTTTCAATCTCCCCCTTGTTGGTAATTAGTGACAAACCTTTCACAAAGATGTTATGATAAAATTTTGATTAAACCTATGTCACATTGTCCAAGTATATTACCATGTGTAAGAATTATGGACATGTGATCATGAATTCAAATTGATAGCAATGGCTCCCCCTACATGTATGCTATATGTTTGGATTTTGGAAGCATACATGTTAGATAGGAAAGTATAGGAGCATTGACTACCAATAGGTGCTAAGTGTTTTAGATTATAGACCTTTGAAGTGTGATACCATCGGAGTAGCGATAAACACCATCTTAGCATCTTGTGTAGTTAGATACCACTTGTAAAAATACAAACATAACTAGAAACCTCGTGAGATCAACATTATAAGCAAGGTTCTAGTACCACTTTGAAAAACATGAAGCAAGAAAAATCTAACTACTTCCTATTCATGCTAGTACCTCAATGCATCATTCAAATTATACTAGCAAGACACCACACAAGCAATGTATCGGAGAAAACGAAATGCATAACTATGCATCATACATATGAAGTGCACATGGAAATGCAACATTCATGCTTAAGAGCTTGCTCCCCCTACTTGTGTGCTCAAAATTTTAGTTGATCCCCTTCTTTTATCAATTCTTCCCTTTGTGCTTCTCCCCCTTTGAGTTCTATCTTTGTGAACAACATTTTCTCCCCCTTTGGCACCAATTGACCACAAGGAGCAAACTTTAGATAGATTATCATGTTGAAATATGAGGTGAGGATCAAGTTTATGATTCAACCTAGATTGCTTGCATAAAATACTTCGGTTTGATCCAAGGGCAAGCTTCTTCACACCTCACTAGAAGGGTTATCATGCACCATGTTGAAGCAAATATTTAGACAAGTTTTCTAGATTAAACACTTAGGATCACAAGCTACTTAAACAAGTTATATGCTACCACTAGATCATACAAGTCATGGAAACAATAGTGGTACCATATAAACTTCAAATTCATTTAATTTTCATGAATGAGCCTAGAACATGTAAATTATGACTAGATGCACTAAACAAGTCCTTAGCATAGAATGTATGACATGTCAACCAATTGTACCTTAGGGCTCGAAGGAGAGGCATGTCATATATGGGGTGCATCAACTCATGTTGGAGAAGTCAAGTATGTTCAACTCATTCTTTAGCTTGTGAAATCTCTTCTCATCAAGTGTCTTGGTGAATAGATCGGCTAATTGATCTTCGGTGCCAACACTCTCAATAGCAATGTCACCCTTTCGTTGATGATCTCTAATAAAGTGATGGCGGACATCAATATGCTTTGTTCTTTGATGTTGAACCAGATTGTTGGTTAGCTTCACGGCACTTTTATTGTCACATAGCAATGGCACATTCTTGAAATTGATTCCAAAATCCTTCAATGTTGCCTTCATCCACAAGATTTGTGCACAACAACTACCCGCGGCGATGTATTCGGCTTCGGCGGTAGATAGTGCAATACTATTTTGCTTCTTGGATGACCATGAGACAAGTGATCTTCCCAACAATTGACAAGTCCCGGAGGTACTCTTTCTCTCCACTTTGTCACCGGCATAGTCGGAATCCGAATATCCAACTAGCTCAAAGCTTGCACCTTTGGGATACCATAATCCAACATCTTGTGTATGCTTTAAGTACCTCAATATTCTCTTTGTTGCCTTCAAATGACTTTCTCTTGGCGAGGCTTGAAATCTTGCACACATGCATACACTAAACATCACATCGGGCCTTGATGCCGTCACATAGAGTAGGCTACCAATCATTGATCTATATAGCTTTTGATCCACCATGTTGCCACTCTTGTCACTATCCAAACTTCCATTTGTTCCCATTGGGGTTGTAATACTCTTTGCATCTTCCATGCCAAACTTCTTGAGCATATTTTTGATGTACTTAGTTTGACTCACAAATGTTCCTTCCTTCATTTGTTTGATTTGAAGTCCAAGAAAGAAACTAAGTTCACCAATCATTGACATTTCAAATTCCTTTGCCATCATTTTTCCAAACTCATCACAATAATCTTGATTGGTTGAACCGAATATGATATCATCAACATATATTTGCAACACAAACAAGTCTTTCCCAATCTTCTTGGTGAATAGTGTTGTATCAACTTTGCCCATGACAAATCCTTTGGATAGCAAGAAGTCCCTCAATCTTTCATACCATGCTCTAGGTGCTTGCTTCAATCCATACAAAGCCTTCCTTAACTTGTATACACGATTGGGTTTCTTGTCATCTTCAAAACCGGGAGGTTGCTCCACATACACCTCCTCTTGGATGTACCCATTGAGAAATGCACTCTTCACATCCATTTAATACAGCTTGATATTATGAGCACAAGCATAGGCAAGTAAGATCCTAATTGCTTCCAATCTTGCAACCGGGGCATAAGTTTCACCAAAGTCAAGACCCTCTATTTGTGTGTAACCTTGAGCCACTAGTCTTACTTTGTTCCTTACTACTATCCCATCTTGATCTTGCTTGTTGCGAAAGACCCATCTTGTTCCAATAACATTGTGATCCTTAGACCTTTCAACTAGTTCCCATACTTTATTTCTCTTAAAGTTGTTGAGCTCTTCATGCATTGCATTTACCCAATCCGGATCTCTCAATGCTTTATCAATGTCCTTGGGTTCTTCTATTGACACAAAAGAAGAGTGAGCACAAAATGATGCCAATCTTGATCTAGTTTGAACTCCTCTTTGTATGTCACCAATGATGAAATCTAATGGATGGTCTCTTGCAATGTTAGTTGGTTGAAGCACTTAGACTTGATTGCTTGGATGTTGATCATGAGTTGGAGATGATGAACTAGCCACTTGTTGATCTTGTTGCACTTGAGATGATGTACTAGCTTGATTTTGCATTAGAGAACCACTAGCTTGTGTAGTTGGACTTTAGAGCACTTGGTCCTTGTCATCCACATCAATCACTTGCTTTGGTCTAATATCACCAATATCCATTTCTTTCATAGCATTAGTCAATTGAGTTCCTCTCACATCATCCAAGTTATCTTCCTCATTTTGAGAACCATTTGTTTCATCAAACTCAACATCATGAACTTCTTCAAGTAAACCACTAGCCAAATTCCAAACTCTATAAGCTTTGCTAGTAGTGGAGTATCCAAGTAAGAAGCCTTCATCACATTTCTTCTCAAACTTGCTCAATCTAGTGCCTTTCTTCAAGATATAGCATTTGCACCAAATACCCGAAAGTATGCAATATTGGGCTTTCTTCCATTTAAGATCTCATATGGTGTCTTTTCTAGAAACTTGTGGCAATAGAGGCGGTTGCTATAGAAGCAAGCCGTGTTGATTGCTTCGGCCCAAAATGAATGACTCACATTATATTCATTCAACATTGATCTTGCCATATCAATTAAGGTTCTATTCTTCCTCTCAACTAGGCCATTAGATTGAGGTGTATACTTGGCTGAGAATTGATGTTTGATTCCAAGCTCATCACATAGCTCATCAACTCTTGTGTTTCTAAACTCACTTCCATTGTCACTTCTTACTTTCTTGATTGTGGTCTCAAACTCATTTTGCACTCTCTTGATGAACTTCTTGAATATGTCGAATACATCACTCTTGTCCACAAGAAAGAATACCCATGTGTATCTAGTGAAATCATCCACAATCACAAAACCATACTTGTTGCCACCAATGCTTGTGTATGTAGTTGGCCCAAATAGATCCATGTGCAACAACTCAAATGCCTTGGAAGTACTCATGATGCTTTTCAATGGATGAGTGTTGCCTACTTGCTTTCCAGCTTGACATGCACTACATAGCTTATCCTTCTCAAATGTGACATCCTTCAAGCCTCTAACTAAGTCATGCTTCACTAACTTGTTCAATTGCTTCATGCCAACATGACCAAGTCTTCTATGCCATAACCAACCCATACTTGATTTGGTGAGCAAGCATGTTGAAAGTTGAGTGTCACTAGCATTGAAATCAACCAAGTATAGATTCTCATATCTAAAGCCCTTGAAGATCAAGTTAGAGCCATCAACACTAACTATCTCCACATCATCAACACCAAATATGCACTTGAAACCGAGATCACACAATTGAGCAACCGAGAGAAGATTGAAGTTTAACTTTTCAACTAGAAGCACATTGGAAATGCTATGATCATTTGAGATTGCAATCCTTCCAAGAGCCTTCGCATTACCCTTGCTATTGTCACCAAATGTGATACTATCAATGCCACTATCATTTGATTTAAGAGAGTTGAACATTCTTGAATCACCGGTCATATGTTGAGAGCACCCATTATCAAGCACCCAATGCCTTCCTCCGGCCTTATAATTTACCTACAAAACAATTTAATGTTTCTTAGATACCCATACTTGTTTGGGTCCTTGTAGGTTAGTCACTAAGCTCTTTGGTACCCAAATAGCCTTCTTCTTTGGGCCCATAATTGGTGTACCAACAAACCTAGCATGCACACCTTTCTCACCTTTGGTAAGCACATAACAAGAATCAAAGGGAATGTAAGGTACATTAGCATTTTTCTTGTTCTTGTTCATTTTATTGCAATTAATCTCTAGATGCCCAACTTGCTTGCATCTATTGCAATAACGACCATTGCCCTTCACAAAGCGAAGCTTTGGAGTAGCAAAGGCCGCCTTGCCCTTCTTGAGAGTATAGCCTAATCCCTCTTTGTTAAGAGAGAACCTTTGGCTACCCAAGCATTTTAGCAAGCGGGCATCCCCACCATAAGCATTGCCTAATGCGCGGGTGAGATCATCCACCTCTCTCTTGAGAGTCTCAACCACAAGTGATGAATCACTAGTAGTAGAGGTAGAGTTAGTTGTGGTGGATGATGATGAGCTACATGGAGCATTAGTAGGACTAACAAATAAAGAATCATCAATAATATCACATGTTAGTCCAATATCACAAGTGACAATCACTTGCTCCTCCTTAGCTTCCTTCATGAACTTCTCCAACTTGAGGTCCTTTTCCTTGATGAGCTCAAGTAGAGTGGAGTGGGCTTCCTTAAGTCTAGTGTGAGCAACTTCAAGATCCTCGTGGTCTTCCTTTAGACACTCACGAGAAGCCTCTAGCTCATCAAAGGATTTCCTAAGAGCTTTGAGCTCTTGTTCAATTCCTTTGCACTCCTTACTCTTTTTGAGAGCAACAAGCTCCTCCATCAAGGCATCATTTTCATTGCTCTTGGCAATGAGCTCTTGTTCCAAGATTTTGTATTTATTGGTTGTCCTCTTGTAGCCCTTGCTCATTTGATCTATTATGCCCAATAGATCATCCTTGGAGTAGTCCTCATCCTCCTCATCATCACTCCTACAATCATCACTAGCACAAGAATCATCATCACTATCATCATATTTTACCTTTGTAGGCTTGGCCATAAGGCATGTTGATGTAGTGTCGAAGATGGATGGCTTGTTGGAGAGGGCGATGTTTGTAATGGCTCGCCGAGTGGTCCTCTCATCATCATTAGAGCTTTCACCATCATCACTATCGGAGTTGTCACTATCCCAAGTGACTACATAACCACCACCCTTCTTCTTCTTGTTGAAAGTGAAGCTCTTCTTTGCTTTTTTCTCATTCTCTTTCTTATCCTTCTTGTTCTTCTTGAGCTTCAAGTCCCCATTATGAAATCTCTTATCTTCATAGGGGCAATCCGCCACTATGTGATCGGGGCTATTGCAATTGTAGCAAAGGGTCTTTGCCTTTATAATGTCTCTCCTCTTCCTTGCCTCATATCCTTTCTTCTTTATGAACCTTTCCATCTTGTGCACAAGGAGGGCCATGGTCTCATCATCGAATGGATAATCATCATCACTCTCCACCTTGCTCTTGCCCTTAGAGGATGAAGCCTTGAATGCAATGGGTTTCTCTTGCTTGACCTTGGTCTCCTTCTTCTCTTCTACCTCATCTTCATCATCATTGTATTGGGCATCAGTCATTATATCTCCAAGCACATTGGTTGGTTTGACCTTGTCCAATCCCTCTCTAAAGATCATTCTTCTCAAGGTGGTAAACTTCTTGGGTAAGCACATCAAGAACTTGTGTGAGAAGTCCTTGTCCTCAACCTTCTCCCCAAGCCCCTTGAGATCATTGATAATGACTTGGAGCCTATAGAACATCTCTGGGATGGATTCATCATCCTTCATCTTGAATGTGGAGAACTTGTCCTTGAGCATATATAGTTTGACACTTTTTACCGTTGAAGTGCCTTTATATGTTTCTTCAAGCCTTATCCAAAGCTCATTTGTCTTTTCAAGATCTTTGATTTGCTCAAATACTTTATCATCAATGGCACGATAGATTGTGTCAAGTGCCGCCGTATTGCATTGTTTGTTGATACGGTCATTGGAAGTGTGGTTTTCCTCATCAAGAATGATGTATCCTTCTTTGGTCACATCCCAAACCTTCTCATGTATATTACCTAGATATTGCTTCATCTTCCTTTTCTAATGATCAAAGGAAGAGACGCCATCAAAGAATGGAGGCTTGTCATTAACATGATTGAACATAACTTGAGCCATCTTACACCGAGGTTGTTAAGCCTTACAAACGGTGACCACGGCTCCGATACCACTTGAAAGGTCTTGATGGCTAGAGGGGGGGTGAATAGCCTATTAAAATTTTCTACAAAGACAAGCTAAACAAGTTTATCAATAAAACAAATAGCGAGATGCAAGTTTTGCTTAGCCTACGAGGTGTTTGCAAGCCACCTAACCAATTCACAATTCTAGTGTATTTGCACTCAACCGCACAAGTCAAACCGAGAAGGAAACTACAACTAGCAAGCTACACAAAGAAGCTACTCTAGCAAAGCTAACTAGCTAGCAAAGATAACTAAGAAATTAATACAAGAGAGAGTTAGGAGGGTATCACCGAGGGGCGAAGAATTGAGTCAACCAATCAATATGATCAAGAGATGAATACCAAGATAACCGAACACCGGGATCAATCAATCACAATATAAAAGTGATGACACGAAGATTTATCCCAAGGTTCACGTGCTTGCCGGCACGCTAGTCCCCGTTGTGTCTCTCTTCACCACGTGGTTCGGTGGCTAATCGGTCACACACCGAGCCTCTCAAAAGGTGCCACAAGAACCTACCAAATGGTAAAAAGTTGCAATGACACGAAGAAATTTACTAATGTTGCCTTTGGCGCTTCGCCGAGGTAGGCACAAACCCCTCACAATCACCGAAGGTGACCAAGAACAATCACCAACTCTTACCAATGCCTCCAAGCTGCTCCAAGCCGTCTAGGTGGCGGCAACCACCAAGAGAAACAAGAATCCCACAACAAATCAACCACCAAGTGCCAACTAGATGCTATCTCACAATGCAAATGCACTTGGATCACTCAATCTCACTTCGAATATGCAAAGAAGCAAGAGAGATGAGTAGGAGGGGAGTTGCTTAGCTCAAAGTGCTCACAAGTATGTCAAATGATCGAGAGAGAGAGCCTTGAGCCGGCCAACGAGTATTTATAGACGTACCCCTTCGAATAGAGCCGTTAGAAACTTAAACAGCTGGAATCGGTCTGACCGGACGCGCTGGTCCAACTGACCGGACGCGCCGGTCACCTAATGGCTAACTCAAGAAGCGCTGACCGGACACGCTGGTCCAAATGACCGGACGCGCCGGTCGCGCAACGGCTAACTGCGAAGCAACGACCGGACGCGCTCATCGCGCAGACCGGACGCGCTGGAAACGACCGGACGTGCTGGTCCCGAGAATGACCGGACGCGCTGGTCGCCTGAGCAGCGCTCAATAAAACAATGACCGGACGCACTAAAGAAAATGACCGGACGCGACAGTGCCAGCGTCCGGTTAGAGTCCAGTAAGCTCCCTGAACGACCGGACGCGTCCAATCGTCAGTGACCGGACGCGCCTCACGTCCGATCATCGAACTGAAAAACGCGTCCGGTCATGCAAGGACCACGTCCGGTTCAGCGTCCGGTCACCTCTGTGACCTCCGTTCGCCTCTGTTTCTTTTCCGGACTTCCGACGTAGTGGAAAATAGTCGTTTCAACTTCTCGAAAATGCCTGAATCCTGCCTCGCAAGCTCGGCGGGAGGGAGAGAGGATCCCAAACCCTCTCTACCGCTCAAACTCCACCACCTACGCAAACGTGCTAACACCACCAAGTGATCTTTGACATGTGTGAGTGTGTTAGCATTTTCACAATCATTTTTTGAGGCGATATTAGTTCTATCCAAATGCATATGATCATGAAATGCACATCTAGAGGCACTTAGGAGTTCAATAGCCACGTCATTCCCCTCTTTATAGTACGGCTATCTATCCTATAATGTAACCACACCCACTAGGTGTCTTGGTTACTAAAACACAACCCTTAAGCATATACCTTTGCCTTGATCACATATGGTTGCGTCCAAATTCAAGTGTGGCCATCATGATCACCATGTCCATCTTGCCACCAACCTTAGAATGTACTAATCCTTATATGCTACATACAACTTAGGCATAGGATTAGTACTTAGGCATTGTCACTAATTACCAACACTAAACATAGGACTTTCAAAGGTGGAGAAGATCAAGATGAGGCTTGGCTTGATGGACCGGTTGCTAGGGTGAAGGACAAGTTGTGATGGCTTGGCGCCGAAGGACCGAGGCAACGGTGAAGAGCAAGTGAGGTCAAGATCGATGAACCAATACGGTCACGTGATGATATGAAGTGGATCATATCATTTGTGATATGGTTGGTGCATGTGTTGCATCAACGTCGAAGGAGATGGAGTGGAATGCGCAAGGCAAAGGTATAACCTAGGGCATTTCTATTTCACCGGTCATAGGTGTGTAGAGAAGTTTTTGACCGGATTTAGGATAGATGGCCGTACTATCAAGAGGGGCAAACTTGTTTGCATATCGGTCATCTAGTGCCACTTGAGCGATCTAACTTTACATACGTGTTAGGATCGAGTGGCGAGACAAGTTGAGTGCCTAACCCTTTGAAAATATTTATGAAAAGCTAACACATATGCACATGGTGGTGTACACATGGTGGTGTTGGCACATTTGCAAAGGAGAAGGTGTTGGAGTTGGTGTTGATCAACTTAGAGAAGAGAGAAATGTTTTTCGGTGTTCTTCGGACACTAGGATGGCTCTTAGAGTGGAATACTGCTTTGATTCATTGTGAATTGGATCAAGTGCTTTAGTGGGTTGTGTAGCCCTCTGAGTAAGCTTTCTAAAATGTCCAAGATCATCGAAATCGGAGTTCGGAGCTAAGAGATATCGCCGTTTTATCGAAGGGTGGTCTGTGACCGGACTCGTGACCACCGCGTCCGGTCAGTTTCGACCACCGTGTCCGGTCAGCTGCGACCACCGCGTCCGGTTAGTGTTTTTCGTGGGCGAAAATGACCGGACGCTGCAGCGAGTCCGGTCACTTCGGGAGCTTGCTGGAACCTCTCTGTTCGCTGTTTCGCTGCGACCACCGCGTCCGGTCCCGTTAGTGACCACCGCGTCCGGTCAAAACAAGTTTGTACGCGCGAAAACTAGCCGTTGGAGCACGCTACTGACCACCGTGTCCGGTCAGTTTTGACCACCGCGTCCGGTCATCCCGAAAAGGACCCAGTGAAGGGGTAATGGCTCTATTTGACCGTGGGGTTATAAATAGATGCCTTGGCCGGTCGTGGCCGACAGCTGAGCACACTTTAGCCTTGGTGGCTTATGTGGTAGTGCTTGAAAGCCCTCTAACTCACTCATGCTTGATAGTGTTCATCGGATCGAGTGAGAGAGCGATTCTAGTGCGTTGCATCGAGAGGATTGCATCGAGTGGCACTAGGTGATCGTGTTGTAAGCCGGTGGTGCTTGTTACTCTTGGAGGTTGCCACCTCCTAGACGGCTTGGTGGCTTGCGACTCCGTTGAAGCACGCGTGGAGATTGTGCGTGGCTCCGGAGGAGAATTTGTGAGGGGGATTGTGCTCACCCCGCGGGGATCGCGAAGAGCAACTCTAGTAAAGCTCGTGGCTTAGAGGATCCCCATCTTGAGAGTGGATGTGCGGCACCCGCTGAGGGTTTGACTCTTGATAGTCAATTAGCTCGTGATCCATCAAGTGGGTGTATCGCCACAACGGGGACTAGCTTGGTGGCAACCAAGTGAACCTCGGTGAAAAACGGCTGTGTCAACATTGTGTACATCTTCTCGGTGGTTTGCTTTCGATTCACAAGCTTGTATTTATATTCATATACTTGTGCTTGTGTAGTTGCTCTTATAACTAGTTTGCTTGTGTAGTTAGCTAGTTACCTTCTTGCTTGTGTAGCATAGAAGTAGCTCCTGTTACGTGGCTAATTTGGTTTGTGTAACCTTGTTAGTCATATTACTTAGTTTGTGTAGCTAAGTAATTTGCGCTCTCTAGTTTGGCATTAGTTGCCTTGCTATTGAGCATTGCTAGTGAGCATAGGTGGCTTCGTGCTTTTGCTTACTAGAATTGTGTAGGAGCTCTCTGGCTTTGCTAAAGTACTAGTGCATAGGTTTGTGTGACCTTGCTCTAGAATTATTTAGGAGAGCTCTTGCTAAGGAAAGCACCTTAGTTACATAATTAGGATTTTTGTGAGGTGCTTGTGAACTTAGATAGAGGGGTGTAGTCTTGGCTAGACCGATAGTTTTAATTCAATAGCTTCTCTTTAAGATCCGAGGCCTCCCCATGCCTTGTCGTCGTTGTCATTGTAGAGAGCCATGCATATAAGAAACAAATTCCCTGTGAACCAATTGTTCTGCCGTCACGGATCGTGAACTTCCCTGTGAACCAACAGTTCTTCAGTCTGCCTTCACAGATCGTGAACTTCCCTGTGAACCAACAGTTATTCCGCCACGGACCGTGTGAACCAATAGTTCTTCCATCGACCCAAGCATATAAGAAACAAATTCCCTGTGAACCAACTGTTCTTCCGCCACGGATCATGAACTCCCCGTGAACCAACAGTTCTTCCGCCACAGACTGTGAACCGTTGTCATTACAGAGAGCCCCGTGAATAGCAGTGGTCCGTGAACCGTTGTCATTGCAGAGAGCCCCGTGAATAGCAGTGGTTGCTCTTTACGGTGTAGTATATTGCATTAGAAAGCGCCACAGACCGTGAACCGTTGTCATTGCAGAGAGCCCCGTGAATAGCAGTGGTTGCTCTTTACGGTGTAGTATATTGCATTAGAAAGCGCCACAGACCGTGAACCGTTGTCATTACAGAGAGCCCCGTGAATAGCAGTGGTCCGTGAACCGTTGTCATTGCAGAGAGCCCCGCGAATAGCAGTGGTTGCTCTTTACGGTGTAGTATATTGTATTAGAAAGTGCAAGAGGGTTTTCACTAGGACCACTACTAACCACAACAACTTTTATTCATGTTTAATTCCCGGTGGTTTATGATATATAGGGAATAGTTTTTTTAAGAATTACACAGCACAACCTAGAAGCCTACAATACGCACACACACTCACCCCTATGAACACACATATGCAAACTCCACCGTTATGAGCATTTTCGAAGGACTGAGCCGGCAGATCTTGAAATTTACGAGGTCACCACAAGCGCCTCGTTGTCGATCGGGACGTCGCCTTCCATCGAAAGCATAGCACTATTAAATCATAGAATAAATCCAGAAAAATGCAAGTACCCGTGCCAAGTCGAGAACTTAAGCCTGGGTACGCAGGTTCCACCACAAGGAACTCAACCAACTGATCTATGATCAGTTCGCATTTGGCTTTGCTTTGCTTTGCACCACAATTTAATTTCGATGTGCAAGGGAGCACTACAACTGTACAAGTTACTTCATCGGTCTCTGAATAAATAATTTTTTATTCAAACTTTTTTATGTTTTACTGAATGTATAGAAAAAAGTACAAATATTTGTAACATCAAATGAATATTTTATGAAAAAATAGTTTATGCTATATCTAACTAAACTAATTTAGTATTATAAATCATTGGCGCTCTTTCTTTCTTCCATTTTGATCCAAAAACATTTTATTTTTCTTTCTTAGAGATGAAAATTCTAATATTTTTTCTACTCAATGCAACGTGGCCAGTCAAGTGTGCGTGCCATTGAGCACACAGCACAGTCGTTGTGTGACAGCCAACGGTGGCAAATATAGTGCAAAATCAAATGGGCCGCACTGTTCTCCAGCCAACGGTGGCAAATATAGTGCAAAATCAAATGACCCGACTGGAGCAGCGTCCTCAAGCCCAGCGGGCAGCCTAGAATGGGTAGCTGGGCTTTTTTTTTTTTTTTGGCGTGGGAGACCGTGGGGTAGTCCGTGGCTGCGGTGGCGGGGCCCGGGGAGGAGGGAGTGGGCTGGGCCGTTCCGAAGTCCGAACGGTTGGCTGTTGCCTGTTGCCGTAGTCCGTGACGTTGTCGCCCTCCCGGGCCCGGCCTCCCCCGCCTTCCGTTTGACGGTTTGAGACTTGAGAGCGTCCGGTGCGTGAAGTTGACTGCAAACAGAAACAGGCACGCGATCAGAGCCGGTAGCCATCACGCTCGCCCTGTGACTGTGAGCTAGTACTACGTCGTGATGAGGTCGCACACTCGCACTGAGGCCCGAGATACACGAACGCACTAGCCATGCAAATTGCAAATGCACCCGAGTTGGTGGGACCGACCCAAACATGAAACATCCATCCCAGGACGTGCCAACCAAGGGCCATGAGATGCGCGTGTTGTGGATGGGCACCACTCAAGCGCACCGGAGTAGGAAGCAGGGGCCCACGGCAACAGTGGCGACGCATGTCCACCACCTTTGGCGCATGCAAGTGCGCTGGCATCCTACCCGCGGCGCACGTCCATTTCGTCCCCGGACAGGACAGACTTGCCAGTGCAACTGCAGGGGCCTTTTTGGAAGAAAAATATATAAATAATAAAATAAATAAAGCGGCCCTCCTAATCCTCCTCGCCTAGGCGAGTACTACTACTAGTCTACTAGTACCACCAGGTACAAGTCCAGAGGGTAGCAGGGGCCGTGGCCCCCTAAGCATAAGTTTTCTTTAATACATATATAAATATATAAATTTACAGCTAAAAAATATTAATTTTCACTTATTTTTTATTTAAATATTATTATTTTGGTTATAAATAGTATAAAATATTTAAACAGTTGTTGAATCATATAATTATGTATATTTTAGTATACTAAAAAATATGATCATATTTATTTGACCTCTAGTCAGAATCGCTGGTACCGTGTCTGAACGAGTCCAACTAACCATTATTCCAACCACCGGCTCACGGGCGCTCGCACCGCGCAGCAGCCGGGTCTTTTTAATTCCAACGTTCAAGTGCTGAACCTGAACCATGGAATCCGAACGAGCGGATGGCCCCCACTCGGTCAGTGACACGCGGGTGAGGATCAATTCCAATTCCCCTCTCCGTGCTGGAAGCCCGAGCCTGTGAGACGCACAACCAAGAAATTAAGGCTGTGGTCTTAAATTCGGAGGGTCAAAATTCACTGTAGTGACACTATAGTATTTTGTTTGTATTTGGTAATAATTATTCAATCGTTAACTAATTATGCTCAAAACGTTCGTCTCGCAAAGTACAACCAAACTGTGCAATTGATTTTTAATTTTATCCACATTTAGTACTCCATACATGTATCACAAGTTTAATGTGACGAGAAATTTTTTTTATGTAGTACACTTTTTCAATGGAACTCAACACAGTTTTTTTTTTTTTTTTTTTTTGTCGCCGATCGCAGTGGAGTGCCAGTGCTGCTGCCCCCCACGAGCCACGGGTCAGTGGTGACGACGAAGCGAGGGAGAGCGAGCCAGGCACAGGCACGGCACGGCACCCGCGCACAGCACGAGGACCCAGACCTGCGCGGGGCGTGGCGCGGGCGGCACGGACTCGGAGACACGGGGAACGCAGCATGGCTGGTGTGGTCAGGGGAGTGAACCGGTGAGGAGAGGAGTGCCATTGCCAGCCCGGAGAGCAGTAACCGCCGAAGCAACAGAGAGGAGGGAGGTGGGAGCAGACTAGGAGGGAGAGGGACTGGCCTCATCCACTCTCCCTTCCACTTGCAGGCATTGCCAGTTCTCCACTCCAGTTCCTGGCTCCGTGGCTCGAGGACGGAGCGGAAGGAGGGAGAGGCGCCGGTGCTGTGCATCCCCAGTCCCATCTCCATCCAATTCACGACTCTGCCGCGGCCGGAGCCGGAGGAGGAAGGCGCCATCCACAGGTAACGTAACCTGCCGAACTTTTACCGGCATTTTGGGAGCCGGTTTTTTTTTTCCGCCGGAGATTTTCGGTGCAAGCGAAAAGATCTGCAGTGTAATCTTGGATAATTTCTTCCTCTCAGGCAAGCGAAGGGAATGCCGCCGTTCTAGTCTCGCAGATCTGCTCCGCCGCGCTGTGTTCACCGGAAATTTTGGCGTTGAGAGCGCAGGTTCTCGCAGAAGCTCGCGAGCATATGGCCATGGCCGAGGGGGAGAAGCACCATGGCGGGTAGGGCTCTCTGATCTCGTAGGCCTTGCACGCGGACCGGCCCAAGCGCTTCCCGTTCGATCCGCCGGCTAGCCGAGAACGAAAACCGATCGAGCGATTGCTTGACTCGGGAGCAAAGCCGAGGTCGTAATGGCGTCGTGGGACAACCTCGGGGAGCTCTCCAACATCGCGCAGCTCACGGGGCTGGACGCCGTGAAGCTCATCTCCCTCATCGTCAGGGCGGCGTCCACGGCGCGGCTGCACAAGCGCAACTGCCGCCGCTTCGCGCAGCACCTCAAGCTCATCGGCGGCCTGCTGGAGCAGCTCCGCGTGTCGGAGCTCCGCAAGTACCCGGAGACGCGGGAGCCGCTGGAGCAGCTCGAGGACGCGCTCCGCCGGGGATACCTGCTCGTCAACTCCTGCCAGGACCGCTCCTACCTCTACCTCCTCGCCATGGGCTGGAACATCGTCTACCAGTTCCGCAAGGCGCAGAGCGAGATCGACAATTACCTACGCCTCGTCCCGCTCATCACGCTCGTCGACAATGCCCGCATTCGGGTCGGTAATCGGCTTCATCTCTCTCTTTTCTACCCTAGCTGTTTGCTAGCAGGCATCTCATGATTTTTAGTTGTTGATTATTGTTTTTCCAGTATATAAGAGTGTTATGGTAGGTAGGTACCTAGACTGGATGTGGGCCTTGTAGGCTTTTTCAGAAACACTTATTTCCTATCTGATGATGGGGATATTCTATGCCTTGTTTAGTTTGGCTCAAAGTTCCAAGTTTTTTCACTCTCTCTCCATCACATCAATTTTTAACCGCTTGTATAGAGTATTAAATGTAGGTAAAAAAAAACTAATTACACAGTTTAGTTGGAAATCACGAGATGAATCTTTTGAGCCTAGTTGGTCTATGATTGGACAATATTTGCCAAATAAGACGAAAGTGGTACTATTCATCGGGTTGAAATTTTCTTCAATCTAAACAAGGGCCAGTTTAGACACTACTACTAGGGCACCATTTAGATGCCAAAAATTTTGCAAAAATTTTCAGATTCCCCGTCACATCGAATCTTTGAATACATGCATGAAACATTAAATATAGATAAAAATTAAAACTAATTACACAGTTTAGACGAAATGGACGAGACAAATCTTTTAAACCTAATTAGACCATGATTAAACAATATTTACCAAATAACAACGAAACTGTTATAGTAGCGTTTCGTCAAAAATTTTGCCAACTAAACCGCCCCTAGATGAAAGGCGATGTGCACCATTCTTTGGTGTATATGGTGCGTGCTGCCTGGAATATCTTCTTTTGAGGTTCTAGAGTCACTAGGGGTGGTTTTCCTGCATGATCTGATTGGTTTCTTGTTTTCTGTTAGTTGGCCATGAAGCTGGTACGACCACCCTCTTCGCTCGAACTACTTTTCAGTCAACGAACAATGTTTTCTTCTCACAACAAATCAGCATAAGTATCAGTATAAGCGAACCGTGTTTTCCTTTCACAACAAATCTCTGATGTTTTTGGATATTTTTTATGCTGTCGTTTTCATTGTTTCTATACACCTGTTAAGTTGTAGTTTTATTTTTTATAGATAATGCGTGTGAACTTGTAGATAGTTAGTAGGTTAAGCTGAATTCAGTATAGTGTAGCCAATTGTTTTGCTCCAGAGAAATACCATATTTTGATCTTTCTACCTGTATCCTGTTTGTCTTATTCTTCATCTTTTCTTTTCCTAGGATCGGCTTGAGTATATTGAGAGGGACCAATGTGAATATTCTTTTGACGAGGAAGACAAGAAAGTGCAAGATGCTCTGTTGAATCCTGACCCTTGCACGAATCCTACAATAGTGCTCAAGAAGACTCTGTCATGTTCCTATCCAAACTTGCCTTTCAATGAGGCCCTCCGAAAGGAAAGTGAGAAGCTTCAGGTTGAGCTTCAAAGATCACAGAGCAACATGGATCTGGGTTCGTGTGAGGTTATTCAACACCTGCTTGGAGTAACCAAAACTGTGGAATCTACAATTCCAGAGGAAGAAACAAATGCTAAAGCTTCGGAAAAGAAGGGTTCAAACTACAGTGAATCCAAAGGAGATAGTGCAAAATCGTTTGACGATGATGACGACTATCCTAAGAAGCAAAAGGATACCTGCAGCACAGAACGGTCAGTAAATTAGCTTTGTTAGTTCTGATGATTCTTTCTTTATGATATGATATTGTCATAGAAGATGATGGTGCACATAACCATTTTCCTCTTGGGATTAACATCGATCTGATCTGTGAATTGGTGTGCGTTGTGAGTAATATGAGATCTGTATACATGTCATTGACCATTGCCTTGATGTAATTCTGGTACACAATAATAAACCTGACTCCTGTGCATATCTTTTTTTAAAAGATGAAAGAGAAATTAGGTTATGTTGAGTTGTTGACAAATGGAAGTAAAACGAGAAAGAACAGTTCACTCTGTGCACACCACACATCTGCTAATACATACTATAAAACATCTGGTAGTTCTGATGATGTATGTCCGATGCAGATTTTCTTCACAAGTTTCATATGGCCATGATCTTGTCTCAAGTAGAGGATCGTACAGCGATGAGTGGCATGCAGATTTACTTGGCTGCTGTTCAGAACCGGCTTTGTGTATGTCTATTGACCTTATCTTTGAACTACGGAAATTTGATTATTATAATTTTATTTGCTCTGTTTAGTATAAGGTTTCAATAATTCTACTGTATCATTTTACATGCTATTTTGACTTTTGAGGACAGTTTTTCAGCTTTGTATCTAGCTTGGTTTTGGTTTTCCTTTTGTATTGTCGTCAGTTTATTATTGGTCAATCCAGGCATGGGGATTTTACTAACATGATTTTGTTTCCCTTGCATGTGTTCGCTATGATGACATAGGTTTGAAGACCTTGTTCTTCCCCTGTGGAACCTTCTCGAGAATTTCTTCAGTCGCCAAGGACAGGCCAATGTGTAAGAATCTGAAAAGTGAAAATAGTCATCGCCTTAACTATGCCAAGTTTTTGTTGTATAGTAAATTTGTAATCTGTTAATTACTTAATTTCAACCATGTGGCATTCCATCTTGAGTCCAAAATTTTCTTTAAAGCAAAGTAAAATCATACATCCTTTCAAGTAGAATGCTATCACACCTTTTGTGAGCTAAAGCCTTCTTTACATGGTATTTCTGTGTTGTTTTCAGCTTCTGGAGAGGCTTGCAATGATATTATGGCATACTCCCTAATATTGTCCTGCTGCTGTTATACATGCTGTGTAAGGAGAAAGCTTCGCCAAAAGTTGGACATTGCGGTAAATATTTCAGAATATGTTACTAGTTGATATTAAGTAGAAATGCTCATTTCTTAACTTGGCACTGAACTACCTCTGGGATTGAGTGATTGACCATACCATATGCACGTGACTGATTAATTGCTAAAACCAGAATATCCATCAAAAACAGCTTTCGATTGTCTTGATGAAATTACCTTATCCAGCATGTCCATTTTACCCATTACTGTTGAAGAGGTTTGGCAAGAGATTGTGTAGATTCGTAACTCGACAATAGCTTTCTTTATATACTAGCGAACTTATTGAAGTCTTCAGGTACTGAAGTTTTGATGGTCGTGCTTCTGACAGGGAGGCTGCTGTGACGACTTTCTTTCACATCTGCTTTGCTGTTGCTGTGCGCTTGTTCAAGAATGGCGGGAAGTTGAGATTCGTGGAGCCTATAGTGAGTTTCCTACTTGAATGCTTCTAGTAAACCATGGACTAAATTAGGCCTGGGTTATTCAGCTTTGGGAAACAGAAGGGCAAGCTGCCTCTCTGATAATAAGTTGAAAACATTGTAGTAAAACGCCTTGTATCTTCCACGAGTACTTTGTAAGCACTGTTTTTCAACATTCGATTCAGTAATATTAATCTCCGTGTGCCTCTTTTCGTGCAGGCGAAAAGACAAAGGTTACCCCACCACCATGCCAATATATGGAGCACTGAACAGCCGTATGCCCGTATGGGTAGACCGGAACTTCTGTAAAGATATTAACAGAATAGTGATACTACACTATTTCTGTGTAGTATTTATGCTTACTGTCCATTGTTCGTCCTGGTACTTCCATGTATATGTTGGGACATAGCAGCAGAGCTGCAGAGTAGTGTGTACCTTGTAAACACATCAGTTACAGGCCGGTAGAGCCTAACATCGGTTAACACCGTCAGTTCTTGGCAAGAAAGTTCTTTGTGCGTGTGCCTTTCTACCCTAATAGCAGTTACAAAAAATGAAGAGCTCCAGTCACAAATTGGAAAGATCGATGGAGCCCAGAATTTTAGTAGAATAACAGATGAACGTTGCAGAAATGGGACCTTACAAGGGTGATGTAGAATCAAACACTGATTTATATCCTCCCTCTGAGCTGTGGGACATCAGGCCTTCATTCTGTGCTTCCGCCCATCGCGAAGAACCTGTATACTGTCATTGAAGTGTACGCATTCTTGGGAGTATGAGCATGATTCGTCCTAAAGCTACCCATCCTAAGATTATGCCCTCAATCTAAACTCACGCTTATTAATTTTCAAATCACTTTAAACACGTAATCGTTGACTCGTCGTGAAGGAAAAATTACAGACAACCTTGTCTCTGATACTCGCTACAGATTCTTGTTGTTCAGTTTTGGTTTTTGCTTTGAACTTAGTTGAAAAAGACAGAAAAGTAAAAAAGAATTCCATCTTTTCACAGCGCAATATAACACAAACTTCCCTACACACCCAACCTTGCAGCCTCCAGGAGCTCAGGCTTCAGTCAGTGCGCGCACAGGCAAGTGAAGCGATGCGCTAGCTGCTTCCGGCCTTCACCCTTCTCAGGGACAGGTAGGCCAGCACCCGGTACCCGATGATCATCGCGACGAGAGCTGCCACCTCGGTGGCACCGTTGTCCATGTGTTTCGTGGTGGTCAGGATGTCCGGCACGGGATCGTACTGCACCTTCAGCAGGAGCCTGTAGGTGTGGTAGTTGAAGGACAGGTAGCGCAGCCAGGAGATGAACGGCGGAACCCTCTGCAGACCATCAGAGTTGAATGAAGGCAATGCACGGAACAGAAATATTCAGTGGTCTACTTCAGAACTGAATTATGTAGTGCACTAACCTTTACAAAGAAGCCTCCTGCTAGCATGAATGTCATGACTGTAACTGAAGCTAGAGTTGTTGCCTTCTTGATATCCAGGAGGGTAGCTCCAATTACCAATCCTAGTCCCTGCACATCACTTTTTGTTGAAATTCTACTATTGATCGAAATAATCATTGTTGATATCTTTTTCAGTGCATCCTAACATTAACAGATAAGTTCGGTTTAACATTCTAACATTAATCATTAGAGAGCATCCTCACGTTCAATTTCTGTCTCTCATTCATCTCTTTTCCTTTCCAACCCACAACTAAAGGTGTTAAAAATGGTTTATATTCAGTTTCTCACAAACTTGTGCGTGAAAACAAAATGACTATTCTAACGATGTTGACTATAAATATGGCACAGGTTTGAGGTTGATCAGGTGTTCTTGAGTTCTTCACTTACAACTAATGCAAGTCACACTGTAAGTCTGTAACTAGTTAACTGTCAGTAACTTTCTTTTAGAAAATTAAATATGCAAGCATCACGTTACTCCTCCAGGTTTCTCCTTTTACAAAGGGTAAAACAAGAGATTGGATAGTATTGCATAAGGAGACTAGCTCTGAATTTAGTACCTGAGCAGCAATTATGCTGAGAAAGACAGTCAGCACGCTAAGAAAGAAATGTGTGGCAGTTGCTTTGAGGCCTGCCATGAAGTAGACGATCACCATAAATATGACAGGGAGGAAAAGGTCAAGCGGTAGATCACTTGTCGTTCTCGCCAAGAAGTATGCACTGAGCTTGTACATGTCAACTGCACGCTCCTTATTCAACATTGCCCTCTCTTGAGGGAATGTGAAGATTGCAGTAAACACAGGAAAGAAACCCCAAAATACAGCAATGAAAAACAGTAGGCCAGCCTGTACACACAAATGGCATTGTTTTACATTAAGATGTATCGATTAGTCATATGGTAATTAGTGTAACCAGTTGAACTCTGGAATAAAAAAGCTGGTTCTGTGTGCATACCTGATCCTCTAGACCTTTTAGTGTGCTGGGATCAGAGCGCCACCACAATAAACCTAAGATAATCGATGTAGCTATGACTTGGGTGATTCTCATCCAACTCAGATAATCATGTCGTCGTTCCTTGATCCCTCTACAAAAGAGGATGGAGTATTGCTGCCACCAGGATGTGCCCCACTCTCGCTTCGATGATGTTATAGTTGCCTTCAGATCATCACAAATAGGCAGTGGTGCTAGAAGCTTCTTCTTCTCCTTAAAAGCCACTCGAGTCTCATAGGCATCTACCAAATACTGCAGAACATCATAAATAAATTATTCAATACAGTTAAAAACCAATCCATACATCATAACATCAGCACATTGATTTCATGCTTCACCTCATGAACATCTTGTGCTGATGGCCTGTGGTCATTCTTGGAATTATTATTCTCCATATGCACCTTGTCATCTAATTCTGAAGGGACCGAGACATCATTAGTGTTTCCATTGGCGAGATCCAGCAGAAACTCTGCAGGGTTCATTGCAATAAGTGGGGTGCATCCAATGGACTGGAAGTATGGCATGGCTTCAGATGCCTTCCCAAAGTATAGCAAACTTCCTTTGCCCAAGAGGATAAGCTTGTCAAACTTATGAAACAGCCTGCTAGATGGTTGGTGAATTGTGGTGATTACCGTCTTCCCATCCTGCAGAAATCAACTAAATTAAATATGAACTGAACTGATGATGTCTTATTTGACGTTACTTGTTACTTCCACATCACCTCAGCCATGTCATGAAGAAGTTGAACGATCCTTAGAGCTGTAGTTGAATCCAGCCCAGATGTTGGCTCATCCAGAAACAGTAAAGATGGATTGATTAAAATCTCATTTCCAATGCAAACTCTTTTCCTTTCACCCCCTGAAACCCCACGTATAAACGATCCTCCGATCATTGTGTCCTGGCACCTTTGAATGCATAGAATTAAGCTGCCTTGTAAGAACAGTAATAAAGATGCAAAAACGTGGAAAATATAAGATGCGTGGTCTACCTTTCAAGACCAAGCTCATATATGATGTCCATCGCCCGCTCTTTCTTTTGTTGTCGTGTCATTGTTCTTGGGAGACGAAGTAGTGCCGCGTAAGTCAATGTCTCCTTCACAGTAAGATGGGTAGAGAGAACATCATCTTGAGTCACAAATCCTATCCTGCAAGCAAATATGAGTCCATGTATATGTCAACTTGCGTATTCATAAGCCACAACTCACAACCTATGAAGCAACAGTTATTAAACTGCAGGATACCATTTACAGAAGTCAGCACAGTACAGCCCTGGAGCCAAAGAAAAAACATTACTAATGGAGAGATTGTCTATGTGCTGCCACAAACTTCCAGGTTCATTTATATCTACTCGGCTCTTTAACCTTCTGAAAGTCTCCCTTTTGGAGAAAAGAAACTTGACACATCCATTAACTGTCTCTCAAGGCCTCAAGTCCTACACTCTACAGAGGACTTAAAAAGCCCCAAAACTATTTCATGTCATTGATCGATGTAACACTATAGCTCCCTCATCTAGTCTCAATATTTTTGAAGACATCGTGAAGCTTCCTTCAGAGAATTGTACATGCCACCTGACAATAATGAGATGTTACATCTCGCATTCTAAATTGCAAATCAAGTGCTGATTTTATCTTATTAATTTGTCCAACCGGAAGTAGCGAAAACAAACATATAGCTAATAGCTAGTGGATCTACTAAACTGATGCCCTTTTTTGGTGTCTACACAAGGACACTACTGAAGACTAGTAAAGCACAAGTCCTTATCAACAGCTACATCTAAAACAACTGTTACTGGACAGAAGTAGAGAGGGAGGCAGTCCTTGTAACCAGTGACAGGCATGAGGAGAAGAGTATCATCATTCATAGGAATGGGTGGTTCCGAGAATCCGATAGATGTTTCAGGAATCAGGAGACGTTGACGTCTGAACACAGAGACTTACGTTTAACAGGCGCAAGGGCTCAGCCTCTAACCAGAGTTGGCTACGGAAATCTGTCGAACAGGTTGCAGGCACGCGGCCACGCGGGATTGGCAACATACCACACGCTGCTCTGCTAGCCAGGAGATCACTGATTAGTCAGTGGCTCTTGCTCATTGGATCTGCGAAGAATCAACCCTGAATCTCAACCGCAGAATCCATGACCATGAAGGAGCGCTGAAAGGTTGGGCGTTGGGATTGGGGCCACCGAGGCACCCACGGCCCACCCATCATACAGAATTACAGATGGTAATGGCGACAGGCGAGTCGCAGCCGAAACATGAGACTGAGAGGGGGCGGGTTGTCCGGTCGTGTGGCGTGTAGGGGACACGAGGGAGCACCGCAACATTGGTAGTCGCCGGAGGACGGCACCGTGCTACCGCTACGGACAATTCATTCGGCGGAAGCTGCCTGTGATTCTGGAGGAGGCGAAGGGGTCGCTGCCGGCGAGGCGTGGCGCCATGCGGACGAAGGGGACCTAACGGACGACGGATCCGACTCAAGTGGCTGCCACGCCGAACCAAGCCGACGAGAGAGACCTAGCCCACGACAGCAGGCCCGTGTATTGAGGCTTGGGCCGTGTTAAGAACTCATCTCGTAGCCCGAGACCCAGTTTTGGCCCAGTTCTTCCGCTGGGCTAGAGGAGGCGAAAACGACAAGGGAAAATACTGTCAGGTCAATTTCACCGGACGCTGTACAGACAGCGGAGCGACGACTCGCGACTCGCAGCGAAAGTTGCATGAACAGGGAACCAAGGACAAAGAAGCCATGCATGATGAACAGTTAACAAAACAAGCAGGATAACCGTGAACAGCCATGGCTATCTAGCTAGCTAGGCTATGCTTTTATCAGCCGCTAGACATAGACAAGCACAGCCACACAGGCACGCGTGCATGCTGCATGCATGGTGTCCACCTGTAGCAGCGAGAAACACCTCTTCCATCGGCGACCGATGGGCCCACTTAACTTGCAGAAAGCTACTGACCACACAATTTAATTAGGCGCGCATATCATCTAATAATAATGGGTAACTCTGCCCCAGAGAAATTAATTAACCAATTATTAATGAGCCCGGCGACCGAGTAAAATCAACCGGAGTCGTGTCATGGAGGACACGGCAGCAGCCAGCAGGTAGGTAGCTAGGTTACCTGCGCTTGAGGGACTTGCTGTAGGGCTCGTCGTTGTAGGAGATGCATCCCTCGACGGCGCCGGTGCCGGCCCTCCCGCCCAGGATGCTCAGCAGCGTCGTCTTGCCGCTGCCGGACGGGCCCATCAGCGCCAGCACCTCGCCCGGGGACGCCGACCCGGATATCCCTCCAAGGATCTCCCGCGGCGAGCCCTTCGCCGCCACCCTGTACTTCACCTCCGCAAACTGCATGCATGCGCACGCCGTCGCTAAGATACGAATTCGAAGCTTTTCCCCTGCAGCAAGCATGCACGCATGTTGTGTTTTCGATCGGTCTATACCTTGAGGTATATCGGCAAGGTCGGCTCGGTCATCAGCTTCTTGCGCCGCGTGCCGGCCTCGATGTCCATCGCTGCCGCCGGGCATGCATGCATGTAGAGTGAGCTAGCTAGCTTCTGATGGACTGATATGAAATGGTGCCTACGTACGGTTCTCGTCGTCGTCGCTGAAGGGCGGTGGGTCGGCGGAGCACATGTGCTGGAGCGGCGGGGTGAAGCCGGTGAAGGTGAAGGAGAAGCCGAGGCTGGCGCTGGAGGCGCGGCTGAGCGCGGCGCCGCTGCCGACGAGGTCCTCCACGTCCAGCTTCAGCTGCGCGCTCCGGGACTTGCGGATGTGGCTATTGTTGTTGCCGCCGCCGACCGACGCGGAGCGCCGCTTCCTCCCGAAGTTGGACTTGCGCGACAGGCTGGGCGCGTCCGCCGGCGTGCTCAGCACCGTATCCGCCGACGGCGTCCGGCTCAGCGACTGCGACGGCGCCAGCTGTTCGGACTTGGTCCGCCCGATCCCTGTTCCTCCTCCGCCGCCGCCCGTTGCGGCGTCCATCATCGGCTTCTCCATTATCGACTCCATCGTCACCTAGCTGTCTGCTGTGTCTACGTGAGCGCGTGCGCGCGCACGGCTACATACAACTACAACTGTAGCTTTTACACGGGCGGGGCGATATATATGTCTGCGACTGCCAGGGACAGACCCGCGCGAGCGACTAGACTAGCTAGACACAGGCAGGCAGGGCGCGAGGAGGAGGCGAGCTCTGGCGGTGGCGAGAGCGACGGCGGAGGCGACGGAGGGGTAGGGGCTCGCCAACGCGGCGCGACCGTGACGGGTGACCCGCGGCCCGCGCATTGATGGCGCGGGAAAGTGGGGGGTGTGGCCGCGCGCGCCAGGGCTGCCACCCTCCACACACGCCGGCCTCACGACGACGTATCGCGCAGGGCATTGCACCTGCGCGCGCGCGGCTGGCGCCTGGCGGGTCCGGTCGAGCGATAGGGATCGGGCTGCCGTGCCGCCGCACTCTGCATCGCCTCCGCCATCCAGCCACCTGGCGGATGATTCCTGGCTTCAATTCAATCGCCTCCCGTTCCATTCCCTCCCTGCCTGCGCCGTCTGCTCGGGCCTCGGGGCGGCTCGTCCTCTCGCCGGCCGGCGTCCTCATCTATAAATTTGGACCTGCATAGATATTTGCGCATTCAGTCATTTTGTTTGACTAATAATTATGTATATATATTGGTTTTGTTTGGTTACAGTGCTGACTGCTGAGGTGGAGTACGTCGTTGGCGAATTCAATCCGAACAGTTTCTCGTCCAGTTCAGAATGCAGGGAGGGACGAAGTTTCACATTAGATTCGTTCGATTTTCAGCATCGCAACACAAATGGGGCGTACTGTATCTGTTTACCGTACTACTCACTCCACTTCAAATTATAAGATGTTTTTGACTATTTTAGATACATTGCCTTTCATATGTATCTAAATATAGTGTGTATCTACGTGCATAACAAAAGCTACGTATCCAGAAAAACCAAAACGTCTTACTATAATTTAAAATGGGTTGAGTATTAATTAGTCAAAGGAAAAATCTGAGGGGATTCATTCCGTCCTCCGCTGTCCACTCTGTGGCATCATGCACAGTAATTAATTGCACGCGCCTACGGATGGTAACTCTGTCTGAGCTCCGATCCGATGGCTCACGACACCCGAGCACAGTACAGACCACCGCGACGACAACAGAGACTACACGAGCTGAGCACGCCTCTTCATTTCCGTCCTGCTTTCCAATTTCCATTTTCACACAAGGCCTCGTTTAGATGCCGGATTCGGTGGCCCGATTCGGGCACTGTTGCTACAGTGTAGCAACTTTTGTATTTTAGTGCAAAAAATTGTCCAAAAAATGATTAATTAGACTCAAAATGTTCGTCTCGCAAAGTACAACAAAACTGTGCAATTAGTTTTTGATTTCATCTACATTTAGTACTCCATGCATTTACCGGCATTTTGATGTGATGGAGAATCTCCTTTTTGCATAGTGAAATTTGAGGATGAATTTAGGTATGTAGACAAGGCCCAAGAAACAGCAGTCGCCCAGCAGCAGTGAACGCTGAACGGTCGTGGCTACTAGTTGGTTGCTGACAGAACCGAGCACTGTTGCGTGCTGCAGCCTCGCGGCAGGGGTTCGGTCGACAACAGCGGCAACTGGGGGTGGACTGCAAGCTCGGATTGGCGACCCGGTCTTTTTCCTGTGAATGCCAGGCATGGGAGATGGGAGCCGGGGAGCGGGGAGAATGATGGGACAGACATTGACGAAGCACCGTGCACCGACCACTAGTTTGCCTTGCCCAGATGGGACTCGGAGATGGCATCGCCGTTGGATCCTGTGTGCCCCCATTATGGTGAGCCGTGAGGTGATCGAGCAACGGACAGTCATGCACGGAACGGGAGGGAACAGGCCACCCGTGGCAGAGGACCAAAGACTTGTCAGCGGACGACGCTCTGCTGCAAGTTGGCAGAAATTTTCGTCCCAGAATGGTGGAGACCAACTGCACCAGATCGGGAGAGGCAGGGCAGGAACGATATGGGATGTTGATGTTGCATGAGGGAGCCCCAAGGCAACACGGTGGTGTGCTTAGGCCTTCCACAGCGCGTGAAGTTTCACTAGTGCTGCTTGGTGAAGCATCACTTCTTCCTTCAGTAGCTGGACCCATAATATAGGGCTAAAAAGATTTAACTCGCTTACTCTCTTCTTCTTTGTCCGGCGACAGCAGGAACTTTTCAAGAACAAGCACCAGCGCTTCAACTCGTGCATATGCCAAGAAATTTTATTTTGGGCATCAGTAGCTGCAATGTTCAAGCATCAGTACAAGTGATGCCAGAAAAAAAAACAAAAAAGTGATTTCAAGCATCACTTTGTCACTACATCGCAGAAGGTCTGAGTGTCCACCTATGTGTTAGTTTCAAGTTCCGAATTCGTAAGGGCCTGTTTGGTTTGCATGAGTTAAAGTTTAACTCCCATCACATCAATGTTCCCTCAAATGCATGGAGTACTAAATGAAGACTAATTGCATGCATGTCGGCACATATTAGGAGTAATTTACGAGACGAATCTATTAAGCCTAATTAGTCTAAGATTGAAAATTTTTTGTCAAATAAGACGAAAGTGCTACAGTGTTTGTTAAATTTAACTCCTCCCACCAAACACCCCTTAAATGTTTATAGCGACCTACAGAGGTATTGGTGTTCGTGCCTAACGTGGAGCATACGTGAATTTTGAAGACTGAAAAACGTGTTGCTGTGAGAAAAATGTCCGCTTTGAGGAGACATGGAGAAAAGCCGGTGCATGCACTCCTTTTTTGCTCTGCTTAAACAGAGTGACTAGACGTGTAACGATGGGTGATGATCTCAATTTTTTCATTGCATATGTGGAACGAAGCTTTACTCTATAGGGCTAATGAAGGTGTAGGTCTGCGTTGTTGCTGCCCTTAACAAAGTCAACAACGGTGGAGCTAGTCGAGCATAGCTACAACAAGATCTACAAATGAGATCATGAGAGGGAGGGGTGATTATAGGAGCGTGTTTTAGACGTCATGTAGAAAGTGATGTTTAAACTTTGTGTTTTCACTAGAGCGTGGAAGCAACATTAGTGAGACCCTAGGACAATAGAAAAGGAAAAGGTGACACTTGACAATAATTGCTTCGAGACACATGCTTGATTCTCTCTTTGTACACAAGCAAGCAATGTAAAAAAAACATTTTTTATTACGTGAGCATCGATGAATGCAGACGCATTGAGCAGCAAGCATTGCGTCTTGTTAAAAACAATTCTTCGATCTTCTCTTATTCTAAAGCATCATTTTTTTCACACATCATGTCCACTCTAAGGTTCTGTTCGTAGCTAAGCTGCTCGTCACCGATTCACCTCTTAGGGCTTCCTAATGTGGCACCATGTCTTGTGGCCTCAGGCTCCACGTCTACCTTCTACATAAATGCCATACCGGTCTCACATTGCTCAAAAAAATCCTATAGAGGTATCGAGGACCTCGCTGTCATGTACTCTACTCAAATGTAAATAATAAGCCTTTGGCGGTGGACGTTGGACTTGTTCAATTAACTAGGAGAACACCCACAAAGAAATAGAGAGGAGAAAATTGACATGAACCAGATGGCTGCAGCCTCTTCTTTCTCTGTTTCTCTCTCTCTCTGATCCCCTCCCCCCTGATGCTCTCCATTTGAACCCCCCCTCCCCCTCTCTTGTTGTTGCTACCACCTAGTCTTTGCCTTTAGTTATGAGATTTACCCCCAAATTGTACCTCAAATACTCTTGTATGTAGTGAGATTTGGCTTTGAATCCATAATTGCTTGAGGTTAATTTGTGCATTCAGTGAGACAATCAAGCAGGTTCATAACACTCGTCTGACAAAAAGTACAGGCAACCAGTAGAATGTGCATTGCGGAAAGAAATAGACTCAGCACATGTTTTAAAGGAACCCAACAATTAAACGCATCGAATCCTTGCATGCCAGGCCACAACAAGTACAACAACGATGCTTGAGTCAGAGCGAAGAGCACATGTGAGCAGTGATTTGTATTGCAAAAAACATCAGCCTAGAACTTCTTTGCCTAAGGCCTTGTTTGCTTCCAAAAAAATTTGTAAAATTTTTCAGATTCTCCGTCACATCGGATCTTTAGACACATGTATGAAACATTAAATATAGATAAAAAATAAAACTAATTACATAGTGTAGACGAAATTCATGAGACGAATCTTTTAAGCCTAGTTAGTTTATGATTGGATAATATTTGTCAAATAACAACGAAATAGCTACAGTAGCGTTTTCCAAATTTTTTCAGGAACCAAACAGCCCCTAAGTGGCATGTAACTTTTGCTTCAGACTAACACTATTGCTAGCTTGCGCTGATGCTGTCCTTTTCTGTCGCAATCTCTTCTCTACTTGGACTAGAGTGACGCCAAGCCAAGCTTTTCTTTGTTGAACAACTTGAGCTTGAACCCTTTTGACACGAGTGGAGCTATTGGCTGCAATAACGAGGATAAGGGAGGAGAGGTTCCTACTCTATCAAAGTCAACGGCATGTAGATCCAATAAGAGAGCACCAGAAAAAAATCATAAAAAAACAAATAGGCAAACATTCAGGTTTTTTTTGGCCAGCTTCTCAGAGCACCTAATCATAAGCTAGCTTCTAGGTAAGTTTCAAATAGGCTAAGGAGGCCGTTTGGATCCTTTTATTTGGAGGAATTAAAATATACTTAATAATTTAGGTTATTTAGCTTGGAATTTGACATTCGACCACTTTCCAAAGTTCACATATAAGCACACCTCAAATTCATAGGGTGAGAGATGGAAATTGATTCTATAGATCACCATTCTATATTTCTACTTTTGCAACTTATAACACGCTCTTTAACTCGCTCCTCTACGGTAAAAATGCAGCACTCTTAAGTATATCTCTCGTATAGCCAATAATAATATACAAATATAATCCATATGCAATCATATTAGCTTAATTAATTTATGTCTAAATTATGATTAGTAAAATGAATTCAATTTCAAGGTTCCAATTGGGGCCTAAAAAGATTTGTTAGAAAAGATGCAAATGGTCATAGATGATTTCATAGGAAATCAATCTCAAAATAAACTTAGCATAAACCACTGAGTTAAAGGAAGCCCTGTTCAAAATAAATGCTAAAAATATGCAACGTCACCCTTTGAAATGGAAAATATTCCATAGACCCCCTCATCATACAGATGGGTATTTAGGGCTCCAATAATTTATTATAGTTTCATAGTTTTTAAAAACAAAATTTATACCTTCTCTACATAAGTATATGATCATAAAACACGTTGTATGATTAGCTATATAAGGATGTACTTGTACATTCGTATCTTATCATATCTTATATTCTTATAAAGCAAAAATCCACTCGCTATTTATCTCAACATATAAATTGTCCAACTAGACAATGCACTATCACATACAATTAAAATCCATTAAGCAAAACCACACTATCTATTTATCTCAACACGCAAGTTGTCCAATTAGACAATACACTATCGCATACAATTAAAATCCACTGGCACATGTAACTGTAATATCCACGTCAGCAAGACACGTAACTATTTTGTTGTCCACATCATCGTACCACGCAATCCCCTAGTTCACAATTCCCGCAACAACGCTCTTCTAGTTACATGAGAATATGTGCACAACATGAGATATTGTCAAACTTTACTGAGGTATAGTCTAGACCCAAAAGGTACCACAAACTTAGAAAAAATTTGGAAGCGCCGTGGAAAATGGTAACCATTGAACCTGGAGAAAGTAAACATGTTCTAGAGTTTTTTTTTGACAACATGTTCTAGAGTTGATAGTCTCATAGTAATGTATAAATTACTCCATCCACTCTAAAAAAAATGTAACTCTCACTTTTCAAAAAGTCAAACAATTTTAAGTTTAACTAAATTTATATAAAATATTTAACATTTTTTATATCAAATAAGTATCATTACATTGATTATAGAATATATTTATATAATTATTGATATTTTTTATAAACGTGGCTAAATTTAGATAAATTTGACTTATCCAATATCTAGATTTGCTTTTTTATTGACAGAGAGAGAGGAGATTTGCAACCTTTTTTCTTTTATTTATAACAAGAAAGAAAATAAAAGAAAAAAACAAAAAGTAAAACCCAGCCGTAGCCGGCCAGCAGGTAGACGAAGGAACGGGCTACCCAACCATCTCCATTCTCCACTTCTCCAGATCCCCCCTCCGCAATCCACCTTCGCGTGCCTACCACGGCGCCGGTGCCGAAGCCGGCGACCGTGGTCATGGAGTCGCCGGAGCCCTCCTCATCCTCCCCGGTCCTCCTCAATATAGGTCGGTGCCTTCCCCTTGCCTGATCCACCGCCCCCTTTGCCGTTCAGGGTGCGAATCAGAGTATCTCTGGTCTTATCATTTTATTCACGGCGATGCAGGGGGCAAGAAGTATGCGACCACAGTGGAGACACTGACGCAGCGGGAGCCCGACTCCATGCTCGCCGCCATGTTCAGCGGGCGGCACACGCTCCCGCAGCACCCAACCACGGTACGCCCGCTGGTTCTTGCAACTCCTGTGGGCTGTGGCCTCAGCAGATGGGTTGAGTGGTTTTTGCTATTGTATCTAGGGGAAGGGGATGGTGTTCGTTGACAGGGACGGGAAGCACTTCCGGCACGTGCTCAATTGGCTCAGGGACGGTGCCATCCCCGTGCTGTCGGAGTCCGACTACCAGCAACTGCTGCGAGAGGCAGAGTTCTACCAGTTGCTCGTAAATAGAATAACGCTCGATCGCATCTCGTTTCCTTACAAATTCTGATCTCATTCAACTGTTGTTCATAAGGCGATGGTTTCTGCTCTAGGGTCTAGCTGATTACATAAACGAGAGGCTGGGTTGGAAGAAAGCTGACAGTTCGGAGGCTGAATTGACACGAAAGGACGTGATCAAGAGCATACAGGCGCAAAGAGTCAGATTCCGTGGCGTGAATTTGTCTGGCCTTGATCTGTCTAAGCTTGTAAGATCTTGGTAGAATTTCTCCTTTTGTTATCTATCCACATTATTGACTATTGTTCCTATGTCATTCTAGCTGTTGTTACTCTGATTTCTACCACTCTGCTAGTTTATCTTTGTGTGGTGTCCATGAACAATTTGACAGTGTTTAACTCTCTTTTCAGTTTTTTTGTAGTTTACAATTTGCACTCTGAAAATATGTTTTTTCAATGCTCTGCAGGACTTATCAGAGGTGGACTTCAGTTATGCATGCATTAAGAACACTGATTTTTCATGTGCTAACCTTTACAAAGCAAAATTTGGGGTAAATCAGTTACACCAAAATCCTTTATTGTTGTTTGCCATCTTCTTAGCAGTAGCATTCTGTAGAAACTATGCTAATTTACTTGTCTGTGACTGTATAAATGTTTCAATTCTGTCTCAGATTTCTTAAAAAGAGCTTCTTAGTATAGTTCTTGGCTAAGATTTTTGCTATATAAAATGAAACATTTTACTGATGATACCATACCTCAATATTCTTATCAGCAGGTGGAAGCTTTGTCTTCATCTTTCCAAAACGCAAATTTGCGTGAGTAAGAAACCATTCTACTTATCAGCAACTGCGTGGCTTCTTCTATCTCTCTCTAGAATTTAACATTCATGTTCACCGCTTCGGAATAACAGGTGTGAGTTTATTGGAGCGAATCTTCAAGAATCTATTCTGGATGGAGCAAACCTTCGAAGTGCCAACTTGCAAGGTAGCAATGCTCACATTAATCATGTTCCTTCATTTCTTGGTTCTTGACACTGTGCTATTGTTGGATATCTTTGTCAATTGTACTATGTCTCCAGCACTGTATGAATTTGATAGTTCTGTATTTTTGCAAGGACCATCATTGAGTTGCTATAGACCTATAAGTGATATTGGTTCTAAGTTTTAGTAGCAACTAGCAAGTGATGATAAAAAGAAAATCATATGCTCTGTTTATTTTGCAGATGCATGCTTAACACGATGTAGCTTCATTGAAACGGATCTTCATTCTGCCCATTTACACGATGTAGCTTCATTGAAACGGATCTTCATTCTGCCCATTTACAGGTATGCAAACCATTGTGCATGCTACTCAGCATATTGTGTTCCTGTTCACATACACTATACTCCATGTCAAAATCATTATGGACAGTAGAATAAATGATAGTGTATATTTTTGCTCTGTTGTTGGATGTTAGATATATCAGCATCCAAAATGTGGCAGCAGAATCCAGTGTTTGCTGAAGCGCACTCAGGAGACATGCCTGTCTGTTTTCCTTCATAGGGATAATGCTGTATTATTTACCTAGATTGGTGCAAATAAAAGATTCATATCAACTGTCTTTTGGTAGGCCGTAAACCATAAATATTGAAACCTGATTATTACCTGTTCATGTTATTGCCCATTCATTTGGATTTTCAGACTGCTAATCTTACACAAGCCAACTTAAGAGGAGCTAACCTTGAAGCAGCCAATCTCAAGGTAAAGTGAAACTTCATGTGACACAATTTCCTAGGAATGTTGATTTTTTTTTGCCTGTTAGAACTGAAGCAAGTTTGTGACAGTATAATCTCTAACCCTCATGTTTAAGGCTTTAGCCTATCATGTTCATACTCTTAGCCGGGTAAAAAATATCCATGCAGTTCAAAACTATTGTTTGCTTCCTTTTACATTATCTATTCCACACCCCATGAATAATACTGGAGTATGCTATCTGACAAATGAGCAAACATCCTTTCAGCAAAATCGTTATTTTTATTACACCCATCTATGTGACTACTCCCATGTTACCTTTTTTTTTTTTGGCATAGGATCGATGAGTTGGGTGTTTTTTGGGGGGAGGGTAAAGGAGTTCTTTAATTAATATGGGGCAGCAAGAGGAATATGCATAAGCATGCAACAATTTACGTAAGGGACACTTTGAATGCACTTCTTGTTACTGTCTATAATAAGCATTCAATGTTACATGGAAGTCATTTTTTGTTACTGAAACATGCAGTTGTGAGCATTAACACCAGTCCTTATTTGCAGTTGTATTGATCCTCATTACTTTTCTTAGTGAAACCTACTTGTAAGCATGTGCTGAAGCTTATTCTTATTTTCAGGGTGCTAAGTTGTCTGGTACAAACTTGCAAGACGCAAATCTTCAGAGAGCTTACTTGCGAGAAGTTGATTTGCGTGACACTGTATGTTCTTGCGTCTTGTCCCATTTACCAAGGATCTTGGGTCCTTCTGTTTACAGTCTACCTCACGTTCTGTGCAAGTAGTTTGTACACATCTCATGATATAAACATATAGATGTCAAAGAATGAATTTTAATTGCGTTTACTTTGATCAACAGCAATTGACTGGCGCTAAGCTGGGAGGTGCAAATCTGCTTGGAGCTATCAGATGATCTACAGTTTCCGTGTAGCTTCATACTGTGTATACTGTACTGTACAATTTCATTGGAGGTAATGCCTGAGGCATGATCATCTGTGCAATACTGGTCTGGATCACGATTGAGAACACAAATATTCCCTCCGTTCCAAAATAAATCAATTCATAGAATCACCCTAAGTTAAACTATCTTAAGTTTGACCAACTTTATAGGAAAGAGTAACAATATCTGTGACTACAAATAAGTACATTATGAAAATATATTTCATGATGTATGTAGTGATACTAATTAGGTGTCATAAATATTGATGCTCTTTTTTGTAATTTTGATCAAACTTAAAATTGTTTGGCTTAGGACAACTATAGAAGTTGATTCAATTTTGTGACAGAGGGAGCACATCAGAGAAAAGTATTGGCTCAATCCTGTCAAGTACACCATCTATGGAGTTTTATGTGCTGCATTAGCTGTTCTTTGTATGCTGTCCTCTGATTGGAAGTTTAGTAATCTAGCTGTTAGCGATCAGAGCTGAAACCATTAGTCCACTGTCCACCAGTTTGGAGTATAAGGTATGGCGCTGCACATTTCCTGGGTCCCGATTGTAGTGGACAAATGTAGCTGTACTGTTGTTTCGATCTTGGTGTCATTATCATATCATGTAGAGGTGGTATGCACGCTATTTGATAGGTCGTCATGTGTATTACTACGCTGGCTCGGATCAGGCCAGGCCACCATAGTATAGTACGGTGAATATCACTTTCCTGCGTCGTCAGCAAATGCTAAACAACTACCCGTATTTTTTTAGTATCCATAGTTTCACCATTAGGCATTCATTGCGCCAACAGCTGGAAGAGAGCGTCCTGCTCCATTTACATCCTCTTCCATGTCCACCGAATCCGGAGTTCATCTGCGTTTGAATGCGGGGTACTCGGCTGTGGAGGTGAGCCCCCCAACCGAAGGTGACGAGAGCGAGATCATCCACCGGCCACTGCGTGGGCAATAAGCCAATAATGCGCGGACTCGGGGCAGTGGATGCACAAGTGAGAGAGGCGCGGCGGGTCACGGCCACGGCCCAAACGGACACACACGGGACACGGCCCGACAGCCTTTGGGCTCGGGCCGAGAGGGTGAGCCGCTGCCGCCGCCGGCCCAAATCACTCCCATCATCCCTTCTCGTCCCTTCTAGTGTTACTGTTTGAGAGCGGCGACGGGGTGATCTTGCTTTTCCCCCGTCGATTCGCCGTCGCCCTCGTCTCCTTCGCCCTCGCCGGCGTCAGAGGAGGAGGGGGGCTGGTTGAATCGACGGAGAAGATGTATATACCCGTACTTAGTAGGTTTAAGTTAGGGTTAGGGTTCCCCAAGCCGATGTTGTGGCCTGGGTTCGTCTTCCTGGGCGGCGGTTCCAGCGAGCGACGATGTGGACGTTTGGAGGTCGGCTCCAACATCTACGTCGGTTTCCCCGTCTCGGCTGGTGGCGACCGCACTGGATCCGGTCCGTGCGGCGTGCGAGTGGAGGCGATGTCGTCGGTAAGAAATAATCTTCGCCTACTCCTCCTCCACCTCGTCGGTCTATTTTCTGGCAGCGGCGATGGGCTAGGCGGTTGCTACCTCGCCAGATCTAGAGTTTCTTTTGAAGCTTTCGATCTTGTCGGTGAGATCTTTTGGTACTCCCTCGGCTTCTTCTTCATTGTTGCCCAGTCCGGAGAGGTTTCAGGGAGTTTTACCTACCACTATTCTGAGAAATCCGGGTGGTGGTTTACATGCAACTGGGTGGGCGAGTTTTTTCCCGTTCGGTTGATTCGTCGTCCGTCGATCTGGAGTTGCCTGACGGCGACTCCCATGTTCCTCGGCGGCGGGATGGCCAGTGGTCATCGTCAGTGGCTTGGGCGTTCAACGGGCATGTTCTTTTGACATGCTTCTTGTTGTGCCAATCCAAAAATTCTCTTTGTCGGGAAGGGCGTTGGCTTCAAGTTGCAACCTCGGTGCGCAGTGGATGCTCGTCGAGGGGCTTCTCCAATTGCCGGCGACGAAGAAGACCGGGACATTGCAAGACCCTTGAATGGACTATAATGTAATTTTCTTTTTGTTCAGGGGTGCTTGCATCAGTTGCCATGTAAACCTTGTCTTAATCATATGAAATGCAATCCCGATTTGTTCTCAAAAAAAAAAATGGCATGAGGAGCCCCAGTGCCGACTGCCGAGCGGTGGAAGGGAGGACGTGGCTGGCGGGCGCAGGGGACGCGTGCAGCGGAGCACGGGGCGCGGTGTCGAGCTGCATGTGCTCATGCACGCAGAACGCCCAGCCACGCACCAACGAATAGGCGCACGCGCACATCCCGATGGACCGCGCAGAAGGACGACGCATCCAGTGCGCACCCGCGCCCCAGCCATGGACGACATGGGTGTCGAGAGCCAGCGGGAGTTGATGACGGCCGCGCCGGCGGCGGGACCCGGCACGGGAAGCAGGCCGCCGGGCGGGGGAGGGTGGAAGCACCTCTCCTCCATCGCCAACCACGTGCTCCGCCAATGTTCATTGTGCGTGCGCTGTTCGTCTTCTCGATCTTATTCGTTTGCTGTCATATCGGACCAACGTCAATCATAAGTACACAACTTTTAATATCATAAGTACACAACTTTTAATCTTTTTCCAGTTGTGCTCAAATCTAGTTGTTGCAGGTTTAGTTTGGAATATATGCTTAGACACTTGGTGATCTGAACTTCCATGCTTTATGATGTGTACCCATACTTATTTGTTGCAGTTTTAGTTTTGATGCAGTATTATTTGTGGAGACAGACATGAATGAATACAGGGACCCATGAATATACGCATCTTGTATTTGACAACTTAATAATGCTTAAGCCAAAAACTTGTAATCCAATTCTCATTTCCATCAGTTCAGAAGGGGTGGTATTATTTTGAAGCAAGCAAAATCTCTTCTCGTATAGCATCCTGAACTGTATAATTTATTGACATGTTTTATCTGGGTTTTTGTCTCTCTCCATACATCCTTTTGGCTATATATTAGCATGGAGTAACAGACGTATTCTTTTCTTAAGGAAAGAAAACTTAAAATACTCTTTAATTTACTTCGAAATTTGGCCAGCTAATATGTCAATGCCACACAGGACATTGGACAGGAGTGTCAAAGATTTGGTGGAAGACTTCGAGTTGGGCTTAAAGACTGCAGCAGTTGGCAAATATTCAAGAAAACTAGTTGAGTTTTGCAGTCTTCAGGCCCTGCAAATTATCGCATCACATGATATTGGGGAGAAGATAAGTGACGGTTCGCTAAGTCGGTTCACCTTCGATATGATGCTAGCTTGGGAAACCCCTACTCCATCGGATCAACAGGTCACCATGGTTGGTGATTAAGCATATGTATGTCACACATGAGAAATGCTTGAGTCCTGAGCTGAATGACTCGTGCTAAATTTTACAGGAGAGCATAGCGAAAGAAAGGGAAGATAGGAAGGAGCCACTTGGAGAAAATGAAGCTGTGATGGGTGATGAGACGTCATTGTTCTATTCAGATATCATGCCTCTTCTTGTAAGCATGTCAAAGAAATTACTGATTACCAGTGTATTATGGTCAATTTGCTCTAAGCAGACATCAATTGGTTACCCAGGTGAATGAAGAGCCAACTGTTGGGGAAGAAGCGTACGTGTGGTTTGGATCTGTATTCCCTTTGGCTTGTGACGTGGTCAATGCTCGATTCACATTTGAAGCTCTCACTGCTACCACAGCTAACAGGCTGCATTATCCTGCTTATGACAGATTCCTGAAAGAAATGGATAAGTATGCTGCCTGTTCCACGATTGGACCAAATATTCTTCATTTGTCGACATAACTGTCAAATGTATTAAGAATTACATACTCTAATATCTTTTAGGTCCTTCAAGTTCTTTCAAGATTTGCCTACTCCAACTGGAGTTGAATTCGCTGAAGATGAATTCATTTTGCACATGGAGGGCACAGCAGGAACACAAAGGGTAGTCAGGCACATTGGAACCACTAGTTGGCCAGGTAATCAATATGATCACTTTGTTTCTGGTTGCTTCCATTTCTCATATTCTAGTAATCTGAATTAACGATTTTCCTTCATTAGTAAATAAAATATAACCTTAGTCAATGTTTGGTGTTTTTGGTTTTCTAGGCCGACTGACTCTGACAAACAAGGCACTATATTTTGAGGCTTCCGGAAAAATTTCATACGAAACTGCTATCAAGGTTGATCTTTCAGACACTGGAATAGAACACCAAATTAGCACTGCTTCAACAGGCCCTTTTGGTGTGCCTTTGTTTGACAAAGCCATTGTGTTTGAGTCACTGTGAGTTCCATCTTAAATATATAGAACCTTTCGGTGTTCATACGAAGAGCTTAGGCTAAATGATCAATTAGATCTGAACCATTCATCTGTGCAGATCGGAACCTCTGGTTTTGGAGTTCCCCGAGATGACTAGCTCAACAAGGCGCGATATGTGGCTTATTCTGATCAGAGAAGTACTCTTTATCCACCGTTTTATATCAATGTACAACATAGTATCCCCAATTCACAAATGGGAGGTACACTCTAGAATCATATTGGGAGTAATAAGGCTCCACGCCGCAAGAGAGATGCTACGGATGTCACCACCGCCCGCTTCTAGCTTTTTAGTGTTCTCACTGTATGATGACATGCCTAAAGGTGATTTTGTGCTTGAGCAACTAGCAAGCAATCTGAAACAGACCTCTACTATTACCCGATTGAGTGCATCCTATGTATTCAAGGGTTTAAGCAAATCTTATGTCACGCCTTTGAGTGCGGAGCTAGCCAAAGACCATGACGCAGACTCGAGTAGCCACGAGCAGCCCCTGGCATCCCTGGAAAACAAGATAGGTCAAGTGAAAGATGAAGCCAGGGAAGTCACTGCTGCCAATGCTGCCATTGAAGGGATGAAGGATGAAGGCATCTCCGATAGTCTTCTTGTACTGGTGGTACGATCAATTCCTGAACTTTTTTTTTGCTTGGTATCTTCGTTGTTCTTCTTGTGCTGTCTTAAATTAAACCACCATCCTGTCCCTTCTATGCAGGGGTTGGTCGGTCCCATCGGCAAACTGCGCCCAGTGATCCAGCAGATAACCTCGTGGGAGCGGCCGCTTGTTACTGGCACTATCCTTGCTGTAGCTCTGCTAACCATATACAAGTAAGCCTACACACATCACTGAAGCTGATCATCTTGGCCATGTATCTGAATAAATTAGAATCAGAAAATGGAACAGGGCACGTAATGTGCATCTTTTCCCTCCCTCATGTGCAGTGAATGGTTCAGTTATGTGTTAGCTGCATCCCTGATACTGGCAGCTGGCCTGATGGTTTGGGCAAGGCAAAGAAAGATAGGCATGATATGCTCGGAAGTGATCATCGATACTTCTTCCTCGGACAAGACAACAATGGAGAGCATAGTGGAGGCACAACAAGGCCTACAAAAAGTGCACAAGTACATCAAGACAGCAAACTTTGCCATCCTCAGGTTGTGGTCGATTGCGCTGGCAAGGTCGCCAAAGGTAGTACCCCTGTAGTTGACAGACAACAGTTGCGGTTGTTTGATCCTTCAGTCATTCTGGTTATTGCGTTCAACGCCTAATGTGGAGCTGGTAAGTAACATTCCACGTTGTTCGGTTTGCGCTTTGCATTTGCAGCACACAGAGACGATGATTTGGATGCTGACCGGGTCTGCGGTGGTGGTGGCCGTGATCCCGTTCAAGTACATTCTGATCGGGCTGATGGCGGGCAGCTTCGCGGCGAACACGAGGGTCGCGAGGGCCGTGTTGAACCCACAGGGCGGCCGGCGGTGGAGGGAGTGGTGGGAGTCCATACCCGCCATCCCCGTTCGTACAGTTCAAAGTTGACAAGAAGGAGCTGTGAAATACTGAGACGAAGCCGGTCAAAACTCTTCTGCTTCCAAGTGTTCCTGTACTCTGTACCAGTACTAGTCTACAACTCTGTGTATGCTTTGCAGAAACGGTGTGCACTGCAGGCTGCACTACAGAGCAGACTCGCAGAAGAAACTTGTTAGAAGCTGCTGTTCAGGAAGAATAAGTCATCAGGAAGATGTGAGCCGAGGATAAACGTTTGGCAGGGAATGAATATACCTAGAGCATCTCCAGCTGCTCACCAATATTTCATCCCCAATAAAATGTTATTGGTGATCACCAATACAACTTTTTAGACTCTCCAACAGATCACCAATAATCTCCTCCGATACAGAGGTCCACCTGTCAAATTATATATTTTTTTTATTTCTTCTCTCTTCTTCTTTTCTTTTCTTTCCTCTCTCCATCTATGCAGCGGCTCTTTCATCTCTCCAGCGCCCGAGCATGGCCCACTGCTCCCCACCCGTCGAGCACGAGCACTCCCCATCGTTCCCTACCCCGTCGAGCACGAGCGCGGCCCGAGCACCCCCGCCCGCCGTGGCCTCCCCTCTCCTCCTCGTGTCCGCCATGCATTCCCGCCTCCTACTCCACTTCGGCGCCGCCCTCCTCCTCGTTCCTCCTCAGATTCGGATTCGGCGCCCCTCCTCGAGTCCTCGGCATGTAGCCCCTCCTCGATTTCTTCGGCTAGACAGTCGCCGCCCCTCCTCGGCACCTCCAGGCGACGGCGGCAACCGCGGGCGCTCAGGTAGCGGGCAGCGAGCGGCAGGCCATGCTCGGGCGACGAGCTCTGAGGTACTCGCGGGTGGTGTCGGGCACAAGAAAAATCCGGATGGCGGCAGTTGCATGCGCGCCTGTAGTATTGAGGGAGTTGCATCTCCCCCTTTATTTGAGGGGAGTTGGGCTTATTTTTGGTGATCACCAATTTATGGGGATGGGATGAAGGATCTGTTGGAGCTAAGATTTTGAGCCAACTCCTCCAATATTGGTTGGATTGGGGATAGGGGAGCTGTTGGAGATACTCTTACGTTTTACAGACATGTTCACTTGTGTCTTCTCCCCTTTAGGGCAAGCGCCATGTGGCGTACTGTACAAAAAGTAGTAAGGTGCGGTAATACTGGGAATCATGCATCCATCTACGCCGGATGCCCAGAAGCCTATCAGCTCCCTGCGCTCCCCTTCAGCCTCCGCAGATTAAAAATTCGTGCATCACCGCGACTGCGCTCTGTAACCGGCTTCGTCACGGCTCCCGCACGCCTCCCTCTCTACTGCCAATCTTCCTCTCCACTGCCGCTGCCCCCGCACCACCCGACTGCTGCTGTCACCTCCACCGTGGGCACCGCGTGCGCCCTATCGCCGGGGCCGTGGCTCACCACGGACCGCATAGCTCCCGCCCGCTGCCATCCTCGTCCACCGTGACTGCACAGTTGGATCCTGCTGCGCCGTGCTCCGCCCGCCTAGCTGTCATGTTTTGCTGAAGCGCATGTTGCAAGCATATGTTTCGAGTGTTCCAGAGGTATACTGCAAGTGTTTCAGATGGATGTTGGAAAAGTAGATTGTGATGTTGCATATCTTGCAATGGTTATACACGTATGTTGCAAAGGTCTATTACAAATGATGCATGTTGTAAGTGCGCTTATCTGGATGTTGCATATGTTTCACACATACGTTACATGTGTTTTATCTAGATGTTGCGTATGTTTGCAGTGTTTTTCAAGTGTTTTCATGTGTTTTTTTTCAAGTGTTTCAAAAGCATGTTTTAAATATTTCATATGCCTTCAGACGTATGTTGCAACTATTACATTTGGACATTTCAAAAGCAAATCAGGTGTTGCATCTCTCCTTCTCGTCCTCGATGTGTCCTCTTCCCGGCGCCGGTAGGGCATCATACGACACCGCAGCCGGGGCCTTCCGAATCGGAGGCGCCGCCCCCTTCGCCTCTAGTCACTCGAGCAGCGCGGGCCTTGCGTGGAGCGCGCGAAACGGAGTGTAGCGCGCGGGCGTCCGTCCAGACATCCGGGCGCTAGCACTGCCGTTTAAGGTGGGGTCCACGTAAGAGGACAATAGCTGTTGCCTACCGCACAATGGTATGATTTACTTGCACTTTTTTTTTTTAGATCAACACGGGGGATCCAGCGTTTCCCACCTGAATTTCATTACCACGGATACCGGGTGAACCTGGGGGCGGAAGGGCCCAAGGCCAGTCGCAAGTTACAAGGTATTCAGAATTTTGGGGAGGGGGAGATTAGATGTCTAAGATCAAACTCCAGCTGCTCACTAGGGCAGCGTATCGCTTTGGCAGACGGCAGCCCGAGAGCTTGATCGCCTCCTTGCACGCAGACGGCAACTCCAGAGCTTGATCGCCTCCTTGCACGCGGCCAGGAGCCTGTTTTGATCCGGGGCTATCCCACAGAACACCACGTCGTGCCTGTGCTTCCATATCATACCTCCCAGCAACAGAGAAGGATCAGCGCAGGCAGGCTGGTACTTGAGGGGGAGCGAGGTATCTTCCAAAGCTCAGTCGCCGAGGCAACGGATTCTTGTTGCCAGCCGATGCGTCTCCAGAAGGAGCGAGCGAATGGGCAGCCTGATAGTATATGGTCCGTTGTTTCCTCATCCCCGCTGCAGACGTCACATAGCGCGTCTTGAGGGATGTGGATGACAGGTTCCTGAAAGAATTGGCTCACAGTCGGCCGGGCCATGGAAGTTGGAACCTGGCCTGTTTCTTTATCACGTACGATCCAGTTTCTGAAACATATCAGAGTTTTCAGTTGGAACAGTTGAGACTCGAGAGTACGGAGACACGAGCAGAGACATTTCTTCATGCCTGCAACACAACTGAGAGTTTGTACTTTGTGAACATCAAAGCGTGCACAGATGACCGAACACCTCATCGCTACAACTACGTACAAGCTGATGGTAACATGTAAACAGTGAGAGTATATACGATCGAGATGATCGATTGGGGAGGCCGTACTCGCGGAGCAAGCAGGCAGTCGACGCGCCACTCCGGCATGCTCTCGTAGTCCGCCTTCTTGTAGCGAGGGTAGTGCAGCGGCATCCGGAAGCCGCAGCAGCCGCCACCAAAGACACCGCCGTCCTTCCTCTCCATCTCCATCTCCGGCTTGGCCATGATGCTCAAGCTCACGGTGGGGCCCAAGGATCCCATGCGCGCAGGGGCAGGGTGTTGCTGCTGCTCTGAGCACCCTCTGCTTGACTATTGAGTGATGGCTCGAATGGCCTGGCGTAGAGGTGCTTTTATAGGAGAGTTGTGAGCTTTCATCACCGAGAGCATGCATGTTGGTACGACGGTTGAGTATTTGCTCACGTAATGGACGGCCTTACTATATGGGTTAGTGAAAGTTTACAGATCGAGCCCTCCTTGTTGGCACGCATTCTTCAGGCTGCATGAGTTCGGCGTGCATCGCACAATGGCTTGCGTTGCAAGCGTTTCTGTTCCACAAAGGATGTGACGTTCTATGGTAGCGGGCAAGGCGCTGCTACCGCTACTATGGGCGACGCCAAACCAGGGGCATCCAAACGGCAAACCTCCTTTAGGCAAATTTGTTTCACTGTTATCTCCTCATTTCGATTTTCTTGTCTAGCCGAAATGGACATGATCTCTCCAATCCAAATCAAGCAATTAAAAAGGACACATACACATTGGCACATAAAAAACAATCCTTTTCATATGCATGCTGCCGTTCACATAAGGGCAACAGTACGTACATGGCGAAGAGGGGAACCACCGTCCCAACAAGAGCTTGTTACCAGATTCAGTTCAGCTTATCGATCAGTCGCCCGTTTCATTCCTTCGTGCAGCATATACATCAGTTGCTGTCTTCGATCATCTGATGTTTCTTCACGGATATTTGGCACCAAACGGAATGGATGCCGTTTCAAGCTTTTCCAGCATGAGTTTTTGTTGTGCACTGTGAATGAAAAGAAAAAAAATATCTCCACATGCACACTCTAGAATCTAGATGAAGCGCTGTTTTGCTTGAAAGAAAACTATCAAAGCGCCACCCAAAAGGAATAATATCCAAGGAAAATGCTAACTTTACAAGTTGTCTTGTCTGCCCCTTTTTCTCCCATCAACTCAAAATGGAAACTCTAATTCAAGTAGAATATGCAAACTCTATAACTGCATATGCATCAAAAAATTACTAGAGAAACCGATAATTGATATCGATTCAAGAATGCTGTACCCAGTGGACAGATTCACCGCGTGGTTGAATCTAACTAGTGTTTTCCTCTCACAACAAATCAGCATAAGCCAAATTTCAGCAAACGAACAGGGGAATTGTGCTCAAGAAGAAAGAAAAGGTGCTCCTCAATTAAGCACTGACCAACTATATTATCATTATGTCCAGTGTAAATGTTCTCAAGAGATTGTCTCTAAATGTCCAACCTAGCTAGGAAAGACTTCAACTTGACAACTTTGTCTTCCTTTCTCACATAAGATTACAAACATATATCCTTGCTAAGTGTAAGAAAACTCAATCTGATATTTGTGTAGCTGGGTTCGGGCCTTGGGCAAGCTCATCGATTGACGAATCCTAGCGAATACTCACATGGCCACATCTGGAAGCTAAAAGTTCTCTTGAGGAAGAGGCAAGAATCCAATGCAATACTGCGGATAAAAGGATACAGCATAGAGTGTATGTTTCCAAAGGCGGAGAGTGGCAGAGTACTAGCCTACTAGGCCCATAGGAAAGAATTCAGTAGACATGGCCCCACGTAATCCTATATACTGATGAAGCAAGCTCTTATTGTAGAGCCTAAAATGGAGTAATTGAATTTGAATCAAAAAGCAGGCACACTATTCAATAGATAGATTCCGGAAGGCTAGAGCGAACAAATAGTGAGAAGCCAATAAAACCACCTACTGTACATCAATAATTGTCTCACAGTTGCCTGATACAGTACACTGCAACAACCGTCATGCCAATCACTTCTTTGCAAGATTGGGGCTCAACAAATGCAATAAAATCATTATCCAATATGCATATTTGATTATTTATGTATACATTTTGCAAAGACTTCCATAATCCCTGATGGGGTCTTTATTCGCATGTCATGGAATGTATCTCATAAATTACAATGCATATGCCTCAGATCAAGGGTTGGCTACAGGTGACACATTATGTACATGTGTTTCTTAGGTACATACGTAATTTAACAATGCTTTGGTTTTCGTGAAATTAATCACAGTAACAGTGTTGTGCTTTCTTTTAACTAAAGAAATAACAGATGCTAGAATGGAAAGCCATATCTAACTGATGACGACAAAAAAATCAGTATGACTGAGGATTTGCTCAATGAGCACTTAGTCCAGTTTGAATCTCCTGAAAAGATAACTACATGTTAAAGTATAAGAAAAAATAAGACCGCTGCCGCAGGGAGCAAAATATTGTACCTTTTTGTAATGAAGCCATAACTCATTCATTGCACTCGTCAGTTCTGTATCAATTCCATTAATGCAAAATTGTGGATACAAGGTGAATGAGTAGTTTTGCTCTATTTGAAGAAAATTTGCATTTGCATGGATTTCCTTTCCCTAGACAACAAGACCAATCAGCCTCCATCTTTTACCTGGATAAAAATTGGAAAGCTTGTACGTGTTAACTTTCAATCCATTGGTATTGGCATTACATGCTCACTTGACAGTTGATTCACCTTTTCTGCAACATGAAACTAACCTAGCTCCACAGCTGAGATTACAACCATAAATTTCCAAACAGATGACTCAAATAGAGCTGGGCAGCAGATAGTCAATTAACCCTTCAATCAACAGTGAACTATCCCCTCCTGATCAATGGGTTAGCTAACAATGCCAGGAACCTACTTTGATGTTACAGGCAAAGTTTGTGGCAATTCAACAAGCATGTGCACAGGCATAAAATACATCTGCAGGGAAATTATACAAATGATAATGCCCAAGAAGAGCTGCAAAAAGAGGGTTAAAGCATGTGAGTACAAATAACGAACTACAAGAACCCCAATGCAACAGGACTAACAACACAGCCAAAGTATAGCACCTGAATTGTAGCTTTCACACTGAAAAGATATATAGATAAAACCATGGTCAAAAGCATTGCCATTGAAGTTGAGTACACCTATTAAAACAGAGCTCCATAACACACGTTTTCAATAAGGAAAAATGAGGTATAAAAGTAAATAGAACGCTTAATAACATTCAATGATCATCCGATTAAAAAGGTCAAGTGAGTTCAGGGAGAAGCTTTGACAACATAAATGTACCAAACCAACTCATAAGAAATTTCAAATTTTCAATAGAGCAAAATTCTTGTGTCATGCACTATGAACTACTTCATAAATCCTGTTGTGATACAGGATGTACATAGTTCACTCTGCATGTTTCTTAAGAGTAGATGTATAGCACATCCTAAGCATGCAATAAAAAGGCCAGAACAGTCACATAAACCATTGTTAAACAAGTACCAACACATGATCTTGACATAAGAAAAAAATATATAGCTTCACTTTACAGGCATTAGGAACAGACATAATGGTCAAAGTTTTTAGCTGTGCATATAAAGAGATAAGATTGAGGGTCAGTTTGTGGTGGTTGTGCTGTAATTGTTTCTAAGCTACAGCAGGAAGCAATTAAAAATACATTGTAATTTGTTTTGGAAACTAAACTAAGGTTTCATATATTCTGCTACCTATTATCCCACTGTTGTTTCTGTAATAACTGATCTATGCTTTGAAGTGGTTATATACACACCAAAACTTTTAAAGTGGTTGAAACAAGTACTATTATAATATTCCACCTCAATGGCAGAGAACCTGAGTGATCTAACCTTGACTATATTGTCAGAATATTTCATCAACCATGATACTAGAAGACCAGTAGATCCTAAATTGAACACTACCATCCATGTTATGATCGAATAACCATTAAAAAGGCGCTGCCACCATGGACCCAGCTCAAATCCAGCTTTAAAATCACCATAAATTAGCCAGCCCATGTTAAACATAACTCCAAACCTGCACATAAGATGAGCATCAAAGAGTTTGTCATGCTTGCTCAAGCATATTGCTGATAATCAAGATGTATGCACAGCTGCACACATGGTTTCTGTGCATGAGAAATTACTGACAAAGAACCACCTATGTATATAATTGTGGGCATGAGAAATTACTGACAATGAACCAGTGTTAGATATAGATACCTACGTATATAATTGTGCATTTTGCCAGTACAAACTATCATTATTCTTCTTCATCAAGTATTCTGTGTACACACCAGCTAGAGCTGAAAGGCAAGCAGAAAGTATTCCAAGCATGTAACCCTGCAATGGTGCTGAGAAAAGAGAATCACATGGTGCATCTCCACATCCTTTCACCTGTAAGAGACAGTATGTTTAATCTCAGTCGAAATCTAGTTACTAAACACAAATCACAGCTACAACCAATATAAATATTATAAGTTAACCTCTACAGTGTTTTATTTGAATGAAAATATCAAATGTTGCAAACAGAAATCAATTTGCATCAATAGGCTACTACTCCCTCCGATTCTTTTCAAAAAGTGTATTAGGATCCAGAAAAGTCCTTACAGATATACTATGACAACAATATATCATCAGTGGTTACAAATCAATTCATATCAAAATATGTGCAATGTGAATCTATCGGCACGGCTTTTATCTACTAAGTGCGCATATAGTTTAAATAATTCCTGATAAAAAAATACAAAGTCTTTTCCAAATCCTAACATGGCCTATATTTTGAAATGGAGTAGTTTAATTACATATGAAGAATACCGCCGGTCAACTAAACAGGTAGCTTAACAAACTTCCCAAAACATTCAGTAATTATGTGATACTTGTGATTTTTTGAATCTGGAAAATAGATCACTGTATCTACCAATGAAATTATACATTAATGTATAAGTGCAAATTGTTATAAAGAAAACTTTGGAGCATCTATGTTGTGAGTAGGTCAAACGCCTCAACCCCACAAAAACAAATGGTGTTCCTAATTACATGCTTACAATTCTTGCTGACCATTAAAACATAACCTAAGAAGTAATATCAACTTTAAATACATTTTATAGGTTATAAAAACCATATCATTGAGAAATAAGATATATACTCCCTCATTCCAAATTATAGTTTATGGCTTTGTCCTAAGTCAAAGTTTATAACATCTATAACATCCAATTAGTTCCATTACATTCTACATGAATATTATTTTGATAGTGCATTTATTTGAACTTTTAGATGTTAATATATTTTTCCAAAAAACCAGGTCAAAGATAGAAAAGTTTGACTGAGGAGAAGCCAAAGTGAACAATAGTTAGGAACAGAGAGAGTATTTGATAATACTAACAAACCTGGCTTGCAGTTGTACCAACAGCCAATAAAACAATTGCCATCCATTGTAGATTGGACAACTTCCTTTTTAGGACAAGCCTAGTAGAATTTGCAGAGAACGAAACAAGAACACTAATCAATCGATGAGAAAAAGAATCAAGCAATGATAGCACAGCATGCACATTCATTATCATGTTGACACTAGTTGTTTCCTGGCAACAAATCGCTGAATAAGTCAGGACACACAAACATAAAAGTTACTGAAATAAGCAAACTCTGGAAGCTCAACAACAGTGTGCAAAAAAGTGCAAACATCATGTGAAAAGAATCTTCCTTTGAGATGTAAATCAATAAATGAATAGTGCAAGGAATAGGCCAGCGGCGATAGGCGGTAGGTGATCTGCTGCTGCGGCCAATGCTAGAACAACAACGAAGGCGGCATATAAATAGGATCTGCTGCCTAAACAAGGGCTCTGCCCCCGGCGGAGATCGATCTCCCCGAGGCACGCGATGCGGAAGTGATGTCTTGTGGTCGAGCATAATCTTAAAACACATGATGTATTCAGATGACAAATACATGTGAGGTACTGCCTAAGGTTATAGTAGAAACAAACCCAAACTCCCTACAATGCTTAAACTATAATCAGCTAACTATTTCAATGTCACTTGTGCACTTAAATTCTTTGCTTCACTAATACAAAGAGAATTCTCAAATGGAATTTCCTTAAAGGCATGGTACAGAGCATAATAGGAAATCAAATAGGGATTCTATTATGTAATGGTGTTAAGCATAAAAGAATGAGCATTTCAGTGAAAAGACAAGTTGCACACCTAAACAAAATCCCAGTCGTGACAATTTTCAGGTTTCCCATTATCTGATAGGTAAACGGGTCAACATAGGTCAATGTCACTGGACATTGTTGTGGATGAGGTATATGACTGAAGGAACAACATACAGTCGCACGCTCCTCCATTCCTTTGTCATCCTTTGTGGAGATGAAGAATGGCATTCCTACCAGAGGAAGAAGCCTGAGACAGATAACTGCATCGAGAACAGGGCAATGTTAGCACAAAAAAAATTATGAATCACTGCATTGTCCTATACACGTTTTCATCATTATAATTAAATGGGTATGAGCCTATCAAAAGATTAAATGTAAATATGTAATTTGAATTAATTAAATGTAATTTGAATTATGTACCTTGAAGAGCTTAGCTAAAAAAGGAATTGTGGCATAATCATACTTGTATTTGCCATTGCTCTGGGAAAGGGTGGTCAATATTCCCTGCATATACAGATAAGCCGATCAGACACATTGGAACTAAAAAAACTAAAACAAGTCATGTGCAACTTTCCAAGCCTGTTTAACTATGACTTGATTCTGCCAACAGTCCTCAGGCTCTAGCATGCACATGCTCGTGTTCCCTCACTTGAGAGAGATTTTCACAGCACAACATCACAACCATGTCATTTCCCATTCCACAATTCCACTAAATCATCCCCTGTACCTCAGCACATAACCAATACCAAGCTTCTCGACGACAATCAATCTGCCCTGGAATCCAGGGTAACCATCACGAGTCATCTGAACCACATCCCTCTTCACAAAGGGAATGGCGACTCCGCTCGAAAAGATAAACTGCCGATCCAGCAACCTACGACGCCTATTCCACCGTGCATCTCATCAAAGAACCAAATGGGAAGCAACCGAAATTTCACAGCTAATCCCAGCTTGGCGAGAGATCTAAGACGCTATGGTGTAATCGAAGCAAGCCAAAAAGAAACAAGGATGGGGAAACGACGAAATATGTAGGGTTTGGGGGATTGCCTGGGAGCTGGTGAGGACGGTGAGGAGCGCGGCCACCAAGTACCACTGCATCGTCGTCTCCGCCGCCGCCGTCCAGTTCTGCTCGGTGTTGTTGTGCGGTTCGCGGGCAGGACGGCGGCTCCAGCACGATGCGGACGCAGGTCGCGGCCGCTGGCGGGGTTGTCGGTGACGCCGGGCGGTGCAGGACGGCCTTCCCGGCGAAGACGTGGCGTCGGCAGTCCTCGGCGGCGCGCACGGAGGGAGTGTGGACCGAGGGTGGCGCGGAGCAGTTGTCCCCGATGGCTCGACGACGAGGAAGTTGAGGTGTGGCCGGGGCTGGCTGTGGAAGAGTGCGCGGCGCAGCAGCGGACCGAGGGCGGAGGCTCGGCGTCGTGGCGTGGAGAACGGCACAGCGTCGGGGCGTTGGCTGGTGTCGCGGCACGGCTACGGATCGGGGCCGGCGCGTCCGCGAGGGCTCGGCACCGGCGCACCGCGGAGAGTGCAGTGAGGAGGAAGAGGCGGGGGCGATGCTGCGCTAGGCTGGTGAGTGGTGACAGTACGGGCAAAGAGGAGCGGAGGAGCCAGTTGGGCCGGCGGGAAGGGGAGGCGAGCGGGCCTACGCCAAGGCAGGTCCACAATGGCCGTATCAATAATCTGGAAGAAGGCCCAGAAACCGAGGATAAAATTGAGTGGAGGAGGGAAGTGATGACCAACCAGTTCGCGCCTCTCCCAAACCCTAGCGCACACCATGCGCTGTCGCACCGCCACCGAGCTCAACTCCGCCGCGGTCGGAGGCGGTAAGACTCTGCGCGAGCGCATCCTCTTGCTCCCGGAGGACTACCTTGGCTCAGTCCAGAAGATCACGCGGAGGCTCGGGGTTCACGCGCCTGGTGCCATCGTTCCCCGCATGGTCACATATGTACCAGGCCTCTACAGGATCTTCGACGAGATCCTAGTGTACGCCGCCGACAACAAGCAGCGCGACCCAAGCATGGACCACCTCCACGTGGAGGTCGACGTCTCCCGGTGCAGCATCTCCATCTACTACAACGGCGAAGGCATCCCAATGGAGCTCGACAAGAAGGAAGGCCTGTACGCGCCGGAGATGATCTTCGGCCACCTCAGCAATTGCGACCAGAGTGTCGAGCAGATCTCCGGTGTCAAGCTGACTAACATCTTCTCCACGGAGTTCGTCATCGAGAGTGCCAACAGAAACACCGAGAAGAAGTACACGCAGGTGAGGTATTTAGTCGGCCAGGGGCAAAGCTAGATCCCAGTCGACCCTGGTGCGCCACTTTAACATTCATGCTCTTGTATGGTATAGTAGGACAAACTATTGGATTTTTGCCGAAGTCCAATCCAATTTGTGCATTTCACCAGATCAGAATCAAGTTTAATCTTTTGGTTGAATCGTATTAAACAATGCAACTAGGCGTATTTGTATATTTTGATTGTCAATAATTCTCATGTTAGGTCTGACCGTCTGAGTTCCACACAAATTGGTGTCCTCGTGAGGTTGTGCATATTTTGAAGCTGGTGTCATTTTGCATTTTTGTAGGAAAAAGGTGTCCTCTTGCATTTCATCCCCTAAAAAAATGAAAGGTTGGGATTAGGGGATCAAATAATTAAGGTAGGGTGTGCAGTGTGCTAGGATTACGAGGTTGGGCATACCAAGGGCCACCTAGCTGAGGCGGAGGTCGATGAAGTTGGGCATACCAAGGGCCACCTACAGTGTGAGCGCACACCACACACTGAGAGCCACCGTTTCAATTCGACCTTCCCTCATACACCTGCACTTATTTTCATGTTGAAGTACACCAAATGAACTTTTCTACAGGAGTACAGCAGCTAGTTAACTGCTGAGTTTATATTTCAGGGGTTTCATTCTGACCATTCTTTATATTCTTTGTGTCATGACTTCTGCCCAGGGCATATAGACCTTTCCCATCTTAAAGCATGGATCAGATAATAGAAAATGAAAGCCGCTATGTGTCCAGCTGTTTAGGACATCGTCCCATTGTTTAGATATCCACATCATAATGTAACTCTTGATTTTTTTAAATTTTTTTGCAGGTTTTCATTGAGAACATGGGAAAGAATTCAGAGCCCCAGGTCACAGTTTGCTTGCAGGGTATTAATTGGACATGTATCACATTCAAGCCTGACCTTGCAAAGTTTAACCTGACGTGTCTCAATGATGATTTCATATCCCTTACGAAGAAAAGAGCTGTTGACATGGCTGGCATTCTAGGACCAACTGTACAGGTTGTGTTCAATGGCACGATGATTCGGCGGTTCAATGGTTTTCTGGATTATGACAATTCGCATGTGCGCATTGCTTCAAAAGCCAGAAATGAAGGACTCCCAAGGTTTGTGATAGTTTCAAACAAACATCACTCTGAATGTTGTTATGTTCACAAGTCAAAACCTCTTACAAACTGTTTTTCTAATCATGTGTGCTTTTCTTTCTTTCAGTGTCCGCGAGAGGGTAAATGATCGGTGGGAGGTGTGCGTCACTTTAAGTGAAGGAACCTTTCAGCAGGTAAATGCTGGTTTGGTTTACGAGCAAGTAGGCCTTGTTTGGATGCTGTCGGATTCACCTCGATCCACATGTGTTATGGTGTATTGGGGTGGAATTTAGTTCAAGTTCCACTCCAACACATATGGGTTGATGCAAATCCGACTACATCCAAACAAGGCCGCAGTGTCTTATGTGTTTACGATTGCATCTTACACTATTTTTTTTGTGTTGTGGGTCAGCTTCGTAAACAAATTTGCAACCATTGAGGGGGGGGGGGACTCATGTAGATTATGTGGCAAACCAGATTGCCGCTGGTGTAGTGCAGCTGTGCACGAAGGATTTCACCGTCGAAGAACATGAAGTGAAGAGGCATTTGTGGGTATTCGTCAATGCAACTGTGGAGAACCAAACTTTTAATTCACCGACCAAGGAAGCTTTGACCACTCCACTTAGGTCAGATTGTGAGCTTTCTGATGATTTTTTGCAAAGGGGTATGGTCAAAAATTTCGATTTTTTTTCTTGTTGCATAATGCCAATTTAAACAAAAACAAAGGATCTAAAAGTAGCATAGATTTGTGATTTTTGCAATTTTGTTGTACCACTAATAGTGCTCATCTCTTATTGCAGTTGTCAGCTTTATTATTGGTAAAATATCTCCATAGGACAGAAGGATTGTGACCAAAAAAATCTATGAAAAAGAGGAAGTTCACTGAATGGCCTTGGAAAAGAGGATAGCAAGATTTCTTAATGTATGGCAAAATAAAATGTGTCCTTGTTTGGGAGTTCAGTTTAGGATGATAATAATTTATTTTGGTCACTGCTGGTATGTTTAGGAGAAAAGGTTGCCTTTGCTTCTGAACAGAGATCATTATTATCTATCATGTGAATCAGAACAGTATCCATTTAGCACCAGGATGTACAAAGTTTAGCACCAAACTCATGTGAGCAAGCTTCTTTCTGCTAGGGATGTTTTTTTTTATCTAAAGCTATTTTTGCAATGACTACGAGAATAAACGGATTGTGCTTGAAATTGTGAAACTTAAGAATGGTTGTTAGCGAAAGTGCTTGCTTGGGAGTTATGACACTCCTCCGTGTACCAAGGCCAAAGGGTAAGAAACAATTGCCGCATTCCTAAAACTAGCACAATAGGCGTGCTTCGCTGCGCCGGTCCCTGCTCTGCCTGTGTAGAGGATAGCATGTTTTGCCTATTTATTTAGTCTTTGTTCCTTTGTTGTTCTGACTATGCATTCATGTAACTGGGGAAATCTGAGAGAGATGAAGATGACCACTAATACACATTGAGTAAGATTGTTCAGTGCATGGCCATTCGAAGCTAGCAGCACATGGTCATACGAAGGTACCATTTGCAGAACATAGAATGTCTGTAGAGTCAGTAATTTTACATGGATGAGATGATTCTGATATCTGAAAACATAACATGTGAATAAAAGCAAACGCATGCCTGTTTTGCTACATATCCTGGCTGTTTTTTTGCAAGATAAAGTTTGGAAACATTATAAATATAGTAACCATAGTCATAACAACATCTTGTCTAATCTAAACCCATATCACTTCAGATTCAATTGTCTCAATTGCATAATGTTTGGACATGACAGATTTTAGTTATGTCCCTTGTCATCCACTATCTGTAAAAGGATATCATGATTAGTTCAACTTTTTTTTTGACGCAAAAGACTGTGGGGGATCCCCACAGTGGTTTTAAGATCAGTTCAACTGTTGTAGTACAAATATTTTTGTATATAGACGTCTTGAGGGTGAAAACAATATAATGATGAATTCTGAAACCCATTTGAGTGACTAAGATAGATAGCCAGATATCATTATGGACAAAGGAAAGGGTCTAGACTATGCCACTGAGGAAGGGAATTAGTGTAGCACTTTAGATTGGATAACATGGCAAGCAGTAATTGAAGGAAAATAAACCCATGGTAATCAAACATAGATGAAAAATCTAAATAAATTGGAGAGCTAATTAGCAGATATTATCGTAACAGATTGCACACCTTTCATCAGGGAAAAAAAACAACACTTTTATCTGGGCCAACCAATGCTGGATTAACAACATATGGCTTTGAATGGAAGTTTCTACATGAATCTCGATACCTGCAAGTTCCATGGAACATGAAGGAATTAACCTAAACATTCCGTGGCCCACTGTGGACACATGTGTGAAAGCTGTTAAATTAAATAAGAGGAAGCTATCATCCAAAGTGATAAATTGTATTACTCATTGTTGGATATGCTATCCATCCATCCTAACATGGAACCTAAAGATGCGAAGGCAATTTGTCTAATGTAAATGATAACCATTGGATAAGGAATAGTAGAGGACTTACCTTTAAAAAAAAACTAATAAAAAAATGTTCAATCAAGCTCTATCTCCTTTCAAATTAGAAAATCATATGAAGGACTTACAACTCATGCAAAACTCCATATCATGACCCAGGTGAACACAACAAAAAGGGTAGTAGGAGCAAGTCCTAATGAATGCTTTGAATAGAAAGATGGTTGCTTACCTTCTGGGTCCTGCATATGTAAAATAAGTCCTGCAAAAATCTTGTAATATTTTTTTACTCAATCTGCATAGGCAACATAGGTTAATAAAGTTGAAAGTTTTGAAGCAGCAAAGTGACACTAAAGCTCATATATAATTTAGGGTGGGTGGGCACAGGCAGACAAATCACAGATGCAACAATTTGCAAAGAAATAAGGAAGGAGTGTGCAAAACATAATTTAGGGGGCAACATTTACAGAATCCTAGTATGCAGTTTTGAAGGAATAGCAACAATAGTTAGCAAATATGAGAATGGTTCTATCAGACTGAAGACATCACATGGCTTAAATTTGACCCAACGTACAAAATTAAATCAAAATTATGTACCTTGTTGAAGAGGAAGTCATTAAAATTGCCCAATTGAAAAAAGTTCATCCACTCTGCTATCAACGTAAGGTCATCTCCTATACCCAGTAAGCAGAATAATAAATTTGGTCCTAACCTACAGCGTTAGTAGAAAATTACAGGAAAATAAATTCAATTAGGCAATAATATTTACATGACGAATCACATGAAGGAAATGAGCATGCACAAATACAAAATGAAGATGAGCTGCGCCCTCTCCTATTTTGCAACACAGGCTTCTCCAACCTGTAGCAACAGCAGGAGCAGAAAGGGAGATTTGAAGACAATGGGTGGTGTAGAAAGGCTCAGCTCAGTAATCTTACTGAGTTTGCCTGGAGGTAAAGGTACAAAAGTTTTTAGAAAAAAAATTGATGAGTTAACATGTAGTTGGTTGCAGTTGATTGCTATTTCTCATGTAGGGTAACCGGAACATTACAGAGTATAGTAAGATAGTACTCAAGTAACAGGCATGAAACTATCAACTATGAACTACCGAGTACGAAGAATAAAAATTTAATCTTGTTGCCAACCAAGGCAATAAGGATTCTATGACCCTCTTGTAACCACAGGCCTTGGCACCTACTTCTAACCTTTCATATACATTAATCATCCTAATCCAATGTGACCAGTTGAAGGTGTACCTAGTTACCTTAAAAATAAGTCGAAGATGCAAATTGGATAAAAATTCATCTAACTGACAGACGAAGAAGCAAACTAAAGATACTGCAAATTGGATAAAAATTCATCTGCCCAACATCCTGCTTGTCCAAATTGTTATATGTATCTTTCAGTCAAGAGGAAAAATAGCCTGAAGTTCATTATGAGCCTTAAGGTGTGTTCAGAAATCAGAACCCTTGCTTATATTGTATCTAGTCAGAACAATAGGCAATTAGCGTAAGCATGAAACAATAGCTAATTAGCATAAGCACGGAACAATATCTAATTGGCAAATGTTGGAACAAATTTCGGAACAAAAATCTAAGAGCAATAGATTTAGACATATGTACCAACCCATAGTTGACAATGAGCATATCTCACACACATAAGTAAATATCATTGGGAAAAGGGAAAAGGCTAACTCGCATTTGAAAATACATAGAAAAAATATTGTGCACACATTCTATCCAACATCCTGCTTGTCCAAATTGTTATCTGTATAATCTTTCAGTCAAGAGGAAGAACAACCTGAAGTTCATTATGAGCCTTAAGGTGTGTTCAGAAATCAGAACCCTAATTGCTTACATTGTATCTAGTTAGATTATATCTGATTTTCACTTATGCATTTTCTGTCAGTTGTTTCTGTCCAGCTTAAATGCTTTAGTCAACAGTAAGCTGTTAACTATAATTTTGTTTGCTCAAGTCTCCTGTTTGCTGATAGTTAAGTAAATCGTACTATTCTAAGGTTACTTCTTACAAGTCTGAACCTAGTTTACCAAAAAAATGCTGAACATGTTTTGCTAGAACAAACTCTGTTGGTATGGGCAATTGATGACATACGTGCCTAACAGTGGGCCCATATACACTAGAGGTGTAGAAAATGGCAGGATGGAAGAGAGATGAAATTATAATGGCAGTTCTCCAAATAGGCGAATTGTAATGGTGCATCTTCAAACATGAAAAATTATAATGGCGTGGATCAAAAAAGCCCATATTCTTTTTAGTACTTGCAGAATAGCTGTGAAGTGCATAGTATGCGTTGCGTGAGGTCATGATTAATGCAAGTTATATTCTATTGAGTAAAATACACAAGCAGGTCCTGAACTTGTCCTATGGTATATATCAGGTCCCTGAACATTCAAATACATTTTTAAGGTATCCAAACTTGTCCTTGGTGTCATCTGGTTCCTAAACTCTTAAAATTTTCCATTTTTAGGTACTCGGAATTGTCTCATGGAGTCATGGTGTCATCTAGGTCCCTAAAATTACCATAGGGTGTCATCTAAGTATTAACCAGTCCAAATCTGCTCCATGCTTCGACGCCGTATGCCACGGTGGATGGAGACACACCTCATTCTTGACCGTTGCGGGGATTCGCTAGCAAAGTAGACTTCCATACCTCTTCCGCCTAGGTAGGGAGCATCAGCTTTGGCCTCATCGTCTTCAGTCTTCACTACAAGATGTCACGACCTTGGATGTGGAGGATTGCAATAGCATCATATTATTAAGATTGAATTTCTTGGCTCTTGGCACATAACCCAGGAATTTATGGTTTTATGATTTGAAAAAGGCCCACTGCACGCCAAGACTGGTGTGTCAGTCCCACTTGCAGCCTCAATCTGTCTTAGTCACTAATATGTTGGCTAGACAACATGGACAAGAACAAGGTTTTGCAGGTCAGAATGTCATGCCTGTTTTGGCATAATTATGGCTGGGTTTTAGAGCTGCATCATCACCAGACCTTGGGCTATGTAATATTGGTTATAAAATGCACCAATTTCTACAAGGCTTCAACTTTGGCCATAGAATTGGACATCTTCTGAAATAATACTATGTTTAACATAAACTTTATTGTTTATGTATTCAAAATGCCCCATGCCTCTATTATTTTCCATATATTGCTTTTGTGTTTGGGATTTTTTTTTCTTGTGTTACTTTGTTAGGTTCATTTCTAGGAAACTTTACTCTTCTACTCAAGATCTTACCAGAGGGCCGTTATTTATAGATATAGTATCATCATATTTTTAAGATTAAATTTCTTGGCTCAAGTTACGTAACCCTGGAATTTATTGTTGTATAATTTTCAAAAAAAAACATATCCTAAGGAGGCCAAGGCTGATTTGGCAGTCCCACCTACAGCACCATTTTGTCTTGGTCGCTAAATGTTTTGTTGACTAGCCAATGTGGATGACAAAATGATGAGGCAGGTTGGACCAGGGCGGGTGCGCGACGCCAGTGCGCGGTCACCAGCTCTGCGGCATCGCTGCAGGTCCTAGTCTTTAGGAGTTTGTTTCATGTGATTTGTATCCCTTTGATTCATGAACAGTTTGTTAGGCATTTGTTATAAGTAGGAAACATTCTTGTTAATGAAAGTTTAGCTAGAGGTTTAGAGTAATCTCTCTTGCTCCTGGCGCACCTGCGCTCTCATCGCCTGTTCCATCCATAAGCCCTCGGTGCCGAGCACAGTGCCGCCCGTTCGCCACCGGCCGTTCAAGCCTAGGCCTTCCACCTCGCATTCCTATTCCCTACGCAGCAACCCACATTCCAACAATCTGGTATCAGCCATGTTAGGTTCTGGATCGTTCGTCGCCATCATTGTACCCAGCACCACCGCCAACACCTCCGCTGCACCCTCCGTGTTCCCATCCACTCCCGCATTCACCAATGCTGCTGTCGGGTATCAAAATACCCAGGGTACCCAACAGAGAGTAAAAATACGGCACCCTGCACGTTTGTTAAAACCCCATCGTATAGGCCCCAAAAAGTACTGACAACATGTCAGCCGCTTAAGGCACGAACGACGAACTCTATCTCGCCCTAGCCTTACGGAAAGGCCTCGGACACGATAGGCGTCTCGAGCGACATCTCTCTACCTCGCCCGAGCCCCTGCAGCGACCCCCCACGGCATGTTTCCACCTAGCCCGAGGGGCACGTGTAACCCTCAGGCAAGACGGGGAGCCACGGGCCTCCCAACTACGACACTCGCTCCCATCGATGGGATGAACGTGACCGTGCACAATCAATAGGAGCATGGGAACCAAGCCCTGACTCGATATGACCCCGGTCATTCTACCATGACGACATCTATACCTCCACAGCAACGGGGGTGACAGCAACTGTGCCACCTAACCTCCTCGCTATGAAAATCCAGGCGCACGCGCCACCCACCTTCACGGCACAGAGGCGTACAGGTCAAGGTATGGCCACAACACGTCACACCAGCGGATGAAGAGGCCAAAAGATCAACGCCCAGTACGTCTCCACGCTACAGGGGAACCGCTCCCACAGGATAAGGAGGAGGACGGCCACGCCCGAGGCCACTTTTTTATTTTTCTCTTTCATTCTCTCTGTTTTCACCCCTTTACCATGAATGTAACCCGAGCCCTCCTCTTAGAAGCTATAAAGGGGAGGCAGGGGTCACATCTAAAGGGGCTATCAAGCAACAATAGCTAGAGCCCACCTCAATCGAAACCACACATCACACACCACCACTCATAAGAGACCTGGGATCTGCTCCCTATCTCGAAAGCTTGTAACCCCTACTACGAGCACCCCGGTGCAAGGCAACACGAGCCGCAGCGAAACCCACTTGACATAGGGCTGTTCATGTCCGAACTAGTATACATCCTTATGTCCACTTTGCACACCATCAGGGCCTAGACGCGTAGATATAAATTCACTCGTCGCTCTGTTTAGACCCCCGGTCCTCTAGACACCAATAGTTGGCGCGCCAGGTAGGGGCCTTCTGCGTGTCACGATCCATCTACTAGGTCTTGATGGCCAACCCCCATATCCGCTTCACCTTAGGCTCCCATGTCCAGTTCGGCAACCTAGATTTCATTTGCACGGAAGTGGACTACGATCGGGTTCTTCCCCCTTTCATTGACATCGACGCCATCTCTGAGGCCCTGTCCAACCTTCACCTAGGCATGGACGAGGGGCAGTCCCTCGAGAACGACTGCCTAGGAGGTTCCTAGGGCAAAACGATACCGGTCGGTAAGCCACATGACCATAGGAGGGCTTGTGGCCAGTATTTGACCGCAATTCGTTTTGATCCGTCTGCGGGATAGATTCCCGCAGATCTATCGACTCACCATGTGCAGGCTATCGCGGAGGTATTCATGACTACCGAGACAGCTTCTAGTACCAGCTCCGATGAGGACAACAGCAGCTGGCCCGATGCTGACTTCTCCAGGCTCGGCGACCCGGAGGCTCTGCGTCGTTTTGTCGGCATCTGCGACTACCTCCTCGACGACGACGACTCCGACGACGGCGGTTACGAGCTCACGTGGCCATAATGCCGGAGGATGGAGGTCGCGCACGGCGTCGACACGCCATGATCGGTAGATCACCGTATCATCTCCTGCCCAATATCTATTATTATGTTCAAGCATAATCTTTTCATACTTATGAAATCGTTGCACGTTATCTGCTACAATTTATTTCATCATTTACGCGTTAAATCATGAATTATATTATCAGCGATAATTACATAATACGTTTCCGCCCTTTACGGTTCGATTACGGCACGGAGTTCGAAGGCTGGCCCGCTAAGGGTTCGACAGCCGATCCGAGCCACCAGAGTGAGGGATGGTATGAGAAGGGGCACACGAGCGGCTAGTACCCGGACGTGCTGAGCGTCATGGGCCTTCTCGAACCATGTTCAAGTCCAGGCCGGTTTACGGTTTGGGAGTTTTTTTTTCAAATAAAGGCAACGAGCCCTCGAGGATGGTCAAACGACCCCAAGAACTTCCCGAACCAACCGCTAGGAAATTTTAAAGCCGATCACTAGCTTACCTCCGTCAGATCCCCGCGAACGGGAACTGGGGCTTCACTTGAACCGACCCGATTGTAACTCAACGGGCACCATGGCTCGACCCAGCGAGGGAAGCCGTGGCATTGCTCAAACCCTCCTCTTTGTGAAAAAGATGCGTGACGGATATGCTAACAAAGTCACTTAACTGGGCCCACGCGTGGAGTTCGAAGGACCTAGGGACAGAAACGTCTGACCCACGAATGAACTTTCCTGACCGTCCCGACGGGCCCGCGATCCTAAGACTTAGGCAAGAGAGTCTAACCCCTCCTCAGGGCACGGGACCCGGGGTAAAAATGTCCGACCCACGAACAAACTCTCCTGAGCATCCCGGCGTGCCTATGATCCTAGGAAATGGCAGAAATTAGAACGCATCTGACCCTGCCTCGGGACATGGGAAATTGCTACACTCAAACGTCCGATCGATCTGTCAAAAACCATGAGAAATGCGTCTTTGGGATTCCAAGGGGGATACTAGGCTTTGTCATCTCTGAGCATGGCATCGAAGCCAACCCGAAGAAGATCTCCGCTATCACAACATGGGTCCAATTCAGAATTTGGAAGGGGTACAACGAGTCACGGGATGTTTGGCGGCATTGAGCCGCTTCATCTCACGCCTCGGTGAACGAGGCCTTCCCCTTTACCGACTCTTGAGAAAGATGGACCGTTTCGCCTGGACCCCCGAGGCCCAAAAGGCCCTGGATGGGCTCAAGGCGCTTTTAACAAAGGCCCCGATCCTTGTGCCCCCGGCTGAAGGGGAACCACTCCTACTATATGTCGCGGCCATTGCTTAGGTTGTAAGTGCCACCGTTGTAGTGGAACGGCAAGAGGAAGGTCACACCCTCAAAGTCCGGCGTCCAGTCTACTTCATCAGTGAAGTCTTGTCCAACACCAAGACACGCTACCCATAGATCTAGAAGCTCTTGTACACTGTCCTCGTCACCCGAAGGAGGATGCGCCACTACTTCGAGTCGCACCCAATCACAATCGTCTGATCCTTCCCCCTCGGGGAGGTGATTCAAAACCGTGAGGCGACGGGAAGAATCACTAAGTGGACAGTTGAACTCATGGGAGAAGGCATCACCTATGCCCCTTGAAAAGCCATCAAGTCCTAGGTGTTGGTAGACTTTGTGGCAGAATGGACTGAGACCCAAACGCCACCGGCGCTGGTGGAATAAGAATACTGGACGATGTATTTCGATGGGTCACTGATGAAGAGCGAAGCTGGAGCAGGGCTTGTCTTTGTCTCCCCCCTCGACGTGCACATGAGGTATATGATATGAATTCATTTTTTGGCCTTTAACAATGTCGTTGAGTATGAGGTACTTGTCAATGGTTTGCACACTGCCTCTGATCTTGGGATCCGATGGCTCGATGTCCGAGGGGACTCTCAGTTGATTGTAGACCAAGTCATGAAGAAGTCAAGCTGTCACAACCCCAAGATGGCGGCATACCGCTAGGTGGTCTGCCTCCTGAGGACAAGTTCGATGGCCTCGAGCTCAACCACATTGCCCGACGGTCTAACGAGGTAGTAGACTAGCTCACGAAGCTGGCATCCGGTTGGCCACCAGCTCCCGCCGGCGTCTTTGCCAGCGATCTGCATATTGCAACCTCAAGACATATTGCAAGATGTATAACCTCAAGACATATTGCAAGATCAGGAGATGAGACAGAATTTTCATGACACAAATTATATATCGTTTCCTCACAGAATTAGAAGATCACAGTTGGATGAGCAGTTTAGTAAGTTCATGGAGGTTATTCAGAAGCTATATGTCAACATACCTCTATTGGACGCCATTCAAGTCCCTACATATGCCAAGTATATCAGAGACATTTTGAACAAGAAGAGACCACTGCCATCCACTGAAGTGATCAAGCTAACTGAAGAGTGTAGTGCAGCTATCCTGAATAAATTATCAGAGAAGAAGAAAGATCTAGGATGCCCCACTATTGATTGCTCAATTGAAGATCAACACTTCAATAACACACTATGTGACCTTGGAGCAAGTGTCAGTGTGATGCCTGCTGCAGTCTATCACAAGCTTGACCACTCAGTACTAGAGCCAACATCAATGTGCCTACAGTTAGCAGATCAATCGGTTCGGTATCCATTGGGCATCACCGAGAATATCCCAGTCACGATATGAGAATTCTTTGTTCCAATAGACTTTGTGGTACTGGATATGCATCCAGACTCAAAAGTGTCACTTATCCTCGGGAGACCCTTTTTGAGCACTGCCAATGCACACATTGATGTCGGAAAAGGAGAAATCAAGTTCACCATAAATGGACAAGAAGAGCAATTTGCATTCAAGTCAAAATAGGAACTCAATGCCTCTGCTAAGATGGTAGATCAAGACAAGAAAGAAATATCATCAGAGCTATTGTCTCTGGGATCATCAGAAGAATAAAATATTGGAAGGTCTAATTCGAAGGACTCTAAAAATTCGAACCCTTACCGGAAGGTAACTCGGTATTTATCTGCATAATTTTTCTTAAGCATATTTACATTCACAGTACTACATTATAAAAATCATAGCCCCATGTAAATATTTTTTACGATGTGTAAAAACCCGTTAAAAGTATTTACCGTGGCGGTACAAAAATATTTACTCCATGCATTTTTAAGCATTTTAGTTTCTACTCTTTTATCTCCTGCATTTTATATATATAGTGCATAGTGGACCCACCACTATGGGACCCACATGTCATACACTTCACCTCACATACATCACATCACATTATTTCATCCACTTCCACTCACCTCCACCATTACTTTTCCACCGCCAAATTCACCCACACACCACTTTTTCATACTTAGCACTTAAGCAAGGTGGAGAGTTGAAAATTTTAGCCAGAAAGGAGACAGAGGTGGGGCGGCTGCCCCCTCCACTTGGGTGCCCGCCCGGTCATCTCCTCCTCTATAAAAGCTATTTCTCCCATTGCTTCTATGCACCACCAACATTCAGGATTTTTAGTGTACAATCTGTTCTCAGTTTCGAGTTTCCTGCAAGAGCATAGGAGAGAAGGAAGAGAGTGGAAATAAAGAAGAGAAAGGAGGAAGGAGAGGAGAGTGACCTTGTAACATCCCAAAAATTCACATTCAAAAATCACTTGCGTTAAAAATTATTTTCAAATGCATTTCAAAAACTATAAGTCATCTGAGCTCTATATCCTTCTGAATCTTATCCATCTTATATCTATCCCAACTACCTCTCTTCAATTTATCATGCACCGTGGCATCGGCATCACCCGCCCGTCCCCCATCCCTCTCTCTCGCTCGCTCGCTTCGTTCGATGCCCCGACAGCGGCGCGTGCGCTGACCCTACCACCATCGCCACAGCACGCACCCGCGCTCGGACCCCCCCTCACCGACTGCGGCAGCTCGCAAGCCGCCACGACAGCGGGTCCCACCTCCCACATTTCCCTCTATCTTTCTTATCCATGTATGGACATAGCACATTCGTATATACGCGGCAAATGAAGCAAGACAAAGCACCCACCGAGGCAATATTCACTTTTACCATTTACCACGCAAACAGGCAAGGCACACAAGCAACATACATGTACCACCAGCATGCAAAGCACAAGCAAACAAATATCAGCAGTGCACTCACACATGCACACATACAGATAGCTCATGCATGCATACAAAATTAGGCACCAACCACCATGCAAGGTTAGGCACCGTCTATTTGCATGCTAAGCATCTACTCGCAACGCGCCGCACCGCCCAAGCATTCGACCACAGTGATGCCATTGGAGGCAAGCAAGCAAGCCAGTGACACATCCCTGCTTTCTGGTCTATAAAAAGGCACGTCGGGTTGCTCTCCCACAGCAGCACACTCAGCTCACCACTCACTTGCCTGCTCTCGCTTCACTTGCCTCGCGTATACCATATACGGCCGTACGCACGAGCCGGGCTCGACCGTCATCGCACGACGAGGTGAGCAGCCCATGAGCATCCCCTTGCTCTTCTCGCTCTTCTTATGGTCTTCTCTTCACTTCCCTCCTTGCCTTTGCCTGTGCCGAGCTGCTCCCGAGCTTCACGAGCTCAACCATGGTGTCGTCCATGCAAGAAGTAAGAAGAAGACCCTTGTTAGATTTTCTCTCTCCCTTCTCATGCATGGGTGTATGACGTGTGGGTCCTAAGCTACAACTCCATCCAAATAGCACACGCACAATATACGCTATGCACTACCAGCCAAGCCAAATGCCCACGTGATCACCTATTCCTTAATCGTGCATTATTCTTTTCCGCGTGATTAAAATTCAGCCATCTTGCAGAGTCACATGCCAACTCTGATTTCAAATATTATTCTTTCTAAATTCATCTTAAATCATGATCTATCTCTCATATAAATTTCATGATTTTTAGAGCTTATTTGAATTTATGTGATTATTTATCTGTGCTTGTTTGTTTGTTACGCTCGTTGGATACTTCTAGCTGACGGAGTGAACGAACCGGAGAACGAGGACGTCGGAGGCGAGTACCGCGAGTTCGATGCCGAGGAACCAGACTGCCAGCAGGAGTTTGTTGAGGACACCGACGGAGGCAAGTCCAGCCTATTCCCCTTTGATGCATATTGATCCTATTTTTAAATACAGCCTGTAGAAGCCATTTTAAATATTGCATGTATGATATACGTACAAAGTATTTTTGCTGCTTAGTTAAGACCCATTTGAATAGCCATCCTTGAATTAATATTACCTGATAATGGTCTCATTCAAACTTAGGAGCAAATAATATACTATGGTAAAATATAATATTTAGTATGCTTAGGATTTGATATTCATCATGGATACTCATTACTATATTTTCTCAAATACAATAATTTTAAAAGAAAAACTGTGTGAGTTGTGAAAATGAATTGTGGGTATGATGAAAGGGTTAATGAACAAGATATAGATGGTGATTTCCCTAGAGATGGGGCGGATCGGTGTTCCTTTTGTGGGATGCCGCGGTGTTGGGGCTTGTACCTTTTGTGGTTAAGCATGAGGATATCCGCTTTGTCTCGATTAAGGACTGAGTTGATGATTCATGTTGCCTAACTTATTTTTGTACAACCACTCGCCTTGCACGGGAAAGACTTAGTCTAAATCCCTCTAGTTGGTATGACAATCACTTGGAAATAGGTGTGCAACGGGACACTAAGAGATGTATGTAAAAATTGGTGAATATTGTATGAAATATAAAGAGCTCTGTAAATTATTGTATTGTGAGATGTGGCCTTAGTGTTCCCGTAGTGAGCGCCATTACTTAGCTATGGAGGGTAATGACTTTGATAGATCTATGCTTGCATGACGGTGTTAAGCTACGGTATCCTACTTGTAGGGAAAGTGTACAACCTCTGTAGAGTGTAAAAATTTATCCGGATAGACGTGTCCACGTTATCGAACGAGTTATGGTTTGGTTTCAACAACTAGATGGGTTGGGATGAGTGAAAATATGAGAGTGAATGTGATTTTAGAAATAAATGGTTGTCTGCCATATGTTACGGGAACAAAGGGTTCAACAACACCTAAAATTGTGATCAACCCCTTTTTAAGAAATACTATTATATATGAAAAATATATATTTTTTTGCAAAGGTATTTATAAAATAAAACCCTGCATGTGTAAAAAGATAGCTTTATGCAAATAAACCAATCCTTATCCTTAAATTATCCATATGCATATACTGATATCCTATTCCGTAGGGTAAGGTTGGATTTACTGAGTACTTTGTACTCACCCTTGCTTTGTTTAATAGAGGAAGATCCGGACTTTAATCCTGACGTGGCGTATGAATAAGGTCCTGTCTGCACCCAACTAAGCCTGTGGCATTAGAATCCGTCAGATGATATGTATTAGCGAGACCTCTTTCTAGGTCTGTTGGACCTGTATTGTGTTGTGGTATGTCTTCATTATTCACGCTTATCGAGACTACTGTACTGAGACTTATCTGATGTAATAAATATGTTACTAGCCTCCTAGGACTAGTATTGTATCACATTTGAGTTCCTAGTTAACCAGGGGCGCTTCAGGTGGTATCAGAGCCGTAGTTGGCTGTAGGACGTGACCTTAGGCTTTCTGGACCAGTAGCTACTGTCTAAGTATCGAAGGCTTTCCTAAGCTCTTGTATGCTACCATGCAAAGGCTTAGAATCAAGGATCACCCGGAATATGAAGGCAGAGAATACATAGAGCATGAAACCGAACGGTGTGAAGTCACCGTATATGTCGGGAAAAGTAAAGACTTCCCTGACATAGCTGAAGCATAGAGTATAACTGCGACCGGATTTCAGTTTGTAGATACATATCAAGCTGCCACCCGTAAAGCCTTGAGGTACCTGTGCCAAACCTATGGGAAGCCCATTGCTCGTACACCCATAAGATTCTTTCCACCTCGAGAAAGAGATCGACCAGTTTGGAGGACCCGCATGGACATCTTGCAGGGACGTTATTCCCTCGAGGATGACCTAACTATGGTATTCATGACCACATACCTACTTGCTCTGGACGAGCAATATGATAAATAGGCCTCAGAGTTGAAGAAGTGCATCCACCGTGTGAAAGAAGCCGAGATCTTGGTTAGAAAGCTCCATGTGCAGCTTGCAGAAGCTCAGGCCCAAGCAGCTACAGCCGAGAGTCGTGAAACTGCATTTCTGAAGCCATGAGGGAAGCTGAGGATCATCATGCCTAGGAGTTGAAGGATGCCTACCTTGTCACCAGGGCCAAGAGAAGAATGCTAGCTCTAGAAGACCAAGAGCCCATAATCTTGGAAGGGATCCCAATCATGCCCCTAAAGACAGGAAAAAGACTGGCGATTGAAGGACCATCAGCTCCCCCACCCACAACAACCTCTCATGAAGCTTTAGAGTTGGAGCCTAAGGAAGAAGAAATCTCCCTCCTCAGCCAGCCACCACCAAAAGATGATGGTGACCCGCCTCTTATTTTGAAGGAAGAACCACAGATGAAGAAAGAATGATCCTTCTCAAACACCAAGGGATGAAGCCATTCAGTTCGAGAAAGTTGAAGATTAGTTGTACGTAGTTCCTCCTTTTGTCTTGGAGAAGTGAAGTTTACTTCACTTTTGTTTGCCCCAAAGGAGATGAATCGTATTGTAGCAAGCATATTTTTATTATGTTGTAAACCACCCTCCTATTGAAAAAATATATTTGTGCTTGTTGGTTGTGCTAATTGAGTGCTCTACGTGTGTTCCCTTACAGGATAGCAAGTTTTAAAGACTTGCACTTTTTTTAAGAAAAATATAACGCCTTAATAAACAAAAAATCACTCAATAGATCTAACACTTATCTAATGCTTTCCTCCTCATCTCAAGCAACATATGCCTCCCAAGCCAGCTACTCGCTCCCAACCCAGTGGTCGTGCAGCTAGCAGGTAAAGTCAAAATCTAGTTGATAGTCAAACCAATGCAAATACTGATGATGTCCGTGAAGATGAAGTAAGTCAGACTGGGAACCATAATGGAGAAGATGAGTTGCTCCCTCCTCCAGCAATTGACTTAGCACAAGTCATGGCAACTCAAACCTACCTTTTGGAGACTTTAGCCTAAGGCATAAATCGCCCCAGGAACAACCATGGAGCTAGAGTCCAGGACAAAATGACTGAGTTCATGAGGCTTAAGCCATCCACCTTTGCTGGATCTGACAACCCCATGAAAGCAGATGATTGGCTTAAGGTCATTGAAAGGAAGTTGGACACAATCCACTGCAATAGAAGGGATAGAGTTCTGTTAGCAACTCACCAGCTGACAGGAATTGCCCTTTCATGGTGGGAAGCCTATAGTGGAGCTGTGGATAATGCCAACACTATCACCTGGCAAGAATTTGTGAAAGAATTCCGTCAGTACCACATTCTAGATGGAATCATGAAGTTGAAGGTTGATGAATTTCGCAACTTGAAGCAAGGAAACAAAACTCTAAGTGAATACATCTTCTAGTTCACTGAGTTATCTCGCTATGGCCCAAAATTAGTCAACACTGATGCCAAGAAGTAGGCAAAGTTCATAGAAGGACTGACCTGTGAGTTGAGGACTCTTATGACCTCACAGATCTATCTAGACTTCAACACCTTGATGAACCAAACCATTCTGACTGATGTGGCCAAAACTAAAGAAAAGAAGGAGAACAAGCGCAAGTTCTTAGAGCGCAAAGTTCAAGAAGGAGTTAGATCCCAGAGGCAGAAAACATTTAGCCAACCAAGTCAGCAAACTCAAGCTCCAATACAGTTTCACTCTCCTGCCAGTGCCTCTAACCAGATACAGCCATCATATTAGCCCAAGACAACTTATCAGAATCATACTTATGGCAAGACCCAACAAAACAGCATCGGTCAAGTCACCAACAATGGCAAAGCATGCTTTCATTGCCATGAGACTGGACACTACATTGCCAACTATCCTTATAAGAACAACCCAGCAGTGTCCACCTAGTCCCACACTGTTAATGAACCAAGACCTGCAATATCTGGAGCCAACCGTGGTTTTCCTCGCAACAACACCAACACCACCAACAACAACCAGATGGTGAAGCAACCTCAGCAATCCTATGGCCGAGCTCGTGTCAACCACATTCATGCCCAGGATGCTCAGACTACTTCAGGAGTGGTACTTGGTGAGTTCTTAGTCAACTCAGTACTTACAACAGTATTGTTTGATTCTGGAGCATCACATTCATTTATATCATCAAGTTTTGCTGAGAAGCATAAAATACCCACAGTACTACTAAAGTTACCCCTAATAACCCAAACATCTGGGTCTGACATCAAATGTCATCTAGGTTGTTTAAATGTAAGAATCATCTTAAGTGGGGTAGTTTTCCTAGCAGACTTAGTAGTGCTCAAGTCTAAAGGAATAGATGCTATCCTTGGAATGGATTGGTTAACACGACACAATGGAGTTATTAGTTGTGCCACTAAGGAAGTATCATTAGTTAACCAAGAAGGAATTAAGGTGAAATACCAAACCCAAGGATCTAAAGTCAACCCAATGGTCTTTAGCTTAGATGCAAGGACCACAGAAGAAGTGCCAGTAGTGCAACAATACCCTGATGTATTCCCTAAGGAACTACCTGGAATGCCACCAGATAGGGATATAGAGTTCATCATTGTTCTTATTCCTAGGACTGCTCCTATAGCCAAGAGACCTTACAGAATGGCCCCTGCAGAGTTAGCGGAACTAAAGGAGCAATTGAGAGAATTGCAACATAAAGGTTATATCAGGCCTAGTTCTTCATCATGGGGAGCCCCAGTCCTGTTTGTAAAGAAGAAAAATGGAAGCATGAGAATGTGTGTGGATTATAGATCTCTGAATGAAGTCACCATCAAGAATAAATATCCCCTACCAAGGATAGATGACCTCTTTGATCAGCTTAAAAGAGCCAAGTATTTCTCCAAGATTGATTTGAGATCAGGTTACCATCAACTCAAGATCAAGAACAGTGATGTCCCTAAAACCGCCTTTGTAATAAGATATGGACAATATAAGTTTACAGTGATGTACTTTGGATTAACCAATGCCCCTGCTTATTTCATGAACCTCATGAACAAGGTATTCATGGAGGAGCTAGATAAGTTTGTTATAGTCTTCATTGACGACATACTTATCTACTCTAAGAGTGCTAAAAAACATGGGCAACACTTGAGAGTAGTGCTAGAAAAGCTAAGAAGACACAAGTTGTATGCCAAATTCAACAAGTGTGAATTTTGGCTTGAGAAAGTTGCATTTCTAGGTCATATCCAGACAACGGAAGGAGTTGCAGTGGACCCTAAGAAAGTAGAAGCTGTCTCATTGGCAACAACCCACAAATGTCAGTGAAATCAGAAGTTTTCTTAGATTAGCTGGATATTACCGAAGGTTCATAGAAGGATTTTCCAAGATAGCCAGACCCATGACAGAGCTTCTCAGAAAAGATAAGAAATTTACTTGGATAGAGTCATGTGAGAAGAGTTTCCAAGAATTGAAGAAGAGATTGACAACAACACCAGTGTTAACTTTACCAGACATTCACCAAGATTTCATCATATATTGTGATGCCTCAAGACAAGGTTTAGGATGTGTTCTCATGCAAGGATAAAAGGTTGTAGCTTATGCATCCTGGCAGCTTAGACCTCATGAGCAAAATTACCCTACCCATGATTTAGAGTTAGCAGCTGTAGTGCATGCTCTCAAGATTTGGAGACACTATCTCATTGAAAACAAGTGTGAAATCTACACGGATCACAAGAGTTTGAAGTATATATTTAATCAGTCAGACTTGAACCTAAGGCAAAGAAGATGGTTGGAGTTAATTAAGGACTACAACCTTGAGATTCATTACCACCCAGGAAAGGCCAATGTGGTTGCAGATGCCCTAAGTAGAAGGTCATATGGTCAACATTTAGTGTCCAAAAACACTCATCTACAAGAAGAGATAGCACAGTTGAACATGCACATAGTATGCCGACCTCAAAATAGCAGTCTAAAGGTGCAACCAACTCTAGAGGAAGAAATTAAGAAGGCACAACATATGGATAAAGATCTGATGAAGATTCATGAGCAAACTGGAGGAAATAAAGCTCCATACTTCAAAGTGGATGACAAAGGAACCTTGTGGTATAAGGATATGATTTGTGTGCCCAAGGTAGGGAAGTTTCAAGAACTAATCCTTGATGAAGCTCATAACTCAGCATACTCTATCCACCCTGGTGCCACCAAGATGTATATGGACCTAAAAGAAAGATATTGGTGGAATGACATGAAAGCAGATGTGGCATGATTTGTTGCACAATGTGATGTTTGCCAAAGGGTTAAAGCAGAGCATCAGAAACCAGCAGGTTTGCTACAGCCATTGCCTATTCCAGTTTGGAAGTGGGATGAGATAGGCATTGATTTTGTGAATGGATTACCCAAAACTCAGAAAGAGAATGATTCAATATGGGTAATAGTGGACCGTCTTATCAAGGTTGCTCACTTTATACCTGTGCGCACCAAGTATAGTGCAGACAAGCTAGCACAGTTATATATGGATAATATAGTAAAACTACATGGTGTGCCAAGTAAGATGGTATCTGACTGAGGTACTCAATTCACCTCTAAGTTTTGGAAGAGACTGCATGAAGCCATGGGCACCAAGCTAGATTTTAGCTCAGCCTATCACTCCTAGACAGATGGTCAGACCAAAAGAGTAAATCAGATCATAGAAGATATGCTGAGGGCATGTGTGCTTACCTATGGTAAAAATTGGGAGAAGAGCCTATCTTATGTAGAGTTCTCATACAATAATAGCTATCAAGCCAGCTTAGGTATGTCATCTTTTGAAGCCCTGTATGGAAGAAAATGTAGGACCCCATTGATGTGGTCAGAGGTTGGATAACGGACCTTGCTTAAGCCTTCCCTCATAAAAGAAGCAGAAGACCGTGTGGCAGAGATTAGAGAAAAATTAAAAGAAGCACAATCACGTCAGAAGAGCTATTCTGATGAAAGAAGAAGAGAGCTAAGCTTTGTAGTTGGATATTTTGTGTACCTCAAAGTTTCCCCAATTCGAGGGACTCGAAGATTCCAAGTTAGGGGCAAGCTAGCACCTTGGTATATCAGACCATATCAAGTGTTATAAAGAATTGGAGCTGTAGCTTACCGTATTCGGCTACCTGAAGAAATGTCAGATATACACAATGTGTTCCATGTTTCCCAATTGAAGAAATGTCTTAGAGTACTAGAGGAACAAATATCACCAGATACTATTGATTTACAAGATGATCTAAGGTATCAAGAAGTGCCAATAAAAATACTAGACACAGTCACCAAGAAGACAAGAACGACAACAGTCCGAATTTGTCGTGTTCAGTGGAGTAGGCACACTAAAGCAGAAGCAACATGGGAAAGAGAAGATGCCCTGAGAAAGGAGTTTCCCCATCTGTTTAGGAACCAGACGAATCTTGAGGACAAGATTCCTTTTAAGTGGGGTAGGTTTGTAACATCCTAAAAATTCACATTCAAAAATCACTCGCGTTAAAAATTATTTTCAAATGCATTTTAAAAACTATAAGTCATCTGAGCTCTATATCCTTCTGAATCTTATCCATCTTATATCCATTCCAACTACCTCTCTTCAATTTATCATACACCATGGCATCGGCATCACCCGCCCGTCCCCCATCCCTCTCTCTCTCTCTCTCGCTCGCTCGCTTCGTCCGATGCCCCGACAGCGGCGCGTGCGCAAACCCCACCACCATCGCCACAGCACGCACCCACGCTCAGACCCCCCTCACCAACTGCGGTAGCTCCCACACCACCATGACAGCGGGTCCCACCTCTCACCTTTTCCTCTATCTTTCTTCTCCATGCATGGCCACAACACATTCGTATATACGCGGCAAATGAAGCAAGACAAAGCACCCATCGAGGCAATATTCACTTTTACCATTTACCACGCAAACAAGCAAGGCACACAAGCAACATACATGTACCACCAGCATGCAAAGCACAAGCAAATAAATATCAACAGTGCATTCACACATGCACACATACAGATAGCTCATGCATGCATGCAAAATTAGGCACCGACCACCATGCAAGGTTAGGCATTGTCTATTTGCATGCTAAGTATCTACTCGCAACACGCCGCACCGCCCAAGCATTCGACCACAGTGATGCCATTGGAGGCAAGCAAGCAAGCCAGTGACACATCCCTGCTTTCTGGTCTATAAAAAGGCACGCCGGGTTGCTCTCCCACAGCAGCACACTCAGCTCACCACTCACTTGCCTGCTCTTGCTTCACTTGCCTCGCGTATACCGTATACGGTCGTACGCACAAGCCAGGCTTGACCATCGTCGCACGATGAGGTGAGCAGCCCATGAGCATCCCCTTGCTCTTCCCGCTCTTTTTGTGGTCTTCTCTTCACTTCCCTGCTTGCCCTTGCCTGTGCCGAGCTGCTCCCGAGCTTCACGAGCTCAACCATGGTGTCGTCCATGCAAGAAGCAAGAAGAAGACCCTTGCTAGCTTTTCTCTCTCCCTTCTCATGCATGGGTGTATGACGTGTGAGTCCTAAGCTACAACTCCATCTAAATAGCACACGCACAATATACGCCATGCACTACCAGCCAAGCCAAATGCCCACGTGATCACCCATTCCTTAATCGCGCATTATTCTTTTTCGTGTGATTAAAATTCAGCCATATTGCAGTGCCACATGCCAACTCCGATTCCAAATATTATTCTTTCTAAATTCATCTTAAATCATGATCTATCTCTCATATAAATTTCATGATTTTTAGAGCTTATTTGAATTTATGCGATTATTTATCTGTGCTTTTTTATCTGTTGCGCTCGTTGGGTACTTCTAGCTGACGGAGTGAACGAACCGAAGAACGAGGACGTCGAAGACGAGTACCGCGAGTTCGACGCTGAGAAACTGGACTGCCAGCAGGAGTTTGCTGAGGACGCCGACGGAGGCAAGTCCAGCGTATTCCCCTTTGATGCATATTGATCCTATTTTTAAATACAGCCCGTAGAAGTCATTTTAAATATTGCATGTACGATATACGTAGAAAGTATTTTCGCTGCTTAGTTAAGACCTATTTGAATAGCCATCCTTGAATTAATATTACCTGATAATGGTCTCGTTCAAACTTAGGAGCAAATAATATGCTATGGTAAAATATAATATTTAGTATGCTTAGGATTTGATATTCATCATGGATACTCATTACTATGTTTTCTCAAATACAATGATTTTAAAAGAAAAACTGTGTGAGTTGTGGAAATGAATTGTGGGTATGATGAAAGGGTGAAAGCATCTAGGCCCCGGTGTTGGTTTCGGCAATTAATGACAACACATAATTACCATGACTAACGTGTGTTTTGCAGAAACGTTGGTAAGTTAGGTCATGGAGATGATAACTGCTTTAGGCAATATGGTATTCATGTCCCTTGATGGAAATCGTTTTGGTTTTCAAAGGATCAACAATAAGATTAAGGACGGTTAGTTCCGAATGTCAAGGTGTTGAGATACATCTGGAATAGTCGTTAGGATCTTTGTTTCTTCCTTTGACCGTACTATAAAGAGGGGCATGAGCGAGTAGCTTGACCTAGGTGAGTCTTGTGTTTAGGTGTGGTGCACACTTGTCAAACTTAGCACTAGGTAGCTCGAGAAAAGCTCAGAGTTCAGTTAGAAGCAACTAGGTTCAAGTTGCATAGCGTTTAGAAGACGTTTGAGCCGTTTACCTATGACCGGACGCGGTCCTGGTCATGACCGGACGTGTCTAGTCAGTACTAAATCTTCACTGCGTTTTTCAGCTAACTGACCGGACGCGGTCCTTGAGAGGACCGGACGCGGTGGTCAGGCTGACACGTGTTCCAGATGGTAAACAACGTAATCGGACGCGACTGTGAAAATGATCGGCGTGTCCGGTCATGTTCCAGTAAGGTCCCGTGGAGACCTGACGCGTTCGGTCACCTATGATCGGACACGGTCGTGCGTCCGGTCATGTTCCAGTAAGGTCACGTGGTGACCTGACGCGTCCGGTCACCTATGATCGGACGCGGTGATGCGTCAGGTCAGATTTCCAGAGAGCTCTTGCATGATCGGACGCGTCCGATCATCCTTGATCGGCACGTCCGGTCATCTCAAACCGGCGCGTCCGATCATCACAGATCGGCGCGTCCGGTCACTCAGCACAGGTTTCTGTTATTCGACCGTTACAACTGATCGGCGCGTCCGGTCATATCGACAGGCACGTCCGGTCAGTGCGCGTCTGGCTGTTTCAAAAGGTAACGGTTGGATTTGTTTGAGGGGTCTATAAATACACCCCCTCCACCTCTTTTAGAGGTCTCTTGCTCATTTGTTTAGCTGAGAAACATCTTTGAAGTGCAAGGGAGTGCAAGAGCCCTAGTGAGGATAGTGATTTGTGAATCAAAGTTTGAGAATCCTCTCTAGTGACAAGAGTCAAGCAAGTGTGCATCCATCTTCTCATTAGGCTTGTTGTGGTCAAGTGAGAGTTCTAGCTTGTTACTCTTGGTGATCGCCATCACCTAGACAGTTCGGTGGTGATTGGGAGTTTGGTGATCATCCGACGAGATTGTGGGTGACCCAACTCAAGTTGTGAGCGGTTTTGGGTGATTCGCCGCGACGGAGTGTCGAAGAATCAACCCGTAGAGAGCACTTGATCCTTGCGCGGATCAAGGGGGAGCTACACCCTTGCGCAGGTGCTCCAACGAGGACTAGTGGGGAGTGGCGACTCTCCGATACCTCGGCAAAACATCGCCGTGTTCCTATTCCCTACTTTCAAGCATTTACTTTCTTGCATTACTTTCATTGCTTGTTTACTTTCCTAGAATTGCCTTGCTAGTCTAGGATTGGAACTTAGGGTGCAAAACTTTTGTCGGTAGAATCACAAGGAACACAAGTAGGCACTAGGGGTGAAGTTTGGCTTGTAGGATTTAATTCTTGCAATTAATTTTTAGAACCACCCCCTCTTGGGCATCTTGATCCTTTCAATTGGTATTAGAGCCATGTTGCTCTTAATTTAGGCTTTACCGCCTAGAGCAAGATGTCTAATGGGGAAGGACCACCTCCCACTTTTGAGGGAGACAATTTTCCATATTGGAAAATTCGTATGGAGGCGTACCTTGAAGCCATAGATGTTGGGTGCCTTAGAGCCGCAACCGAAGGGCTTCCTCCCATAAGGGATCCCGCTAACCCAAGTGGTGACGAGGAGAAATACGACCGGTGGAATGCAAAAGCAAAAAATGCAATCTACTGGGCACTAGGCAAAGATATTTTCAATCATGTGCGAAATGCCAAAAACACTCACGAATTGTGGGAAAATCTTTGTGCTCTCCATGAGGGAACTAAGAGTGAGCGTGAGGAACGCTATCATATTGCTTTAAAGAAAATCAATTCTTTTGAGATGCTTCCTAAAGAAAGTGCTAACGACATGTACACTCGGTTGAATGTTATTGTAGAAGATCTAAATGCTCTTGGACTCACTAAAATGAGTCAATCGGATGTTGCAAGGAGGATCTTAAGTGTTCTTCCCGTTGAGAATTATGGACACATTGTCACCGTACTTCACCAAAGTGATCTCTCCACCGCAACACCAACTCAAGTATTGGGGAAGATCAACGCACATGAGATGTACATGCACATCACTCCGGAAGAGGGCTCATCATCTTCCAAGAAGAAAGACTTGGCCTTCAAAGCTAGTCATGAAAAAAAAGAAGAAGGCCCAAGCCATGATTGTGCAAGAAAGCTCTAGTGAAAGTGACATTGATGATGAATCACTTGCACTCATGGTAAGGAAGACCACCAAGATGCTAAAGAAGCTCAACAAGAGTGGCATCAAGTTCGATGGCAAGAAGAAGAAATTCTTCACAAGTAGCAAAAGGAAGCCAATCTCCGAAATGGATTGCTTCAATTGTGGAGAACTTGGCCATCTAGCTCATCAATGCCCAAAGCCTCCAAAAGACAAGTACAAGAACAAGTACAAGGGCAAGAAAGATGATTCAAGTGATGAAGAAGATGACAAAAGAAAGAACAAGCCATACAAGAAGAAAGATGGTAAGAAATGAGAATTCTTCAAGAAGAAGAAGGGAGGCAAGGAATATATTGTTGGTGATTGGCTCACCGACATTGAATCATCATGTGAGTCCTCCGGCGATGAAAGTGATAATGACAAAGAAAAGATCACCGCACTTATGATTGGGCCATCATCATCTTCACCGACATCTTTATCACCACCTTCACCGCCATCTTCACCATCATCTTCTACTACTCATCTATGCCTTATGGCAAAGGGTGATCGAAAGGTACAAAACAGTGATAGTGATGATGATGATAGTGATAGTGATGATGAATATGATGCTCCCTCTTATGATGAACTAGTAAAATTATTAAATAAATATTCTAAAATCATAAGGCGGACTAGAAATAAAAATGATGAGCTTCAACATAAAAATGAATCACTCTCATCTAAGCTTGAAAGTGCACATAATACTAGGGATGAGCTCATAGATCAAAATGAAACTATGTCTTCTTCTCTCAAAGGGCTTAAAACTTCTAACAAGGAGCTTAGAGATAAACATGATAAAATTGAGAAGAAGCATGGTGAACTCATCACTAGACTAAACTTGCTAAAGGAAGAGTACACCACCTTGAAAATTAACTATGATACTCTTATTGTTGCTAATGAGCTTGCTCTTGAGACATATGATGCTACTAACCAAATTGTTAAGATTGATATAGCTATATCATGTGATGACTTAATTGTTGAGAACTTTGAGCAAGGCTCTAGCGGCAAAGGCAAGAGTGTGGTTGAGGCAAATGACTATGATGAGTATGTCAAGCTCAAGAGTAAAAATGAGATGCTTAAAGATGAGAACAAGAAGTTGTTGGCTCTTGAAAAGCAAGCTTCAAATGAGTCACTCATTGAAGAAAACAAGAAGCTCAAGCAAGAGAAAGAGCATCTCAAGACTGGCCTAAGCAAGTTCACGAAAGGCCAACATTTGCAAAGTGAGCTACTCATGAACACCGTCATGAAGTTGGATAGGAGTGGCATTGGGTATTTGGCAAGCCAAGAAAAGAAGGTAAAGGCCAAACAACAACAAAGCAAGACAAAGCCCAAGCCAAAGAGATGTGTTGAGTGTGGACAAGAAGGCCATTTTGCTCATGAGTGCAAAACTCCACCACCACAACCCTTGCCCAAGCATGCTAGACCCTTTGCTTTCAATGCTCACTACATGCTTAGAAAGGACTCTAGTGGAAAGATGAAAGTCATGTTCTTGGGTCCTCCTAACAAGAATAGGCCAAAGAAAATTTGGGTTGCCAAGTCACTAGTTGAAAAAGTTAAGGGTCCCTCTTAAGTTTGGGTCCCTAAACATAAGGCTTGATCTCTTGTGTGTAGGTGAACTACAAGACCAGTGGATCTCATTGGGTGATTGATAGTGGTTGCACACAACATATGACCGGTGATCCTTGTATGTTCACCCCACTTGAAGAAGATGGGGTATGTCAAGATAAGATCACATTTGGGATAATTCAAAGAGCAAAGTCAAGGGTATAGGCAAGGTTGCAATATCAAATGATCATTCTCTCTCAAATGTGCTCTATGTTGCTTCATTGAGTTTCAACTTACTATCCGTTGGGCAACTTTGTGATCTTGGCTACCAATGCTTGTTTGGTCCAAATGAAGTGGTTGTTACCAAGATAGATGACAAGCAAGTGATTTTCAAGGGCTTTAGATACAACAATCTTTATCTTGTTGACTTCACCTCCGAAGATGTAAACTTGATGACATGTTTGTTCATCAAGACCACACTTGGATGGCTTTGGCATAGGAGGCTTGCTCATGTTGGAATGAACACTCTCAACAAGCTATTGAAGAAAGAACTAGTGAGAGGTTTAAAGGATGTAAAGTTTGAAAAGGACAAACCTTGTAGTGCATGTCAAGCCGGCAAACAAGTTGCAAACACTCATCCAACCAAAGCCTACATGTCAACATCAAGAGTACTAGAACTTCTACACATGGATTTGTTTGGTCCTACAACTTACAAGAGTTTGGGTGGAAATCTTTATTGTCTTGTGATTGTGGATGACTTCTCAAGATACACTTGGACCTTCTTCCTTCATGACAAATCTGAAGTGGCAAGTTGCTTCAAGAAGTTTGCAAAGAGAGCTCAAAATGAATTTGAAGTCAAGATAAAGAAGATTAGAAGTGACAATGGAAACGAGTTTGACAACACCAACATTGAAGCCTATTGTGATGAAATTGGAATCAAGCATGAAGTGTCATCAACCTATACTCCTCAACAAAATGGTGTAGTTGAGAGAAAGAACCGGACCTTGATCACTCTTGCAAGAACAATGCTAGATGAGTACAACACACCGAAGAAATTGTGGGCCGAGGCAATCAACACCGCATGCTATGCTTCAAATCACCTCTTCCTACAAAAGTTCCTTTGCAAGACCCCTTATGAGTTGCTAAATGGGAAGAAGCCAGACGTCTCATTCTTCCGGGTGTTTGGTTGCAAATGCTACATCTACAAGAAGCGTCAACACCTAGGGAAGTTCCAAAGATGTTGTGATATTGGTTTTCTTGTTGGCTACTCATCAAAGTCCAAAGCATATAGAGTATTTAACCATGCCACCGGTTTGGTTGAAGAAACATATGATGTGGAATTTGATAAATCTAACGGCTCCCAAGGAGCAATTGAGAATTGTGATGATGTAGGTGATGAACCATTGAGGGAGGCCATGAAAAACATGCCGGTGGGTGACATCAAGCCTAAAGATGATGAAGACGATGTACAAATTGTCAATCCAGCATCTTCATCATATGTGCCTCAAAATGATGACAAGAATGAGAGAGTTGAAAATGAAGACACCCATATCTCTCATCATCAAGCCAAGGCACAAGCACAAGATGTTGATGCTCCCTATCCCACTCCACAAATGGTTGATCGAAGAAACTCACCTCTACTTCAAGCACATCCACAAGATCTCATCATAGGGAGTCCTACAAAGGGTGTAATGACTCGATCTCAAAAATTTAATTCTTTTGTTGAACATCACTCTTTTGTCTCTTGTCTTGAACCTAAGAATGTAGAAGAAGCTCTTCAAGATCCGGATTGGGTGAATGCCATGCATGAAGAATTGAACAACTTCGCCCGCAATTAAGTATGGACACTTGAAGAGTGTCACACCCATTTATCGACCAAATGGAATGCATACCCTTATGTGTGCCCAGAGATCAATCACACATAAGTTAACAAATTATAAAGGATGTATCATCACAAATGTTATTACATCACGATTAATAACACATAGTCTTTACAATAATATAGCGGAAGTAAAATATAAAAACTCTCGTGGTAGCTCCAATCACAGGCACATTGACTGGTTGACAACAAGTCTAGTAATCTTCCGGAAAGTAGAAGTAGTCACTACTTGCACCATCTGTTACCCATCCGGGATTTTTATCCAAGTAAGAAAAATAAACAAGCGTAAGTACATCTCGTACTCAACAAGTGTAACATGGGGTTCATGAGGCTCAAAGGCATAACATAGGTTTATCAGCATGTAGCTTTTAATTAGCATTAATTCAATATATCAATGATATCAAAGTGTCTCAATATAATCAATAAACATATGATCCATGTGAAATGATTAACGAATAGCAAAAACATATTCATTATTAATGATCCACTATTCCATAAGGGTCCAAGGCCACTCGTGACCGTGAGCACGGCTGTTATAACAGTTTTACACTCTGCAGAGGTTGTACACTTTCACTGTGAGTCGTGATTTACCCTTTCGCCCGAGGTAGCTAATCTCTTGACCCACTTCCAAGGAAGGTCGGCAGGGTTCACTATGAAGTCTTTCGAAGGTTCGTCTAACAAGTTAGGGCCATTAGATTTTACTCGGCAAACAGATGTAGAGCCCCCCTTCCTGATGGCACAATAACACGCAGCCTATACACATGAGGACAGAGGCCGCACTATACCCGATTCGTCAAGCCATTCTTACGCCATAAAGGAATACCTCTAACAAGCTAGAAAAGGTCCTTCTATATGACTAAAGCCAGAGCCATTTTAGCCCTCACAGTTGTACTGTAAATCCCGGATTTTCGCTTATAGATGAGTCCTTATGGAGAGTAACAAGAGCACCAAAGTAACCACATGCTCTAGTACCCTTAAACAGTAATAAAATCATCTTTTAATGTTTATTGCATATTCCATTAGTCAAATTACATGATCATAGTTCATGTTGAGCACTAGCAATACTAATCCATGCAGTATAATAGGTATCAAGGGATAAGATCAATACTAAGTCATCCTTATCAAGGAATATATGCATAATGATATTATTTGCTTAATATGAATAGGACAACAAGGATAATCCCATGCTATACTTGCCTTGCTCAAACTGGTCCTGGTGATCTTGTTCGTAGTAAAACTCTTGATCTCCAACGAATTGCTCACCGTCTATACTCGATCAACAATAGCAACAACATTCATCCAGAACAACCATGCATAGACAAACAAGACTATAATTAGAACAATATACCAACAGTAAGAAAATAAGATAAAAAGTCTTTAAAACGAATCTACAACTTGCTAGGATCATACAGACGCGAAAATCACGAAAAACGGAGCTAAAACGACAAAGTTATGAATTTACGAAGATTTCCTATAGATAAATAATTACTTTAATTAAAAACTCGAAAATAAATTATTACAAACCTACTGAACAGTTCTATCATCATGTAGAGCTCGCAATTATGAACCTAACGCAATTTGAATGGACCAAATCGGAGTTAAAACGAAGATTCTACGACTAAAACAAGTTAAATGGCAAAACTGTAAATATCAGAAAGCGTATTTTTCATTTTCCGAAACGAAATACGTTTTCAACCGATCAAAGCGTATTTTGCGTTTTACGTTTTAGGACCGCGGGTTACATACTTAAAAACTTCAGGGTTTCTTTTACAAAACTACAAGCGAACCGGTATGTTTTAATTCAGACCGTTGGATTCAAAGTGATCGGCTTGGATCTAATCGGGAAGAAAGAGAAAAAGAAACGCTGGCCGGCTACAGGGCCCGACAGCGGCGCCATGGCCGGAACCGGCCGAACTCGCCGGCGTTTGATGAAAACGGCGCTCCTGGCCTCCATTCAACAAGCGGAAAGTACAGGGAGCACGAGCAAGTCACGGCGATCTTACCACGCACAAGAGGGAGGTCGATTGAGGGACCGAAGATGGCGCTTAGCTCACGGTGGCGGGTATGGCGGCGGTGGCGCTTGCGGTGGCTCAACGAGATGACCAAAGCGGCTCAGAAGGGATGGGTTGGATGCGGAATAGCACGGGGGTTCCGTTTTTATAGCCCAGAGGCGCGAGGAAACAAGGAAAGGGAGGGATTCGAGATGGATTCGGTCGATCGAATCCGATGAAAGGGGAAGGCGGCGGTTTCCATTTTTGAAAAGTGCCGGAGGAAGAAGAAAGGAAAGAAAGAACGTCGCTAACCAGTGGGACCGGAATGCCAGGGAGACAAGGGAGCAGCGCGCGCGGCTGGGCCAGCGGCCGTCCTGCTGGGCTTGGCCCACGCGAGAGCGGGGCACGGGAGGGAAAGAAAAGAAAACGGGCCGCGTGCAAGGCAGGCCGAGACGGCTGAACTGGGCCGAAAACCGAAAGAAGCCGATTTTTCTTTTCTTTTTCCTTTTCCAACATTTCAAAGCCATTTTCAAAAGATTTTCAAATCCAAATTTGAATTTGATCTAAACCACTCAACACAAAATTTCAAATGCAGCAGCATGAATGCTCAATCATGTTTCTACCCTTATATTTGATTTTAAATTTTTAAAAATTATTATCATTCTAAGTTTGCATGCTCACAAAAATATACAAAAATCATATTTCTCCTATTTTTCTTCTTTTCAAAATTTTAGGGTGTTACAATTCTACCCCCCTTAAGATGAATCTCGTCCCGAGATTCGGAAGATGCTTACTTAAACAGTTTCGGGTAGGTTTTTCTCAGATCCTCTTCTCTTTCTCAAGTGGCCTCACCCTCTGTGTACCGATTCCACTGAACTTTGCACATCTTAATAGTTCGACTTCTCGTAACTTTTTCGGCAGTCTCTAGAATTTTCACTGGAAACTCTTCATATGTAAGATCCTCCTTAATAGTGAGCTCCTCTAGCGAAATCTGTTCCTCTGGTACTCGCAAACATTTCTTCAATTGAGACACATGGAACACATCATGTACACCCGCCAAACTTTCTGGTAATTCCAACTGATATGCTACTTCACCACGTCTCTCTATAATCTTAAAAGGTCCAATATATCTTGGTGCCAATTTACCTTTCATGTTGAACCTTCTCACACTCCTCATTGGCGATACTTTCAAATATACATAATCTCCTACTTCAAAGATTAACTCTCTTCTCCGAGTATCAGCGTAACTCTTCTGTCTGGACTGAGCTATTTGTAGATTATTCCTAATCATTCTTACTTTCTTTTCAGCATCCTTGAGTACATCAGGCCCAAACACTTGACTTTCCCCTGTTTGATTCCAGAACAACGGGGTTCTACACTTTCGTCCATACAGAGCCTCAAACGGTGCCATCTGAAGACTCTTCTGATAACTATTGTTATAAGAGAACTCTGCATAAGGCAAACTCTTATCCCAACTAGTACCATATTGTAAAGCACAAGCTCTCAACATATCCTCTAATATCTGATTAATTCTTTCTGTTTGTCCATCTGTCTGTGGATGGTAAGCTGTACTAAAATTCAGCTTGGTTCCTAGTGATTCATGTATCTTTTGCCAATAATGAGATGTAAATTGGGTACCTCGATCAGACACAATTTTCTTAGGAACTCCATGCAGACTCACTATTCTTTCCATATACAATTCTGCCAACCTCGCACTGCTATATGTAGTCCTAACTGGCAGAAAATGAGCAACCTTTGTTAAGCGATCTACTATTACCCAAATCGAATCATACCCTCTCTGAGTACGTGGCAATCCAACTATAAAATCCATACCAACTTCTTCCCATTTCCATTCGGGTATCTGCATAGGTTGTAACAATCCTGCAGGTCTCTGATGTTCCGCTTTCACCCTTTGACATGTGTCACACAAAGCAACATATTCAGCAACATCTCTTTTTAAACCATACCACCAATATTTCTCTCTCAGATCCAGATACATCTTAGTACTCCCTGGATGTATGGAATAAGCTGACTCATGAGCTTCACTCAAAATTGCTTTTCTGATAGTCTTATCCTCTGGCACACACAACCTTTTTCCAAACCATAATGTACCCTTATCATCCTTATGGAATCCTGGTGATTTGCCCTTCACTATATTCTCTGCTATCTCTCTCAATTTTGCATCTTTCATCTGACTCTTGCGTATCTCTTGCTCCAGAGTAGGTTCTAGTACCAATTCTACTGCATTGATGGTAAACCCTAAGTTCAGATACTCACATTCGGCACACAACTCTCTTGTCAAAGGCATTACTTGTATTTCATTAGCGTAGCTTTTCCTACTAAGAGCATCAGCAACGACGTTAGCCTTTCCTGGGTGATAATGCACCTCTAGATCATAATCCTTTATCAACTCCAGCCATCTACGCTGCCTCAAGTTCAGATCTGATTGAGTGAAAATATACTTCAAACTCTTGTGATCAGTATATATATCACTTTTATGTCCAATCAAATAGTGTCTCCATATCTTTAATGCATGAACCACTGCAGCTAATTCCAAGTCATGAGTAGGATAATTTAATTCATGCTTTCTCAACTGTCTTGATGCATATGCCACAACTCTACCTTCTTGCATAAGAACACATCCTAAACCCAAACGAGATGCATCACAGTAAATAGAGAACTGTTTACTCAGATCTGGCAAAACTAATACTGGTGCAGTGGTCAATCTTTTCTTTAATTCCTCAAAGTTAGCCTGACACTTCTCAGACCACACAAACTTGGCATTCTTCTCCAATAGTGCAGTCATTGGCTTCGCAAGCTTAGAAAATCCCTCTATAAATCTTCTGTAATAACCTGCTAATCCCAAGAAACTACGGATCTCACTTGCACTGGTTGGTGGCTTCCAGTCCAATACGTCTTTCACTTTGCTAGGATCTACTGATATTCCTCCATTTGATACAACATGACCAAGAAAGGAAACTTCCTTCAACCAAAACTCACATTTACTCCGCTTGGCATATAACCGGTGTTCTCTGAGCTTTTGCAAAACTAGCCTCAAATGTTCAGCATGTTCCTCCTCAGTCTTGGAGAATACTAGAATATCATCGATGAATACCACTACAAACTTGTCTAGATATTCCATGAATACCTTATTCATCAAATACATAAAGTATGCAGGAGCATTAGTCAGACCAAAAGACATCACTGTATACTCATACAACCCATACCGTGTGGTACAAGCTGTCTTTGGTACATCACTAGCACGAATCTTCAACTGATGATATCCAGAACGAAGATCAATCTTGGAGAATACACAAGCACCTCTTAACTGATCAAACAAGTCATCAATCCTGGGCAATGGGTACTTATTCTTGATGGTGACCTCATTGAGAGACCGATAATCTACACACATCCTCTGAGTACCATCTTTCTTATCCACAAAAATCACTAGTGCTCCCCAAGGTGAAGAACTAGGACGAATGAAACCCTTATCCTGCAATTCCTTAATTTGTTTCTTAAGTTCTTCTAATTCATCTACTCCCATTCTATATGTACGCTTAGCTATGGGTGCAGTCCCAGGTAATAATTCAATAATAAATTCAATGTCACGATCGGGCGGCATACCTGGCAATTCCTCGGGAAACACATCGGAGAACTCTTCCACAACCTGGTCCTCCTTATTGGCACCATCAGTAAGCTGATTCACTAAAGCGGTCTCCTGTTTCTGCACTTTCACATCAACTCTGATCCTATCTCCCTTTGGTGTTGTCAGTACTACTGATTTACCTTTGCACTGAATCTCTGCTTGTTGTTGCATCATCCAATCCATTCCCAAGATAAGATCGATCCCAGCTGTTCTCAATACTATAGGGCTCACCTTAAACTCTACCCCCCTTAGAATGAGACTAATCGGGAGACAACGATAAGATGCTGGCATACTTCCACCAGGTGAGTTTACTAATATAGGATTCTTCATGGCACATAAATGAATTCTATGTATTCTAACAAATGATTGTGATATGAAAGAATGTGATGCTCCAGAATCAAAAAGAACAGTGGCGGGAGTGGAATGGACATCGAACGTACCAAGCATAACTTTTGGTTCCTCCACTATGGTTTCCTGGGACAAGTGGTTCACCCTTCCAGTATTAGATGCAGATTTCTGGTGACTACCCTGCCTCTGTGGAGTCTGCTGATTGATCTTCTCAGGGCAGTTGTAGGACAAGTGACCTTCTTTTTCACATCGGAAACACTTGTTGGGGGTATTGGGAGCACTGGTCGTCATGGGAGTATTATTGGAAGGACCCTGTCGCTGAGGTGGATTCCCATTCTGCTGCGGAGGGCGTTGGTTACCATTCTGCGGCTGGAATGGGGGACGTTGCGGAAACTGATTGCGGAAAGGGACCTGTCCACGATTCCACTGACCAGAAGGAGGCCTCTGCTGATTAACCTGCTGGAAACCAGTACGGGGACGAGTGTTACTACCAGAAGTCTGTCCCTGAAGCCTTTTTCTCTTGGCATCCATCTCCTTACGCTTGTTGTCCACCACGATAGCGCGGTTCACAAGCGTCTAAAAATTGGGATAGGTGTTAGACATCAGCTGCAGTTGTAATCCATCATACAATCCCTTCAGAAAACGGCGCTGCTTATCATTGTCATTGGCCACCTCATGTGGTGCATATCGTGACAACTGGGCAAACTTGTCACGATACTCAGCTACAGACAATGACCCCTGGGTCAAATTCCGGAATTCCTCTGCCTTCAGTTCTATTATTCCTTCTGGTATATGATAAGCTCTGAAGTTCTCTCTAAACTCCTGCCAAGTGACTGCAGGAGCATTGGCGGGACGACCATACTCATATGATTCCCACCAGTCCTGAGCTTCTCCCTGGAGTTGTCCAGAAGCAAACAACACCTTCTGACGGTCATCACATTGAACAATGTTGAGTTGTTTTTCCACGGCACGGAGCCAATCATCTGCTTCCAATGGATTAGCGGCATGCGTGAACACCGGGGGATGCCCCTTCAAAAACTCACCACGCTTATCACGTGGTGGTACTCCAGCAACTGGATGATTATGTTGGTTCTGCACCAATTGTTACATGAGTTGTGTCTGCACTGCCAGAAGTTGCTCAATAGTTGGTGGCGGTGGTGGTGGTGGATTCGGGGGAACACCTCCACGACCCCTGCCTCTTCCTCTTTCGGCCATCTGACATCCATAAGAATGCAAACTTTGAGATTTCCATGTTATCAACCACTTATAAGATAAAGAATGATATCTGAAAGTTTTCTGAGCGAATATCAGTGTGATCAGTTCAGTAAATCAATCATATCTCGAACTACAGAAGTCCAATAGAGGCGTGCTTTATATGGTTGGAAAGCTTATGAAGTTCCCCACAACTTCTATTTAGACCATAAAACCAGATTCTGTCGTTAAGTTAATGAAAATTAAGGCGCAACAGAAACTGTTCTAGATTCCAGACTGTGCAGAAACTTTAACTTGTAACAGTTATATCTCTCGAACCAGATCAGATAAAAAGGTGATTCCAGTGGCCTTTGAAAGGTACTTAAGCCTAGTTTCTCTCATAAAAATTTCATAAATGTTGCACGAACCGTTTTTGAACCATATCAGAAATATTGCAGACTGCTCCAGAAAACAGCAAGGACAGAAACGAGACAAAACCAAACCCAACTATTGTTCCCTTGACTAAAAGACTATTATTCTTAAAAATGGAACTTGTAGACATGCCTACAAACCCCAGCACTCATAACAAAAATCCAACTCACACATAAACATAATGATAAAGCAACTATCACACCAAAGTTCAAACCACACGACAGACTCGAAGACTCAACTGACGTTACTAAGAACGTTCTTATTACATAAAGGACTCCTATTTTCTACTGGCGTGGCTCATGCTCTAATGTCTCATAGATCTTTGCCATGCCTTGGTTTGCTCGGAGTTCATCAATCATTGCTTGGCACCTCTTGATGGTCTTCCCTTGTGCCTTCACCATCTCCTCTAACTGCAGCTTCCTCTCCATCATGTCATAGACAAAGTTCACCATCACCCGAGGAAGTGGTTCCAACTGCACTGGATCCATCATGGCCCATCCAAGGTCGGGGTGTGCACGAGGGAGGTAGCGGTGGATATCATGCTTCATGCTGTCAAAGCGAAGGTAGCGAAGGCCCATACACGCTTCAAAAGCAGCATCTTCAATACTATCCTCCATGGTAGCTCGATGACCCATGTGAGCATACATCCTGTCTAGCTGGTATGCTCCTTTTTCTTTATCCTTAGGAAAAATGCTCGCTCTTGCCTTCCAGTAAGTGTCCTCCAGCGGATGGGTGTACTCCCAACAGACATACTCCACAGCTGGGTGCCAATCAGAGAAGTAGGCAGAGAGCATTCCCACAAGTCGATGGTGAGAAACAGCATTTCCCCCTGCCTTGTGGTAGATCTTCACAGTCCAACCCATTGGAGGGGGTGGCACATCCTCAGCAGCTGCACCAGGTGGGGGAGACGGGGGTTGCTCTCCTCCATTGGCTTCCTCCTCTTCATCATCTTCAATCTCGATGATCTCAGGGTTTTCTTCAGGCTCGGGTTCTTCATGAGAAGGTGCTGGCACTTGGATTGGTATTTCAGGGGTCTGCTCATTCTCCTGGGGTACTTCCTCTTGTGGCTTTTTAGGTGCTATCAAAGCACGAGGTGGGTAGTGTCCTCCAGTGGTGATGCGGGCAGTCTTGCGGCCACGAACCATCTACAGAGTTTTTAGATGTAATTAGAATAGAGGCAAAATTTCGTAATAGAATGAGACATAAGAAGCATAAAAATTTATCAAATAACAAGAGCAAGATAATGAGCATAAAAATAGTGAAAAGATGACACTAAATCGACCATTTCTATCTAGGCTTGCGTCCTACAGTCAACAATAGCTCTGATACCAATTTGTCACACCCATTTATCGATCAAATGGAATGCATACCCTTATGTGTGCCCAGAGATCAATCACACATAAGTTAACAAATTATAAAGGATGTATCATCACAAATGTTATTACATCACGATTAATAACACATAGTCTTTACAATAATATAGCGGAAGTAAAATATAAAAACTCTCGTGGTAGCTCCAATCACAGGCACATTGACTGGTTGACAACAAGTCTAGTAATCTTCCGGAAAGTAGAAGTAGTCACTACTTGCACCATCTGTTACCCATCCGGGATTTTTATCCAAGTAAGAAAAATAAACAAGCGTAAGTACATCTCGTACTCAACAAGTGTAACATGGGGTTCATGAGGCTCAAAGGCATAACATAGGTTTATCAGCATGTAGCTTTTAATTAGCATTAATTCAATATATCAATGATATCAAAGTGTCTCAATATAATCAATAAACATATGATCCATGTGAAATGATTAACGAATAGCAAAAATATATTCATTATTAATGATCCACTATTCCATAAGGGTCCAAGGCCACTCGTGACCGTGAGCACGGCTGTTATAACAGTTTTACACTCTGCAGAGGTTGTACACTTTCACTGTGAGTCGTGATTTACCCTTTCGCCCGAGGTAGCTAATCTCTTGACCCACTTCCAAGGAAGGTCGGCAGGGTTCACTATGAAGTCTTTCGAAGGTTCGTCTAACAAGTTAGGGCCATTAGATTTCACTCGGCAAACAGATGTAGAGCCCCCCTTCCTGATGGCACAATAACACGCAGCCTATACACATGAGGACAGAGGCCGCACTATACCCGATTCGTCAAGCCATTCTTACGCCATAAAGGAATACCTCTAACAAGCTAGAAAAGGTCCTTCTATATGACTAAAGCCAGAGCCATTTTAGCCCTCACAGTTGTACTGTAAATCCCAGATTTTCGCTTATAGATGAGTCCTTATGGAGAGTAACAAGAGCACCAAAGTAACCACATGCTCTAGTACCCTTAAACAGTAATAAAATCATCTTTTAATGTTTATTGCATATTCCATTAGTCAAATTACATGATCATAGTTCATGTTGAGCACTAGCAATACTAATCCATGCAGTATAATAGGTATCAAGGGATAAGATCAATACTAAGTCATCCTTATCAAGGAATATATGCATAATGATATTATTTGCTTAATATGAATAGGACAACAAGGATAATCCCATGCTATACTTGCCTTGCTCAAACTGGTCCTGGTGATCTTGTTCATAGTAAAACTCTTGATCTCCAACGAATTGCTCACCGTCTATACTCGATCAACAATAGCAACAACATTCATCCAGAACAACCATGCATAGACAAACAAGACTATAATTAGAACAATACACCAACAGTAAGAAAATAAGATAAAAAGTCTTTAAAACGAATCTACAACTTGCTAGGATCATACAGACGCGAAAATCACGAAAAACGGAGCTAAAACGACAAAGTTATGAATTTACGAAGATTTCCTATAGATAAATAATTACTTTAATTAAAAACTCGAAAATAAATTATTACAAACCTACTGAACAGTTCTATCATCATGTAGAGCTCGCAATTATGAACCTAACGCAATTTGAATGGACCAAATCGGAGTTAAAACGAAGATTCTACGACTAAAACAAGTTAAATGGCAAAACTGTAAATATCAGAAAGCGTATTTTTCATTTTCCGAAACGAAATACGTTTTCAACCGATCAAAGCGTATTTTGCGTTTTACGTTTTAGGATCGCGGGTTACATACTTAAAAACTTCAGGGTTTCTTTTACAAAACTACAAGCGAACCGGTATGTTTTAATTCAGACCGTTGGATTCAAAGTGATCGGCTTGGATCTAATCGGGAAGAAAGAGAAAAAGAAACGCTGGCCGGCTACAGGGCCCGACAGCGGCGCCATGGCCGGAACCGGCCGAACTCGCCGGCGTTTGATGAAAACGGCGCTCCTGGCCTCCATTCAACAAGCGGAAAGTACAGGGAGCACGAGCAAGTCACGGCGATCTTACCACGCACAAGAGGGAGGTCGATTGAGGGGCCGAAGATGGCGCTTAGCTCACGGTGGCGGGTATGGCGGCGGTGGCGCTTGCGGTGGCTCAACGAGATGACCAAAGCGGCTCAGAAGGGATGGGTTGGATGCGGAATAGCACGGGGGTTCCGTTTTTATAGCCCGGAGGCGCGAGGAAACAAGGAAAGGGAGGGATTCGAGATGGATTCGGTCGATCGAATCCGATGAAAGGGGAAGGCGGTGGTTTCCATTTTTGGAAAGTGCCGGAGGAAGAAGAAAGGAAAGAAAGAACGTCGCTAACCAGTGGGACCGGAATGCCAGGGAGACAAGGGAGCAGCGCGCGCGGCTAGGCCAGCGGCCGTCCTGCTGGGCTTGGCCCACGCGAGAGCGGGGCACGGGAGGGAAAGAAAAGAAAACGGGCCGCGTGCAAGGCAGGCCAAGACGGCTGAACTGGGCCGAAAACCGAAAGAAGCCGATTTTTCTTTTCTTTTTCCTTTTCCAACATTTCAAAGCCATTTTCAAAAGATTTTCAAATCCAAATTTGAATTTGATCTAAACCACTCAACACAAAATTTCAAATGCAGCAGCATGAATGCTCAATCATGTTTCTACCCTTATATTTGATTTTAAATTTTTAAAAATTATTATCATTCTAAGTTTGCATGCTCACAAAAATATACAAAAATCATATTTCTCCTATTTTTCTTCTTTTCAAAATTTTAGGGTGTTACAAAGAGCATCCAAAAGGTGCAAGAGTCATTGGAACCAAGTGGGTGTTCCGCAACAAGCAAGATGATCAAGGGGTAGTGGTAAGAAACAAGGCAAGACTAGTGGCAAAATGTTTCTCTCAAGTTGAAGGTCTTGATTTTGGAGAGACTTTTGCACCCGTTGCAAGACTTGAAGCCATCCATATCCTTCTTGCATATGCATCACATCATGATATGAAACTATATCAAATGGATGTGAAAAGTGCATTCTTAAATGGCTTCATAAATGAACTAGTCTATGTTGAACAATCTCCCGGGTTTGAAGACCCTAGATATCCTAATCATGTTTATAGGTTGTCCAAGGCGCTATATGGGCTCAAGCAAGCCCCTAGAGCGTGGTATGAGCGCCTCCGGGACTTCCTCATAGAGAAGGGCTTCACTATTGGGAAGGTTGACACCACACTATTCACCAAGAAATTCAAAGAAGAGATCTTCATTTGTCAAGTGTATGTTGATGATATCATCTTCGGGTCAACAAATGAAGACTATTGCAAAGAATTTGGTGAATTGATGTCAAAAGAGTTCGAGATGTCAATGATTGGTGAGCTAACATTCTTCCTTGGGTTTCAAGTCAAGCAAATGAGAGAAGGAATCTTTATCTCTCAAGAGAAGTATACCAAGGATCTTCTCAAAAGATTCAAGATGGAAGAATGCAAGCCAATCAAGACCCCAATGCCAACTAATGGACATCTCAACCTAGATGAGGGAGGTAAACCAATTGATCAAACTCTTTACCGTTCAATGATTGGTAGCTTGTTATACCTTACCGCATCTAGGCCCGACATCATGTTTAGTGTGTGCATGTGTGCCCGCTTTCAAGTGTGCCCTAAAGAACCTCACCTAAGTGCTGTAAAAAGAATCCTAAGATATCTTAAGTATACCCCAAGCATCGGACTATGGTACCCCAAAGAAGCTAGATTCCAACTAGTTGGCTACTCCGATTCGGATTATGCCGGTTGCAAAATTGATAGAAAAAGCACATCCAGAGGGTGCCATTTGCTTGGGAGATCCTTAGTATCATGGTCATCTAAAAAGCAAAATAGTGTGGCTTTGTCCACCGCCGAGGCGGAATACATTGCCACGGGGGCTTGTTGTGCACAAATCCTATACATGAAACAAACCCTCCTAGACTATGGAGTTGTTCTTGAAAAGGTGCCGCTTTTATGTGACAATGAAAGTGCGGTTAAAATTGCTAATAATCCGATACAACACTCTCGCACCAAGCACATTGATATCCGCCACCACTTTCTAAGAGATCACGTTGCTAAAAATGACATATCACTAGAAGGTGTAAGAAGTGAAAATCAATTAGCGGATATCTTCACTAAACCTTTGGATGAAGCTACCTTTTGTAGGTTGAGAAGTGAACTCAATGTGCTTGACTCTAGTAACTTTAGAAAATGAGCTTCTGTTGTCCCTTGCATTGCATTGTATTATATGACATGTTTAATTACCCGCAATGCATCTAGGGCTTGGCTAACACGGTTACGATAACCCTCCTTTGGAGGAGTGAAAAAGCCTAACCGTGGATCAAACTTGACAAGCAACCTAGCTTTACTTACTTGTTTTGCATTGCATATGCATGGTTGTTGCTTTGTCGTTTCTTTTTGGTTAAGCTTTGAGCAACCTCTGTGTTCGTCCATGGATAGAGAGAGCATTTTGACGCTCCCAAAGGTTCAAAAACTCAATCGCATGGCCATACGTTGCTCCTCGGGTGTTTGTTGCCTATTTTCCTAAAAATAATATTAGCCTAAGGCAAACTATTTTGAGAAACTTGAGGGTTTGAGTGAGGTCACTCATATCATGTTCCAATTGGTGTTTATTTGTGTCTCTTTGAATTGGAACTTGATTGGGAGAAGTCGCAAGTTCGGATTGAAGAAGGGCGAAAAACAGTGACCGGACGCTGGACCGGACGCTGCACCAGACGCAGTGATGCTTTACCACCGCGTCCAGTCCCGGCGACCACCAGCGCGTCCGGTCATCTAGAAGACCAACTCCCGATCTAGTGACCGGACGCTGCACCGGACACGCCCCTGTTGACCACCGCGTCCGGTCCCGGTAACCACCACCGCGTCCGGTCATCCGTCTCAGTTTTCCGGGCAAATCAAAACCAGACGCTGTCAGCGTCCGATCGTGGATAATCGGACGCGTCCGGTCATTCCAGGAGCTTACTAGAATGTGACCGGACGCTGCCTCTCCGCGTCCGGTCATATCGACCACCGCGTCCGGTCATCGCGTAACGAGCGGATCTAACCCCTCATATAACCTTTCGCGTTCCGTCTCTCTCCCTCATCCGCGCCGTACTACCCGCCGCCACCTTGCCCTAGCTCACCATGAGCTCGCCACAGCGGCTCGCCGGAGACCACCACCGCGCCCGTGCAGCCGCCCTCTGCCGCGCCGTGCCTCTGCCGCGCCCGCACTGTCGCGCCGCGCCTCTGCCGCGCCCGCACCGCCGTGCCACGCCTCTGCCGCGCCCGCGCCTGCGCCGCCGCCGTCGTGCAAGTCGCGCTCTCCTCCACCTGCACGACCTCTGGTCAGCCCCTGCCCTCGCATCCATCCTCGATTTTCGGCCACCGCGCGTCGCCCTAACCCTAGGGTTCGCGCTGCGGCGTCTTCTTCGTTCGTCGTCAAAAAGTTCTTCACGCGACGTCTGCGCTCCGAGGTTGTTTCGCACATCCTTGATCTTCGTGTTAGGGTTTGCCAAAATTTTGTTATCGTTTATCCTAATTGACCTCTGTTTTGGCAAATCAGCGCTCGTCCAGTGCGTCGAGAAGTCTTGCGACCTGGGTCATCTCATCTCGTCACTGATTTCTCGTCGATCCGAGGTAGCCATCGCGTTTCGTTTCACATCTTATCTTATATGCTTGCTATCTCTAGGGTTTCGTACCTTTTAGATCATATATGTTGCTTATAGTAGACCCATATATTCCGTCTTTTCAGCGAGTTTGTCGGTGTGTCGGGGTGACTGCTGTTCTGTTGATTGAATCCGAGGCCAAGCCTGCGGATACGGATTGAGGCCAAGCCTCTCAAGTGTTAGTACATCATCTTTCAGAGGTTTTTCGACAGTGTGACAGCATGGTTCGTTGCAAGAATGCTAGTGGTGCTCCCAGTGATGGGGACAACAGTCCTCCTCGTATGTCTGAGGTTGCGCGTGGAAAGCGCATCAAGATTATGGCCAGAAAGAAGAAGAAGACTCTTACTGATGCAGAGATAGCTCAGGCAGTGGCAGATGCAGCTGATGCAGCAGAGAGGGGTGGCAGGAGCAGTGGTATACGCATTGGCGACAGTCGTTTTCATCTTGAAGGACGACAGCTTGGTACTGAGACTACTGAGACCACTGAGGGCACAGAAGTGCTAATGAATGCAGATACTATGTCTGTTGATCCACCTGCAGAGCCTTCAGAGGGGACAGAGGAGCAGCCAGCTCAGACTCCATCACATCGCCGCTCCACACGCACATGGGCTTAGGTGACTCCCAGGCCAGAGGGCCAGCGTCGTGGAGGACGTCCGCCTCCCAGAGTTAGAGGCTCACCCTAGTCGAGCACTTTGACTTAAGAGGTGCTACTGCACGTCAGGTGCAAAGTTTGAGATTTGTTGAGGTCAGCCGGTGGTTCCCACCTCAGAGGGACTCCAGAGCTTCAGAAGGTTTTTATACTCCTCTACAGGAGGATTTCTACAGAGCTCTTGTTGACAGTGGCATTGCTTTTCGACCATAGAGGGTCTATCGCATTGAGTCACTTGTTGAGGTAGTGGGTGAGCAGCTTCGTCCGCACCTGTCCTATCTACCAGGCTTGTTAGATTTTCTTGGACGGACGGGTGCATACTGCGGCACTTGGGTTAGGGAGTTCTATGCTTCATTATGGATTGATCCAGCCCATGAGTTCATACACTTTGCATTCAGAGGTCACGATCGCAGACTGTATAGCACAAGAGTGCGGGAGATTCTCAGACTCCCAGCTTCAGACATGAAGATTCACCAGCTCTGTTTCGGTCAGACAGCTCCACCTAGACGCCCTCATGGCGGTACTGTGCCACCTACAGATCTGATCCGACCCTGCTTCCGTGAGCCTTTTGGCAAAGGGTCTCATCGCACACCTGCCAGTTTGACACCGCTTGCCCGAGTCCTGGATGCTATTGTTAGGCGTACTCTTCTTCCCAGGCTTGGTTACAGAGAGGGATTGACCAGGATGCAGCTATGGGTAGTTCACCACCTTCTCTCACAGACACCTTTTGACATTTGGGATCTTATGGTTAGTGAGATGGAGGACACCCTGGCAGAAGGCTTTAAGAGACACCGTCAGCTGCCTTATGCTCATTGGATTTGCTTTATCATCAGATCTGCACTTGAGCTGCCTTCAGAGATTAGTGCTGAGATAACTGAAACTACTACTATTTTTCCTGAGTATGATATTCGTCAGTTATGGGCTTCAGTTACGAGAGAGCAGGTCCCTGTGCCAGGATAGAGAGAGAGACCTGAGGTGCCTGAGACAGTGGCTGAGCAGGATGCGACCATACAGGGTCTTGCTGAGGCAGAGCTTGCAGATCTAGACGCTCAGCCCGCTGATATAGCTGAGGATGAGGCCTCCGATAGCACTGACGAGGATTACCAGCCCATCCCCAGGTATCGGTCTCCTCGGCCTCACGACCACGAGGCCGGTGGCTCTGGTTCAGCCTCCCGCTCAGACCCAGCCATAGTGGCTATTCTTGAGAGGCTGACCCAGGCATAGGAGCGACAAGAGCTTCAGCTGCAGAGACAGGCTTAGGATACTGCTGCTGCGTTTGCACAGATACAGGCTCGACAGGACGAGTTCTAGAGACAACAGCTTGAGATACAGCGCCAACAAGTCGAGATGCAGCGTCAGCAGTATGAGATGCAGCGACAGAGTACAGCTAGCCTGCAGTAGTACTTGGATCTCCTGCGTCACCTAGTCACAGTTGGGGTTCCTCCACCTACATCTGTCCTGACTTCAGCTTTACCTTTCAGTGGACCTTCAAGTCAGTATCAGCCGAGCTTTCAGTTCACCTCTCCACAGCTGTAGGTTCCGCAGTCGTTCCAGTCCTCGAGCTACACACCCATTCAGACGGGGTTTACTCCTTCAGACCAGCCTCGCCCTCACATGTTGACCGGCACACCTTTCATTGATCTGAGTGCCACATATAGCGAGTTAATTGGTCAGCCGATGCCCTCGCACACCACATTTGCTACTTCATCAGGGGTGTCAGCTTCAGAGGCAGCTTTTCTTCCAGTGACAGGGACAGGCACTACAGAGACAATTCCTTCGTCCGTTGCCTCGACAGATCCCCCAGCTTTTGGCTCTTTTCAGGCTCAGGTCACAGAGACTGCTCCACTTGTTGCTACTTCGGCAGCACATGTTCCTGTTGATCAGACCCAGACTGCTTCACAGCCGCGTGCTTCTTCAGAGGGTCAGCCAGATAGCTCCGAGTCCGAGGAAGACACTTCTCAGTTCGTGATTACTACGCGCTCCTCGGCACCTGACTTGACTCCGTCTGTTCCCCCGTTAGATCCTTAGATTAGTTTTTGGCGGTTGATGCCAAAGGGGGAGAGAGAGTAGATTCAGGGGGAGCTTTTGTTAGAGGGTTTTTGTTCTTTTCTTATGTGCTACACTCATGCATCATGTTTACTTTACAGTAATTGCATTCGTGTGACATGTGATCTTATGAGATACCTTGAGTCTCTATGGTTTATCTAATCACAGTTTTAAATCATGTCACTTGTTTGTTTATAGCTCATAAGGTTGTGCTTTCGTGCCTTACTCCGATTTTATATGAGCTATGTTTTATGTGTACTAACTCTTCATGTTTTATCTTATGAGTACACTCAGTTGGCTTGGAACACATAAGCATTGACTAACCCATTGTGCTTACAGCTTTATGCTTATGTGAACCAAGCATGATCGAAAACCTCAACTCATATCTTCTGAATCTAAGTGTTGTCATCAATCACCAAAAAGGGGGAGATTGAAAGCATCTAGGCCCCGGTGTTGGTTTCAGCAATTAATGACAACACATAATTACCATGACTAACGTGTGTTTTGCAGAAACGTTGGTAAGTTAGGTCATGGAGATGATAACTGCTTTGGGCAATATGGTATTCATGTCCCTTGATGGAAATCGTTTTGGTTTTCAAAGGATCAACGATAAGATTAAGGACGGTTAGTTTCGGATGTCAAGGTGTTGAGATACATCTGGAATAGTCATTAGGATCTTTGTTTCTTCCTTTGACCGTACTATAAAGAGGGGCATGAGCGAGTAGCTTGACCTAGGTGAGTCTTGTGTTTAGGTGTGGTGCACACTTGTCAAACTTAGCACTAGGTAGCTTGAGAAAAGCTCAGAGTTCAGTTAGAAGCAACTTGGTTCAAGTTGCATCGCGTTTAGAAGACGTTTGAGCCGTTTACCTATGACCGAACGCGGTCCTGGTCATGACCGGACGCGTCCAGTCAGTACTAAATCTTCACTGCGTTTTTTAGCTGACTGACTGGACACGGTCCTTGAGAGGACCGGACGCGGTGGTCAGGCTGACACGTGTTCCAGAGGGTAAACAGCGTAATCGGACGCGACTGTGAAAATGATCGGCACGTCCGGTCATGTTCCAGTAAGGTCCCGTGGAGACCTGACGCGTCCGGTCACCTATGATCGGACGTGGTCGTGCGTCCGGTCATGTTCCAGTAAGGTCCCGTGGTGACCTGACGCGTCCGGTCACCTATGATCGGATGCGGTGATGCGTCAGGTCAGATTTCTAGAGAGCTCTTGCATGATCAGATGCGTCCGATCATCCTTGATTGGCGTGTCCGGTCATCTCAGACCGGCGCGTCTGGTCATCACAGATCGGCGTGTCCGGTCACTCAGCACAGGTTTCCGTTATTCGACCGTTACAACTGACCGGCGCGTCCGATCATATCGACAGGCGCGTCCGGTCAGTGCGCGTCTGGCTGTTTCGAAAGGTAACGGTTGGACTTGTTTGAGGGGTCTATAAATACACCCCCTCCACCTCTTTTAGAGGTCTCTTGCTCATTTGTTTAGCTGAGAAACATCTTTGAAGTGAAAGGGAGTGCAAGAGCCCTAGTGAGGATAGTGATTTGTGAATCAAAGTTTGAGAATCCTCTCTAGTGACAAGAGTCAAGCAAGTGTGCATCCATCTTCTCATTAGGCTTGTTGTGGTCAAGTGAGAGTTCTAGCTTGTTACTCTTGGTGATCGCCATCACCTAGACAGTTCGGTGGTGATTGGAAGTTTGGTGATCATCCGACGAGATTGTGGGTGACCCAACTCAAGTTGTGAGCGGTTTTGGGTGATTCGCCGCGACGGAGTGTCGAAGAATCAACCCGTAGAGAGCACTTGATCCTTGCACGGATCAAGGGGGAGCTACACCCTTGCGCGGGTGCTCCAACGAGGACTAGTGGGGAGTGGTGACTCTCCGATACCTCGGCAAAACATCGCCGTGTTCCTATTCCCTACTTTCAAGCATTTACTTTCTTGCATTACTTTCATTGCTTGTTTACTTTCCTAGAATTGCCTTGCTAGTCTAGGATTGGAACTTAGGGTGCAAAACTTTTGTCGGTAGAATCACAAGGAACACAAGTAGGCACTAGGGGTGAAGTTTGGCTTGTAGGATTTAATTCTTGCAATTAATTTTTAGAAAAGCCCAATTCACCCCCCCTCTTGGGCATCTTGATCCTTTCAAAGGGTTAATAAACAAGATATAGATGGTGATTACCCTAGAGATGGGGCGGATTAGTGTTCCTTTTGTGGGATGTCGCGGTGTTGGGGCTTGTACCTTTTGTGGTTAAGCATGAGGATATCTGCCTTGTCTCGATTAAGGACTGAGTTGATGATTCATCTTGCCTAATTCATTTTCGTACAACCACTCGCCTTGTATGGGAAAGGCTTAGTCTAAATCCCTCTAGTTGGTATGGCAATCACCTAGAGGCAGGTGTGCAACAGCACACTAAGAGATGTATGTGAAAATTGGTGAATATTGTATGAAATATAAAGAGCTCTGTAAATTATTATATTATGAGATATGGCCTTAGTGTTCCCGTGGTGAGCGCCATTACTTAGCTATGGAGGGTAATGGCTTTGATGGATCTGTGCTTGCACGACGGTGTTAAGCTACGGTATCCTACTTGTGGGGAAAGTGTACAACCTTTGCAGAGTATAAAAATTTATCTAGATAAACGTATCCACGGTATCAGACGAGTTATGGTTTGGTTTCAATAACTAGATGGGTTGGGATGAGTGAAAATATGAGAGTGAGTGTGATTTTGGAAATGAATGGTTGTCTACCATATGTTGCGGGAATAGAGGGTTCAGCAACACCTAAAATTGTGATCAACTCCTTTTCAGAAATACTATTATATATGAAAAATATATGTTTTTTGCAAAGGTATTTATAAAATGAAACCCTGCATGTGTAAAAAGATAGCTTTATGTAAATAAACCAAGCCTTATCCTTGAATTATCCATATGCATATACTGATATCTCATTCCGTAGGGTAAGGTTGGATTTGCTTAGTACTTTGTACTCACCCTTGCTTTGTTGAACAGAGAAAGATCCGGACTTCAATCCTGACGTGGCGTACGAATAAGGTCGTGTCTACACCCAACTAAGCCTGTGGCATTGGGATCCATCAGATGATATGTATTAGCAAGACCTCTTTCTAGGTCTGTTGGACCTGTATTGTGTTATGGTTACTTTTAATTGTGGCATGTCTTCATTGTCCACGCTTGTCGAGACTACTGCACTGAGACTTATCTGATGTAATAAATGTGTTACTAGCCTCCTGGGACTAGTATTGTATCATATTTGAGTTCCTGGTTAACCAGGGACGCTTCAAACCTAGAGCTTAGAGTTGAAAGAAGGAAGGTTTTTAGTGCTGCTATAATCTTTTAGTAGTGGTAACGCTGCCCAAGTAAAGCTAGAGAAATTAAAATTTGAGGGGAGGTTCTGTCGGAAAACCAACTAAAAATAATCTCTTGGATGACTAACCTCTAGACCGCTAACTCTGGACGGCTAACCAACTAACCCCTTCCCTAATTCTCTCCATGAGTTTTGTCTTTGTCTGTTTTGCAAGATGAGTGGATTAAAGAAGCTTGCCAAGGGAGCTATGGGGTCGATCAAGAACATCAGAACCAGGAGTTTGACCCGAGCATCATCAAGAGTCGGCTCCAACATGAGCGTCGACCCTCCTATTGCCCCTGCACCTGCTTCCTTTTCATCACTAGCACCCAAGATCCTTCTCAAGCCAAATCAGCTTGGCTTGCGTGATTCCCGCGAGAAGGATGTGTACAAGAAAATCAAGGACAAAGAGTTCACCCATACACCTGCATTCGATTTAGCACTACTCCAAGAGGTAGGTATAAGTACTGAATTTGATACTATTTTCTCATTACTAGGATGGGCTTCTGCTTGGGATGTCGCTGAAATAGGATCTAAGTTGTTAACCATAGAATTTCTTTGCACCCTAAGGACTACAGAGTCGGGAGTTTACTTTTGGCTCTTTAAGCAAGAGTTTTACCTTACTTGGATAGAGCTTAGTGACCTACTTAATTTTCCTTCCAACATCCCAGTAGATATTGATGAAGCTTTAGGAGATTTTGAGAAGCATAAGTTTTGGACTGAGATTTCTAAGCATACAGTTTTCTACTCGCATCGTACTAGTGACATAGAACATCCAACGCTTAGGTTTTTCCACGTGATGATACTGGTAAAGTCAGGGTTGCAGACTTACAGCTGATGTATGCAGCAGTCAAAAAGATCAAAGTCTTGTCTGTCCATCTTATAGTAGCCCATTGGTTGATTGTTCCCTCTTACCGAGTAGGACCTATTGTTATCTGTTCGCTAGTTACTCGTATTGCTACTAAATTAAACATGTTGCAAGGAGCCTCTCTTAATTTTATTGAAGATCATCATGATACTTTTGGCTATGAACATTTTTATCATGCTCACCTTTTGAAAAGAATAAACAATGAACATTTTATGACATATGGTGAGACCAAGCTCCGGTTTCCAAACTCGGAGTTAGCCCTTTATTCTGTTCAAACTTTTCATGTTGAGTTACAGGCTCAACCAGTGAACACTAGAGTGCCCTAGAGAACCGCCTCTGAAAGAATCACATGTCATCATCAAGAACCAGTTTGGCGCGGTGCTGACCCTGAACTAGAACAGCCAGCTCATGCCAGCTATGATGAGTGGATGGATCACCACTATCGGGTTCTAAACCTGTGGGGGTATCCTCCTCATCAGCCGCATGATAGCTATGAGCAGCCGCCTCCATCAACTAGACCATTCCATCCCTATGGAGAAGGAACTTCATCAGGGGGTGCAAGGCACTCATTTGATTACAAAGGTGGAAGAACATCATCGGGTGGAGCACGTCAAGAATTCAAGCACGGACGTAGGTCCGACGCTACTAGGTTCCACTACACCCATAGTACCATGAAGAACATATGGCACACCACTAGCGCACTGACAACGCTCTCTAGACCCTCCAACAAGGCCAAGCACGTCATGACCAGATGTGGGAGGAGCAGCGCCAGTGGAACTACAACACCACTCAGACCTTAACCAGCATTCGAGAAAGTCAAGAACAAGATGCCAAGGACATTGAAACATTGTTGGGATTTTTCCCTCTCAATTGAACGACTACGACAAAATTTAGCTTGGGGGAGGACCCCCATTATCTAAGGTAAGTTTTCTTTTTCTTTTTACAATTTCCTTTTGTTATCGTTATACATCTAAAAAAATCAGCAAAACCTGAAAACAAAATAAAAATTTACTGCTTTTTAGTATGCTTGTTTTAGTTTGTTCTAAAAACATAAAACCAAATAAAAAGAGTGTATTTTTAATCTTGTTACTTTAATTTGTTAATAATTTTATAGATTTGAAGAATGCATGATGGAAATGATGAACAATTGCTCTGTTGTAATTCTTTTCAAGTATCTAGTTTTCGACCTAGAATTCTCCCAAGGATTGGATAAACTATTGACACATGAATTTACTCTACACTTTAAACCTGTGGGAGCATATGCTTAATCTAAGTCTAGGTAATTGACGGGCATGATATGATATAGTCTGAGCTATTGTTTATCTTGTTCCTAGTGACACTAAATTCTGGAGATTTATTTTGAAAGCTCAAAATGTCACATGATGAGTTTCTTATATGACGAGTGTTAAATTCCTACCACAACCATACATGATTATTAGAATAGGAAATCTTCCACATATTTACTGCTTGTAATTGTATTGAGTTTGGTTGGGCTGTGTTGACCCTTAGGGGCTTGTCATGCGGTTAAAAACATGATTCACACACACATCACACATCCTTGTTACTTCTACCCTGAAAGTACGCACCACATATTTGTCCCATTTAGATCCACCAAAAATGTTCTACTCTTACACTGAGAGTAAACACCAAAAATATTGCCCATAGGATTTCTTTTTCTGCTAGCCAAATACCTTTATAATTGCTCCAAGTTTTAATCATCATTCCTTCCATATCAATATTTCTATGTAAGAGACTTGCTACTAAAAAAAGAAGCAAAAGCAAAAGAAAAAGATGGACAAGGGTCCCAATAAGAAAAGAAAGAAGAAAAGAGAAAAGAAAAGAAAAGAAAAGAAAAGAAAAGAAAGATATTTATGCAACCAAGTTTCCATTTATTTTCAAGATTTAGAAAAGAGAAGTTATTTTCAAGTATGGAGCATTGTAGAATTAGACTTTCACCTCTTTCTTTCTATCTCATTTATTCCCCATCATTTTAGCCACCATATCAAATCACACAAGCACATCTTGATTTGATTGTATGATGAGTTCATTTGGATCCATGGTTTGGCTAGGCAATATATGCATTGCAAGTATGTATGAGCTATCTCCATACCCATGAACTCCACATAAGCCTTATTAGTTATAGGGTGAGAGAGAGACGACATACCTAAGATTTCCCTTGAGCCAAAAATACTACATATTTTGAGAGGAGAGACAAGGCATAACCTTTCAAATGCCTTAGTGAGGATCCAAAAATGCCACATATTGGGAGACTTGAGAGAGTCCTATTCAAGGAACTATGAGTTTTATTTGCAAATATTGAAAACTCCAGGATAGAGGTGAAACAAAGAACATGAGACATAGTGCTTGACTTAATTGTTCTGTCTTTCAATTACTCAAGACCCAAGTGCAGGTAAAAGCCCCATGGTTAGAAGAAACATGAGTAAGTTTGAAAGTCAGTGCAGTCCACTCTAGTCCAAAAGAAAATTCTTGTTTGAACGCATGTGTACTTTTAAGGAGTTGTTGTAATGTTTTCAAAAATCTTAAAACTCCTGATCCATCTTAGGTTTAGTTGTTTACTCAGGGACGAGTAAAAGGTATGCTTGGGGGAGTTTGTTGATGGTAATTAACCATCAACTTTATAAGTCAACAAGGATCAAAAAAGGGTTAAAATGAGCTTCACCTTAGACTTAGAGGTTTTAAACTAATAATTTCCACGAGTTTTGGTGAATATCTATTTCTACAGGGGGTTATCAGGAAAAGACCAAAGGAGACCCACATGTCAGATTTACATAGAGAGAAATCAACCCTACTACAAAAAAGAATAATCTAGAAGACTCGAGAAGCCACCCCCTCGAAGGGGAGGGCCAAATGGGCTGGCAAGTGGGGCGGCTGCCCCTATCCCTGGGCGCCCGCCCCACTCAGATGTTCAATCAGGTGCAACCTCATAGATCCTATCTCCACCGCCTTTGAGGATGAATAAAAATCGTAGATCAAGGTCGTTTTTATCCGAGGGTTGTGGTGCTTCCTAGAGGGCTATATAAGCAAGGCCCCTCACCCCCAGGAGAAACCCTAATTCAATTAGCAATTCATTAGTAGAGGGAGCCATCAGCAGAGCTAGGGTTTAGAGAGTTTCTCTCCACCAGAGAATTAGAATAGCTACTCCAATTCTTCAACTTCTACATAGGTTAGATTAGATAGAGGAAGAGTCAGACGACTTGTGCTCAGAATTCATATCTTCGTCATCAAAGTATTGGTACTATTTTGTATCTTTGCTCTACGACTTTGTTCTAATATGATTATGTTTCTATTTATTATGTTCCTAGTTTGCTCTAGTAGTATATTTGATATGGTTATGATTGATAATGAATTTATGTATAAGTTTGCAAAGCGCTTAGCTCTCTTCGCGAGGGGGTTAAGTGGTAGATCACATGTAAGCGTGGTGCTTAGATGCTATTTACCTACAAATTTATCCTATTGGCCGGGTTGTGTGGTAGTTCGTGGAAGTGACAGTTCTATTGAGTCTTATATAGTCCACCCTTCGTTGATAGGACAGACAGAAACAACGTTACATAGGAAGTCTTGCTATGTCCTGGCTTTCTTCAGTAATATTCCTTATACATAGATGAAGAGTCTTTTAGGCTATATATGATGGTGTGTTTGCTAGAGTAGATGAATGACTTAGTAGATTAGAACCTACCTAGAATTCAATCTCTTGAACTAATCAGATGTCAACCAACTTTTATGATGAGTAGTCTATCTCTAATCTCTACGTGATTTATTTCCTATGCTTTATAATTCAATTATACTTATTTATCATGGTTTATACCCCCTGCCAAAGTAAGTGACTGTGTGATTAATTTCTCATAAGTAGTCATATTTTGCAAATTCATCCCTTTAGGTTTAAGTCCTTAGTTCTTTCCCTTTAGCTAAATATAAATTAACGGTACCTAGAATATTTCTCGGTGAAGTGCTACGATGGTATTTTATCTGTACGCTTGCGGATTCCATTTTTATTCTAAGAGGAGCAGTTTTATACCAACACTTCTGGCGCCATGCTAGGGATGATAACTTAGCTTAAGTGGTGTTAGAAGTGTCAACAGCGAGGCGAGCGGATGGCGGCGAGGGAGGGTCGGCAGGTCGTGTGGAGACGGCAGAGGCCACGACCGCGCACGGAGTGGCCGTGGCTTGCCCCGGCATGGCCCGTAGGGGCACAGCCACGCACGGGGACAACATGGCGACTAGCAGCAGTGGTGTTGCGAGGCATGGCGGCCAGCGAGGAGCCAAGGAAGGAGCGCGGGAGAGGCGGTGCGGGCAGAGGCGGGCGATGACGGTGGCGGCTCAGCCAGGCACAGCCGGTAATGGCCTGGCCACGCGCACGGTGGCTAGCGGCAGCGGCTGCACGGCGGTCGCGGCACAGCTAGCGGTTCCTGGCTCGGCTGAGGTGTGCCGAGCGGAGAGAAGGGTGAGACGGAGGAGGCATAGCGGCACTCAGCTAGGATGGGAAAAGCATGGAGGCGGGCGACAGCAGCGGGGAGGAGCTCTATTTGTTCGTCCATGGCGAACGGGCAGGGAACAGAAAGGGAGAAAAGAGAGATCCCGACGGCTTGGCATTAGACGGCGCAGGAGACGTCCTTGACTTAGCTAGCTTCTTCTAGAGGTCGCCACGTAGGTGGTTGCACGTCCAAGCACGAGAAGCGCCGTGAAGACGTGACGGACAGCGCACGGCGGTGAGCAGCCTGAGAAGCTACTGCTCGGGTTACTGTAATAGTATGACAGCGCCTCTTTCCTTCTCCTTTTCTCCCAATTTCATGAAGAAATTTGCTCAGCTCCAAAAACAAAAGTTACTCATCCAACTGAGATATCCAACTTTGTTTTAAGAATCTACCCTAGAAACTTGACAGTTTGAAAGATTTTGAATTTCGAAGAGGGGCACTTTGAAAACTGAAAACAAGATTTCAGTTATGATTCTGAAAGTTGGTTTTAGTTAGCAACTTTGAACAAGTAATTAACAGCTGTTTACTAGTCAAACATCACAACTAAATACATGGCAATATAGCTCAAACATCCCTCCAATTAATGGAACAAAAGTTTGACAAATTTTATTTATGAAAATTTCTTTACTAAACCTCCAAATATTGAACTTAGCAACTGTTTTTTTAGGAACAACCAAGAATTGCAAGTGTAGAGAACAAAATTAAATTTAGTTTTCGAAACTAAAATTTAACATGTTTAAATTGAAAACATTTCTGAACTTTATTTCTACTTTGTAGAGCACACTTTATATTACAAGGTTTATATTAACAAAATTTTAATTGTTAAAGCAACTTATTAACCTATCAATTCACAAAGAACCTTAATTACTACTCGAGATATCATTTCATGTAACACAACATATGCTACATGTAGAAGCTATTTCATGTAACACAACATATGCAACATGTAGAAGCTATACTTGAAACATGGAATGCATTTATGCCACAATCCTTGATGGTTATACTTGATGATGATCATAATTAGGGTTTATTAACTCAAAATAAAAAGACATGATTAACACCAAACATTCATACTTTGAAAAGATTACAAGTGAACCAAAAGAAGTTTGCTTCTGCCTTTCAAAAGAATTTTATGCTAGGTCTCAAATGAAAAAGTTGACTCCACCTCTGTCACCACTTGCAAATTGTTAAACTAACGCTCATAATTATCCTCTAACTTGTTTAGATTAGACTTAATCCACTACTTAATTTAAAGTTAACACCAGGGGTGTAACACGTGCGAGGTCGGGCGTTCAGCATTGGGGACTTAGTGCTTCACCTCAGACAAGACAACAGAGGCCGCCACAAGCTGACGCCACCATGGGAGGGCCCGTTCATTGTTGCAGAAGTACTCTGACCCGGCACCTACAAGCTAGCCACCGCAGACGATGAAGTCTTCACCAATGCCTGGAACATCGAACAGCTACGTCACTTCTACCCTTAGATTTCCAGGCTGTGTACATATTTGATCTCGAAATAATAAAAAAAGCACTCGATTGTTCTCTACCTTGTTTGATTCTAAGGGAGACCTGACCCTACCTGTAGGGAGGATCAAGCCTCCCTCAGAAGCTAAACAAGGGGGGACCCTCCACATTTCAAAATTTTCGCAACTTTTTGAAAAAAAATTCGTACCCGATCCCCATGGCACTGTTTAAGCACATGGATGCTTTAGAAAGCAAAGAGTCCCTTGGGCTGGATCGGTTGGATTGCAAAGAAACCTACACCCCGACGGTTATGGTGCCTTTGCTCACCAATCTCGGCTTAAGGGACTGATTCACACTTCTAAAAATCCATGAACTTAAACATGATGCAGGGATCGGGCATAATACTAAAAAAATTACGAAAAGTTAGCCACCCGAGCCCTTCGATGGCAACTAGGAAATGTGTTGTGCTAGAGTGCGAGGATCCCTCGGGTCAAGTTAATCGGACAACGAAAATCCTACGCCTCTACAGCTACGGTACTCTCACCCGTTAACCCCGACCTAGGGCATCGAGCTCAACTCTAAACACCGTAGGCATAGCTGCATTACATGGATCGGGGTGAACGTGTAAAAGCTTGAAATGAAATTTAAGTATAAGTTTTAAAAGCGGCCCCAAGGGCCATGGACTTGTTCAATATCCCAAGTTCTTACAAGGGCACCTTTCCCATCACTATTCATAGATTCAAAGGCGAGAAAACGACTTCTTCGAACTTGGCCACCAGAATCTTCGCCGGCTCCAGCACCTCCTCATCGATCGCATCGAGCTCCTCCTCAGGGCCATCGACGTAACCCTCGCTAAGTGCCTCTAGATCAATCTTCTGATAATGAGACCTAAAGATGGCGAGTGCGCGTCGCATCCCGAGATGGAGGGCCTCCTTCACCTAGGTCCAAACCCGCTCGAAGGTGACACCAAGACGACCCCGCAACGTGCTCGCTCTAGGGCGCACCTGGACCGCTCCAAGAGCATCGCATAACAGCTCGGCGGTGGCACGAAGCTCGGAGTGCTGATGCTGCTCCATCTTTAGTGCCTTCCGCGCTGACAAAAGCTCCGCTTCCACCGCACCAAGTGTAACAGAACCGACCAATTATACGAAATTAAGTAAGAAAATCATCCACCGGAGCAGACAATTTAGCAAACTTCAGCCTGTATAACCCGATAGTCCGTGAAATCTCGAAGGATTTCAAACCAACTCACATACCAGCCAAGATCGTAATAAGTTTAGCGGTCATCATCACAAATTACATAAAAGTTCAAATCACGGATACATCGGAGTTTAAACATAGTTATTACAAACCAAGTTCAAATAAAAGTAGCGGAAGCATTTAGTTCAAATTCACCCACACACTCACACAGAGTTCAAGTATAGTGCCAGCTGATGATCATCTCCAACAAAACCATTAGATGAGACGTAGGGAACGACCACTACCCATGGTCCTAGGCTTCACCCATCGCAGGATAAAGGCAGTTGATACAGTAGCCGTAATACATCTGCCCATCTGCAACAAGTGGGAACAAAGCCCTGAGTATGAGAAGGTACTCAGCTAGACTTACCCGATATAACCAAAAATAAAATGACACCAAGGATTATCAAGGCTTTATCGTGGGGTAGCTAACTCATTTGCAAAAAGACATTTTTAGTATTACAAGAATCTTTCCAAAAGCATTATTGTCAAGTTAATAATTATTAACCTGTCGGCTACATTTGCACCTATACTAGAGTAAACATATGATTAACAAGTAATGATAACCAGTGATCAATATCAACTACCATAATGTCATATCCATTTTAACTGTCCAGGTGTTCCATTAACATTACTACGATGAAATAACTCAAGTCAAGTGTTCACTATCCAGTGAACGATGGCGATTCAAATTGATTATTAACCAGCTGATAATTTATTCCTCACACAAACCTCACTCACCCGCTAAAGTGAGATATTGGTCACCAAGTCAACTATCCAGGTAAAGTCTCGAGTTTGTCAGGAACCACATGTACCCGAGGGCCGACCGAACGCCCTTTGGTCTTATCATCGCGCCCCCGTGTCCTACCACACCTTCCCCGGTACAGTGCGCTACGGGCAATCTACTCGTCCTGAATAATCTCCTAGTTTCACGGTTAGAAAGTACTTTATCCGGCCAGCTAAATGTGAGGCATACATTCAACATGACTCGAGGCCCAACAACGGTCGGTCCTTAATCGACATAGATGGAAATCACTATAGTCCGAAACCCTATAAGTCTCCGTCCGGTCTCAACTTCATATTAACACTTAGTTATATCTCATGACGCCACATTTAGCCAAACAAGATTCAGCTACTCACCTATAGCTCGCTGGTGACAGGAAATCACCTGACTTCTATCGGTCTAAGCCAGCTAAGCATTGACTCGACTGCGGATACTAGGGTAACAAGGATATGGTATACAAAGTTCAACAAGGTATAATACAGCAATGGTTGCAAACAACTCCTGAACGTAATGCATCAATTAAAGTAGAACATTAATTAAATATTTTGCAAATCGAGGGAAAAAAAATGCTCCGGGGCTTGCCTCTTTCGAAAGAGCTCGGGCGATGATTGGGGCACTCTGGAAGATCCTCACCGACCTCCTCGTCTGCCTCAGGAACCTCCTGCTCTTGTACCTCGGACTGCTCTTCCGGCTCCTCGGGAACTGCTACCGGAATTCCTTCCTGCGATCCTGTATAATGCAGATATATAAGTGCTCATGCATAGGTGCATTGGAGAGATGACATGTAATGATCAGGATGCATGGAATGTAGATGGGCATGTTTACTTTATTGGATAGAGTAGAAATACAACTCTTCTACAAGGTAGTCAACATCATCCAAGAATATGTACCACTAAACTACTACTAAAACCACTATACTACTACTAAGTCACCACAGCAAGCTAAGATGCTTCAAAGATACACCAAAGCAAACATTAGTAATTAAACATGCATTAGAAATTATTATCTTATATATTCAATTTAAACTAGGACTACAACAGCAACCTATAATTCTGGTGCCCATAAAAATCTAAGAAAAATACAGTAGCACAATCATCCCAAAATTATTCTACCATAAAATTGTTACGTGAATTGAATAAGCAAAACTGCCTACACAAAAATGACAAGATATGACATAAATATGAGCATGAAAATACTTTGTATTATAAAAAGTATCAAACAATAGATTTATCATTTTTCCTAGATTCTATACAGTAAATAATCACTGTACAAAAATTATCACATGCATGTTTTATTCATATTTTCCTCTCTATCAAAAATAATAAATATCAGCAATAAAAGCACTTGAACTACACATCATAATTTTTCTACAGCACAATCATGGCATATATTTTTCATGCAAGGCACATCACAAAATAAAACTAATGCAAGTGGAACCATATTTTTCTGAGCAAAAATGGATTTACTATTCATTTTCTTAGATAAATAGCAATTAAAAGAATTAAATAAAACTTTACAAAAAAATATCTCAAACTCAACATGCAATATTTTTATGCTATATATCTACTCAAAAGAAATCTAGCAAAATTTGTTTCACCAGATTTGGAGCAAAAATGAGCATGATACAAATTTCTAAAACATTTTCACTGAAATAAATAATTCCTTTTTCTTTTCTTTTTAAAATCGGCCGCCCTATATACTAAACGCACCCCGCGGGGTTCACCCAGACCTGAGCCAGGAGGCAGACAGGTGGGCCCCATGGCCCCACTGGCCAGTGAGACCAAAGCAGGGGAGAAGCTCCACCGGCCGGTGCTCACCGACGGCGAGCTCCCCGGTGGTGCCGCGGGCACCGACGTGCTCGTCATGCCAGGCCGCACCGCTTGGTGCCCTCGGATGGGCCGATGGTTCACTGGACCATGCACGCTGGCATGCATGGCAGCGATGCAGGCGTGGCTCACCGGTGTTAAGCCGACATCGACCGAGGCGAGGCAAGGCAAGGAGCGCGGGGGTTTCGCGGGGTACAGGCGGACCCGGTGCTCGCGCAACGGAGGAGGAGAAGGGGATGGTAGCGCAGCTGGTCACGCACACGGCGGTGCACTCGTCGGCGGCGGGGACGAAGCAGCGAAATCCGCCTTATTACCTCGACGCCGACAGCTGCCAACGTGCGCACGGTGAAGAGGAAGTTGGGGCGGCACCGCGTGCACGCCGAATCGGGATGGGAAGCCTTGACGGCGGCGAGAAATGCCGGCGGAGGTGTGGCGGTGCGCAGGGGTAAAGGAGAAGGAGCCGCTCGGCTTCTTCGAATGAAGGACGAGAGAGAGAGGAGTGGGTGGGGAGCGGTCTCGGACAGGGGGATAAGAGCGCAGCGTCCCGGTCGGAACGGCCAGCCACCGCCCCTTGCCGCCGGTGGCGGGCGGCCACGTGGCCAGCGTCTGCTGGGCACGCGCGCATGGCGCGTTCACGCACAGAGCGCAGGAGCGGGGCGTGCGGGAGCGGGGAGGAGACAGGCAGCGTGCAGGCCGTCTTCCACAGTTAGGCCAAAAGTGGGGCGCCGACCCAACTAGGTAAAGAAAGAGTTTTTCTTTTTATTTTTTAATTCTTTTTTAAGATTTTCAAAAGGTAGCAACTTTAAATCAATTTTTGAGCAACAAAATGGCATTTTCTGGAAATGGCCCAAAAATAAAAGTTGCTTATAATTTAATTCTCTACAACTTTTATTAAGGGACCAACTCAAAAATCCAAATAGATTTTGAATTGGAAGTTAAAAGCTAAATAAAGGGTATTTTGGCCATTTTCAATAACATTTTTAAAAGCATTTTTTTGAAAACTTTGAATAACAAAGTTGCTCCAAAAATCATGGTGAACCATTAAAAGTTAATTAGTTAAGTAAACAAGCATGTTTCAAGTCCATGTTTCAATGTTTATTTAACATGATTAGGCATGTATGATTTTGATGCTTGATGATGCATAGTATGCATGATTTGCAATGCCTAAATGCTTGCGTAACACCGGGGTGTTACACCAAGCTTACCCTTCAGCCCTGATTATCACAGGAGATAAGAAGCACATTTAAAAAACGCTCAACAACATATAGCTAAGGGTACTTACCTTCTAACTCCTCAGCCCGGGCCAAGTCTTGCTGACGCCCTTGGGCCACCGTGGCCTAGAGGGACACCCACCTTAGACTTTAGTTGGCGATTCTCCTCGGTAATTCGAGAAGCCGCACGTGCGGTCTCCTTCAGCTGGTCCTCCGTGGTGACCTTCTCCCGCCGAGCTGTGTCACACTCTTGGCGGGCCTCGTCACGCTCACTAAGAGCACGCTCGCGCTCAAGGCGGACAGAGTCAAGATCGACCTAAAGCTGTTTTGAAGTCTGGGATAGCTCGTCGCACTCGCTCTTCACCTTTTGGGCCTCCTCTTGGTCCTTATGAGCACGCTCGATGAGGGCCGCCAGCTTCTCCCCCGACTCCTTGGCGTTGGTGACCGCCTCATCGTAACGAATACGAAGATCCGCCATTTCGTTATGGAGGGCGGCCATCCTCTTCTGGGCTTCCGCAAGCCGCGCCTTGGCCGCAGCGGTCCTCTATGATTCTTTCGATCGGCATTCCTAGGAGTCCCACTTGTGACGGAGAAACTCTGACTTCACCCGGCTCCATCCGAGCAGTTCCTACATAAGAAATCATGTCAAAAAGCACTCCGGCGGCAAAAGCAGCGACGATGGCTGCAGGGTGAGTTTTTCGATCTTTCTTTATCCCTTTCTCTCACACTTCCTTATCGGGGCACTAGAAAGGCAAAAGGCAGAGGTGTGCAAGGGAGAGAAAAAACCATCAGGTTAAAAAGGGGGAGGCCAGGGCAATTCGAGACTCCAACCACCCATATTTAGTGCGGCTGTAAAAACATCTCATCACATCCTGGATATCTCGGCAACCGTTCGCACGCCCCTTGTGAATCTACTCCCACACCTCACACCCTCCACCTCGTACACCATGACTGTCGTTATCCCGTCACAGCACGGGGCTCGGGCAACCCTCCTCTCCATGGGCCGATAATAGGCCTCGGCAGATAAGATAAGAATATGGAACTACATGCACTCCTTCGGCCTAATTGCAACCCCAGAGTTCGAAGGCTGGCCTACCGTCGATTCGACAGCCGCCTCGAGACTCTTGAGTCAAGAGTTAGGAACATGAATCACCCACTTCCCACGCACCGCAACACAAAAGCATCACAACATCAACTGCCCTGCATGACCCCTCGTCTTCCCCAGGTGGACCCACTTGCTCAATTCAAAGCCCTTGTAGGGATAACTCATCCCTCCAAGGCCTCAGGAGCTACACCCGGTAGGTGCGCTCATGCGCAACCCCCGGATAGTCTTCTCAAAATCGAACAAAACACGATAAGGCCCAAATGGGATGACGAGGGCCCAAGCATACCCCTCCGTTCTGCTAAAGAGCACAAAGGAAATAATACGACAAGCAGAGATACCATCTGGTCAGTCCCTTGCAGCGTGCGGGGGCTCAGGGGCTTCTCCCGCATCCCGACCTAGTGAATGGTCAAGGCCAAGGCCGCAGGGGCTCCCCACCCGACCCGTGGTCATACAAGAAACGCCATGCTTGCTCAATTAAAAGCCATTGAAGGGATAACTCATCCCTCCAAGGCCTCGGGGCTACACCCGTTGGGTGTGCTCACGCACACCCACCGGATAGTCCTCTTCTAAAACAAAACCGAGTCAAAAACTACCTAAAACTGAGTCAAAACTACACACAATCGCTCGTTCTCAAGCCTCTAAAGGAGTGCTCCACTCCTCCACAGGCTCTGGGGCTATTGTCGGGTATCAAAATACCTAGGGTACCTAATAGAGGGTAAAAATATGACACCCTACATGTTTGTTAAAACCCCATCGTAGGGGCCCCAAAAGGCACTGACAGCATATCAGCCGCTTAATGCACGAACAACAAACTCTATCTCACCCGAGCCTTGCAGAAAGGCCTCGGGCACAATAGGCGTCTCGGGCGACATCACTTCGCCTCGCCTAAGCCCCTGCGGCGACCCCCCACGGTGTGTTTCTGCCTAGCCCGAGGGGCACGTGGAACCCTCAGGCATGACGGAGAGCCACGGGGGCCCCAACTACGGCACTCACTCCCATCGATGGGATGGACGTGACCGTGCATAGTCAATAGGAGCACGGGAACCACGCCCTGACTCGATATGACCCCGGTCATTCTACCACGACAACATCCATACCTCTACAGCAACAGGGATAACGATAATTGTGCCACCTAACTTCCTCGCTACGAAAATCCAGGCGCACGCGCCGCCCACCTTCACGACACATAGGTGTACAGGTCAAGGAATGGCCACTGCACGTCACACCAGCGGATGGAGAGGCCAAAAGATCAACGCCTAGTACATCTCCACGCTATAGGGGAACTGCTCCCACCGGATAAGGAGGAGGACGGTCACGCCCGAGGCCACCTTTTTTGTTTTTCTCTTTCATTCTCTCTATTTTCACCCCTTTACCATGAATGTAACCCGAGCCCTCCCCTTAGAAGCTATAAAAGGGGAGGCATAGGCCACATCTAAAGGGGCGATCAAGCAACAACAGCTAGAGCCCACCTCAATCGAAACCACATATCACGCACCACCACTCACAAGAGCCCTGGGATCTGCTCCCTCTCTCGAAAGCTTGTAACTCCTACTACGAGTACCCCGGTGCAAGGCAACACGAGCCGTGACAAAACCCACTGGACGTAGGGTCGTTCATGCCCGAACCAGTATACATCCTTGTGTCCGCTTTGCATACCATCAGGGCCTAGACACGCAGATACAAATTCACTCGTTGCTCTGTTAGTCCCCCGGTTCTCTAGACACCGACAGCTGCCTGTCACACCCATTTTTAAGGACAAAAATAGGATGCATAAAAGACTCATGTGCGCCCCAGGAATCAGTCGCACACATAAGTAGACAAATTACATAGTATCATCACAGTGCTTATTACATAGCGAATAAATATTTAACTCATAGTCTTATACAATAATTTGTAGTAACTAGTAGTAGATCTTCAGCGGAACTCCAAACACAGGGACACGGTTGACTGGTTGACACCAAGACTAGTACTCATTTCGATAATCATCATCATATTCTTCATCTGTTATGGTGGAAATAGCAAGAGTGAGTCCATGTCGAACTCCGCAAAAACAACATAGGGTTCATGTGGCACAAAAGGCTAGACATTGTTTAACTGCGTTTAGCTTTTAATCATCATATATTTAGCAATTGAGTAGCATCAAGATATTCCACTTTCAATTAATGAATCAATGATCAATTGTAATAATGATAATGAATAGTATTAACATGAGCATAATAATAACAACATCAATTAAACATGATATAAAAATGGTGATCATCTATCCGTAGATGTTCCAAGGTCGCCCGTATCCGTGGGTACGGCTAGTATACTAGTTTTTAACTCTGTGTAGAGGTGTACACTTTCACTGTGAGTCATGATTTCCAAATGTGTCGGGAGATCAAACCTAAACACCGGAGAACCATATAAAGCCACTTAAAGATTCGTCTAACAAGTTAGGGCCATTAGATTCACTCGGCAGGCAGATGTAGGAACCCCCCTTTTCAAATGGCACACTTTCTTCACGGCTATACTCATAAGACTAGAGGCTGTCCTACACCTAACGTGGCAAGCCGTTCTTACGCCATTTAAGGTAACCACTAACAAGCTAGAAAAGGTCCTTTAAACAACTAAAGCTAGAGCCATATAGCCCCCACAGCTGTACTATATGTCCCGGATGATCACGTATAGATAAGTCCTTATGGAGAGAAACCAGAGCAACAATATATCCCCTTGCTCTAGCCCCCTTTTCAACAGTAATAAAATCATCTTAATGGTTGATTGCTTAATTCATTAATCAAATTACAAGATCATTGTTCATAATTAAGCACGAGCAATAGCTACCCAAATGCATCCCCAAGGTTGACAAGGAATCAAGATATCAATAGCTAAGTTATAATCTCTATGGTTATCAAGGAAAGCACATGCATATGTATGATAATTTTAGTGAATAGGTAACAAGGATGGTCCCATGTTATACTTGCCTTGATCAAAGCTTTCCTGTTGACCCTACTGATCTAGCTCAAAATAATACTCCGGATCGTCAAGAAACTGCTCACCGTCTATACTCGATCACCAAATATCATCACACAATCATCCGAGCAATCATACACGAAGCAAACAAAGAAACATAATTAGAACAGTACACCAACAGTAGCAAAATAGTATGAAAAGTTTGTAAAACTCTTCTACACGTTCCTACGATCACACAAACGTAAAGATCACGAAATTCGGATTTAAAACGTGAAAGTTATGAATTTTCTAAGATTTCCTTTAGATAAATAATTACTTTAATATAAACTCAAAAAATAAATTTCTCAAACCTACTGTACAGCTACACTAACATCTAGAGCTCGCAAATACGAACCTAACACAACTTGAACGGGTCAAATCGGAGTTAAAACGAAGATTTTACGATCAAAACAATTTGAGGGGCAAAACTGTAAATACCAGAAAACGTATTTTTGATTTACCGGGAAGAAATACGTTTTCAGAACCAACAGGCGTATCTCCTGAATGACGCTAAGGACGGCGGGTTCTATTTCATGAAAACACAGGGGCCCTTTAACAATTTTACCCGCGAAGGGGTATCTTCTAATCTCGGCCGTCGATCAACCAATGGACGGCTGCTATCACTTACAGATGAAAGAGAGAGAGAGGCGCGGCCTCCTTCGCCAGCGCCGGCCGGTGGCCGCCATGGCTGGCCTCCATGGCTCGCCAGAGAGCTCCGACTTCCCCGTTTTCGACCACCAAACGACTCGCAACCGACACCAATCGAATGCGGAGCTCAACGCGAACACATCTACGCGGTTTAGGAAGACTATGACCGACTGAGGACAACACATGGCTCGGGATGGCGGTGGCGCCATTGCCGGCTCGTGGAACTTCAAAAATCCACGATTCAAGGCACTACAGCTCAAAAGAATAGCATGAGGAGGAAGAGAAGAAGATGGCGAGCTCACCAATTTGCTTACCGAGATGATTTAGGCGGCCAACAACGAGTCCTAGCAACGGCGGTGTTGGAACTTGCGGCGGCTCGACTAGGGCAAAATTACGACTTGAAATCTAGGTAAAACGGAAGGATATAGGCGCGGCTCTAGCCTATATGGGGTTGGGACACCTCAACTTGGGTCAAAATCCCGGGAAAATTGAGTTTGATTCGGTGAAGATCGAGTTCATGACCGGCTCGGTTACGACATGAGGAAGAAACATGGCTGACAGTGGGGTCCCACCCGTCAGCGGCACGAGGGAGAGGAACACACGGCCATGGCATGCGCTCTGGGCCGGCCCACGCGGGCGCGAAAGAGAAAGGGAGAAACGGCGGCTCGGTTCGGCTCGGCCCAAGCGAAGAGGGAGAAGGGGCAAGCCAGCTCGGGCGGGCCTCCAAGCCGCGGCACAGGTGAGTTTTTTTTCTTTTTCTTTTCTCATTTAAGTTTGTTTCCAAAGCCATTTAAAAATGGATTTTTGAATTCCAATCAAATAAAACCAAAACCACACCGCAAAAGTAAACAAATGCAACAGCATGAATGCATCATCAAACATTCCACCTATTATTTAAAATTTTTAATCCCCATTAAATATTATCTAAATCATTTAAACTCATAACTAAATCTCTTTTAACTCTAAATTTCTTCTAATTCAAACTTTTAAGATTTTTGGGTGTTACAAATTCTACCCCCCCCTTAAAAGAATCTCGTCCTCGAGATTGGACTGCTTATTCAAATAACTACGGGTATGATTTCCTCAATTCATCCTCTCTTTCCCAAGTTGCCTCTGCCTCTGAATACCGATTCCACTGAACTTTGCACATCTTAATAACCCGACTTCGAGTAACTCTTTCAGCAGTTTCTAAAATCTTAATCGGAAACTCTTCATATGTAAGATCCTCCTTAATAGTCAATTCATCCAAAGGTATTTGCTCCTCAGGCACACGTAAACACTTCTTGAGTTGAGAAACATGAAACACATCATGTACTCCAGACAAATTTTCAGGCAACTCTAATTGATAAGCAACCTCACCACATCTATCAATAACTTTAAATGGCCCAACATACCTTGGTGCTAACTTGCCTTTCATATTAAATCTCTTCACACTTCTCATTGGTGACACCTTCAAATAAACATAATCGCCTACCCTAAAAAATAAATCCCTTCTCATGTGCGCCCATTTTTAAGGATAAAAATAGGATGCATAAAAGACTCATGTGCGCCTCAGGAATCGGTCGCACACATAAGTAGACAAATTACATAGTATCATCACAGTGCTTATTACATAGTGAATAAATATTTAACACATAGTCTTATACAATAATTTGTAGTAACTAGTAGTAGATCTTCAGCGGAACTCCAAACACAGGGACATGGTTGACTGGTTGACACCAAGACTAGTACTCATTTCGATAATCATCATCATATTCTTCATCTGTTATGGTGGAAATAGCAAGAGTGAGTACATATCGAACTCCGCAAATACAACATAGGGTTCATGTGGCACAAAAGGCTAGACACTGTTTAACTGCGTTTAGCTTTTAATCATCATATATTTAGCAATTGAGTAGCATCAAGATATTCCACTTCCCATTAATGAATCAATGATCAATTGTAATAATGATAATGAATAGTATTAACATGAGCATAATAATAACAACATCAATTAAACATGATATAACAATGGTGATAATCTATCCGTAGATGTTCCAAGGCCGCCCGTATCCGTGGGCACGACTAGTATACCAGTTTTTAACTCTGCGCAGAGGTGTACACTTTCACTGTGAGTCATGATTTCCAAATGTGTGGGGAGATCAAACCCAAACACCGGAGAACCATATAAAGCCACTTAAAGATTCGTCTAACAAGTTAGGGTCATTAGATTCACTCGGCAGGCAGATGTAGGAACCCCCTTTTCAAATGGCACACTTCCTTCACGGCTATACTCATAAGACTAGAGGCTGTCCTACACCCAACGTGGCAAGCTGTTCTTACGCCATTTAAGGTAACCACTAACAAGCTAGAAAAGGTCCTTTAAACAACTAAAGCCAGAGCCATATAGCCCCCACAGCTGTACTGTATGTTCCGGATGATCACGTACAGATAAGTTCTTATGGAGAGAAACCAGAGCAACAATATATCCCCTTGCTCTAGCCCCCTTTTCAACAGTAATAAAATCATCTTAATGGTTGATTGCTTAATTCATTAATCAAATTATAAGATCATTGTTCATAATTAAGCACTAGCAATAGCTACCCAAATGCATCTCCAAGGTTGACAAGGAATCAAGGTAACAATCACTAAGTTATAATCTCTAAGGTTATCAAGGAAAACACATGCATATGTATGATAATTTCAGTGAATAGGTAATAAGGATGGTCCCATGTTATACTTGCCTTGATCAAAGCTTTCCTGTTGACCCTGCTGATCTGGCTCAAAATAATACTCTGGATCATCAAGAAACTGCTCACCGTCTATACTCGATCACCAAACATCATCACACAATCATCCGAGCAATCATACACGAAGCAAACAAAGAAATATAATTAGAACAGTACACCAACAGTAGCAAAACAGTATGAAAAGTTTGTAAAACTCTTCTACACGTTCCTACGATCACACAAACGTAAAGATCACGAAATTCAGATTTAAAACGTGAAAGTTATGAATTTTCTAAGATTTCCTTTAGATAAATAATTACTTTAATATAAACTCAAAAATTAAATTTCTCAAACCTATTGTACAGCTACACTAACATGTAGATCTCGCAAATACGAACCTAACACAACTTGAACGGGTCAAATCAGAGTTAAAACGAAGATTTTACGATCAAAACAATTTGAGTGACAAAACTGTAAATACCAGAAAACGTATTTTTGATTTACCGGGAAGAAATCATTTTTAGAACTAACAAGCGTATCTCCTAAATGACGCTAAGGACAGCGGGTTCTATTTCATGAAAACACAGGGGCTCTTTATAAATTTTACCCTGCAAAGGGGTATCTCCTAATCTTGACCGTCGATCAACCAACGGACGGCTGCTATCACTTACAGATGAAAGAGAGAGAGAGGCGCGACCTCCTTCGCCAGCGCCGGCCGGTGGCTGCCATGGCCGGACTCCATGGCTCGCCGGAGAGCTTCGGCTTCCTCGTTTTCGACCACCAAACGACTCGCAACCGACACCAATCGAATGTGGAGCTCAACGCGAACACATCTACGTGGTTTAGGAAGACTATGACCGACCGAGGACGACACACGGCTCGGGATGGCGGTGGCGCCATTGCCGGCTCGCGAAACTTCAAAAATCCATGATTCAAGGCACTACAGCTCAAAAGAATAGCATGAGGAGGAAGAGAAGAAGATGGCGAGCTCACCAATTTGCTTACCGAGATGATTTAGGCGGCCAACAACGAGTCCTAGCAACGGCGGTGTTGGAACTTGCGGTGGCTCGGCTAGGGCAAAATTACGACTCGAAATCTAGGTAAAACGGAAGGATATAGGTGCGGCTCTAGCTTATATGGGGTTGGGACACCTCAACTTGGGTCAAAATCCCAGGAAAATCGAGTTTGATTCGGTGAAGATCGAGTTCATGACCGGCTCGGTTACGACATGAGGTAGAAACATGGCTGACAGTGGGGTCCCACCCGTCAGCGGCACGAGGGAGAGGAACACGCGGCCATGGCATGCGCTCTGGGCCGGCCCACGCGGGCGCGGAAGAGAAAGGGAGAAACGGCGGCTCGGTTCGGCTCGGCCCAAGCGAAGAGGGAGAAGGGGCAAGCCAGCTTGGGCGGGCCTCCAAGCCGCGGCACAGGTGAGTTTTTTTTTCTTTTTATTTTTCTTTTCTCATTTAAGTTTGTTTCCAAAGCCATTTAAAATTGGATTTTTGAATTCAAATCAAATAAAACCAAAACCACACCGCAAAAGTAATCAAATGCAACAACATGAATGCATCATCAAACATTCCACCTATTATTTTAAATTTTTAATCCCCATTAAATATTATCTAAATCATTTAAACTCATAACTAAATCTCTTTTAACTCCAAATTTCTTCTAATTCAAACTTTTAAGATTTTTGGGTGTTACAAATTCTACCCCCTTAAAAGAATCTCGTCCTCGAGATTGGACTGCTTACTCAAATAACTGTGGGTATGATTTCCTCAATTCATCCTCTCTTTCCCAAGTTGCCTCTGCCTCTGAATACCGATTCCACTGAACTTTGCACATCTTAATAACCCGACTTCGAGTAACTCTTTCAGCAGTTTTTAAAATCTTAATCGGAAACTCTTCATATGTAAGATCCTCCTTAAGAGTCAATTCATCCAAAGGTATTTGCTCCTCAGGCACACGTAAACACTTCTTGAGTTGAGAAACATGAAACACATCATGTACTCCAGACAAATTTTTAGGCAACTCTAATTAATAAGCAACCTCACCACGTCTATCAATAACTTTAAATGGCCCAACATACCTTGGTGCTAACTTGCCTTTCATGTTAAATCTCTTCACACTTCTCATTGGTGACACCTTCAAATAAACATAATCGCCTACCTCAAAAACTAAATCCCTTCTCCGATTGTCAGCATAACTCTTCTGACGAGATTGTGCTACTCTTAAATTCTCACGAATCACTCGCACTTGATCATCTGCGTTTCTAAGAACATCTGTACCAAATACCTGAGACTCACCCGTCTGATCCCAAAACAATAGAGTTCTACACTTACGTCCATATAAATCTTCAAACGGTGTGATCTTAAGACTCTGTTGATAACTGTTGTTGTAAGAAAATTCTGCATAAGGCAAACTCTTATCCCAACTAGTTCCATATTGCAATGCACAAGCTCTCAACATGTCTTCTAGTATCTGGTTGGTCCTTTCAGTCTGCCCATCTGTCTGTGGATGATATGTTGTACTAAAATTCAACTTTGTACCTAAAGATTCATGTACAGCCTTCCAAAAATGTGACGTAAACTGCGAACCTCAATCAGACACAATCTTCTTTGGAACTCCATGTAAACACACGATCTTCTCCATATATAATATAGCTAGTTGTTCCCCAGTATACTTAGTTTTAACTGGTATAAAATGAGCAACTTTAGTCAACCGATCTACTATCACCCAAATAGAATCATAACCTCTCTGATTATGAGGTAACCCCACTATAAAGTCTATACCAACTTCCTCCCACTTCCATTCAGGAATCTTCATTGGTTGCAGTAATCCAACTGGTCTCTGATGCTCAGCTTTCACTCTCTGACAAGTGTCACACACTGCCACATACTCAGCTACATCTTGTTTCAGTCCAACCCACCAGTACTTCTGTTTGAGATCCAGATACATCTTAGTACTTCCGGGATGAATAGAATAAGCTGACTCATGAGCTTCATGAAGGATTCCCTACCTAATGGACTGATCCTCAGGTACACACAACCTCTTTCCAAACCACAAAATCCCATTATCATCCATTCAGAACCCTGGTGACTTACCAATCACTATATCCTCTGCTATCTTCTTTAATTTCTCATCCTTCAACTGACCCTTGTATATTTCTTGCTCCAATGTAGGTTCTATTACTAATTCCATTGTATTAGCAACAATTCCCAAATTCAGATATGCAAATTCAGCACACAACTCACTTGTTATGGACAACATTGGCATCACATTAGCATAACTCTTTCTGCTAAGAGCATCAGCTATAACATTAGCCTTACCAGGATGATAGTGTATCTCTAGATTATAGTCCTTGATCAACTCCAACCATCTACGTTGCCTCAAGTTTAGATCAGACTGTGTGAAAATATACTTCAAACTCTTACGATCAGTGTATATATCACTCTTATGTCCAATCAAATAGTGTCTCCAAATTTTCAAAGCATGAACTACAGCTGCTAACTCCAAATCATGAGTAGGATAATTCAGCTCATGCTTTCTCAACTGCCTAGATGCATAGGCAACAACTCTACCTTCTTGCATAAGAACACACCCTAAAACTTGACGAGAAGCATCGCAATAAATAGAAAACTTCTTACTTAAATCTGGCAATACCAAGACAGGTGCAGTAGTCAATCTCTCCTTCAATTCTTTAAAACTAGCTTGACATTGATCAGACCAAACAAACTTGGCATTCTTCTCTAACAGAGATGTCATAGGTTTAGCAAGTTTAGAAAACCCTTCAATGAACCGTCTGTAATATCCAGCTAAACCCAAGAAACTACGAATCTCTCCCACATCAGCAGGTGGCTTCCAATTCAAAACATCCTTTACTTTGCCTGGGTCTACTGATATTCCACCATTAGAGACAATATAACCAAGAAAAGAGACTTCCTTCAACCAAAACTCACACTTACTTCGCTTAGCATACAGCTTATGCTCTCTGAGTTTCTGCAATACCAACCTCAGATGTTCAGCATGCTCTTTCTCCGTCTTGGAAAATACCAATATATCATCAATAAATACCACCATAAACTTATCAAGGTAATCCATAAACACCTTATTCATCATGTACATAAAGTAGGCAGGTGCATTGGTCAAACCAAACGACATAACCATATACTCATATAAACCATATCTCGTAGTAAAAGCTGTCTTTGGGATACCAGAGGCACGAATCTTCAACTGATGATAACCAGAACACAAATCAATCTTAGAGAACACACAAGCACCTCTCAACTGGTCAAACAAGTCATCAATTCTGGGCAAAGGATACTTGTTCTTGATGGTTACTTTATTAAGCGACCGATAATCCACACACATTCTCTGACTACCATCTTTCTTATCAACAAATATAACTGGCACACCCCAAGGTGACGAACTAGGACAAATAAAACCTTTATCTTGTAATTCCTTAATTTGTTTCTTAAGTTCTTCTAATTCATCTACTCTCATTCTATATGGTCGTTTAGCTATGGGTGCAGTTCTAGGTAATAATTCAATAAGAAATTCAATGTCTCAGTCAGGTGGCATACCTGGCAAATCATCGGGAAAAATATCTGGAAAATCATTGATAACTGGATTCTCTTTACTAGCATCATCAGCAAGCTGATTCACTACAGCTGTTGGTTGCTTCTGCACTGCTACATCCACACTGATTTTCTCTCCATTAGGTGCATTCACAACTACTACCTTCTGCTGACACTGAATCACTGCCTGATTTTGTTTCATCCAATCTATTCCCAAAATCACATCAATACCAGATGTCCTCAACACTATGGGAGTTATCTTAAACTCTACCCCCTTAAAACCATACTAACTGGAAGACATCTATTAGTGGTTTGCATGGTACCCCTAGGTGAATTTACTAAGAGAGGTTCTTTCATGGCAAGCATGGGTACACTATGCATCTTAACAAAAATGTTTGAAATAAAGGTATGCGAAGCTCCAGAATCAAAAAGAATGGTTGCAGGGGTAGAATGAACATTGAACGTACCAAGCATTACTTTAGGCTCTGTCTGTGCTGTTTCAGTAGACACATGATTCACCTTTCCAGTATTGGATGACCTCTGTCCCTGCGGTGTCTGTTGATTCTGCTTCTTGGGACAATGATTAGCATAGTGTCTAGGTTCTCCACAGCGATAACATAGATTAGGAGTACTAGGAACACTGGTCTTCATTAGAGTAGAGTTGGAATTACTCTGGCATGGAGTTTGCTGACCACTCTGCTGTTGGAATTGTCTGTTCTGCTGATACTGGGGTCATTGCTGAAATTAATTATTCTGCCGATTCTGAGACCACTGTTGATTTGAATTGTGGTTCCACTGACTGACTGGTCCTTGAAATTTCGAATGAAACCCATGCTGAGAATTTGTACGTTGGCAATTATTATTCCCAACACCTTGTCCTTTCATCTTCCTTTTTCTATCCATCTCTCGACGTTCATTATCCAGCACAATAGCCTTATTCACAAGCTCCTGGAAACTGGCATAATTATTACCCTTTAGTTGTAAACGAAGATCATAATAAATTCCCTTGAAAAAGAGACGCTGCTTATCTGCATCTTCCCTCACTTCATTGGGAGCATAGCGAGCCAACTGCGTGAACTTGTCATGATACTCACTGACACTCATATGTCCCATCCTGAGATTTCTGAATTCTTCCTGCTTCAGCTCAATTACACCTTCTGAAATATGGCGAGCTCTAAAATCTCTAACAAATTCATTCTAAGTGACAGGAGGAGCATTGTCGGGACGTGCAACTTGATATGACTCCCACCAAGTCTGAGTTGTTCCCTGTAACTGGCCAGATGCATATAACACTTTTTTTAGATCATTACATTGAGCGATGTTCAACTGTTTCTCTACCGCTCGCACCCAATCATCCGCCTCCAATGGATCAGCAGCATGAGAGAACACTGAAGGACGTCCTTTTAAAAATTCACCACACTTGTCTCTCACATGAACAGGTGGCGATCCTCCTACAGGGGGGTTGTTCTGCAGATGCTGCATGAACATCTGCATCATCTGATTCTATGTATTCATGAGTTCCTCCATAGTAATGGATGGGTTAGCACCTCCACGACCTCTGCCACGACCTCTGGCTGCCATCTGTTTTCAAAGCACCAAAGATGAAGCTCAGTATTATCCTAAATGATGTATACCATAGATAAGTAAATCTGAATTCTCTAGGCGAATTTTAATTTCAGCAACTCAGTAAATCTGCCATATCTCGAGTTAAAAAAATCCAATTAAGGTGATCTTTACATGGTTGGAAAGCTTATAAAATTATCTACAACTTTCATTAACATCACTTTTCCAGATTCTATCGATAGATTACTTAAAAACTGAGCTTAACCAAAACTGTTTCAGAATTTCAGACTGCCTAGTGACCCCAACTTGGAACAGGCATATCTCTTAGCCCATAATAGATAAAAAAGATGATTCTTACGGGGTTGGAAATATACATAAGTCTAATTATTTCCAGTAAAATTTTATAAATTTCTCATAAACAGATTTTTAGTTATTCCCGAAACATCCCAGACTGTTCCAGAAATCAGCAAAAGACAGAACCAAGTTTACCCCGATCCCAACTAAATAATCATGATCAAACTAATTATTCTTAACTATGGAACTTGTAGACATGTCCACGAAGTTCCAGCACTCATTACAAAGATCCAAATCACACATTATCATAATAATAATCCATCAAGCACACAATTGTTCACACCACATACTAATACTCGACATTACCAAACTCAAATTGACTCGCAACTAATATCATTCCTATTACATAGGGATTTCCTAATTTTAATTGAGCTTCTCATAATTCTTGGGAAGCCCTAGCACAGCCCTTAATTCATCGATCTCCTTATAAGCTTGCTCTTTATGTTTCTTTTCCTTTAGCAACTTATCCTTCAAATCCGCCTCATGAAGGGCCAACTCACGAACTAGTCCCACTGTGGCTTGTAATGTCAAGGATGAATCATCAGCGAGCGGCACGATCCAAACACCCTTGTCATGTAAGAGACAGGGGAAATGTCGGAGTGCACCCTGCAACGTCTTGTCCGAGCGAAGACCATGGTAGTAGACAAACGCATTATAGGCGACATCTTCCATACTTGTTTCTACAGTTGTCCGGCTTACTCGGGTGATGAACTTTGACTCCACCTTAGGCTCCTTAGTGGTATGATCCATTGTCTTGACCCATAGCTTAGTCTCCTAGTAAGAGCCCATCAATGGATGACTATACTCCTTGCAGTGATACTCCAACGTAGCTTCCCAGTCGTAGTAATAATTATCTAAAGTTCTTGTCAGCATGTCATGGAAGAAAACATCAGCTTTAGGAACCATGATGTGATGCTTTGTGGTCCATCCCATGACTGAATTCTCCTTTGAGGTATCTCCCACTCTTGATTCGGCATCCGATATCTCTTGGTCACCATCAATATGGGGTTTCTGGGGTTTGAAGCGACCAACGTACTGAGCAACGGACATACGAGGATGAGAAGGCATCTACGAGAATTTTGACATAGATTAGATAGAATCAATATATTTTCACAATAGAATAAGATAGAAGAAGCATAATACTTTAACAATTATCAAGGTGAAAGAATTAAGCATGAAATAGGTGAAGCATAGACACTAATGATGACCATTCTAACTAGGCTTGCGTCCTACAGTCAACACGGCTCTGATACCAATCTGTCACACCCATTTTTAGGGACAAAAATAGGATGCATAAAAGACTCATGTGCGCCCCAGGAATCGGTCGCACACATAAGTAGACAAATTACATAGTACCATCACAGTGCTTATTACATAGCGAATAAATATTTAACTCATAGTCTTATATAATAATTTGTAGTAACTAGTAGTAGATCTTCAGCGGAACTCTAAACACAGGGACACGGTTGACTGGTTGACACCAAGACTAGTACTCATTTCGATAATCATCATCATATTCTTCATCTGTTATGGTGAAAATAGCAAGAGTGAGTCCATATCGAACTCCGCAAATACAACATAGGGTTCATGTGGCACAAAAGGCTAGACATTGTTTAACTGCGTTTAGCTTTTAATCATCATATATTTAGCAATTGAGTAGCATCAAGATATTCCACTTCCCATTAATGAATCAATAATCAATTGTAATAATGATAATGAATAGCATTAACATGAGCATAATAATAACAACATCAATTAAACATGATATAACAATGGTGATCATCTATCCGTAGATGTTCCAAGGGCGCCCGTATCCGTGGGCACGGCTAGTATACCAGTTTTTAACTCTGCGCAGAGGTGTACACTTTCACTGTGAGTCATGATTTCCAAATGTGTGGGGAGATCAAACCCAAACACTGGAGAACCATATAAAGCCACTTAAAGATTCGTCTAACAAGTTAGGGCCATTAGATTCACTCGGCAGGCAGATGTAGGAACCCCCCTTTTCAAATGGCACACTTTCTTTACGGCTATACTCATAAGACTAGAGGTTGTCCTACACCCAACGTGGCAAGCTGTTCTTACGCCATTTAAGGTAACCACTAACAAGCTAGAAAATGTCCTTTAAACAACTAAAGCCAGAGCCATATAGCCCCCACAGTTGTACTGTATGTCCCGGATAATCACGTACAGATAAGTCCTTATGGAGAGAAACCAGAGCAACAATATATCCCCTTGCTCTAGCCCTCTTTTCAACAGTAATAAAATCATATTAATGGTTGATTGCTTAATTCATTAATCAAATTACAAGATCATTGTTCATAATTAAGCACTAGCAATAGCTACCCAAATGCATCCCCAAGGTTGATAAGGAATCAAGATATCAATAGCTAAGTTATAATCTCTATGGTTATCAAGGAAAATACATGCATATGTATGATAATTTCAGTGAATAGGTAACAAGGATGGTCCCATGTTATACTTGCCTTGATCAAAGCTTTCCTGTTGACCCTGCTGATCTAGCTCAAAATAATACTCCGGATCGTCAAGAAACTGCTCACCGTCTATACTCGATCACCAAACATCATCGCACAATCATCCGAGCAATCATACATGAAGCAAACAAAGAAACATAATTAGAACAGTACACCAACAGTAGCAAAACAGTATGAAAAGTTTGTAAAACTCTTCTACACGTTCCTACGATCACACAAACGTAAAGATCACGAAATTCGGATTTAAAACGTGAAAGCTATGAATTTTCTAAGATTTCCTTTAGATAAATAATTACTTTAATATAAACTCAAAAATTAAATTTCTCAAACCTACTGTATAGCTACACTAACATGTAGAGCTCGCAAATACGAACCTAACACAACTTGAACGGGTCAAATCGGAGTTAAAACGAAGATTTTACGATCAAAACAATTTAAGTGGCAAAACTGTAAATACCAGAAAACGTATTTTTGATTTACCGGGAAGAAATACGTTTTCAGAACCAACAGGCGTATCTCCTGAATGACGCTAAGGACGGCGGGTTCTATTTCATGAAAACACAGGGGCTCTTTAACAATTTTACCCGCGAAGGGGTATCTTCTAATCTCGACCGTCGATCAACCAACGGACGGCTGCTATCGCTTACAGATGAAAGAGAGAGAGAGGCGCGGCCTCCTTCGCCAGCGCCGGCCGGTGGCCGCCATGGCCGGCCTCCATGGCTCACCGAAGAGCTCCGGCTTCCCTGTTTTCGACCACCAAACGACTCGCAACCGACACCAATCGAATGCGGAGCTCAACGCGAACACATCTACGCGGTTTAGGAAGACTATGACCGACTGAGGACGACACACGGCTCGGGATGGCGGTGACGCCATTGCTGGCTCGCGGAACTTCAAAAATCCACGATTCAAGGCACTACAGCTCAAAAGAATAGCATGAGGAGGAAGAGAAGAAGATGGCGAGCTCACCAATTTGCTTACCGAGACGATTTAGGCGGCCAACAACGAGTCCTAGCAACGGCGGCGTTAGAACTTGCGGCGGCTCGGCTAGGGCAAAATTATGACTCGAAATCCGAGTAAAACGGAAGGATATAGGCGCGGCTCTAGCTTATATGGGGTTGGGACACCTCAACTTGGGTCAAAATTCTGGGAAAATCGAGTTTGATTCGGTGAAGATCGAGTCATGACCGGCTCGGTTACGACATGAGGAAGAAACATGGCTGACAGCGGGGTCCCACCCGTCAGCGGCACGAGGGAGAGGAACACACGGCCACGGCATGCGCTCTGGGCCGGCCCACGCGAGCGCGGAAGAGAAAGGGAGAAACGGCGGCTCGGTTCGGCTCGGCCCAAGCGAAGAGGGAGAAGGGGCAAGCCAGCTCAGGCAGGCCTCCAAGCCGCGGCACAGGTGAGTTTTTTTTTTCTTTTTCTTTTTATTTTCTCATTTAAGTTTGTTTCCAAAGCCATTTAAAAATGGATTTTTGAATTCAAATCAAATAAAACCAAAACCACACCGCAAAAGTAATCAAATGCAACAGCATGAATGCATCATCAAACATTCCACCTATTATTTTATATTTTTAATCCTAATTAAATATTATCTAAATTATTTAAACTCATAACTAAATCTCTTTTAACTCCAAATTTCTTCTAATTCAAACTTTTAAGATTTTTGGGTGTTACACTGCCATAGTCACCACCCCGCCGCTTTCCGCTCCGCAGCCCTCTCTCACAGCGCCGCCGCCCACGCTCACCACGATCCCCACTAACGCCATCAACGCACTCACGGTGGCCATCTACGGCATGCAGCGTCAGATGGGGGACATCTCCATGCGTCTGGCGGCCGTCGAGAGTCGACCGTCATCGTCCGTGTCTGGCGTCGGGCGGCCGTCGAGAGTTGTTTCAACAGATCGTTGGAACAGCTGCATGTTTTGTATAATGCTCCACTAATCCACATGTATGGTAGAGGAGTGAGGTGAACAAATGATCTGTATTAAAACATGGCCTTATTATTGGGCATGGTATGAGTTACTGTGGACATTCTTGTATTTGATTGAAATGTATGACTTGTAACTACTGGAGTCAGTTTGCTGGTAATTGGCGCTAATTTCTTATTGTGAGATGTGTTGTTGGCTCCAAAATTTGAATATGGGGTTTGAATTCAAACTCCTGGCAGCTTTAGTTCAGCCGAACGGCTGGTGCTGCTGCACGGCCTCTGCTGATTTGTATGAACCGTAGAAACAGCTAAAATCAGCCCAAATATGACCAGCCGACAGGGTGTTAGTTGGCCAGGGGCAAAGCTAGATCCCAGTCGACCCTGGTGCGCCACTTTAACATTCATGCTCTTGTATGGTAGGACAAACTATTGGATTTTTGCTAAAGTCCAGTCCAATTTGGGCATTTCACCAAATCAGAATCAAGTTTAATCTTTTGGTTGAATCGTATTAAACAATGCAACTAGGCGTATTTGTATATTTTTGATTAGCAATTCTCATGTTAGGTCTGACCGTCTGAGTTCCACACAAATTGGTGTCCTCATGAAGTTGTGCATATTTTTGAAGCGGGTGTCATTTTGCATTTTTGTAAGAAAAAGGTGTCCTTTTGCATTTCATCCCCTAAAAATGAAGGGTAGGGGATTAGGGGATCAAATAATTAAGGTAGGGTGTGCAGTGTGCTAGGATTATGAGGTTGGACACACCAAGGACCACCTAGCTGAGGCAGAAGTCGATGAGGTCGGGCATACCAAGGGCCACCTACAGTGTGAGCGCACACCACACACTCAGAGCCACCGTTTCAATGTGACCCCCCTCCATACACCCTCTGTTCCTAAATATTTGTCGTTTGCGCTTCCCGAAAAACAACCTTGACTAAATATGTATCAAAAAACATTAATATTTATAGTACATAATTAGTATCATTGGAAAGATCTTTGAATCTAATTTTTTTAATAAATTTATTTGGAGATACAAATGTTGCACGTATTTTCTATAAATCGAGTCAAACTTGAGGCACGCACACCAACGGCGACAGATATAAAGAATGGAGGGAGTACACCTGCACTTATTTTCATGCTGAAGTACACCAAATAAACTTTTCTACAGGAGTACAGCAGCTAGTTAACTGCTGAGTTTATATTTCAGGGGTTCCATTCTGACCATTCTTTATATTCTTTGTGTCATGACTTCTGCCCAGGGCATATAGACCTTTCCCATCTTAAAGCATGGATCAGATAATAGAAAATGAAAGCCGCTATGTGTCCAGCTGTTCAGGACATCGTCCCATTGTTTAGATATACAGAGCATATTGTAACTCTTGATTTTTTTTCTTGCAGGTTTTCACTGAGAACATGGGAAAGAAGTCAGAGCCCCAGGTCACAGTTTGCTTGCAGGGTATTAATTGGACGCGTATCACATTCAAGCCTGACCTTGCAAAGTTTAGGGCATGTTTAGTTCCCAAAAATTTTCAAGATTTCCCGTCATATCGAATCTTTGGACGCATGCATGAAGCATTAAATATAGATAAAAAATAAAATTAATTACACAGTTTAGACAAAATTCACGAGATGAATCTTTTAAGCCTAATTAGACCATGATTGGATACTAATTGTCAAATAACAATGAAAGTGTTACAGTTCTATTTCCTAAAAAATTTCGCGAACTAAACAAGGCCTTAACCTGACGTGTCTCAATGATGATTTGTTGACATGGTTGGCATTCTAGGACCAACCGTACAGGTTGTGTTCAATGGCACGATGATTCAGCGGTTCAATGGTTTTCTGGATTACGTCACTTCGTATATTCGCACTGCTTCGAAGACAGAAAAGAAGGACTCCCAAAGTTTGTGATAGTTTCAAACAAATATCACTCCGAATGTTATGTTCACAAGTCAAAAACCTCGTACAAACTGTTTTTCTAATCATTTGTGCTTTTCTTTCTTTCAGGGTCTGCGAGAGGGTAAATGATCAGTGGGAGGTGTGCGTCACTTTAAGTGAGGAACCTTTCAGCAGGTAAATGCTGGTTTGGTTTACGAGCAAGTAGGCCTTGTTTAGATGTTGTCGGATTCACCTCGATCCACATATGTTAGGGTGTATTGGGGTAGAATTTAGTTCAAGTTTCACTCCAATCTACCTCAACACATATGGGTTGATGCAAATCCGACTACATCCAAACAAGGTCGTAGTGTCTTATGTGTTTACGGTTGCATCTTACACTATTTTTTTTGTGTTGTAGGTCAGCTTCGTAAACAAATTTGCAACCATTGAGGGGGGGACTCATGTTGATTATGTGGCAAATCAGATTGCCGCCGGTGTAGTGCAGCTGTGCATGAAGGATTTCACCGTCGAAGAAAATGAAGTGAGGAGGCACTTGTGGGTATTCGTCAATGCAACCGTGGAGAACCAAACTTTTAATTCACCGACCAAGGAAGTTTTGACCACTCCACTTGGGTCAGATTGTGAGCTTTATGATGATATTTTGCAAAGGGGTATGGTCAAAAATTTTGATTTTTTCCTTGTTTCATAATGCCAATTTAAACAAAAACAAAAGATCTAAAAGTAGCATAGATTAGTGATTTTTGCAATTTTGTTGTACCACTAATAGTGCTCACCTCTTACTGTAGTTGTCACCTTTATTTGTGGTAAAATATCTCCATGGAACAGAAGGATTGTGACCAAGAAATCTATGAAAAAGAGGAAGTTTACTGAATGGCCTTGAAAAAGTGGATAGCAAGGTTTCTTATGTTATGGCAAAATAAAATGTGTCCTTGTTTGGGAGTTCAGTTTAGGATGATAATAATTTATTTTGGTCACTGCTGGTATGTCTAGGAGAGAAGGTTGCCTTGCTGCTGAACGGAGGTCGTTAGTATCTATCATGTGAATCAGAACAATATCCATTTAGCACCAGGATGTACAAAGTTTAGCACCAAACTCATGTGAGCAAACTTCTTTCTGCTAGGGATGTTTTTTTATTTAAAGCTATTTTTGCAATGACTACGAGAAGAATAAACGGATTGTGCTTGAAATTGTGAAACTTAAGAATGGTTGTTAGCGAAAGTGCTTGCTTGGGAGTTGTGACACTTGCTCTGTGTACCAAGGCCAAAGGGTAAGAAACAATTGCTGCATTCGTAAAATGCAAACCATAACCTGTTTTAGACATCCCGTAAATTGAATGGCTATTGTTACTCTTATATTATATGCAAATTGATCTATCATTCTTGTGTTTTTAAGTAGTTTTTAGGAATTTTCTTTCACCGGTCTTTGTAGGGATGTGCAACGGTGCTCGCACCGAACCTCAATCCTGATAGACATGTAACTTGGAAAAAATCCATAGTACTCAAAAGAGTTTTTAATTTGGATCTAGCGTGAACTTACTTTCACCGTTATTAATAGATGATCCATGCAAATGAAAAATGCTCCTTGGCATGCAAATCCGTGGGATTGTTGCTTGTCTATGCTGTTGTTGTATGTCAACTTATGATGCAACCTGTATATCTCAGAGACTCACACTTGTGATTTGTGAACATAAAGTTCTATGAGCTGATCCTTGGTGTACCAACTGTTGATGATATATCCATAAGGCCTTGACCTGAAAGGAAAATTACAGATAAATTGTTGCTTCTCCATCGTACCGTCACTATATCTAGGACTGCTAATTGACTGAGAATGCCAACAGGTTAGCCCAGCATGTGCAAGATCAAGGAGCCGGTCTGGCCTGACTGACTCGGTGTCAAGCCTAGCTTTACTATAGTCAGTAGTGACCATCTTCTCTAACTCAATTTCATCAAAAAGCACAACAGGGCACCCACAAATGAAAGCAGGCTCTAAGACATCCATGTGAATTCTGCCGGAGAAAAACAATATTCATTATTAGCTCATTGGTTACTAGTTAGGAACAATAGGAAAATGGGGTATACATCACTATCTGTCTCTCCCCCATCATACCATCTCACGGACAATTTTTCATAATTAATATTTATAATAATTTGATTTCTCTCTTACAAATTTGAAGCCAGCATAGCTCATTCAGAAGAGGAAAGGAAATTAAAGCTTGGTGCGGCACAAAGGAAGGCAGAGCCAATGAAGGAGACACAACATGTGAACGCAAAATTACCGGGGCATAAAAACATGGGCGAGTGATGTGTCCACTGACCACCCCCCTACTCATTCAGCACTTGTATCTTCATGGCCATCGCCCATCAGCTCCTCTTTTAGAAAGAAATCAAAGAAGCGGGGGGAATTGGGCATGGCACTCACACTCGGTGATGCAGTGGGGTGAAAGCCCAAAGAACGAGAATCAGATTGAATATTTGGGGACACGATTGGCTCGACACTAGCTCTAGAATTGACCACATGCTCATGTTGGACAGCAAACTCCTAACACCAAATGGCAAAAAAAAACAGAAACAATAATCCAAGATTACATAGTAATAACAATACACACATTAGAAGTTTTATAGAAATTTATACATATATTGACCTCTCCTGTGAGCTATCAAAAACCTCCCTCTTGAGGTTGAGGGGCATCCTATCCACCAGCACCGACTAGCATCCATCCCGTGAACAAATGGAAAAGAAAAGGTCTGTGCCACTTAAAAAAAATGCATGGGGATGATTACACTTATCCATGAACACCAGAAGATCATGCTGCTGCAGTGGCCCAAGCAGCAGGTACAGACATAACAGCAAGGCAACTATGTCCATTTCTACTTGAGGGGTCTTTTATTTACACTTCCTATTACCTGTACAATAACAAAATTTATGGAGCATCTCTCATGTAGGTACTAGCATATGTCTGCATCTGATTCACAAGATTGTTAGACAAATTTAAAAGAACTACAAATTATAGCATGTCTGGACTCCATCATCAAGATGATTGTGAAATTAATTTTTGACAAGGACAAGTTCAAAACCCAAAATAAACAGCACAATGTATGGTCAATCAGAACTACAAAAGGAATTCTGGTGTTAGCAGATGGGCAAGCAAGATGTAAGACTGCTCTGACAAGCATGCTGTGTAGCTCTAGAAAACCACTAGTATTTATATCATTGTATGCATATAAACATTGGTAGGTTAAACTAGACAATTAAGCAACGATGTGACAAAATGACCTCTGCATTAGTCTTTTTTTTCAAGTAGCACTCATCATGTAATATAATGTCTCACTCCTGTCATTCAGGCTATATAGGATCCCCTACATAACCAGCACGATGAAGGTCATTTGGATCCCTTTATTTTGGAGGAACTGAAATATACTTAATGTATTAGGCTATTAGGCTTGGAATTTGACATTCCATAACATTTCCAAGCTCACAAATAAGTCTATCTCAAATTCATAGGATGAGAGATGGAAATGGATTATATAGATCACTATGTTATAATTCTACTCTCCAACTTATAGCACACTCTTCAACCCACTTCCCTACAGTAGAAATGTATATCTCTTGTATGTCTAACAATAAATATACAAATATATATTCCATATACAACTATATTAGCTTAATTAATCTATGTCTAAAATATAATTATTAGAATGAATTCAATTCCAAGGATCCAAACAGGCCCTGAGTGTTGTGCTCTTGCAACCTGTACAGGTTTACTGAAAAAGTAATCAATGCACATATACATTGCATTATCAACTGCGGATTGCATGATCCAACAAGCCACTAGGGGAAAAGCTAGCTGATTAATCAGGAAATCTGAATAAAAAACACGTAATGCTTGGTCCTCACTGCTACAATCTTTGCTTGTCTTAGAGACAATTTTGATAGTCAATATTAGCTAAAAGGCATCATAATTCTTCCACAAAAAGGTAGGAGTATAAGGTACTGAGAGAGGCTATTATTTCCGTAAAAGAAGGTTAAGGTATTGGCGGAGGCAACTGAATCATAAGCTTTGATACGGTGCCTCTCTGGCTGATCTCGCGCCGTGGCCTTGTTCGCTTGAACTTATCATCCGTACCATTTCAATGAAATAATAGTGTTTTTCTCTCACAACAAATCAGCATCAGCCGTTTTTCCAGCCAGCCGAACAAGGCCATGGATCGCGCGTGTGTCGATTCGGGGATGACACTCCCGAAAGGCAACGATTGGACCAATCAGAAACGAGGAGATCAATTTGTGTTTAGCAACATGAAAAAACTTGATCTAAAAATACAACAATGAAGAAAGACTAGCTCAATTGAGAATGGACCTATTTACTTATTGTCATATCCGTTTTTTTGTTCTCAATCCTAAGAAAGAGGCGAGAAGTTGTAGATAGATCTCATCTTCGTTACCCAAAAAACAACACATATGAACACAAGAAACAATTATACGAGGGAAACCATCTCTTCATTTATTATTATAGATATTTTTTCTCGAATACGCAAAAGATTTGCTTATCATTGTATTAAGTAGAAGAGTTTAAACATACAAACAATATGTTATTATAGATATACATGTAGTCTATCTGTATAGATGTAGTTTAAATACGTATATATGATAGCCTTCAAAAACATATATATAGTACGAGCACATCGATCATTTAATTGAGAAATTCTTAATAGAGTCAGACGATTATTGCACATGCAGATGGAGGAATCAACTCGACATCAGAGGATTAGTATATCTTGTTTTTATCTCACATGACTAGTACAATATATCTCCCCATCAATAGATGATGAGGAGGAGAGGAGATATTTGTTTAGGTTGACGCGCCACCCCGGGCCCGATCCCGAGGCTTTGGTCCGCCGACGCACGAGCAGCCGATGAACACGGCCACTAACTCATCACGAGTACCGCCTGAGAGCAGCGGAGCCGCGGACACCATCACATCACACCTCCACCTCCACCGCCTCCGCCTCCGCCTCCGCCGCCGCCAATATAAGCGACAGCTGCAGGAGGGCCCGGCCCGGGCCCCGCAGTTGAAACCGCCAGCCGTTCCTTCCCACTCTCCTCCCCGTCCCCGGTCCGCCGCCCCCCCCCCCCCCCCCCCCCCCCCCCCCCCCTCAATTCCACACTCCGCGGCGAGGCCCTCGCCCAAAGGCCAAAACCCTAGCTCTCCCCTCCGAAGCACCGCGAGGGCCGCCGTCCTAGCCGCCGCGCGCTCGCCAACGGTCCCCGCGGATGCGCGCGGCCCGCTCGCGGACCTCGACGACGCCCTGCTCGCGCGCCGCGGCTGTTCCGCCATGGACGAGCCTGAGGGCGTGAGGGGGAGAGAGGACGCGGCGCCGGGCCGCGAGGCCGGCGACGCCGAGGAGGCCGGGGACGGGTTCCAGCTCGTGACGCATGGCAAGAAGAAGAAGAGGGCGGCCAGCGGCCAGGACGGCGGGAGTGCTGGCTCTGGCGCCGTTCTCGGCGCCGGGTCGGTGCGGGCGTTGACCAAGGACAAGGGAGCCGCGCCGGCGCCGGGGGCCAAGGCCAAGGTGCCCTTCCACGATCCGAGCATTCCCCGGCCGCAGGACGTGTACAAAATCATAGTGGATAACTACAACCCGTTCGAGCATGTCTGGCTAGAGCGCAGCCAAGACGGCACCCGACGTGTTCACCCGCTGGTCAGTGATAGACTATCCTGTTGCCACTTCTCTATGTTTTGGCGTGTTCGAACAGAATGGAGGAGCTATGAACTCCTTGATCGATGTGTGAGACATGGCTTAGGTAAAATAGTATGCATTGCTTTGTTTAGTCGAGTCTTGACTCTTGATTCTTGACCAACACTTGTTGAATCAAATACTACTGTTCCCGTCCCCCATCGCTTGGTGTGTTTAGATTGGATGTGTTGGGCGGACGTTGCCCAAAGTTCATCAGACACGGAATGAGTACAAATAATCTGATTGCTGCTTTTTTTAGGTTAAATTTTCAACCAAACATTGGAAGATGGCTTTATGATAGTGGTGTGACTGTGTGTATAAATGGAAGAGGAAATGTTCAATATTAGTTGAGATAATACTTTTTTGTGGTGTGAAAAACAACCAACAAGGATATTACTTGCTTTTGACAAATAATAGTGAATCATAGGCATGTTGATATAAAAGAATCAGTATGCATGTTGATATTTTGAAAGCTAAAGGTAGTATCCTCATGCACATCGATATGTACCATACTACCAGGTGAAAATAAAATCAGTTTGGTGTTTTTCTTTAAAAAAACATAGGACTGCTCTAAGTCTAGCATTTATCTTCTGTAATTTTTTTTTTGCCAGTGCCATGATTTACTTGCATCCATATCCATTTATGGGATTTAACTTATTTTTTGTTGCAGGAAAAACTGCCTGTCGAACAGTTCGTTGACAGAAATGTTCCTGAGAGAGAACCAGTGAAGCCAGCTGATTTAGAGGATACACCATTTACACTGGTTGAAGATCACAAAGGCTTAGTGGAATTAGCGAAAAAGTTGAAGGGTGTCACTGAATTTGCTGTAAGCATTTGTAACTAATATTTTCATTTAAAATTTTCAAATGAATCTATGCCATACTTATATGCCTCTTATGTTGGTACTGAATACTGAAGTGCACTCTCAAGTATTTTGTTTTGTGTTGCATGCATTTTTTATCGGAAACAAATGTCAAGCATGCCTTCCCTGGATTTTTTTGCCCCTGCAAAGCATATATCATGCACACGGTATCACAACAGTTCTCAGTGAAATGTTTTAGTTACATGTGTCTGTAGTTACTGCTATATGTTAGTTGTTGCCGAATGTGCATTGAACTTGACAGTCTTTATACTAGCACTATTGAAAGTTCTTAAGCTAGATTACCTTTGTAACTCTTTGACATGAACAACACTGCACAACTTTGGTGGGTATGTAAACAAGATATCTCCCATGTTTTGTTTCTTCATCTTATAGAAGAATTCTTTTACGCCCTTTTATGTTCTAGGCTATCTGACATGCAATAGAATAACTTCCTTGGATTTTATGATATAGCAATTTAATAATTGCCTATATATTTTTTGTTCCATTTTCAGGTAGATTTGGAGCATAATCAATATAGGTCATTTCAGGGCTTGACCTGCTTGATGCAGATTTCAACAAGAACAGAAGACTTTATTGTGGACACTCTTAAGCTACGCATATACATTGGTCTCTATTTGCAAGAACCTTTCAAAGATCCAACAAAGAGAAAGGTTTTGAAGAACTCCAAAATAATGTCTGTCTATATGTACTCAATTTCTGGTTTTCATTTGTTCTTGGTCAAATAGGTAATGCATGGTGCGGATCGTGATATAATGTGGCTCCAGCGGGATTTCCACATCTACATGTGCAATCTTTTTGACACAGGACAGGTATTTGTAAATTAGGGCCAATAATACCGTGCTTCTGATTCTGCCGCCCAATTTGCTTCTTTCTTTATTCTCCTGGAAACCCTCCTTTTTAATGTTTAATAGACTGAAGATTGATTTTCTTTCTAACCATAATCAGGCTTCAAGGGTCTTACAGATGGAGAGAAACAGCCTTGAGCACCTATTGCTTCACTTTTGTGGAGTGACAGCAAAGAAGGAGTATGGCTCTATATACTCTGACCTCCCTTGCATCTACAATGGGATTTTCTTTTCTCTGATTAAATCATGCCTTTTCTTGTAGATATCAAAATGCCGACTGGAGGTCGAGGCCACTTCCTGATGAAATGATCAAGTATTGTGCATATAGACCCTATTCTGAATTTCTTTTCTGTTGTGTTTGGTGTTGGATTTTTTTTTTTCGTTTGCTCCTTTTCTTTATTGCTGACTTGCCATCAGTTATATATAAGTGACTTTACTTCTGGCCAGGTATGCTAGAGAAGATACACACTATCTGCTGTACATATATGACTTAATGAGACAGAGACTACAGAGGGAGTCAACATTTGAAAATGATCTTCTTCTAGAGGTACAGTACAAAAAGTATTGTTTTTGTTCTGGTTCCCATCTTATGTATTGAGGTCATAAGAGAATATACAGTCTGATATTGTCACCTCTTTGAATGAAGTTAAATCTAGCACCGATCTCTTTGTTGCTTGTAGTTCCTGAATTGAATCGATTGTTATTTGGACTGTCATATGTATCAAATTGCATGTCCTGATGTGTGTTTTAATGAGAGTTTGGGTTACTGCAGGTCCATAAGCGCAGTAATGAAATTTGCTTACAGTTCTATGAGAAGGAGCTTCTGACAGATACATCCTATCTCCACATATACGGGTTCGTATTCTGCTGCCTCAGTTCCTTAACTGGCTTCTATAGCAAACAATTAGTCTTTTGTATCTTTAAAATATGTACTTTACAATTTTAGTTTTATGTGCATATCAAGTTACTGAACTATATTATTACAGGTTGCAGGAACATGAACTGGATGCAAAACAGCTGGCTGTTGTTGCTGTAAGAACATACTTTATGTACTCTCATGATCATTCTGAATTCAATATTTTGACCTTTGTAAAGTCATATTGGACATATTATTGTATTCAGTTTCTTATATTGAAATGTTGCATATATAATGAGCATCTCTTTTATCATCTTCTCCCCACAATTTAGGCTTTACATGAGTGGAGAGATTGTATAGCTCGTCAGGAAGATGAAAGTACTGGTTATATACTGCCAAATAAGGCTTTAATTGAGATAGGTATTGCTGTTTTTTTTTATATTATGTTATTATGGTGCAAAATTGGATATGCGACTTCGCTGACTCCCCCACCCCTTTTTTTTAATTCAAAAGCAAAGCAGATGCCTACAGATGTTGGACATTTGAAAAGAATTGTGAAATCAAAATATCCATATGTTGAGAGCAATCTTGAGCTAATTGCTTACACTGTCTGGAATGCACTTAAGTATTCTTATGCGTTTGAAGGAATAGCTGAGCAACTAAAAAAGGAACGGCTGGAACAGGTTTGTTAGGTTGAACTTATGTTGATTTCACTCTTTGAATACTTTAGGAATGTGCTGAGTCTAGCACTGGACCTTAACCTCTCTTTTTATCTTATCTTTTGCAGTTGGCTTTGAAAAGTGGTCAGGCCAGTGATGAAGTGACTCCTTTGGATGCTGACATTGATAGGAGTAATTTTGATTCATCTGATCAGTCTGCAAATGTCAGTGTTGCTTCTGGCAGTGGAGCTGGTTTTATGAGTGAAGCAGCTTTGATCAGCAGCATCCATCTAGAGGATAAAACTCAAACCATATCCTCAGTTAAGACCTCTGGGACCTTGTCAGGCCTGATCAGACCAGTGAATAAGGATGTCCTGAGCAATAATATACATCATCAGGTAAAAAAAAAGTATGCAACATCTGAATCTTTTTTTATTTATTCTGTATTTATGTCGCTGCATTTTGTATGAGGCTCAGGCTAGTCGGGACCTGAGACACACTTTAGGAGCTCTAAAAGGAAACTTGGCATCTGGAGGACAGTCAAATGAGCAGGTACAGGCAAACTATTCCTGAATAATGAAAACATCAAAGCAGTCATTCTGAATACATGTGATTTTCTATGTATCAATCTGCCTTCTTCCTGTTGAAATGTTGTTGAAGAGTTGTTGATAGTACGCATTGGGTCACATTGGTCTTTTGGTTTGTCTACAGTTAATCTTATGCAACTTGGTATTGTTCTGAATGCCTGTCTTTACTACATGTTTTGAGATGAAGTATTTACTATAGGTTAGCTTGGATATTCATTCAACATGTGTTTAGGGTTTTCAATTTTGTTTATACCCTTCTAATTCTTGATATGTTTTGCTTTATCTCCATTTATTTATTTTCATGATGAAGTTTTGCATTTATGCCGAGACTTTTGTCTACTGCTGTTCAATTCCAGGCTGGGAGCAATGTGGAGAATTTTAGATCTTCTGTATTTCCTTCCCAGCAGTTGTCTGGTGGGGTAAAACCATTTTATCCAAATGCTGGAATGCACAGTGACAATGTTTGGATTCAAACAACTCAGATGAATGAGACAATGCAGCTGGGCAACACACCTTACTACACACAGCTTCCAGTATATAGGCCTGAAGTTGTAGGGAGCCGTTATGAACCTGAAGGCTTGCAGATGTCCGGGTACCTGTCTGGTTTTGAGCCTGGCGTTGAGTCAATAAACCAAAGAAATACAGTAACAGGACAGCCTCCTGTTAGACACAAGGAAGGAAATTTCAAGAGTTCGGTGAGACGACAATCTTTCCCACCTTCAAGTTACAAGAAATGAGAGTACATACCAGTAGCAGTAGCTGCCCTGATGTACAGCAGAAGCAAGAAGGGAAGGAAAAGATGAGCCCCTGGCACTGATGTTTTTTTGTGCAGACATTGACTGTGTAGAGAACAAAGACTTGGGGGTGTTTTACCTGCCCTCTGAATGCCTCTTTGGATTTTTGGCATTCGGTTAACTGAAAGGTGAGAAACCCATTATTGACTGTAGATGCAGGGTATCGGAAGTGCCATCTCATTGCCCATTGGCTCATGTAATGGAAGGGCGGGACTAACAAACAAGTTCTGGTTCAATGGTGAATACTGGAATAGCACCAAAAAAAAAAATACTGTGATACTGATATTGGTACAGTGTAACACCATCAATTCAAAGACTTAGAAACAAACAGCTAGCTTTGTTCTGTCCTTTCTCCCTAATTATGCTACGTCTTTTCATTTTTTTCTGTATATTTCTTTACGTGCGCTTCGTTATCGAACTTTTGATTTCTATCAACGTGTAATCGTATAGCTGCCTAGGGCGTGTGGATATATTGGTTAGGAAAGTACTCATTCCCTCAGTTCCAAATTAGTAGGCATATACTAGTTCTTAAAATCCTGTTTGAGATTAGAGGAGGCACAACTAATCTCAGGTTTTTTTTTCCTTCATTTTGGTCAAAAGTAGCCCTACAACTTAGTAATAGGGTCTGATTGGTTGGTTGCACTGAAACTTAGTAGTGCATTAAGGGTGTGATTGGTTGTTTGCACTCATACAAGCCTATATTAGGTTTTACATATGAAGCGTAGCCTAAGCTTTCAAAAATTGACCGGCTTTGGTTTGCTTGTATTACACATTTGCACTTGAAAGATTGTATTTGTTTAGTTACTGCATTATTTAGGGGTTTAGTTGCTACAGTAATTGTTTTTCTATCGTAATACAAAAGCAAGATTTTAAGTCGGTTTATCAAACTATTAGAGGTGCTATAGCAAGAGCCCCAATAGTAGACCTCTCATTTCTCGTTCACATTAGCAGCTTCTTATTTGGTTTACTTTTTTATTTTGTTTCTCTTGCCGCCTCCCGGCAGGCCTGGATAAGCAAAACCGGGTATAGTGTACCACCTGAATACAAGCTCTTAGAAACAAAATAGTTTTCTTCTGTCTTCATTTTTTTCCTTGTGCCATGTCTTGCATCTTTTCGCTGTCAGTACTTTCCTATTGATTTCTTTATGCACTTGTATTGGGCTGTGGTTATATTGCCCAGTGAGGAAACCTTTTGTCCGAAGCACTCTCTGAGACTGCGTACTCCTACATGTCAACTGAATGAGCACAGAAGCAGTGGAACAGATGAGTTAAAGGTAGGAGCTCGAGAAAATCCAGATACGGGTCAAATGAAACCAGTGTCCGATTGGCCAGGACTGAACTCAAACCGTATCAGTTTGGCGCATCACTCTCGCCGTGCCGCTTGTTTGGTAACCCGTAGCCGAATCGACTTCCGGTAATTTAGTACAAGCAGTGTACTACTGCGTTTTCTTATCTTATCCGGACATGGCAACGCCTGTTCCAACAAGGCGTTTCCAAGATCAATTCCGCACGAGGATAGAAGCCCACAAGAAACAAGAAGTTTTATTTTTATTTTTCCAATTTTATCAAATGATGTAACTTTGTTATCAGATGAATGAAAGCTTGCCTGAAGGCATTTAAAAAAAAAACAAGAAGAAGAAGTCCACGCTGCAGAACAACATCACCCCTCTGTGCAAACAACCCTCTGAATCTCTGATGAAGTTTGAACCATATATGAAAATGAAATGGAATGGAATAGAGCTATAATCAGATCCTACCCAAACCAAGTTACTTGGCTGAAATATAACCTTTCAAAAAAAAAAAGACTTGGCCGAAATCTACTCCAGATTTGCAACCTGAATTCAGTCACGGCACTCATCAAGTTGGTTGCAACTTGCAGGCAGAGGCAGCCGGAACCGCGGGCCAACGCCCACCGCAGAGACATTTCCAGCAGAGCATTTCATTTCACTGCCGACCGGGCCCACCAACCAACCATCCTCAGCACACCAACCCCCGATTCTGACAAGTGACACCTCCCCTTCCCAACCAACTCCTATAGATCCCGTCCCGACCCCTTTCCCATTTCCGCACCAAGTAGCGGGTCCAAGCCCAAAACCCTTTCCCCTCCTCACCTCCCCCCTCCCCGCGATGGCCGCCGCCGCCGCCACCACGCCGCACTCCCTCCTCCTCCAGCGCGCGGCGAGCCCGGCCGCGCCGCCGAGGGCGGCGGCCGCCGCCTCCTCCCTCCGCCTCCCGGCCCGCGCCGCCAGGATCTCGTGCGCGGCGGTGGCGGCGCCGTCCCCGGCCGCCGCCGCGGCGGCGGACGAGGCGGAGCGCGGCGTCTATAACTTCGCGGCGGGGCCCGCGACGCTGCCGCTCTCCGTCCTCAAGCGGGCGCAGGCGGAGCTCGTGGACTACCACGGCTCCGGGATGAGCATCATGGAGATGAGCCACCGCGGGAAGGAGTTCGACGCCGCCATCAAGAAGGCCGAGGCCGACCTGCGCGCGCTCCTCGCGGTGCCCGACACCCACACCGTGCTCTTCCTCCAGGGCGGCGCCACCACGCAGTTCGCCGCCGTCCCGCTCAACCTCTGCGCGGGCCCCACCGACGCCGCTGACTTCGTCGTGTCCGGCTCCTGGAGCGACAAGGCCTTCAAGGAGGCCAAGAAGTACTCCGCCGCCTCCGTCGCCTGGTCGGGTAAAGATGGCAAGTACACGGCCCTCCCGCCCTTCGACGCCATCAAGCAGAACCCCGAGGCCAGGTTCCTCCACATCTGCTCCAACGAGACCATCCACGGCGTCGAGTACAAGGACTACCCGGAGCCCCGCAACAAGTCGGGCATCCTCGTCGCCGACATGTCCTCCAACTTCTGCTCCAAGCCCGTCGACGTCTCCCGCTTCGGCGTCATCTACGCCGGCGCGCAGAAGAACGTCGGCCCCTCGGGCGTCACCATCGCTATCGTGCGCAAGGACCTCATCGGCGCCGCGCAGCCCATCACGCCCGTCATGCTCGACTTCAAGACGCACGCCGACAACGCCTCCCTCTACAACACCCCGCCCTGCTTCGCCATCTACATCTGCGGCCTCGTCTTCGAGGACCTGCTCGCGCAGGGCGGCCTCGCCGAGGTCGAGAAGAAGAACGCGCACAAGGCCGGCATCCTCTACGACACCATCGACGCCAGCGGCGGGTACTACATCTGCCCCGTCGACAAGTCGGTGCGGTCGCACATGAACGTGCCCTTCACCCTGGCCAAGGGGCCGGACTTTGAGAAGCAGTTCATCGCCGAGGCGACCAAGGAGGGCATGGTGCAGCTCAAGGGGCACAGGTCGGTCGGTGGCGTCCGCGCCTCCATCTACAATGCCATGCCGCTCGCCGGCGTGGAGAAGCTTGTCGCCTTCATGAAGGATTTCCAAGCTAGGAACCCTTGATTGGCTTGTGCTTATGATCATTTGGTATTGCTGCTCTTTAGCAGTATGTTTCGCTCTTCCTTCATAGCATGAGTGAGCTCTGTGCAGGAGCTGCTTTGCTTTGCGCATCTGGGATCTATCTGTAGTATTAGTACCATAACAGCCACTGTATTTTGCATTGTTCTTTTTCACTTTTATTAGGTGTTCATGGAATTTCATTTCTATGGATCACCATTGTAGTTGGAATGTGTTTTGCTGGAAATAAGGAATAAGGTGGTCAATTGCCTCGCCTCCATCGAGAGCAGGTGACGCTGCTATATCATCTAGACTTGTCATCAATCAAAGCTTATAAAACACTAATATGAAGGTTGCTTGGGTTTTGACTCTCCAAACAAAGCAAACTAGGCAGTGTTTAGATCCCTCAAACTTCCAAAAATTTTACAAGATTCCCTGTCACATCGAATCTTTAGACACATGCATGGAGTATTAAATGTAGGTAAAAAAATAACTAATTGCACAGTTTGTCTGTAAATGTCGAGACGAATCTTTTGAGCCTAGTTTGTCCATGATTGGATAAATTTTACCAAATAACAACAAAAAGTGCTACATGAACTTTACACCAACTTTTACACCATCTAAACACTACCTTTGTTGGTTTCTTCTTTTCGTATCATCTTCAGAGACGGAATTGTACTGGAATTTGATGTAATCTGTACTTTAGTAATTTTGATGGAAATTCTTTACATCGGGTGAATGTACCATTGCTGTTGGTACTAGTATTCATTTGTGAAAGAATCCATTTAATGATTTAAGGTTGGTAACGGCCTAACGGGTGAGCACTCTAGAGTTTGGTGAGGTACTTTTGCTGGTTCTTGTGTCATTGTCTTGACTGATTCATCACTAAGCTGGTACCAAAAAAAGAAAAAGATGTGCAGTGTGACATTGTTTCAAATTGCACGTTGGGTAAACATTGTGTCATAGGGCAAAAGGTCAACTGTTGGTATTCCCAAATGATTGAGAAAATAATGTCTTGCTTAATTAATCAGTCTAAAATTCGCATAGCACCATGCGTGCTTTTCCCAAAGATTGCAAAATCTGTTTCGGAACTAGTTCTCCGATTGATCTTTTTTTTTTCTTTTCTAATTCAAGTTACTACAATCAAGCTGATCTGCTAATAGCGACATATTATTCTCTTTTAGTTTAACTAGCCATCCGGATATTTTTGTAAAGAGACGTGCAGAATATGAAGTCCAGCGGTCCAGCCATAGGATCATCAGTAAACCTATGGGTGGACCATCAGTAAACCTGAAGAGTATATTATTATATTATTATGGACACAGCCACTTGGAAGTCGTCTGCCATCCATGATTCATGTCATTGGAGTCTTCGTTTGGAATTGCTAATCTATTCAGCCGAGTGGGAGACAGCTCTCTGATCTTCTGACGCTAAAAGTGTGTTTGCACTTTGCACCTGCAATTCCGATGAAAGTGAATGGAAATTTTGTATGGAAAGGGATGAATGGGTACCACTGCAAATTGCTGAAACTGCCGGTATTATCCTTGATTCCTTGGCATTATAATGCATTCTGCCTCTGCAGTTCAACTTTCATGTTTGTAGCATTTTGGATTCCTTGTTAAAAAAAAAAAGAGGAAACCCACACTGCTCTGTATCTGATGCTGTTATACTAGTATTTATTTGTCAAAGATTCATTTAGGGTCTGGACCGATTCAGGCCCTATTTGGACGGAGGTTTTTCCTTTTCATAGGAATTTTGGAGGAATGAAGTTCCTCCATTTTGTTGACGTCATCGTGTGTTTGGAATGGAGGATTACATCTTTCCTTTCCTGTGGAAAGGTTGGCCTTCTTTCACAAAACACAGGAAAAGAAACATTCGGTCTGAGCTCAATTTTTCAATAAAGCCCGAGGTGAGTGATTGTGCAGGGGAGAGAGAAATAACAGGAGCTCATACCAAAAACATATTATGAACATATGTGCAGTGTGATCCAGTTTCAGATTGCACGTTTGGTAATCCAAATAATAGAATTATGTCTTGACTTAATAATCAGTATAGATCAGGATAGCAGCATGTTCTTGTTTTTTATTTCCCCCTAAAAGACTGCAAAATCTGCTGTAGTGCTACATTGCTACTGTTCTTTTTTAAATGCAATGCTTATACTGTTCTAGTTCTCGTCATGTTTCTGCTCCTGCGGCCCGGCCCACGTCACAGGCCAATTAACTCCCTTCCCCTTCTGAGGCCCAGCCCACACACTCCACCCTCAACGGCCGCCTCCAAAGTGGGCGTGGCCCAACGAAAACGCGGATTAACCGCTGCCCGCTGCGTAAATCGCAAGCAGAGCACACACGGAGGCAGTCCGCTTGAAAGTTAAGCTAAACTGCTCTCGCACGCGCAGTATTAAACCCTTGCCAAATCAACAGGAGAAAGAAGGAACAAACGCGAACCGACTAGCCCCTCTGTTTTTCCTCCTCCCCTGATTTCTCTCGATCTGCCAGCGCGCGGCGCGATGGCCGACAAGGCGGCGTCCCCGGAGAAGAAGTCGTGGGCCGACGTCGAGGAGGAGGAGGAGGCCAAGGCCAAGGCGGCCGCGGAAGCGGAAGCGGCGGCGGCGGCGGCGGCGTCCTCTTCCTCCTCCACCGTGCCGGCAGTGGAGGAGCAGGCCAAGCAGATCGAGGCGCTCTCCCTCTCCCCGGCGGTGGAGGACGCCGCAGGCGAAGAGGGCCCGCCCCTCCTCGATGACTCCGACGACTCGCAAATCCAAGCCGTACGCTCCCGTTCCCCGTCCTCACTTCCGCCGGCGCTGACGCTAGCCCTAGCCCCTAGCCAGCCTCGATTGCCTCGGGCTGCTGATTGATTGATGTTGTTTCGATTTGGCTGCGCTCCAGGTGACTTCGGGTGTGTACGAGTCGGCCACCACGTTCGAGGATCTGAAGCTGTCGCCCGAGCTGCTCAAGGGGCTGCACGACGAGATGGGGTTCAGCCGCCCGAGCAAGATCCAGGCGATCACCCTGCCCATGATCCTCACGCCGCCCTACAAGGACCTCGTCGCGCAGGCGCACAACGGCTCTGGCAAGACCACCTGTTTCGTCCTCGGCATGCTCAGCCGCGTCGACCCGCAACGCAAGATACCCCAGGCTATCTGCATTTGCCCCACTAGGGAGCTCGCGCAGCAGGTCATGACTTAAAACTCACACCATACTGTCGTATCATATGGGTGGAGATGGTGTTATCCCTGGTAGTTATTGGATGAAGCTCTGTTGTTAATGGTGCTGAGTTTGCTTCATTCAACTGTGCAGAATAAGGCAGTTCTCATGAGGATGGGCAAGTTTACTGGCATTACATGTGCCTGTGCAATCCCGCCAGCTCAAAAAGACTATATGCCGATCTCTAAAATGGCTCCGATTACTGACCAGATTGTTATTGGCACATCTGGTACGCTCATCAAATGGATTACCCATAAGAAGCTGGCCACAAGGGATATCAAGATACTTGTATTTGATGAGGCAGATCATATGCTTGCTGAGGTTTGTTTGATTTCCATTATTGTCTTGTTATCATAATAATGCCTAGGGTTGTCAGTATTTGGAAGGACACCTTACTGTTAGGCTCTTTTGGTGAGATATTTGAGTTACTATATGCGCTGTAAGGAGCAATGTGTCAAGAAACATGTTAAGCTTCTCTGACTATCCTTGGCAGTCACATTACAACCAACTGATTATTAACCAGAGTAGACGAAAGCAATGCACTTGTGTACAATGATTGGTACCAGCACTTGTGTACAATGATTGGTACTTTCTAAGATGTTATGCCTTTCCCAAACTTCAAACAGATTTTGTTGATGTGCCCTCACGTTCAAACAGATATTGTTGATGCGCCCTCACAATATGGATGGGTCATTTTCATCATGTCTAGATGCAAACCATTAGTTGAATGTTAATTAGCAATGCAGAGTAACGATTTGTGTTTTAACCCTTTACAACCCCCAAGTAATGCCTAGGGTAATACTGCATTGCTGCCAAACAACTTTTGGTCTAGTAGCATACAGTACATTCTAGTTCCAACTTCCAAGTATACTGAAAAGAAGGGGGAAAAAGGGATTTCTATTTCCTTATTGCTAGAATGAATTTTGGCCTTTCCATCTTTTATGTTCTCTAAATCGCAAACCCATGTCTATGTCTTCTACTTTATTTCTGGCATGATAACTCTTTTTATAACTGGAGTTGTGTTCACAAATTGATTTTGCTCATGACATCAGCTTATTTATCATGTAAGCTAGCCTATGTAAATCCATGAGTTGTTTTCTTACAGTGGTGAATTCCTTCTTGCAGGATGGCTTTAGGAGTGATTCTGAAAGGATCATGAGGGATATACAAAGAAGCGCTGGTGGTTGTCAGGTAATTTTCTTTTGCCTCTTTAACTTTTTTCTTATCACATGAAAAAGCTTGCTAAGAGGATATCTGGAAGGTGTTGTGAGAAACAATCTTGACCTAGGGAACAGCCTTTTTGCTAATGATGGAAACAAGTCTTATTATTAGAAAAATCTCATCCCTGAATTCAGTCCATTCACTGTAGCTGTGGAATTCAACCAATGATGAAATTAATTTCTTTTAAAAAAAACTGTGCATGCATTTGTCATTTGTTATGTTACTACTTACTGGATGTATCTCTATTAGATACTTTGGGATATTCTTATGTAATGGCTGGCGAAATTCTTATCGCTCGCTAAATTATGCATTCACATCAGTTTTGAACTAGACCTATGATTGATGATAATTGGAGTTTCTATAACTAGATCCTGCATGGACATACAGTGCCAATGTCTTGTTGACTTGATGTGTTTGTTGGAACTATTTTTCATATGCTATTTCTATTTTTGCCAGGTGCTTCTCTTTTCTGCGACCTTCAATGAGAGGGTGAAGGATTTTGTTACAAAGGTCATTAGGGATGGAAATCAGATATTCGTGAAGAAGGAAGAGCTTACTTTGGAAAAAGTAAAGCAATACAAAGTTCAAGTCCCTGATGAATCGGCAAAAATAGAGGTTATAAGGGACAAGATTATTGAATTTGGACAGAAAGTTGGGCAGGTTATCATATTTGTTAGAACAAAACAAAGTACTAAGAATGTTCACAATGCTTTGACGAGGGAGGACTATGTGTGCTCCTCAATTCAAGGATCACTTGACCAATCAGAGAGGGAAAAGATAATACAGGAATTCAAAGATGGCTACACCAAGGTTCTTATATCAACTGATGTTCTTGCTCGAGGTTTTGACCAAGCACAGGTACTAATTGTGTTGCATTTGCTTTGCACTGCATGAAGTACAAATTCTTCACCGTCTAACTTCGTTGCTTTGAAAGGTTAACCTGGTCATCAACTACGACATGCCAATCAAATTTGGTACAAGAGATGAACCAGATTATGAGGTGTACTTGCACAGAATTGGCAGAGCTGGGCGCTTTGGCCGAAAAGGTAAATTTGGATCTATATATTGGTTCCTTATAGAATTGTATTACATGTTTAGTAGCACCAGTTTTGCATTAAATAAATCAGTGTCACAGGAAGTAACTAGGTATGGTGATCCACATTGTGGCAGTGGTGGATCTAGGCATTACCTATGGGGCTGGGTGGCCCCACAGGTTTTGCCAAAACACGTTTAACCCTTCATATAATTTGTCAAAACTTGAGCTAATTGACTTAAAATTAACAAGCTTAGCCCCACAGGTTTTGAAACCTGGATCCGCCACTGCATTGTGGCAGATAATAGTAGTATTATCAGGAATGAAATGAATTGAGGATCATGCTGTCTGAGTATTGGACTGAACCTGTGTCCATATTAGGCGACCATGCTGCCTTTGTCAAGTACATGTATATTGTCTATTTGTAGCCTTGAGCTTGAGTTTTCACCCAGACGCAAAATAGTGTCCCTTGGAATCCTTTTTATAAAGTTTAATCAAGAAATTTAGATGTTTGGTTAATAAGAAAACAAATAACAGGACTTTTCTACTTGACTAGGTTTACTATTTTTTATAGCATATTAATGTTGCTAACTGGGAATTGTTGCTGGTGACAGGTGCTGTGTTCAACTTGCTGTGTGGTCAAACAGATAATGTTGTGATGAAGAAGATCGAGGACTATTTCCAGCACAGTGTACCTGAGGTGTGTAACTGATACTTGTGTGTGCTTTTATTTTGTGCTCTTATGCATATACTTACTATGTTGTGTCAATTCTAGGTTCGGAATTGGCAACGTGAAGAAGATTTTGAGGCTGCTCTCAAGGATGCAGGTTTACTTTAAATAACCACCGAAACTTGTGTTAGGCTGCACTCTCCGGCTCAGGACAATTCACCGGTGACTTTTTGCTCAGCCTGCTGCTCATCCTCTTAGCAGCACCGATTTTGACCGGTGATTTTTTGCTGAGCCTGCTGCACAACGTTACTGTGGTCTTCTGCTCGTCCTGTTATCAGCACTGATTGTTTTGCAGCGGAGTTTTGTGGATTATGTTCAAGATTAGGACAATTATGGTGTTATGAGCTTATATGAAACAGAGGGTTGTTAAAAGGTGTTTCTTTGCCAATCTGCTTGCAGCGCAGTTATGAGCATTACCATTTGAAACTGTAAATCTTGCTATTAAAGAGTAAACTGTTGAGATGCGTGCGTTACGATCTTCTTTACCGTGATTGTTTTTTTAAAAAAATGTATCATCAATGTACACTTCAGATGAGATGAGTCTCCGATCAAAGTTTTGCTTTGGTTTCCTGTGCTCCATACCGCGTCATGTGACAAGCGGCGGAGCCGGCAGAAATGGCTCACACGGACACGCCCTCGGACACTGCTGGGCGGAGCCCCATGAGCCGCCGCTCGTGCTAACGAGCTATGCCGTGGCAATGCTCTGTAATGTAATGTACCCGTCGCTCGCTCTGCCAGACAGGGCGAGCCACGGGAGTGAGGAGATTCACTGCAAGCTGCTTCCCACGGAAAGAATTATCTGTATTATTAATCTATATCTCGCTGGAGACCGGGGGCCATCAACATGTATACGATAATGTACACATGGAGCTGCCATTCGATTCTGTAATAACGTTCACCCAAAAGAGAAAAAAAAAAGTTACAAGTTGTCATGCTCGATGACCTGCGCCGCCTTCCACTCCTCGCCGGGGTTGACGACGACAGGGACCAACATGGACGCCATCCCCGTGCACAGGAAGTAGTCCTTGCCGAACTTCTCGTACATGCCTCCCGGGCTGCACAGGTACATGTCGTCGAACCCCATCCTCACCAGCCTGAACCCGAGCCCGCTATACTGCAGATTCATCATGTCGTCGCAAACGTTTTGATTCAGTATCGCGAGAGAGGAAGATAATCTGCATGTTGAATTGTTGAAGATGATGAGGACTAGAGAAAGAACGTGGGCTCGATCGAACCTGGTCGATGGTGGTGAACTTGGACGGCGCGGTGCTGTAGACGCGCTTCTTCCTCTCCTCCGGCGGCGCCGCGTATACCCGGCTCACCTTCTTCTTGAGCACGGTGTAGAGGTCCTCCTCGACGGTCCAGACGCCCTGTCGCGGCTCCTCGCCGCCGCCGCTGAACCACCCGGGGTCCTCCCGCATCATGGCCTCCGCCGGGGACAGGAGGCTGAAGCCGGCGGCCGGCGGCGGCTGGGAGCAGTAGGGGCAGCCACGGAGGCCCTCCACGGCCGTGCCGCCCCGCTTGTCGAACTTGATGTGGCTCAGCACCGCGCCCGTCAGCTCCACCGGCTTGCTGCCCGTGTTCCGGACGATCACCGCCGTCGCCATGCTCACCCCGTACAGCGTCACCACGTACGAGATGTCCAGCTTCCCCTTGGTGCACCCAAGCTCAACCTGCAGTTTCTTTCACGGTCGCATACTTTCTTTTTCCATTAGAGGAAAAGTAACAAAACAAGAGAAAAAATGCACCTGCACGGCATCGTACGAGTCGGAGTCGGCGTCCCTGACGGTCCATTCGGCGCCGTCGACCAGGGACCACTGGGCGGCGATGCCCGCGCCGCCGGACGAGGACGACGCCTCATTGAGGACGAGGCCGACGCCGCCCTTGCCCGCCACGGTGTACAGCACCTCCCGGCACCCGTCGTCCTTCCAGTACACCTTGGGCTTGTAGGACGTGACGAGGCCGTCGCCGAGGCGGAGGTGCAGCGAGCTGCCGTTCCGCACGCTGAGCTCCGCGGTGGGGGCTCCGCCGGCCGGGTCGGCCACGAACCGCAGGCCCTTCCGGCCGAACGACTCCTCCAGGGACTGCGCGGTCGTCGCCGTCGCCGCCGCCGGGGCCGCGGAGGCGCGCAAGGCGGTGCTGGCCCGGCGAGCGCAGGACGGGAGGTGGAGCGGGAGCACGGAGGAGGTGGCCATTGGGGCGGGAGTGGGAGTGAGGAGAGTGTGGTGAGGGGGATGGCAGAGGAGGAGGATCAGAGCCCTCTCCAGACGCGGGGCGGCGTTCACCGCAGCCTCATATCCTGGAGCCTCCGGATAGATGACACTTTCAACTTTCTCCCTATCGCCTCCTTCCTTCGTTCTCGCGCTTTTCCGTGCTCCCCCCCCCCCCCCCCCCCCCCCCCCCCCCCCCCCCCCCCCCCCCCCTTCGGTAGAGATGTTATTGTATTATACGCCAACGTAAAAAGAAATTGTTATATTTCGCGTGCATGAATTTTAGACGAATCTTATACAATGATTCAAAAGATAACTCTTTAAGAGACATTTTTAGAGAGATAGTTCAGTGTATGGAGGCGCGGAAAAGGTCCTAGGGAGTAGGGACCCATACTCGCGAGACAGTCGTCTCCGGCCTCTGCCTAGGGCCCCTCTTATATTTCTGCGGCGAGTTCGCCAACAGTAAACAATAGGGGTCCCTTCTCTTTTTTACAGCAGTTTTTTTTATCTAGTTTACTTTGGTTTAGTTCAAACAATTCTACTAACGAAATCATATAATTTTTGGTTGGATGTTTGTTATCTATGGTGACTTTGGTGATGACCACATTGAGGTCGTCATTGCAAGCATCAATTTCATCGCAGGAGGTTAATTCGTGGACATTATCTATAAGGAAAGAGGTGCTCCGAATCATCAGCTTCATCGTCGATGGTGACAAAGCAGAAATCAGACATCCAACCATGACGAATAAGGTTAGAGGTGTTGAATCTGATACTTATGTTGTTCCTAATGATTTAACTATCAATGTTATTTCATCGCTTTTGATGTGTTTTGAGTTGGTTTCGAAACATTGGATCTTGCAACATATCGAATGTTCTAGGGTTGACCATATGACTTTGGCACAAGGACTGTACTTTGGTTTCTGTGTTCAACAAAACTTTGCTAATTTGAAGCATGTCTACATCGAGGAAATTTAGTGGGAAAGAAGACGGCAGGAGAATTTAGATACATTGTATTGGTTTTATTTTATATTTTTTCATGTGTAATTTTGAAATGTACCATGTGAAGTTTTAATATATTCCCCTTCACTTAAAAAAACTCTCAAGAGATATTTCATAATATTTTTTATAGTTAAACAATGACAGAATTATCTATCATCTAAACAACGATTGAAAAAAATCAGATACCTCATATAAGAAAAGTGAGAGAAAAAAAATGTGGCCGTGTGTCACAGCTCACAAGTGTACAGCTTAAGAATGTGGAAGCACAGCGGATATTTGCAAAGTGTGCTTGTATGCAACTCCACGGTTAGGATATTTATATGGTATTATCAGAAAATTAAACGAAAGGTCAGGATGGCCGAGTGGTCTAAGGCGCCAGACTCAAGTTCTGGTCCTCTAACGAGGGCGTGGGTTCAAATCCCACTTCTGACATAAATTTTAATTTTTTTCCTTCTTTTTTCTTTTATTTCTTTTTTTTGGGCATCTGAAACAAAAAGTGTCACAACGTAAAAACTTCTTTTTCTCCCTTTTTCCTGTAGAGTTTTACAATGCTTTCACATTGCAAAATTTTGCATAGACAAAAGTGTCACAACATAACAAAAAAAATGTTTTTTTTTCTTTTTTTCCCTGGAGTTCTATAGTGCTTTAATATTGCAAAACTTTGTAGAGACAAATAGCATTTGAGACTAAAGTGTGACAACAAAACTACTAGGTTGCAATCCTTCCCTGCTCGCTATGCGCAACCCTACATAAAAATTGGCGTTCTCGACAATAAGTGTTTCTCTGGACAAGTCGGGGCTTTTGAGGAGGGGGCCACTTTTTGTAATTTAGCTCCTAATTCTCTATTGTTCACCAGAGTGTTCGGTAAGGCTTCTCTCGCTCCTCCACAGAAGTTGTTGCCGGAGCCAAAGCCGCGCTAAACAGACCCTACTTCTCTTTACGGCTCCAAGAGGATAGCGCGGTGCGTTGATGGCGTGAAATTGAACACCCGTAGTACTGTAGTAGGCCAGAGCTTCCCCAACCGGGTTCACCAGCCACAGGCCCATCCGTTCCAGTTTCCACCATCGATGAAAAATCTCCCTCTCCTCCCTTTGCCCGGGGACAGCACAGGACATGGCCCTTGATCATCAGTAACCTGCACCTGCTACTTGTAGCGCAAATGTGTTTCCTACGTGGCACCTCTAACCGAGCTAAAATTTGACACGCCCAAATTTCTGTCACCAAATTGGTCATGAATTTGGGCAACCTTACAGAGGTGATGAATTTGGACCACTTTAGAAAGGTGGCTAACGCAGAGTGCCAAGCCAAATTACGCAAAGCAGACTACGGCAAAAAGCGGGCCTTTTGCTTAGTCATCTTTGCAACAACTCCCTAGTCCCCACTAGCCCAATGCGGTGGTAGTCTAGTGGAGCACCGAACCGAATCCAGCAGCCGAGCGCCATCACCAGACGATGGACGACGGATAGAGAAAGGACAGTCCGCAATAATCAAACAGGAAAAAGGAAGAAAAAATAAAAGAAAAGCTCCAATCTAACCCACTTTCATTCAGATCCACTCAATATAACGACTAACAGAACAGGGTATACTCGACCCCGATGACGCAACACACACCCAGCCAGACGGCCTTCGCAAATCCTTTTGTCTAGCCACAGGTCTCTGGCATTCTGATACTACGGTAGAAAAGAGTCTTCGGGCTATAAGCAAACTGAAACGGGGAACACAGCGAAAAGAGAAACTAGGGAAAACGCTAACAACTAGCCAACTGCTCTCCAGTGGCGATGAGATGGAGCAGCAACGCTCTTGGGGCCATGCTGCCCAGTTCCACAGCCTGCCTTGGTCACCAGTTCCCTTGCACCACGGGCCTCAGTCGAGTCTTCAGGACATCCAACCTCGCTTGTGGCTAGCTATGGAGCATCGGTTGGGCGGTCGAGCTAACCGGTCTTGGCGACTCCGTTGGCGAGGATGGGTTTCTCTGTTGCTGTTTGGGCCACCTTTGCTGCATAGGAAACAGCAGGAGTGGTGGTGATTCCGTTGGCGAGGACGGGTTTCTCTGCGGGAGCCTTCACCGCCTTCACCTCTGCAGTGACGCCGTTTGGTACATCAGACGGATTGGGCTTCCCGTTAGCAGCTTCCTGCTGTTGCTCGCTAATGACAGAAATGGGGGTCCTACTGTCCCAGACCTGGATGATTCAAGACAGTCAACCCACAGGCATTAGACGGGCAAGGTGACGAAATCTGCAGTTGATAAATAAAGGCATGTATTCGAAATTTCAAATGTACCTGCTTTTGGACCTGCTGCTGTTTCGACCTCTTATCCTGCATCAACTTCTGGCGGCTCTCATAGAAGGCAAAGTCATCCAGGATGGACGTCTTGCTGACATGATCCTTGAAGATCTTAAGCATCTGAAGGCCTTGTTCAAGGTGTATCTACATTATCATCAAAAGGGTAAGTAAGGAGACAAGATGGCAAGTTTTGCAATTCAGGAAGCTTGAAAAAAACATGGATTATGCTTACCTCCTGAGTGTCACGGCTATTCGTGACAGGCTTGTTCTCATTGTTCTCTAGGATGATGTGCTTGAGAATATTGTTAGGCACGTCCTTGACAATGTGCCACTTAACAGAGAAGGAACCATTCCACTTGTCCTGTTGCCAATACTCCAGAGTTTTCTCAAAATCAACAGCACCAGTCATTTCAGCAACACCAACAAACTGACCACTTGTATTCACCTGAAATTTCATTGTGAATGTCATATCTGTTGGCACTAGGACCTAATGCCCAGGTGAGCAGCACCTGCTCCCCTTCCCTCTCCCTCTCCCCTGAACCAAGGAAGAAGCTCTTCTTCAGCACACACACACACTGCTCAGTTTCAGTTCCTGAAACTGAAGTCGCAAGAGATGGTGGCAAGAGCTGCCTTTTCCATTGCATTGCTTCCTAATTTATACAAGCTAGCTACCAACTACCTAGTACATGAAGGCATGGCTGTTGTACATCTACCTACTCCTAGTACATGGTATACATCACCTTCTACCAACTATGGATGATGCAATACTACCAACTATAGTACTAGGGATGGCCTATTGCCATACTTCCAGCAGTGTCCAGGGCATGGACAGCAGGAGCTGACCTTCTACCTGCCCTTCACTGCATTACAGAGAAGAAGGAAGGAATTGCAGCAGATTATGTCTAACAATCTTCCCCTAATCCTGCTGCTAGCCCTTGACCTCTACCATGTCGATCGTGCCTCTGAGCTCCAAGAACCTGAGGCGCCCGAGCGACTTGGTGAGGATGTCAGCGAGTTGCCGCCCGGTCTCGACGAACTCGATGACGAGGTGTCCTCCATCGACGCAGTCCCGAAGAAAATGGAACTTGATGTCGATGTGCTTGCTCCTATCGTGGAGGACGGGGTTCTTTGCCAGCGCAATGGCAGGTTTGTTGTCCACCTTCAGCGCTGGCGGCCGAGCCTCAACATCAGTGAGCTCGCTCAGCAACCGACGCAGCCAGACCACCTGGCATGCCGCAGTGGCCGCCGCGACGTACTCCACTTCGCACGTCGAGAGCGCCACCATCTTCTGCTTCAGCGACTGCCAGACGATTGGCGCCACGCCGAGGAAGATGAGCACACCGGAGGTGCTCCGTCGTCCATCCACGTCGCCTGCCATGTCCGCGTCGCTGAACGCCGTGAGCCCTGGCTCACCATCCTTGACCTTGGGTGGTGCCTCACTAAAAACCGTGAGCCGCAGCCCGCCGCCCTTGGGGAAGACGACCGCCTGGTTCAGCGATCCCTTGATGTAGCGCAGCAGCCGCTTCACCGCCCCCCAATGGTCCTCCCGCGGGTCCTCCATGAACCGGCTCACATAGCCCACGGCGAACGCAATGTCCGGCCGCGTATGCGTGAGCCAGCGCAGCCCGCCGACGATGCTCCGGTAGCGCGTCCCGTCCACTTTTGCTGTCGTGCTCTGCTTGGAGAGCTTGATCCGCTCCTCCATCGGGGTCGCCGTCGGCTTGCACTCCGTCATGCCGGCTCGCTCCAACAGCTTCAGTGCGTAGGCATGCTGCCCCAGCGTGACCGCGTCCTTCCCCTGCTTCACCTCGATGCCGAGGTAGTACGTGAGCGCGCCCAAATCGCTCATCTTGAAACGGGCCGCCATTTCCTCCTTGAAGGCGGCGATGTCGCGCTCCCGCGCCCCGGTGACGATCAAGTCGTCGACGTACACGCCGACGATGAGCTCCTCCTTCCCCCGTCGTCGCGTGTACAACGCGTGCTCCGTGGCGCAGCGTGTGAAATCGAGCTCTGCCATGGTGGCGTCGAGTTTCGCATTCCACGCACGCGGAGCTTGGCGCAGTCCGTAGAGGGCCTTCCTGAGCCGGAGCACCTTGTGCTCTGCTCCCTTGACGACGAAGCCCGGCGCCTGTTTGACGAAGACAGTCTCCGCCAGCTCCCCGTTCAGAAACGCCGACTTGACGTCGAGGTGATGGACTTGCCAGTCCTTGGCCGCCGCTAGTGCCAGCAGCAGCCGCACGGATTCCATGCGCGCGACCGGGGCGAACACCTCCTCGAAGTCAATCCCCTCGCGCTGTACGAAGCCACGGGCGACGAGCCGCGCCTTGTGCTTTACCACGGCGCCGTGCTCGTCCTTCTTTACCTTGTAGACCCACTTGAGTCCGATCGGCCGGCATCCCGCCGGTGGATCGACCAAGTCCCAGGTCTTGTTGGCTTCAATCGAGCGCATCTCCTCGAGCATGGCCCTTCTCCAGTTCGCGTCGCGTTCCGCAATTGCGAACGTAGCCGGCTCCTCCGCGCTCATCAGTAGCAGCTCCGGGTCATCATCAAGCAGCCGCGTCGCCAGCCCCGGCGCATGTGCCTTGCCGATGACGTTGTCCACCCGGCGGAATCGCACCTCTTCGCCCTCATGGAAGGCGTCGACGAAGTCCGAGGGATCCGTCGGCGGGGATGCGAACTCAATTCCTGCCGCCGGGGGAGTCCCCTGTTCGGGCGAAGCAGGGGAGTGTGGCGGAACAGAGAAGCTCGCCGCGGCTGGGCTTGGCGGCTCCTCTGCCCCTACAGCCGCGGGTTTCGGCGCCTGTCATTCGTCTGCCGTAGCCCCTCTTGCCTCTGGCTGCACACTGACCTCGCCGCCGCCATGGATGACCAGCCGCTCGACGATGAAGGAGTCGCCAAATCTGCCCACGCCCTCTGCTTCCCCCACCGCCGGCTTGTCCCACCTCCATGCCGCAGCCTCATCGAAGACCACGTCCCGGGACACCACCACCTTGTCGCCGACCGGATCGTACAGGCGATATGCCTTCGATCCGCCCTCATAGCCGAGGAACACCATGCGCGTGCTTCTGTCCTCCAGCTTGCCGAGGCCTGGCTTGGTGGACTTCACGTGGCCGATGCAGCCAAAGGTGCGCAGGAACGTGACATTAGGCTTGCGCCCATGCCACGCTTCGAACGGTGTCACCCCCTTCAAGGCCTTGGTGGGCGAGCGGTTCAGGATGAACACCGCTGTGCTCACTGCTTCGCCCCAGAACTCCGCCGGCATCTCTTTCGCCTTCATCATCGAGCACGCCATGCCGACGATAGTTTGATTCCGGCGCTCCACCACACCGTTCTGCTGCGGTGAGTAGGGCGCCGTGAGGTGGCGGCCGACCCCCTCATCCGCACAGTAGGTGGCGAACTCCACCGCCGTAAATTCGCCGCCGCGATCCGTCCGAAGCACCCGCAGCTTCTTCCCGGACTCCACCTCCACGCGCGCTTTGAAGCGCTTGATGGCGTCCGCCGCGTCGCTCTTGCTCGTCAGGAGCTGCAGCCACATGTAGCGACTGCAGTCGTCCACGAGCAGGAGGAAGTACCTCCGGCCGCCGTGCGTCGCCGGCGTGATTGGCCCGCAAAGGTCCCCATGGACCAGCTCGAGCGGATCAGCCGCGCGATACCTTGCCGCCTTGGGGAACGGCAACCGCCTCTGCTTCCCCGCCAGGCAGCTGTCGCAGAGCTCGCCGGCGTGCTTGATCTGCGAAAGCCCGGTCACCATCTTCCCCAGCCGCCCGAGCGCGTCGAAGCTCAGGTGGCCGAATCGACCATGCCACAACCACGGCTCCTCCGAGCACGACGCCGCGAGACACACCGGCTGCTCTACCTTCAAATCCAGTAGGTAAAGGCGGTTACGGGAGCGTGTTACCTTGGTGAGAAGACGCCGCTCCCTGTCTCGGATCCGTAGCACGCCGTCGTGGATCAGCACCTCCGATCCGCGCTCATCCAGCTGCCCCAAGCTCACGATGCTTGAGCGCAGCTGCGGGATGTAATACACATCCGTCAGAGCGCGGTGCTCGCCGTTCCGGCATCGGAAGACGACGGTGCCCTGGCCGCGGATGATGACCCTCGAGCCGTCGCCGAATTTGACCGACCCGGTCTTGTTCTCGTCGAGGTCGGAGAAAACGGCCCTGCAACCGGTCATGTGGTTGCTCGCCCCGGAGTCGAGATACCATCTCTGCTCGGGCTCATCGCCGACTGCGCCCAGTTGGACTTGCGCGCGTGGCTCGACAAGGTCGACGGCCTGCGGCGCAATCCTCTGCTCCGCCTCCGCTTCCTCTGCTTTGCCATCCTGCAGCGCGCAGTACTGCCCCATCAAGAGCGCGTGCTCGTCGTCGCTGTCCTCCCGAGCCAGGTGTGTCGCCTCCTTCTTCTCCGGCCTTTTGTCCGGGCACTCCCGCGCCCAGTGCCCCACCTTCCCACAGCGCCGGCAGGCGTTGGGGTCGGTGTTCTTCTTGTCCACCAGCGCTTTGCCGCGCTGTTTTCCGCCGTTGCCACGGCCACGGTCACCACCGCCACGACTGGAGCCTTCCCCGGTCTTGCGCTTTTCCATCCGCGCCGACCACTCCTCCGTCAGCAGCAGGTTGGGCTTCTCCTTCTCCGGTGGCGCGCGATCCTCCACCGCGCGGAGCCGCCCGGTGACGTCCTCGAGCGACAATGTGGATAAGTCCAGCATCGTCTCGATGGACAGGGCAAGCTGCGCGTATTTGGCCGGCACGACGCGCAGCAGCTTGGCCACGACGTCCTCGTCGTCGACCGGCTTGCCGTAGGTGGCCAGCTGACTTGCGATCGACTGCAGCCGAAGCGCGAAGTCCTCCATGGCCTCTCCGGGCTTGAATCGAAGGTCGTCGAACTCGCGGCGCAGCTGCTGCGCCTTTGCCTTCTTGGCTCGGTCCGAGCCGAGACGGAAAGACGCGAGCATGTCCCACGCCTCCTTCGCCGTGTTCTTCGACCCGATGGCCTCATGGAACTCGGACGGCGTGGACGCCATGAGCGCCTCCATGACGCCCACCTCCGCATCCTCACCGGCATTGCCGGTCTCCACCGCCGCCCACCATCGCCGCGCGCGCAGTTGGTGCGGGTGAGCATCGGCCAGGTGTTGGACCCGCCGACCTCCCTCACCGTGCGCACCTCCACGGCAGGCTGGGATGCCGAGGCCAGCTGCTTCTCCTTGGCCGCTGCTGCAGCTGCCACCGCAGCCGCCTCTGCACCCATCCCTGCGCCCGCTGCAGCCGTGTCCATCACCGGCGACTATGCCCAGCGACTTGTACGGCTCCGATACCACGTGTTGGCACTAGGACCTAATGCCCAGGTGAGCAGCACCTGCTCCCCTTCCCTCTCCCTCTCCCCTGAACCAAGGAAGAAGAAGAGAGCTCTTCTTCAGCACACACACACACTGCTCAGTTTCAGTTCCTGAAACTGAAGTCACAAGAGATGGTGGCAAGAGCTGCCTTTTCCATTGCATTGCTTCCTAATTTATACAAGCTAGCTACCAACTACCTAGTACATGAAGGCATGGCTGTTGTACATCTACCTACTCCTAGTACATGGTATACATCACCTTCTACCAACTATGGATGATGCAATACTACCAACTATAGTACTAGGGATGGCCTATTGCCATACTTCCTGCAGTGTCCAGGGCATGGACAGCAGGAGCTGACCTTCTACCTGCCCTTCACTGCATTACAGAGAAGAAGGAAGGAATTGCAGCAGATTATGTCTAACAATATCAGACAAAGAAAACTAATTTGACATTCATAATGAAATACCAAATGAGGAAAAGATCCTTACTGAGAAAAACAGGAATATAGGGCATGCAGAGCCCTTTGACTGTGCTTCTTGATAAGCAGCATCAAGCTTCTTGTTTCCATTGGTTGTGCTTGCCCAGACATTGTATTTTACACTCTTGTGGATGTCATCCTCACTATACGATTTAATGACAAAGAACTTTGCAGCATCGTACTGAACAGGGAAGTCATCTCTATTGAACTGTGCTCTATCAGGCACGGCACTATCATTCTTGCTTTCACCAGAACGAAGACTCTGACCTTTCACAGCAATAGTGACAGTATGACCGTACAATTTCTGGTTCTTGAAACGGCCAGATCTAGGACCTCTGTTTAACTCGATTGTTCCATCCTGACTCTCATTGCCATAACCATAGTATCCATTACGGCCCCTAGGCCTGTACCTGTTATCCATACCAAGACCCCATCGACCATATATCCTGGAATCATAACCGTTACTCCCGTAGGGAAGACCAGTTTTTATTGAATTCCCATACTGGGTATTATAAGGTCGGGAGCTAGGGTACATCCTATTGGGATAAGTAGGAGCTGCTGATGTAGTTGTAGGTCTTCTGTTCTGCATACCCTGCTTGAAGACAATACAGAGAAAAAACATGAGCCTGCCAACAGATGTAATACACAGTCAAAGTATCATCATAGTCAACTCAAATTAGAAGGCAAAACCTAAAAGTTTGTAAGCTGCTCAATCAGAAAGCACATATTTCTTGTATTAACAGGCCCAGTCTGCCCTTGAAGTGTTAAAACACAAATTGAATTCTACACAACATTATTATGCTTCCTATCTGGTTAAACTAAGAGCCATGAATAAGCAATAACATTTATCCTATAGTGACTATGAAACAGTGGAGTCATTAGCCTCGAAGGGAACATGCATAAACAGGAGAAAAATACATAAATAACACAGCTGCATTTAATAAAAATATTATCAAGATAATTTCTCTGAACTTACCATCTGCTGCGTGGTGGAGCTCTTGTTCTGATTTCTTGCTGAGGAACCATTCCCACTGAATGTTGAGGATGGATAATGATTAGTTGTAGTTGTTCTTTGCTGTCCAGTTGCATAAGCAGAGCCATCATACCATGCAAAGTGTGCCCCTGTGCTGTCATACCCATATGTCGTGTCCAGGTAACCAGCAGGAGGAACTCCACATAGCAAGGGTGCCCTATAAGTTCCATCAGGCGTCAGTGATGAATTTTGTTGGCTTGACGCAAGGGGTACAGTTCCAGTGTTACTGTGAGCAGTACCATTTGGAACACTGTTAGCGGTTGTCTTGGCAGGATCTGCTTTAGCTGCTGGCTTTTCAGGATTGTTAGAAGACTGGAGGTCGCTTTGAGTCGTACAAGGAACTGGTGTAGGAGGCTGAAAATACGCAGTTGGATACTGGTAATGCTGCGCACCAAACATCTGACCATCAACCGTTGGAACTGGGGAAGTGGCAGGAGAGTATGCCCCATAAGGAGCATACCCATATCCATAAATATCTCCATATACTGCCTGCAAAAGTCCAAAAGACCCCCATTGAAATGGTTAATCATGATGTTTCCAAGAGTAGCATAAATATGAGAGACGCATCAGGTCCTGTTTGGATAGAGGAAAAACCCCTTCCAATCCATAACACGTTGGGAGGGAACTAGGGGAAAATTAGCTCATTTCCGCTCCAGTCCAAATGGAATGGTAGCGATTAGGTCCAAACAACCTCACAAGATACAAGATGCAGAATTTCAATGACAAGATGATAGTGGCAGACAAGAAAAACAGCCTTTGCAACAAGAGGTAACAGTGCAGAGAGCATAAGGAAAAGAGGGAACCAACCAAAGCAGAAACCATACCCCAAAAAGAGGGTGAACAGCTTTCCACTTATTACATGTCCAACAATAGACTCGACAGTACAGGTATCAGTAGACAGTAGTAGCAAGCAATTTGACCATTCCAGCATTTGTACATTAAGAATAAGACATAGGATGCAAACAATCACAGGAACCATCACATGACACATGAAGGGATAACTTACTGGGGCAATCTCCACTCCATCTGAATTTAGATATCTCGGATAATCATCCCACTCGCTCATGGAATTGTCGTAGCCTGTGAGACAAGGCAAGAACCAGACAATTCAGTTAGCAAATCACAGAACTCTCAAGAGCAATAAATAATTCAAATTATGTTATCATCAGACGACACAAGGAAGACGAAAGCAGAAAACCGAGGACTGTACTCGCGGTAGCTAAGACATGATCAACATAAGCTTCTCACCTCCATAGTAATACGCTGGTAGATAGAACAAGTTGGGATCCATAAAGTCTTGAAGCACCGGCGTGATGGACCGCTCAGGCGGGATCGCCACGCTCAGCGGCTGGCTCGTCACGGCACCCTGCTGATTAAATAAACAGCACGAATAAGCGATCGAATCAGAATCGCATATTATCTCGATTAAACCATCAACACGGACAAGATGAGAACCCATGAGAGCTTCTGCTTGTATCTCTACCTTCTTGGCACCAGCAGCAGGCCCTGTTGCATCTGCCGCCGCCTTGGGCTGCGTATCCAGCGACAAATTCTGCAGCAGATCTGTGGTTTCTTCGCACAGCAACAAACCGAAGAATTAAGGTGTAACAAGATTATTTCTAGATCCCAGAGGTCGCAAGCTACTAAATCCTGACGAGTAGTAGCAACAAAACAATTACAAAAGCATGGAAAAATATTTTTTTTATCCCCGGTAGCTTGCAAGCAACAGTGAAAACACGGTAAAAACATATGGATCTGTACAATTGAAGCGACCAAGGCAGAAGGACAGACAAGGAGCACTGGACACGGTACCGGCCGGCGCAGCCGCCATGGGAAGACAAAACCTTTAACCCCCAACGAAGCAGCCAAGGCAAAACCTTTGACCCCAACGACGCAAACGAAACCCTCATAAAGCCAAAACCTTTGACGCCCCGCAGCACAGAAATAAAGGATACGATCCGCGACAGGGACGGTGGCAGGAGCAGGAGCCGGAGCCGGAGGAGCAGCAGCAGCAGCCGGTGCCGGCGGGGCGGGCGCGGGTGCCGGGGGCGGCGCGACGGCGGCCATGGCGCGAGACGAGCGAGATCCCAACGGACGAGGAGGCAGCGGCGAGATCCGAGAGCCCCCGACCGACCAACCGGCCCTTCTCCCCTCTTCCTCTCCTACGGATAGGTAGGCAGGTAGCACGAGCTAAGCTCGGGATAAGGAGGGAGCGAGAGGAGGCTGCGGCGGCGGCGGGTTGAGGTGGGGGGAGGGAGGCGAGCCGCCACCAGAGGAGCAGCGCGGCGGCTATCGGTAGCGGGGATAGTAGTACACTACTGGTACAGGGCTGTGAAGGGGAAAAGGGGAGGTATTGGGTGGGGTGCGGGGGTCATATAGCAGGCCGCAGGTGCCGGCGGCTACCGCCTGGCTGCACTGCACCCGGATAGGAGGGGAGTTCGGCAGCCGCACGGCTCTCTGGCCCGCCTGCCTGCTCGGTGCTCGCTCGGAGTCCGCTTTGGATTCCCCTCCCCGCGCCGCTCCATTTTTTTTCTCTAAAAATAAACTAATTTTCGTCATGCTCCTCTGCTGCGTTCTTTTCTTTTTCTGGTTTCGTTCAGGCGAGTGATCTGATGGTGGTCTATTGGTGGATTAGTTTAGTTTAGTGGGTAATCGTGATCGCGGGCGCTGGGTTTCAAAGCTTCAGATCAGATCCCTTCCTTAGCCCGGTGGGTTTGGAGCCAGGCAGTCAGCCGACTCGTCACGCTCCGGCGGTCTCAATCTTGCGCCTAACCTGGCGTTTAGCACAGGCCTTGTTTCATTTTGTCTACCGGAGTATATTCTTTTTCTTTTTTTTTTACAAATCGTGTATAGTAAGGGTTACGTGTCCATGCCTATTTCTGGTGACAATCTGTCGCTAGTGGTGTACAGTGCACAGTTGTGGGGGCGAAGGGTGATTATAAATAACTCATGAATCATATATGAGCTCATCCATGTTGGTTGGCAACAGAAAATCGTGTGATGTAGCGGCCAGTTGCCGCGCGCGAGTCTGCCAATAATTGCGTGAGTCGTCGCCAGACCAGCCAGACCGTCGCTAGCGTTTCTGGAGTCCAGAGATAGATGCCAAACACTCCAGCAGTTTCGCAGCGAACGGTATAGAAAAGGAGGGGAAGAAAAACCCAAAGCAACAGCGCAGCGCACCGGACTGGACGGCTGCGGCGCGTCCGCCGTGCGGCCAGCGTGCCGCGCGCAGGCCGCCACGCACCGAGCCCAGCCGCGTAACAAGGGCGTTTGGCCGTGAGCCGCCGGCGCCCACGGCCTCTCCTTTCGCTGGGCGGCTGGCGGCAGCTGCCGTGCCGGCTTTCTTTTTTGTTTTGGGGACCTCCGTGCATTTCCCCGCAGGCACATGGAGAAATGAGGATAGATAAGGACCATAAGGTCTCGCACGTGCAGCGCCTGCCTATCCCTACCAGGCGCAGGCGGGACGAACGGGATCGCGTCGTACGTGACCCAACCCCACAGGCCCAGATGAAAATATGTTCTCTTTTTTTTCTTGAACGGTAAGGAAAATTTGTTTAGATCGACAGAGCTGAACGCCAAAAAAAATGGCGTCCCTGATGAACGAAATCTGAATTGGTTGGATCTGGCCCGGCCGGTCGTGGGCGATTTCCCTTTCGCCTGCGTGAGATTCCGGCGCCGGGCGTGGACACGTCGCTGCGGCTCCGCGGCCGGGCGTCCCCGGCAGAAAATCGGATCGCGGAACGGAGGGATACACGTGGGTTTTCCTGCGAGGACCGCGATGGTTTCCATCCAATTCCAATGAGAGACAAGCGATCTCATCTTGCATTGCAGGTGAGCCTAACGATCGTGATGCCTACGTACGTACGTAGCTAGGGAGCGAGACGCGCTACGAGTTTGTATTCTCCACCTCGGGTGACTGGGGTCGCCCAGTGTTAATTTTGTGGATATTGAATGCTACACAAATATCTCAATATATCTCCTCCAATCCATAAGAAAGATTTGAGTCCACATGTTTAGAAAAAAAAAACGTGAAAAATAATGGTTGGGATGGTCCTTGTACTATTAGGGGTGATAGATCTCCTCTTTATTTGAGAGAAGACGAGGAAATTATCTGTCACAACAAAAGAAAGGTGAGGTATTGGTAGACTATCAAAGTAAGAAAAAAGCACAATAACTACGAGGGTATCTTTTTTGCATAGTTCCTTGTGAAGTGAAGCGCTCCTTCAAATGAGCAGCACTCGAGGAGGGCTACAAATTGCAGCTCACCCTCTAGATCTCAAAACGGCTCCGGCTCATATACTATTCACCAGAAAACGCCTCATCCACCTAAAGTGTTTGGTATGGTTCCTCCGCCTTCTTCGCGAAAGTTAGAAGTGTTCGCCTGAACTATAATTGGGGGGGGGGGGGGGGGGGGGCTTCGGCTGTATGCATAGTGTCTTGCGAGAGAAATTACAGCCAGCCACCACAGCTATAGCGCTTTTTATGAGTGCACCCGAACACGCTCGCTATAATTGGAGCCAGAGTTTATACCAAACAAGCCCTTAGAGCAACTCCAATTCCTAATATGTAAGGAATTAGAGATTTTGTGAAAAAGATATCGTCCAAGAGTCTCTCCAATTTGATCTAATCTCCAAATCTCTATTCTGAATTTCTCGCTAACTAGAGATGGAGAGCGAGGATGACTCTAAAGTGCACACAAGATATAGAAAAGTTGTTTGAGGGTATAAAAATATAGATAAGCGATTTTTACTCGAATGACTCTCTAGATCACTTAGAGAGTTAATTTTAGAAAGACTCTCGGAGATATACTTAATATAATAGTTTTGTGAGGACGGAGAGAGGTATCAAGGGCCCGTTTGGATTTTAGCAAATTATAAAAAGCTGACTTCTAGAAGCTAGCCAGAGATCCAAACAAATTAAACTTGTAGTCGGCTTCTACGATCTAGGAGGTTCCAGATTTTCACAATCGAGCAAGCAGAGGAACTCCGCTTTTTCTTCGGCTTCTAGATTCAACTTGACAATTATGCCCCTCGTCAAATTGATAAAGCAGCGAAAGAAATCAAAGAATGAGGATAATGCGGTAATTTTACACTAAAAAGCAATCAATTCTAGCTTTTTGCAATATGTGGATCCAAACAGCCTATTAGCATAGTAGCTTCTATAACTTCTAGCAACCTAGCTTTTAAAATCCAGCTTCTACAATCTCGTAACTGTGCAAATAAGGTCTAAGGCCAGTTTCAGTGGGGTTTCATCAGAGTTTCATGAACATTAAATAGACTGATGTGGCACCGTATTGATTAAGATAGAGATGATAAGAGTTTCATAGGAGTAGAGAGAGTTTCATGGGGATGAAACTTTTCTACACCGTTTTCAAAATGTGAATACATTGATAACAGAGCCATAAAATCCTCACTGAGACTGGCGTAAGAGGACGGTTGGAGCTGCTATGAGGAGTAAGAAGTGTACGACTTTGTATTGTCCAGCTCAGGTATTTCTGCACTGCCTACCTTTGCGCCAAGAAAGGTGGAAGCGATGTTCTTGTATGTATACTGTACTGTTCCTGACAAAAGCTACTGGCACTAAAAATGGCGCTGCTCTTTTCTTTCGCCGATCCACGGGATCCATCTGCCGACAGGAGGAACAGATCCGATCCACGCAGTGCAAATAAAAGCGTAGTATGGCACGGCCAGCGCTGGCGAGATAACGATAAAACACAAGTGCGTCCGTCCGTACCCCCACACCCACCAAATCAAAAGGGTGGAGGGCCCTACTAGAATACTCCTACCATACAATACAGAGCACGTATAATAAATAAACAAATACGTATACACAAATAGTACTCTCCTTATTATATTAGATTAGAATTTTACAGCCGTTGCCCTTTTGCTTTGGATGTATCATGCAGTATATCAGCACGTCTTTAGAAAAGTGGCGGAGGAAGGATGCGCGCACATCACCGCTCGTCTAGTGCTACCTCACAGGGAGTCAGCGTCAGAGTGGTCGTTCCTGACAAGGACTAGAGATTCATATTCCTCCATCTCGATGGATGATTCATGATTGGATCTGGCATGCTGCATCCATCCTACCCGTTTTGGCCGTAGTCTATTCGCTGCTGGAAATTGCCCCCAATTACAAGGCTTTTTATAGTCAATTTAACATGATCTTATCTAACACTACTAGTAGTATTGCTCTAGCAGTGGTGAGTGGGAGTGTGTTCCGTGCTGAAAACACTATGAAAGTTGCACTCGGCCTGACGCAGTACTGTGATCGAGTTGCTCTCGGCTTGGCCATGGGCTTTGCCGTGCCTTGCACAAATTCCCTTCCTCCTGATGTCCCCAAACTGAGGTCTCACAAGGAGCACAAATCCCAATCGATGCCCCCAAACCTCAAGGTGAATCATCAAACTACTGTCATACAATAATCCGGGCATGATGGCTCTGACTGGGCTCCTGCACACGCTGCACAAGTATCGGTCCACTGACAGCGACGCCATGGAATTCCGTGGCAGTAGTTCTGCCTTGAACCAATGCCACGCTCACACACACTACTAACAGGAGTACACAACCATCTTTTCATCAAAAGACAAAAATACCAATACACAATACGAGAGGATCCCAAGAAATGGACGCGAAAAGTCTCGGTACGAAGCGTAGTCCACACAGTCAAACCCACGCGCGAAAATATCTGAAATCTGACAGTGACAGGCTCAGACCGTGAGCCGCCTCGCCTGCCAAGAACCGGAGGCAGCTAGGGAGGCTAGGCGGCGGCAGCAGCCTGGGAACCGTCGGCGCCGTGCACGTCGCCCGTGGCGTTGGGGACCTGGACCTGGACGCCGTCGTCCGGCAGGTTGGTCACCCTGACGACGAGGGGCGTGCGGACGCGGTGAAAGCCGTCGGACCACACCACCTCGCCGAAGTCGAACCGGCCGCGGGACAGCTTCGCGGGGGTGACGGTCACGTAGTAGGAGGCCTGTTCGCCGCCGCCGTGGCGCGAGGAGAAGGCCAGCTCCCGCGGCCACACCTCGGCGCGCGCGCCCTGCGGGCTGGCCACGGCGGCGCGGTACACGGCGTCCCGGTTCGCGCCCACGTTGGTCACCGTGCGCTTCACTGTCACCGCGCCGCTCAGGTCCGGGAGCACGATGGCCGGGTAGTTGAGGTCCGCGTGGCCCGCCGCCGCTGCGCCGCCGGGAGGGCAGCTCGTGTCGAGCGCCGGGCAAGGGAGCACCATGTTCCGGATCGCGGCCTCCGTGTAGCCCAGGCTGCAGAGGAACAGCACGTGGTCTCGCGCGCCCGAGTCGTACACCAGCCCGGGGTCCAGCGCGCGCAGCGGGTCCACGTGCCCCGCGCCCACGTCGAAGGCGTCCGCCGCCTTCAGCGTCCCGCCGGCCTGCATCACGTCCGACGTGTCGTCGTACATGTACGCTGCACCGGAGCACGCACGCACGCACGACGATATAGGATGAGGATTATTACATTACAGACGGAAAATTCCGATGGAAAAGGAGCTTACTACTATAGGAAACCGGTAGGAACTACTGTACCTGTGGTCATGAGGGCGGACTTGACGGCCGCCGGCGACCAGGTCGGGTGCACGGACTTGATGACCGCAGCGATGCCGGAGACGTGCGGGCACGACATGGACGTGCCGGAGTCGAAGTTCCACTCCGTCGAGCGCTTGTCCAGGGGGATTACCGTCGGCGACGACTTGGGCGGCCATGCCGCCAGGATGTTCACTCCGGGGGCGGTCACGTCGGGCTGCCATGATCAGGACGCACCAGACCAGCGTAAGAATAATCTGCAATGGGCTGAGCCCGTTGCCGACACCTGGACCGGGCCACATTTGCTCTTGCTCAGGTGCTTGTTCATGTGCGTCTAGCGAGTACCTACCTTGAGGATCTTTGGAGAGATGGAGCTCGGCCCTCTGGAAGAGAAGTACGCCACGGCAGGCGCCGGCGTTTCGCCGACGACCGTCTTGCTCGGAGATATGTGCACCGTCGGCTTGCTGCGACCGCAGGGGTTAGTTGTGCCCAGTTATTAGAAAGCCGGTTTGCTTGGTCCATGGTTGAGCTGAGTGAAGCGAAGCACCCACGCACCTGGAGTCGCGGATGTAGTAGAGGATCTGGGTGCCCTGGTACAGGTCGACGTGGACGGTGGGCCAGAAGCTGTCCTGGCTCGATTTCCGGCTTATGGTGTCAGCGAAGATCACGCCGGTGCCATTGCTGGCGTACACCGCCAGCGCCGCGCCGTCGCTGGACACCGTTCCCATCGTGGCGAAGCACAGCACGATCTTCCCCGACGCCGCCGTGCGGTTGATGAGCTGATCGAATGTGCACATCCTTCGTCCACAAAATGCAGAAAAGGGAAGGTATATGCCTTGGTCAGATGCGAGCAGCCTATCAGAGTCCAGAGAATGAGTGAGAGAGAGAGAGAGAGAGAGAGAGAGACTACGGATTACTACCCATCGGCGAAGACGTTGCTGCTATCTACCAGCTCATTCTTCATGGCTTTCGCAATGAAGCTTTCCCCCTGCGCAACCACGTACGCCAAGCACGCTATATGATCAATGCACATGAAATTACAGATTACGCCGTACGTAGGAGCAGAAAGAAACCCCACCACGATGGAGGCGTTGTTCCCGAGCGTGATCACCGTCGGGAACCTCCTGTCGATGGTGCTGGCGGCGACGGTGAGCCCCCACGGCGACACGTTCTGCACCATGGAAGCATCCGGCCCGTCGTTCCCGGCCGAGAACACCGACACGACGCCGCGCTGCATCGCGTGGAACGCCCCGATCTCGGTGCTCGTCGACAGCAGCGGCATGAGCGGCGGCGGCGACCCCAGGGACGCCGACACCACGTGCACACCGTCGCACAGTGCCTCGTCGAACGCGGCCAGGATGTCGGCGTCGCTGCACCGGCCCGTCAGGTCCTTGTACCAGCACACCTTGTACACCGCGAGCCGCGCCCTGGGCGCGCCCCCGCGGGCGGTGCCGCGGCCCAGGCCGAAGTAGCTGGCGTTGGGCGCCACGCTCCCCACGGCCGTGGACGCCGTGTGCGTGCCGTGCCCGACGCGGTCGCGCGGCGACCGGTACTCCGACCCGTCGCTGGTGTTCAGCGGGCCCAGCTCGCTCTCGAAGCCTTTCAGGTAGTAGCGCGCGCCGATGAGCTTGCGGTTGCACGCGGTGGCCGGGTCGAACTCTTCGCCTTTCACGCACGTGCCCTTCCATGACGACGGGATGGGACCGTAGTGGGGGTCATCCCTGAAGCTCTCGGATTCAGGCCACACTCCTGAGGGCACATGAAAAGCTCAAATGTTTCTCAAAGCATCCAAGTGGAATGTCAAGGACCACACTTTGCAACAACTAACACGAATGAGTGCTACAAAAATACATGAACTTCATCTTTGCACAGGGCATGCTGTGCTGGGATCATACTAATCATTCTATCTTTCATGTCAAGGTTGCTCAATTCTATGCAGGTGTGAGAGGGATCCCCACTCAATTATCTAACTTATCTCCAGCGACTTTCTGGATGAATATTTGGAAACCATTTTTTCCAGGTTGTTATTATCAACATAATGCAGGAAAAATAGGATTCGTTTTTTTGAAACCCGCTGCAGGGGCATGAATAAATACCAGTATCAAGGACGCCGACGATCACATCATCTCCAAATTTCAAATGCCTTTGCGATGATTGTTCCATCTGCTTGTGCAGGCGGAGGCCCATGAAATCCCAGCTCCTTGTTGTATGGATCTCCAGCATCCGACTCCTGAATACCGAGACGACCCCTTCTGTTCCTGCTTTGTGATGATCATGAGCTTTCTTGCAAGTGCACGTCAACAGTGAACTGTGCATTACGAGGTAGATGCATGTATGTTCTGACAAATAACTCCTTACCAGACAATGTGGCAGCCTGTGTTGAATTGAGCAATGCAGCAAAACCAGAGAATCCACAGCTGTAGCTGTACAGAATAGCTTCCCTTGCTTCATCTGGCCTGAAATGTCGAGTGCATCAGTGTCTTTAATAATAAAAAAGTACCAATCAGACTACGTGTGTCTAAATTAAATGAGGTGATGATCATAATAGTCTAAAGCGGTAAACAAATGTAACGGTCACGATAAAATTTGCAGAAATAGCTTAACTTGAATTATTCTTTTATATTTTATTGATTGAAGTGTTTGTTTATCCAGCAACACATCAGTATATTGACTGAGGAAAACTATAGATTAGAACTGTTTAACAAACGTCTATATTAAATCAAATTTACTAGAAGCTCCACATGTATTTTGGTAGTTCCCTTAATTTGTACACCAACTACAGCAGGAGAAAAGAGAAACAATTACTTTGTAAAGACTCTCGACAGAAGTTGCAGATGAGAATGTGTAGTTAGAGAAGGACTGAGGCCATTGTTGTGGCCCAAGTACACAATGTGAACCTGCAAGGCAACAGAAATACAGAATACATAATGTGTACACATGATTTGATCAAAAGATAAAAAGGACTGAGAACTCTATGGAAAATAGTACTTCTGCATGAGATGCTGGAGTAGTTTGGACGGGATAAATTGCAAAGGAAAGAGAGGAAACAACAAGCAGCAGCAGAAAAACTGCCATTGTCTTTACACGATGGCTTTACTGGAATGGCAGGGGTATATATAGGGAGATAGACAAAGGACATAGCATATGATTCTGTGGGGGCATGTGTTCTTGCCGTGCTGTAGGGTGCTTGCAAGACAAGCTTTGCAAAGCTACAATTGGCTCTGACAGCCCTCCATGGCTGCATCATGCCCACTGCCTTATTCATCTAGTGATCTAGTCCATAGATCACTGATGCGATGATTAGGCCTATCGAGTTAAGTACAGAGTCTAGCTACTGTACAGTGTGTAAGATAACTAACAGACCTAAGCTGGTTCGTAGCGACCTAACCTTCTCACCCTCGTTTTAATCATCTGATCTAATGTTTTTGTTTACTTCCTACACAAAAGAGGCAAGATCCAGCTAGAGTCTATAGTCAAGTCTGAATGTTGTAGCTTTTGAAATTCTCTAAAGGCTAACCTCAAGCTTTTAGTTTAACTAACTAAAAGGCTATAAGCTCCAAGGCTAAAGGTCCAGACTTCCAAAGAATCAAAGGTATGGGCAAGAGTTGAGTTATGAAGATAACATATGTGCTCATATCATTATACCTTCAGGAATCAGGATCCAATTTAGCGACAAGACAAACATTACACCTAACATACAGGTTATAGCAAACTGCAGTGACTATGCTTCTGTAAAACAAAAACAAAAAACACAGTGACTACTCAGCAGTGTTCCATGAAATTAAGGGCTTTTCTTGTCTCTTGCCAATCATGTTTAAGCAACAGTAGGATTCAAAAAAAGCGAAAGCTTATGTGGTAAAACAGGAAAATTTACTGTGCATGTTGCTGCTGGTAACCATTAGACTCCGTGCAAGCATTATGCATCTGCTGAATCAAAAGCAATGAAATCTCAGAAATAATGAACACCCGTGGCTTACAGGAACCACTAATACTTAGTCAGCATGGACCATGTTTCTTTAATTATGGTTTGATCCTTCACGCGGCCTAATTTGTAGTCATTCAACATTAACATCAGCTTATATGTTTAAGCAGTTTGTAACCCGCCTGACTTATAAAAAAAGGTTGTGTGGTGCATCTAGCATGCGCCATGATCAGTAAACCTCCCATCCAGGGTATGTCTTGCATACGACTTTGTCAGATCTTTCAGAAAAAAAAGGGTATGTCTTGCACACAATCAACAAAAATGCTCATAGAGCTAACTTTTTTTCCCATTGTGTGCTGACTTGTAACTGATGATTAACATAATATTTAAGGGGCATAAGTGAGCTGAAACAGATCCTTATACACGTCATTATGGTTCACAAGAATATAAAAAAGGGCAGACCCAGTGCCAGAGGCTCCCACACGAGTGGGGTCTGGGGAAAGGAATAACCGAAGCAAAGTCTTACCCCCGCAGAAATTCTGCAGAGAGACGGCTTCGAACCCAGGACCTGGTGACTCGGCGAGCTAGCACTCACCAACTGCACCAGGCCTGCCCTTCATGGTTCACAAGAATATGAAAGTAAAAATTACAAAAGAGATGCAAACGAAAAAGAAAACCTGAGTTTACTATGTATCAATAAAACACATATAAAAACCATATCCGGAGGCAACTATTCAGTGTCATTGCAGGTAAAAAAAGCGTCAAACATACAGTATGAGTCTTAACAAACACACCCTTGGCGTGAGTTTGGTTCATCATATTTGTTCACTTCACCAAAAAGATCTACCAGCATGCTTCACCGACCGTCAATCTTTTCATCTTTTAGATGCATTATTACATGAAATTTGCATCATTCGATGCAACATAGGAAAAAAAGAATGGTTCCCACATGTGTTTGGTTATCCATGTTGACATGTTCATTGGCTGCATCATATCCATGCATGTCAATTATGGTCAATCCAACTGAAGGAATACTTGTGCACCCTCCAAGGCTCCATATACAAAATGTTCTTTTGGCTTCATGGGAGGCACAGAACTATGACAAAGCAGATACATCTGAGGATGGATTGATAATGGCAAATGTACCTTTTGTGGAGTTCCTGAAGACCAAACAGACAATTATATCGCCTTATATGCCCCCACAAGGATTTGCATGGCTTGGTGTTACGCAAGTTTCCGTTCATGGTTGCATGAATACCAAACAGGCAACAACACCTCCTTATCTGCTGCAAAAGGATTCCCAGTACACAAAATTTTCCTTTTATGACAACATGAACTCCTTAGTTCTTTTAAACTGTCTTTCGGAACCCATCATGAAGCAGAGCATTGTTGCCAAAATAAGGCACCCGTTGGAGAGCGTGCAGTATGTATTTTGTCTACTGCAAAATATAGAGATGGAGCACTGTTCTGCTTGTGTATGTGTTTTCACACATAACTAGGATGATTGCATGATCCTTGGTAGCATTTGGTTTCCCTGAACATGCTAGATCTATCTATCCAAAAGCCTTCTGAAACAGACTTGTCAAAGTTCTACACAGGATATCATAATGGATAAACACAAAGGGGAATATAATTTGGAGTTTTCCTAAAAATGTTTTGAGTTTTGAATATAATATAAGAAAAGTACAGAACTTTGGTTAATGATAAACATATGACTGTCACAAGTTTTGTAAACCATTAGACTGAAATGTTCAAGATAAGCAGACAGTAAGATTCTATACAACCCTACAGAACCACAGACCAACATAACAGTTTTTCAAGTCGATGACCATTGTGTATTTCAGAAAGTAAACTCTCCTGAATTTGATATTTCAGATGAAAGCCTACAAACTATTACCTTTTGAGGAAAGGGGGAAAACTCAACTGAACATGTTTTGGCGCTTGACCATGCACATATTTTCTTTGAGAATAAACAAGAGAGTCGCATGTGTTTCTTTGAGAATAAACATGTTTTGGCACTTGACCCTAAACATGGAAGAAAATAAGTTTTTACAGATCCAATCAGAGAAAAAAAATCTCACCGACCCTTCTTTCTTGGTCTCAATGAAATAGTTTATGTTCAGGCAGGCTCCTTGCCCCAGCTGGTCCATAAAAAAATAAAATAAGCAACCAACAGAAACAAGAGAGAGAGAGAGAGAGAGAGAGAGAGAGAGAGAGAGAGAGAGAGAGAGAGGTGCTATTATCAGACCGACCCAGCAGCTAACCAACAGAGACAACAAACTACACTGCAATCAACTCCTTAAATCTTGCTGCTATAATTTGTATTAACCAACAGATCCGTAAGTCATGATCTGTTAAGCTGGCTTCAGAGGGCTAGAGATTGTTGTTTCGAGTCAAACTTTTAACGTATTGTAACCACTTTAATCTAAACTCTTATAACTACTGTGCTGATGCAATGCAACGGACATGGGGTGATGCCTTTGAATCCTTAAAAAATCAGCAGAACACCAAACTTGAAAACTAAGAGTGTGCCTGGAGCTTACAGCGTAGAAATCATTCACTGAAAATTGGATTCCATGTCAGTAAGTTGTCTAAACATTGACAGAAGGGATGTAGTAGGAGCAAAAAGGAAAAAAGAATGCTGATCGAGGTCGAGTTGTGTTTACTTCGAGTCGCAACTGGCAAGTAGGTACAATCTGTTCTGTTTTGTGTGAGCATGGGTGTTGCATGGGTTCTAACCTCTTCTCTTTTCTTCTCAATATAATGATGATACGCAACTTTCCTGCGTGTTGAAGAAAATAAAAAGGAAGAAAAAATGATAAAGGCATGACCTAGGCTGTAGGTTATAATCAGGATTCAGGACAACAAAAAGAAATACAGTACCATCAGAGCTCATACTAAACAACTAGAGCTAAATGAATAGGATTTTAATTCCCAAATGACAGGTTTCACAAACACTGTTTGTGCAAGCTGCCTTGTAGGAGAATCTAGACAATGATCTCTTTCTAGTGCGGCCAACAAATGAAGTTAACTTTAGGGCTTTCTAGGATCAGACAACTAAAGGAAACCCAAGTGGAGCCTGTTTCTTTGACTTGTTACAATCAAAATGAAGGAGTAAAAAGAGTGTGGCTTGTAAAGGCCTGTAGCTTTTAAGCATAGGAAAATAAAACCCAAAATGTGGGTTTTCAAAAAAAAAAAAACAAGTATGCTGCTTTGATAAAATGACAAAAATGACCTACTACAGGCAAGATTCTAACCCATCAAAACATCACCAAGTGTCATGAAATGGTATAGTCAATCTACTCAAATAGCTTCTTTTAGCATCAAACACGGACAAAATCTGTCAGCACCCTCAGGGTTCATGCAGCCATACAAAATCCAAATACAGGCTGAGTTTATATGTCAGACAGTCAGAGCTACTGATGCCGACGTAGTTAGGAAAAAACATAAAATGGGCAGCATGATAGATTTTACTAGCTGGATCTCTCACACACAGTCCCAACACCGAGAATTTAAGCCCCCCTTTTTAGGCCCTGGTGAACCCAAAACTAAGCGGCCTAAAGGTGTATATGCAAATAGCACTAACACCACGAAGTCTCACAAGCAATCAATCGAACATGTGGTGATCACACAAGGTTTATCCCCAAGCATATTGTGCACACCTATCGACATGCTCATTTCTTTGCCAATATTGCAGTTTGACAGGGAATGCAATGAGAAACTATTTATGTTCACGGAAACAAAGTGGTTCACGCTATGCTGCTGAACCTCCAGGGGACATAAAAGCCAGCCACCTTCCCATGAAGATGCAGGATCACTAGGGAACGGGATGTTTCTGCAACTATATCCCTCACATGTCGAAACAGCATAACTGTTACTGTCTCCAGTGATGGGCCCTTTGTGTTATAATTTGTTGCCCAAACGAAGCGCCATCCTAAGTAATCCAAAGCCGTGCACCTTTGTTGACCTAAATTAAAGAGATCAACCAAACCTAAGCATGGCAATTGGCTAGGATAAAGATAGTGATGTTGACGCGCCCAGCTTAGACAGAGGGGAAACATTTCAGACCAAATGCGGTGGGAAGGAACAGATGTAATGGTTGGTGGTGCCTGGTGGGTGCTGAACTTGGAAGACTGGCACTGGTCCAGGTCTCACCCTCACTCCCAATCCCACCCAAGCCAAAAGAGCGGCCAAAAAACAACGCCAAGTGAGTCGTCCAAGCCAATTCCCACTGCAACACAACTCTGCGAGGATTGCAACATTTCCCCTGTTAGCAATAATCTTGTCTTGTGTGTTGCGTGTGTTCAGATGAGTATGTTAGCTTGTTAGTGGGCGTGTGTGCGTCTATAGGTTCAGGCTAAGTTAGTTTGTTAGCGTGTGTTACTCGAGTCAGTAGAGTAGCAGGTACACGTACGAGTTCGTGCTCGTATGTGTGTGATGGCATGCGTGTGTGCTTGCGATCATGCTAGCAGTCAGGTCAGGTCGAGCACGATGTGTTGGCGCGTGCTGTTAGTTGCAGGTTGGGCGAGTCGATCAGAGGCCGCGGGCAGCAGTTGCGGAGAAGCGAAAGGCTCTGGATTAGCACTGGAGACCGGTTCCCACGGAGTGTGGATGGCTCGGATCGTGGAGATGGCCAGGTTGCCGACGAGCGCGTTCGTGCGCGTGAAGCTCGGAGGAGTGCGTTGAGTGGGCGCTAGCTGCCGCTGCATCGCCGGGTCTATAAGAGTCTGTAATTCCTGTGTTTGTGTGCGTCGAATCCCTTGAGATGGAATAGAAGCCAACATACAGGCCGTTCGTGCGGCCGGGGCGTTCGTCGCCAGCAAAACTCGCGTCCACTGTTCATCTTCCACCTCTGTCTCCTCTCGTGTGTGAGCGTGTGAGTGCAGTTCGTGCTGCCCAGGGCCAACAATTGGTACCAGAGCCTAGGTTAGGGAGAGGAGAGCCAGCTGAAGATGTCGATGTCGGCACCATGTACGGTCGTGGTGGAGCATGTCATCGGTGGCATGGCAAAGATCCGAAAGCCTCGTCGTGCGATTCGTTCGTGCTGGTGGCGATCAATGGCGGTGCGGCGAGGTCGCCGGGCCGTGTGTCGGCCCGTGCGTGATCACCAATGGAGGTGCTACGGCAGTGGATCGTGTGTCGGTCCTGCCGGGCGCGCTTAACGGCGTGTGTCGCCGGCGTGTATGGAGCTCGGCGTGTGTCGCTGAGGATGAAGATGGTGGCTTCGGCGCGTATGGCGTTGTCCATGTCCACAAGTCACGGGAGAAGAAGCTCGGCGTGTGTCGCCGGAGCCGGAGTAGAAGAAGGTCGCGGCAGGCGTGTTCGTGTGGAGGAGAAGCTGCGGGGTTCTCGTCGAATCTGGAGGCCGTAGCGGCGGCCGTGGTGTCGATGACGATGGAGAGCAACAGAAAGTCCGGTGATGGCGAGTGCGTCGTGGTGGCCAGAATGCAAGTCAAGATTAGGGGGTGAATGTTAGCAATAATCTTGTCTTGTGTGTTGCGTGTGTTCAGATGAGTATGTTAGCTTGTTAGTGGGCGTGTGTGCGTCTATAGGTTCAGGCTAAGTTAGTTTGTTAGCGTGTGTTACTCGAGTCAGTAGAGTAGCAGGTACACGTACGAGTTCGTGCTCGTATGTGTGTGATGGCATGCGTGTGTGCTTGCGATCATGCTAGCAGTCAGGTCAGGTCGAGCACGATGTGTTGGCGCGTGCTGTTAGTTGCAGGTTGGGCGAGTCGATCAGAGGCCGCGGGCAGCAGTTGCGGAGAAGCGAAAGGCTCTGGATTAGCACTGGAGACCGGTTCCCACGGAGTGTGGATGGCTCGGATCGTGGAGATGGCCAGGTTGCCGACGAGCGCGTTCGTGCGCGTGAAGCTCGGAGGAGTGCGTTGAGTGGGCGCTAGCTGCCGCTGCATCGCCGGGTCTATAAGAGTCTGTAATTCCTGTGTTTGTGTGCGTCGAATCCCTTGAGATGGAATAGAAGCCAACATACAGGCCGTTCGTGCGGCCGGGGCGTTCGTCGCCAGCAAAACTCGCGTCCACTGTTCATCTTCCACCTCTGTCTCCTCTCGTGTGTGAGCGTGTGAGTGCAGTTCGTGCTGCCCAGGGAGAAAATTCGTAGGAGGAGATAGCAAAACTGGCTGCGTGATCCAGACATCCACTTGCCCAGCAGTAAAGGTTGTCATCATCACACGGGAAAGAAAGCAAATTCCACGAGAAGATTAGAAAATTCCTTGGAGCAAGGAAATGGGGAGATATAATTAGTGCAGTGATTAGTCTCACCTGTGGCTGCAGTTATTGGTTAGTGGGGGTGAGATGGGCACCACCACCACCGTCGCTCCACCAAGAAACCCCATCATTTCATATCCCTGAAAGATCAAGCAGATGGCGCTAGATGAGTGCATTCCTTGCAAATCCCAACCACAGCCCAGAAAGCAATTCGGAAAGGAGTGAGGGCAAAGCAACCAAGGTCAAGGGCCTCAGCCCTCCTCAGGGCCAAGACAGTGGAATATAGGATGATTGCAGGGGAGCCGTGAGAGACAGAGATAGCTACAACGGCAATACCCATTGCCCCACTCAAACTCGAGTGCACCCTCGTCTTGGTGCTCTGGGGCCTTTACGTGATGTCTGGTCGCTGCATTTCACATCCCCTTTTTCTTCTCCTACATAAACCAAACCCCCAGAAATGCATAGAGGAAAATATAAATAAATGCAGAAAAAGAAAAATCTTCCATACGCTTCTTAAATGCAATATTTATGCCATCCATATAAGGATTGCATATAGAGGAAACGGACTACCACTACCAGCACTGAGCTGTTCCGTTTCTTTTCCACCTTGGCGTTTTGTTTCCATTCTGTTTCGTTTGAGGCTTTCCTTTGTGCTTGTGCCTTCTCTGTAGCTTTCAGGAGAATAAAAATTTGGACCTTCTCTCGCAACAGCGTTCTTTCCTCCTTCCTTAATTTCATGCTGACAACTAGGGCTGATCTTCAGGAGGGCCTGTTCTTGGTTTGGTTCCTGAGAGCGATTCGTAGGCCTGGGATTATATATTGGTGTCGTTCTTGCTTTTTTTGTGCTCATCCGTTGCTAAATAAGCAAACCATCAACCCATCAGCTTTACTACAAGCACTCTTTTGCCTCCTTTTCTGTTCTTGGTGTTCTTGGAGAGACAGAGTGCCAGACAGAGTTTCTTCTTTAGGATTCGTGCACTATGGGTAATTGCTGGTTTAAGGGGAATCCATACTTTAACAGGGTTTTTTCCAATGCAATCAAATCAGGTACCACTATTATATCTTTGGTTTGATCTCTGTGATTATGTAACTTCAACTGTAATATGCAGAAGTTTCAGATATTTATTTGATCCCCTCAATTTAGGCATTACTAAAACTGCTGCCCCCCCCCCTTTTTTTCTGAGAGAGAGAGAGAGAGAGAGAGAGAGAATGTTCTCTCATCCTGCTCTTGTTTAATCCAATTACAGCTATTTCAGTGCTGAATATTTTCTTCACAAAAAATCAGTCCTAGTGTTTAATCTGATTCAAACCAATTATTCTTTTTTTCTAACTTTGACAGTTGATTTTATGGCTATTCCATGTAATGATCAGATACTTTTGTTCTGCCATATGAAATTCTTGTTCATATTTTGGTAACTGATTTTACGAAGTTTCTGAATAATCTGCATCCTGTATTTCAGTCCCCATATTTGACTTGCCTATTTGTTTTCTGCAGAATCTCCCAAAATTCAGAGCCCATCGGAGAGAACTGAAAAGGAGGACTGCCAGCTACCATCCAACCCGAAAGAAGTGGAGGCGCTGAGAAAGGATACAGCCCGCAATCCTTTGATAGCATTCACATTTGAGGAGCTCAAGAGAATTACCAAAAATTTCAGGCAAGATTCATTACTAGGGGGTGGTGGATTTGGCAGAGTCTACAAAGGTTTCATCACCAAGGATCTCCGCGAAGGGTTAGAGATAGAAGAGCCCCTGAGAGTTGCCGTTAAGGTCCATGATGGCGACAATAGCTTCCAGGGCCATAGGGAGTGGCTGGTGATTAACCTACTATTTCTGAATATATAATGATAAAAGCATTTATTTCAGTTATTATCTTCATTTCTTTTTGGCATGCTTTGCTTTGCTGTTTTCAGATATGAAGTTTTTGTCCGTGTTTGCAGGCTGAGGTTATATTTCTTGGACAGCTCTCTCACCCAAATTTAGTGAAGTTGATCGGCTATTGTTGTGAAGATGACCACAGGGTTCTTGTTTATGAGTTCATGCCTCTAGGAAGTGTGGAGTCTCATTTGTTTTCAAGTAATTCTTATCCTATTTTTGACAGATCGTTATTCGGTTTTCTAAAGTTTCTTGTCACCTTGTCATAACACTGACTATGGTATATCCACACATGGCATTCGTGCAAATTCTCATACTCATAACTGGAAAGAATTAGCTGAAAGCAAGCAAAAACCTGTCCTTCACTCCTATCCTGAACTAGCGTTATTTAACTGCATCTCTGCACTGCATTGAGTGGCAGCATTATCAATTTCTGCATGACCTATGTGGTCAGTTATGCATTATTATTTGTTCATTTCATATTAACCAATGTATTTTATCATATCATTGAAGCATTTGTATTTATAATGCAGGGGTTATGGTGCCACTTCCATGGTCGACCAGAATGAAAATTGCTCTCGGTGCTGCAAAAGGACTTGCTTTTCTGCATGAAGCTGAGAAGCCAGTCATCTATAGGGACTTTAAGACATCAAACATATTGCTAGATGAGGTAACTTCTTTTTTATGTTGTTACACTTGAATGCCAGTTGCTGTAAACTAAAATGCAGGAAACAAAGGAAAATTCACACGCAGTATGATACTGTCATTCATTTTGTTATGGGCATGGGACACAGTGGTTTCTTGCTTATCAGAATCTTCTTTGATACCCAAAAAAACTACAGGAATACAATGCAAAACTATCTGACTTTGGGCTTGCAAAAGATGGACCAGTTGGCGATAAGTCCCATGTTTCAACTCGTATTATGGGTACCTACGGTTATGCTGCACCAGAGTACATTATGACAGGTAATGTGATCCTCACTGATCACACTGTGTATCAAGTCAACCGCAAGCTTGACTACTACGAAATGAGTTTCAAAATAAAATATATGCTAGGTTCATGCAACTGCTTACTCAGGGCCTTGTGGTCATGACCTGAGACGGAATTTTACATAAGCAAAGGGAATTGGCACTGAATCTTTTAGAATTAGCTAGGCATCTGGTTCCAGAAATTCCAGATTTCCAGTACTATAGACTGAACCAATGTGTTGCTCTTTTTCAACTCCAGGGCATCTAACAGCGATGAGCGATGTCTACAGCTATGGTGTTGTACTACTGGAGCTCCTCACGGGCCGGAAGTCACTGGACAAGTCCCGACCAGTCAGGGAGCAGATGTTGGCAGACTGGGCATTCCCGTTGTTGACACAGAAGAAGAAGGTACTTGGCATAGTAGACCCAAGGCTTGCCGAGGACTACCCAGTAAAGGCGGTGCAGAAGACGGCGATGCTGGCATACCATTGCCTTAGCCGCAACCCAAAGGCTAGGCCGTTAATGCGTGACATTGTCGCGACTTTGGAGCCCCTTCAGCAGCTGGAGGAGACCCCTAGTGACAGTGTGGCGATGACGCTTGAAGGTACTTGAAGTGGTCACTTCACAGTTCACGCACAGCTCAGGAAAAACACAAGTGCCACGTACTTACAAGTGTGTGATTATAGTAGCTAGCTAGTGTTCTTGATCTGCAGATGATTTCTTGATTGTTTAATTAATCCATGGAGACAGTAGTTTTATTGAGCAGAAAGTTAGTATATATCTCTGTAGGCCGGTTTAGGTGTGTATCCGGATCCAGTCCTGGCATAGCGATTTCCCCGACATTTCGGATGTGGGCAAGTCTGTGCAATCTGCAATGTTTGTTGCCCACAAAGGAAGTTTGCAGTTTGCTTACCAGTGTTTGTAACCTAGTATTGTGCAGCTCATGATCTATGCATGTTGAGTAATGTAGATATATATGTGTCCTTGGGAGTGAAACAAAAACCACACGTTTTCCTCTTTGTGATTAAAGAGTTACAGGTTATAGTAGTGATTGGTTTGGGGGCTGTAATTGTATCACCACCATCACGTTATATATTTATCGTTATTTGGTTACTGAACCCCCACCCTCTTAGACCTGCCGGTGTTGGCCGAGAAGAGGACCCATCAAGAGCTTCCCCATGTGCAATAGCGGGTCATGATCAAAGCAGGGTCTACCGTTCAATGATGGATTGATGGCAAGACATACGAATATAGGACCGATCCAGGTTCGGCTTCGGGGCATAGTGATCAGCAATAGGATTTTTCACTGGAGCAAAACAACAAACAGGTGCAGGGCGAGGGCGTGCATGATCCAAGTTCCAAGTGACCTCACCTTCAGCTCAACGCTTCGAGCGGACGAGCACTCGTAGTCGTAGCCTCGTCGAGACGTCGCTCGTTGCCGTTGGCGTCCTCCGGCACGTCGAGCTGCGCTGCCTACGCCTTAGAAACACCGGGCACTTGTTCGACGGGCACCTCATCGGCGCTGAGCTCTAGCCTCTGGGCCGAGCAGGCAGCGCGCGGGCCTGGTCCTGTCTGCCCTGCCGCCAGCAGCGGGAGCCGGGAGGTGGCACTGCCTACTACACCCTCTGCTAGTCTGCTTACTGCGCGGGTCGGGCCGGTGTTAGGAATGGTTTGATTTCACAGGATTTTTTTTTCGATTTTTGAGAAATTCCTCTTGTATATTTTCGTGTTTTCTCTTGTAGTTTCCAATTTTATATATTCAAATAAGATAGTTTGTTTATACTCCGTAGAAGATTGTGCCACTCATGAATAATAAGAAAACTATATGTCAATGTATTACATAGTGGTCTAAACATTGCAACGGTTTCCAACATTTTTCAATAAAAAATATTCAACTTACTTATCATACTTCTTTGTGTTATATAATACTCCATCCTTTCTAAATTATAAATCGCTTTGAATTCTTTGGTACATCTATTTTGCTATGCAACTAGATATATAACAATATGTCTAGATACCAGTGGCGGATCTAGGAATTCATAGAAAAGGGGGCTCAACTCATCTTCAACCTCTAAAGCCCCTCCTCCATCTCTTTCATGCCTATAAAAAGTAAGAGGGGCTCAAAGAGAGGCTCAATTGTCGCGGCAGCGGTAGGGGGGCTTGAGCCCCACCCGCCCCACCGCTGGATCCGCCCCTGCTAGATACATAGCAAAATAAATGAATCAAAAAAAGTTAAAGAGACTTAAAATTTGGAACGAAAGGAGTAGTTGACTAATTGCTTCGGATTTATGGATTTATAATGAGTGACCTAAACGTAAATTCTCGTGGATACATTTTTCTTAGAGCTAGAGGAGTAGATGACGGCCTACTAGCCGTGAGAGAACTTAGACCACCCCAACGCGACATGTTGTATAGTTCTAACCTTCAATCCCGACACTTAGCCTCCAAAATCACCATGAAAAGTGGTTCTGTAGAGTGACGACGGACTCTGCAAATGCAACTATTGCTTTATTTGACAAATTAAGAGACAGTTACTCTAGCTCGCAATGTGAAAGAAATCTCTCATGGTTTGTAGTGGCAAAAAACATGAGCAATTTAGATACAAGAGAAGCCGTGGAGCAAACGCCTCCAGGAGGTGGCTACGTCAGTGAAATGATTTTGGGCCGTTGGATTCCATCTGGACGGAACGCTAGGGTTGACCGGCGAGTTGGGACAGGAGTTCTCGGAGAGCCGTCCGTATCGGTGTCGCTGTCGCACGTTCATTGGCTGGACTCCACCGTTGTCGAGTGATGATTAGCCGTCGTTAGCTGGTCCCATTGTCAGCGACGTTGCCGAGTTGGAGCAGGAGTTCCCGGGAGACCCGTCCGTGCTGCCGCCGCTGTCGCGCGTTCATTGGCTGGAATCCACCGTTGTCAAGTGATCATTGGCCTTCGTTGGTTGGTCCCGCTGTCGGCGACAGTACCGAGTCTGGGTTTTCGCCGCCCGACGCGGCCTGCCTCGCCCCGCGCGCGTCTGAGTGTCCCGTTGCGGTTCTCTACCTCTGTGTAGCGGGACCCGCTTGGTGTCCCGGTTTTTGACCCACATGTCGGCGAAACGAGGTCGTGTGTGGGGTGGTTCGCGGTGCCTTGGGCTGGCCACGGTGCGGTTTGCCTCGTCCTTCGAGGTGTTCCTCTCATCTAAGCCCATGCTCTCTCTGAATGTGGGGTCCCGAGAATGGTCGGCCCCGCGTGTCATTGACGATGAGCGTGAAGTGGTCTGGCTGCGAAGACTCCAGAGAGCGGAGCGTGGGACACTGCTCCTCGGTTAAAAGAGAGCAGAGAGAAAAAAAAACCTTTCTTCTCTCCTTCCGTTTCGTCGGCCGCGCGAGGTGGGTGTCCTGTGCTCCGTTGTTTTCGCTCCCTTTCTTGAATCCTACACGCTGGGCTTCTAATTCATGTTCCTGGTTTGTGTTTCATTGCGGTCGGCCTTGCGGCCAGCTAAGGAAGAAGCCCGGATCCGGATCCTTGGGGGACCTGTGCTGGATCTGCGCCGGAAGCGAGGCGGCGGTGTACAGCAGGCTGCGACGGTGTGCGGTCGGGCTGCGCCGGTTTCCACTTCCTCGACCTTGGACGCTGCTGCCTGCGTCTGAGCAGGTATGGTGCTCGCACCCACCGGCGCTGCATTCTCTGTACTATGGGGTTGCCTCCTCTGCGTACTTGGCTGACGTTTTGCTGGTTTGTTCTTTTTTTTATTTCTTATTTTCGGATTTGGGCGCATTTGCGCTATGGCCGTGTTGTTGTGTTCTTATATACCAGTTCATTCTGGTTTCCATGCTCCTAATCCACGCAGAGGAAATCGATGTTTGTTGTTGGCGCGTCGTACCTAGCTATCTTTGCTGCAGGTGGTGGCGGCTCGGTGTGGGCTTGCCTTATGCGTCCGTGGTCTCTGAAATGGCTGAAGATGGTTCGCCCATCTATGGAATTGAAATTGATGTACCATGCGTCGGAGCTATAGTGCCTTACGGTAGTTATTTTTTTTGGTCACCTCCTGATGCGTTGTCGGGTGCTGGGTATCAGCAGGCTGCTCTACAGGCGATAGCTTTTTTGCAGACTCTTTATGGGTTCGTGGTTGTGGATTATAGCTTCCACGGTGCCCTTCTTTATAGGAAAATCGCAAGTGCGGCTGTTTCGGTTGCTGCTAGGGCGGCTGGGATGGTGGATAGATTGTCTAAAGAAAGAGAGGAGTTTGCTGTGCACTCTGACTGTCTGATGAAAGAGGTCTCCTTGCTTGGACAGACTGTGTATTTGCTTTGCAGCTAGCCTGGATCCATAATAAGCACTGCTCTTTTTCGGCTGTTTGGTGTGGTTTCACTACCCTGGTGTTGCTTCCTGTGATGCCTTTGCCCCGGCGTGCTCGTGGTGAAGCATGTATGTAGTCTTGTCTAGCGCTTTGCGTGTCTTCTACTTTTTTTTCTATCACTGCCTCGTGGTCTTGCACACTGTCTTGGATACGTCTGCCTTAATTTGCCCCTGCAGACTCCCCCTCCGGCACTTCATGATGGCAACACGCCACTATCCAAGGGTCAGCCACGTAGTGCATCTGCATCCATTTCAGCATAACTATCTGGTAGCGTGCTATTTCACAGACCCTGCTATGCAAATCTTGTATGCAGCAGTGGAGCAAGGAAGACCGACCATCCAAGCGCTCGGAAGAGACTGATTATGGAAGACAATATTGCTGAAGAGGTAAGCACTGAGCTCAAGCGAAAATGCAAAGGACTATATATGTCGCTGCTTGTATGCTATAAGCCTGTTCCTGCCTGACACTCTTTATCTACACTGCTGGCACAGTCGGCTGATGAACATTCCAATGAGGCGTCTCCAGACGCTACCCAGGTGAAGGACACTGTTGTGTGCTCTTCAGGCGAAAGGTATGTCAGTGTCATTTTCTCTTGGTGTTATGACGCTTACAAAGAGCTGTTGCTTCTGATTGTGATCTATTTGGCTCCTATGCCCCTTCTCACGCTGATTGTTCCTCTATACTTGATAGTGTCAAGCAAGATGCAGCTCCTGCTGCAGACAAGAAGAGGCTTCGTGGAAGCCGTTCCCTCGCTGAGAAGAGTGGCTAGATAAGGTACAACATCCTCATGCCGCCTACCATTATGCTCTTTCTAGACAAAGTTTGTGGCGCTGCATCTGATGCTAATTCTTTGCAGCTACCCATGCCGTGCGGGCGCTTTTGCTTGGATGGAGTCGCTTCATTTGGCCATCCAGTGGAGACCTCCACCTGTTTTTGCCGGTGCAGTGCGTTTCTGCATAGTTTTGCTGGTCCAGTCCTCCGCACTGAAAACTAACTTCCACTGCCGTATGACCATGAAGGATGTGAGCATTTAGGCACGAAGAACTCCTCAGATTGTTAGGTTACATTGTGGGGCCTGTATATGTTAACTGTCGCTAGATGTCCCGTGCCCAGAAATATTGGCGCGACGCCTGGTCGACTGGCTTCTCCTCTGTGCACTGGCCAAACTTTGGACCATTTGAATCGGTATGCTGAGGCATTGCGTTCTGTAACTGAGCTACTGCGCTGCTTCGTGTAATGTAACTGCGACATTTGCATGTTTCGTGTTTGTTTGGGTGTCTCATATTTATCTTCGACGTCATGGTATATGTCTCTAGATGGTGCTAGGAGCAGATATTAGCCTGTTTTTTTTTCTACCGGACAGTCGCTCTCCATTGCCATCCATAATCGGCGGGGAATACGCGCGCTTGTGCGCGCGCAAAAAGACTAGTTTTCTACAACTGAGTACATAATGATGGGACCAAAGATGCAAAAATGTCAGCCTAGGTTGTAAAAATTAATGACACTGAGTCTTTAACATCTAAACTTTTGCTCGATACTGTATTAGGTGTTAGAGTAGAGAGACACTCTCTAGCCTGTGTTCCTTTTTTTGTTTCCATTGTTTTGGAGCCTTTATTTTGCATCCATGAAGGGAGATAGTGCACGCTATTTAAAACTAACTAAAGTTAGCTGTGTTTAGTCCGTGCTGAGTCTATGCTCTTCATAGCTTTTGAGTTTTGACTATCCATTAGATAGTTTTAGGATGTTTTCCGTAGCCATCAACTCTTCTATATCTATAACCAAACTTTGTTAAGACATTATATCATTTTTAGAAAAAGTCTACTTAACCCCCTGAACTATCAGCTAGTGTCTAACCTACACCCCAACTATAAACCGTCTGTTTTACACCCTGAACTTTTCAAAACCGTTCAAATTACACCCTGAAGCGGTTTTGGATGACAGTTTTGCTACAATAACCATTGTTTTTGCTACAGTAACGACGGTTTTGACTTTCCTTTTTCTATTTATTTTCGCTGAATCTTTAAAAAATCAAAGTAAATCACAGAAAAATCATAAAATAGAAAATCTAATTTTGTTGGATTCCACATGAGTAGATCTACACAATGAACATATAATATAGTATGCTTTAGTACAAATTTTTTGTAGCTTTAAATTAGTTAGAAAATCAAATTTTATCTGTAATTAATTGTAATAATTCATAGCTAAAGCTTCTATGGTCCAATTGTGGCGAAATTTTTATGATGGAGTTATTATTATATGCTTGAACTATAGTAAAAATTTCATACTCATTGGATCATATATAACTTAGTTATAGATTTATTTAGATTTATGTTTAGGTTTATGATTGTTAAATATAAATAAATCTATAACTAAATTATACATGATCCAATCAGTATGAAATTTTTACTACAGTTCAAGCATATAATAATTAGTTCACTATAAAAATTTAATCACAATTGGACCATAAAAGCTGTAGCTATGAATTATTCCAATTAATTACAGACAAAATTTGATTTTCTAACTAATTTAAAGCTACAGAAAAAAAATTGTACTAAAACATACTATATTATATATTCATTGTATAGATCTACTCATGTGGAATCCAACAAAATTGGATTTTCTATTTTATGATTTTTCTGTGATTTACTATGATTTTTCAAAGATTCAGCGAAAATAAATAGAAAAAGAAAAAGCCAAAACTGCCGTACTGTAGCAAACAATGGTTACTGTAGCAAAGCCGTCATCCAAAACCGCTTCAGGGTGTAATTTGAACGGTTTTGAAAAGTTCAGGGTGTAAAACAGACGGTTTTATAGTTGGGGGTGTAGCTTAGACACTAGCTGATAGTTCAGGGGGTTAAGTAGACTTTTTCTTATCATTTTTCATTTAATTGGTTGTTTTGCCGAGTGACCGATCATTCAACATCTATTATGTTCTTGTGTCTTCTCACGGCAATTTTGGCACCAGCTGCTCCATCGTTTTGGATTACCAGATGTAGCACCTCAACCAAGTACCACAAGGTTCTTTGCTTGGTGGCAACAAGTTGGCAGCTCTTTCAACAAGGAGGTGGGGCAAGGCTTTAACTCGCTGGTCATGCCTGGTGCTTGGATCCTTTGGAAGCAAAGGAACAACATAGTGTTCAATGGCGTCTCGCCTAGGTTGAATCAGGCGCTTCTCCTTGCACAGGATGAGGCCGATCACTGGTTGCTAGCTGGCGCCAAGGGTCTCAGAGGTCTAGTTGCTGGTAGCCGTGGTGTTTAGCGGCTCTCTTTTACTTGTGTTGTGTTTTGGTCGTAGTCTCTTCATATGAACAGGCGCGTGGGTAGCAGATAATTTCCTGTGGGGTGTGGTGGTGTGAGTTGTTTTGTACTGGCCTCTTGAGCCTTCTTTTTCCCCTATCTTAATATAATGATACGCAGTCCTCCTGCGTATTCCATATAAAAAAAACATACAGCAGACGATAAACGATGTGTTTCAAAGATCCAATTCCTAATGCCAAGCGTGAAAAGCAAGATAAAAAATGATTTATGGCGTAAGGGCATCCTCATTAAAAATAGACACTTGCAACTGTAAGCTATTTATACGCATCACATTTGCACTTTTCAATATAAATATATTTTATTTTTTTGTCTCCTCGACAACTCTACTTCTCCTGTCTTCTCCACCTCCACCTGTGAAGCTAGGATGGTGTGGCCAATTCACTTGCCTTGTGCTACTATTCGACGACCCCATCCTATAGCTCATCTTCTCTCATGTCGCCGATCGCGGGCACCGACCCTTTCTTCTACCATGCCACTGCCCTTTTCCCAACCTAGTGTCGCTAGCCTTGCTTGTCCTGCCATTGTATCCACAAGCTTTGTGTAATCGGCTTATGGCTTCTCTTCACGTATGTTGACGTTTGGATCCACCGATAAAATTTCTCATGCAAGGGCCGTGAAAATCATGGTTGGCGTTCTATTTCCACCTTCTCGACTCATTTTTATTGAGACTAACAAGTAATGATGAACAAGTCACTAGTGATGTTCTCCTTTCACATTCTCACCTTCACATCGCCCCAAATCCGAAGTCAGCTTACGACTTGGACGCTTGTCGGGATACCATAATCTAAGTGTGTTTTGATATGTAGACAAAATTTCTCGTACGAGAGTTGTGAGATCATGGCTGGAGTTCTCTTTCGAGCTTCTCATCTCGTTTTTTGATTGAGCCTAGCAACAAACAACTCATCAACAGTGTTCTCTATCTACTAAGCCCCATCAAGCTTGGCTCCACGGAAACGAGAATCATTTTCATTTTTTCTGAGCTTGACAAACAATAACTTATATATCTATATCTACTATGCATCTATATAGTCAACTAAACAAATGTCAAATGGTACATATAATGGATGTATCCTAGATCGGCCAGGCCCTAGGACCGAGCGAGGCTTCCTGATCATCGAAGATCTAAACGTGAGAAGCCATGTGTAACTAGCCGATCACACCCGAAGTACGCCTTGCAGTATCGATTAGGTAAGGAGTTGTCTAGTCGTCGTTCCCACTGCTTGGCTGGCCTGCCTCTCCCGATTTTTCTCCGAGACCACCGGACTTGGAGACGAGGAAGGGAGGAGACGCGGAATTTTTTTTTTAAAAAAAAAAGAGAGAGGGGGAGGAAAGTATGGAAAGAGAGAGAAACAAGAGGCTGTTTAGTTGGTAAAATTTTTGGCGAAACATTACTGTAGCAGTTTTGTTGTTATTTGGCAAATATTGTCCAATCATAGTCTAATTAGGCTTAAAAGATTTGTCTCGTCCATTTCGTCTAAACTGTGTAATTAGTTTTATTTTTTATCTATATTTAATGCTTCATGCATGCGTTCAAAGATTCGATGTGACGGAAAATCTGAAAATTTTAGCAAAATTTTTTGGCATCTAAACGGTGCCAAGCGTAAACCTATGGGATACACTTTCAAGACAAGCCTCGTCATCGACCCCGTTCGCGTGCGACGTGCTGGCACTCTGCGGCTGTGCCCCCACTCTGGTTCGTTCGTCCTGTCTCCGACGCCATCCAAATCCAGTCGCATTCCCCCAAATCCACACGGCCTCCATCGCGATCGCGTCTCTCTAAGCGATGAAGAACCCTAACCCTCCTTCGCGGCCGTCGGCCGCAGGCAAGCCCCCCGCTGGCATGGCGCCGGCCCGCAAATCTCGCTGGGGTCCACCGCCACCGGGCGCTGCCGGCGCCGCCCCGGCCGGTGACAAGGCCGCGCCATCCACCTCCGCCCGCACCCCGACCCCCACCCGCACAGCGGACTCCAGGCGCCATCCGGGGGGCCCTCCCGTGCCAGCACCACAAGCCCGCAACCCCGCGTCGCCGGCGGCCGCGCGCCGGTCGCAGGCTCAGCCGCAGCCGGCGGTGGAGACTCCTCCCCCGCAGCCGTACGGCTTCCACAACCTCGACCGCCGCACCATGCTCCTCGCCGACGGCACCGTCCGCACCTACTTCGCCCTGCCCCCTGACTACCCGTTCGAGCCGGCGCCCTTCCCACCCCTCCCACACCACCTCCTCCACCGCGCCGCCCCAGACCTCTGGCCGCCACATCAGGCGCCGCTGCAGCAGATGCCCATGCCCATGCCTGTGCAGATGCCGCCGCACGAGGCTAGGCGCAAACACCCCGCCGACCAGGACGAGGGCTTCCCGAGGCACCCCAAGCAGCCACGGCTCGATGGGCCGCATCAACCGCCGCCACATGCCGCGGTGGACCGGCACGCGCTCAGGAGGGCGTTCCTCAAGTACGCCAAGATGCTCAACGAGAGCTCCGTGCAAAGGCGGAGCTATCTCGAGGGCGGCCGTGTCCCGTGTCTCGCCTGTGGCAGGTTTGGCGATCCCACACTGTTTGCTGCCTTCTTCCTGGCAAGCTTTCTAGTATCATTTGTAGTCAAGTTCCTGTGTTGGTTTCTTGCTATTGTTGAGGTGGCTCTTACTCTGACTTGATACGACTTGTTTTTCAGCTGTGATCTACAGTTAAACTGGCACTATATGTTATGTCTATGTCTGGCTGGAGGAACCCACCAAAATGTATCTCCTTATTGTTATGATCCAGTTGAACTGGAACTGACTATGTTATGTCTATGTCTGGGTGGAGAAATCCACTGAACAGCTATCTCTTTACTGAAAAATTGCCGCCAATAGGTCTTTCTTTAGTATATCATGCGGCTTAATTGGTATGCATTTTTTAAAGGCAGAGTTCCGTGTTGGTTATGGACTAACAGATATCAGTTAGCAGTACTAGGAATGAGTTAGATATCAGTTAGTAGTACTATACTACTAGGAATGTCGAGGTTGCTTAGTTTTATCTGGTACTGGTGTTGCAGTTGCTAGGTATGTCTAGCAACAGATTTTCTGCCTTTTGCTACTTGGTATAATGCCATCATTGCTCCAAGGATTTCTTTGAGTTATTTGAGGTTTTTATTTTCCATCGTAAGAGTAATGATATCCATTCTAGTGAACCATATATCTATCACCGGCACTTATTGCATGTCTTTTGATTTTGTAATGTATAAGCTTACTCTGTACATATTTTTTTCTTATGTCTCTTTCCTACCTATTGAAGACTGAATTACGTCTGACTACCCATCGAAGATTGAATTAAAGTGGCACTTGTGTGATCAGAAGTCTACCTAGAAGTATAGAACCGCAGTGGTTTCATCCTGCCTTTGACATCTAGTAGGAAACTGCAAGTTTTTAATAAGAGCCGCATTGATGTGTGAGGTTATCTGAGTACAGATTTCTGAAAATATATATAATATGCATATCCTGCTTTACTTCTTGCGAGTTCTCATATGTGGTGGCAAGGACAGATCTGGTAGATCTGCCACTAATATCCTTGTTCACTGATTGCTTGGCTGCAATTATGTGCTTGTGAATGTTTATTTGATCTTGTTGCAGCTCTTATTTTTGTATGTTTAGTTTATTATTGAGGTTGTGCTATGTGTTTTTCAATTTTTCATGTTTAATTTCACTCTCGCACTTCTATATTTTGTATTGCTGGCATGATTTATGATCTGAATAATTTTCTTTCCCAACATATCTCAAGCTACTGGGCTTCAGATGGTGCTATCATATAATACGTAGCACGCTTGTGTATTTTGAGTGTCAAATACTTTGTGCACCATTAATGTTTGGGCCATTTTTGTTCTTAGTTTCTAGACAAATATACGAGTTGTGTTGGTTTCATTTTTGTGCTTGTTTGTAGCCTGTTTGGTTGCCTGTACAAAGGCTTGAGCCTGTCCCACAGGATGCAAAAGAGCTCCCTCAGCCTGCCACTCGGGAAACGAGTTTTATTTCCGTTTCCCGTGAGCCCGGATCGCTGGATGCGATGTGGCTCCCAGCGAATGATATGATTAGTACACAATCAGTATATATTAATGACATTAGTGACTTCAAGAGCTAATTAAAGCTTAATAAGGAAAACTAAGACTTCTAAATCTTGTTAGGCAGGCATTAGTGACCGCATGGAAACCGAACGGTTGGCTGCAACCGGGCACTAGCATTTTCTTGGCGATGTGCTGAATAGCAACCGCATGCATGCAATGAGTGAATGAAGTGAATCTCTAACACAGGACTTCGACCTGGCAAATATGAGCTCACAATCCTGCACCGTTTAATACCCCTCCTCGGTGTCCAGTGTTTCCTTGATATCTAGAATTTGAGCCCCTGCACCTCAGAAATCGTACTGGAGGGAGTAATTACTTTTGCCTTACACATTTTATCCAAACACTGCCTGGATGGACAAATATGAGCAACCAAACAAAGCGACCTTGTATGGCCCTGTTTGGGATCGCGTATCTCGCGGTGGTGGTCGAAGGAAGCCCAGAATCCCGCCAAACACCGCGCAATACCTTTGATTTTTCTCACTGCGTCCGACTCAACCACCGCAAAAATGAACTACGAACCCAATTTTACGTATCGTGGCTCCCTCACCACCGCTCGTCTACCGCACTGTGCAGTGGGAGACTGCAGTCCCAAACAGGCCGTGAGTCCAGCCTGGCTTAAATGAGCCTGGCTGAGCTCATACGTGCCAGGCTAGGTGTATACAAGTAACCAAAAAGGCTATTGATGTCCCAAGTGCCTTATCAGTAGTAGCTAAAGTATCTGGATATTTGAAACAAGCAGTCCTTGAGGTATTGTGGTTGTTTGGGATGCTAGAGGCATACCTTTATATGTTTTTTAATTGTTTCCTGAAATTGTGCCGCTTCATTTCCTTTTATTGTTTGTCATATCTTTTATTATTCGTCTATTTTGCATGATGCTGAAGGGCAGGCCTGGTGCAGTTGGTGAGTGCTAGCTCGCTGAGTCACTAGGTCCTGGGTTCGAAGTCGTCTCTCTGCAGAATTTCTGCGGGGGTAAGACTTTGCTTCGGTTATTCCCTTCCCCAGACCCCACTCGTGTGGGAGCCTCTGGCACTGGGTCTGCCCTTTTTTTTTTGCATGATGCTATACGTTATTAAACTTGTTCTGTGGCTGGCATAGTAACTGCAATATTCCTGATTGAGCTTGTATTGCTGATAAGGCCTGTGATTGCTTCTAGGATTAACTTTTACTATTCTAGTACTCATACTTAACCCCCATGAGGAGGATACCCCTGCTGACATCATGCCCTTCTGCTTGTATTTGGCCTAAACTGCACACAGTGCGTGGCCACTATGCCTGGTTGAGATAAGCAGCCTGTGTCAGGCCTTCTCTGCCCCGCTCAATCTGCACGGTCGTGCTTGCACTGTGCTGTGTGCAACTAAATTGTGCAATGTTGGGATTGTGAGGAGTGGGTGAGTAGCTATACTTGAGAACGATGAGTAGGACAGCTGCAACAATGGTTTGCACTTATGATAGCTTTGTTAGTGAATACATCTAGGGAAGCTGAGAGGATAAAGATAATGAGGAGTCACGACAATAAATGCATGAGAGGATGGAAGTTATTGGATATTAGAATGAAATTTTGTTAGAAGGTAATTCATTTGTCGGGGAGTTTTTTCTCCCTCTTTTTTTGTTGGAGGTTTTTGAGGGAGGTGTGAGGATATGACATACCATCGTTGTATCATTGGAGTAAAGGTACATCAAGCTGGCATCTGTAAACCACGATATGTCCAGATTGTTGAAGTTTGGTCAAATCTTTCAATCTGTTGGAATAAGTGAATCCTGAAATAAAAATAAATTCTTTGTGCAGAGGCCGAAATGTATTATACAGTCTTGCGGTGAACTAGATGTTTACAAAAAATTCAACAGACTAGGAAATTGTTAGTCGGCGAATTTTGAAATATGATATTTGAGTTAGGTTCGCACTCTATATGAAATGTCTTTCCTTTTTAAAAAAGGACACGATATCCACTGGAACCTCCCTTCTACAGCCCCAGCCATTTTTTTTCCTTAAATGTCTGCTTGCGTCTTGAAAGCATAGTTGACTATGCAGCTGCTGCCTAAGTGCCTAACTGGATGAGAGAAACCAATTGCTTCCTGATGCGACAGTGGGATCCATATGTTTTACCTAAAGTTTTTGGCAGTTCATGTTTTGATTCAACTTTTCAATAGCTGTTACTGTACAGCTAATAGGATTTGATTTGGAAGCAAGTACTCAAGCCTAGGTGCAGACCTCAGAAAACTACTTGTTATCCATTACCATATTTTCCAGTGGGAGCTTATAACCATTCCTTATTGATGTATAGTGGAACTGTGGACGATCCATGACATGTCCCTCTAGGCTGCCTCATTCCATATGATCTTCAGAGCACCAGAGCTATCAACAAACTTATAATACATCATTTCACCAATGACTGAATATGTCTAAAATTGTTTTTCTCTTGACAGTTGCTTCTTTGCCATAGGATCCTATCTTATCTTACTTTTTAGTTATGATACTTCTTTCAGGATTTGCCTGTTTAGATCCCCTCTCATTTCTCGATCGTATTACACTGTATTTGTAATGAACTGTGTTTAGCTCGCTAGTTTCCAGCTGCTACTCGTTGGATCTTAATTTATTTGTGATCAAGTCTGGTCAATGTGCACTATTCCAGGTCTTCTAAGGACTTTGCTGATGTGCATGGACTTGTCATGCATGCTTACAACCCACCAAATGCAGATTCACTTGTTGATCATCTTGGTTTGCACAAGGCATTGTGTGTCCTTATGGGATGGGATTATACAAAAGTCCCTGAGAACTCTAAGGGCTACCAATCATTACCTTCTGACCTTGTCCAAGCAAGTAGGGAGGACCTCATCGTGTGGCCGCCTACTGTTATCATTCACAATACTTCGACTGGGAGGAAGAAAGATGGTCGCTTTGAGGGTTTAGGGAACAAAGAAATGGATAAGAAAATGACAGGTATATTTATATCACAACCTTTAAGTTAATGCAGTGTTTGCATACAAGCGCCTGTAGCATATATATGCTTTATACAACACTCAATATATTTTTATTAACATGGTTTCGCAATTTGCTTACTGCTGTTAAGCAAAGACAGGATTCTGCTATTTTTTTTGGTTTCTTGCTGGGTTGTAGAGCTGCTCTTCCTTTGCTGATTGGACGTAGTGCCAACTGCGGAACTGCCAAGGCAATACTCATGAGTTGTTATGCTGGGTACATTAGTCCATGCCAGCCATCTCATAGGTTGCCTCATGCATTGCCATTTAGGGTTTTAGGTGAAGTGGAGGAGAGGAAGGGAAGTGAGGGAAGACGCTATTATCTCATGATACAACTACCTCGTAAGCTAAATTAGCGCTGCAAGACGACTCACATATTTTCCTTCCACTGACCCACAATTTAAGGGGACATAGAGTTGCTATGAGGCAACTAAAAGACAACCTAATTGTAGGGGCTGCCAATTAAGTTTCAGGATTACGTGGAGGCTATGAGGATTACCTGGTAATTTGTTCGTTCAGCTTGACCTTAGGAAGAGCTGTGCTGTGGTTGTTGGTTACCACTACTCTCCAGGGTTTTGTTAGGCTACAGCTAGTAGTGCATCCAATGCTTGATTGGATGCTTTCTGTTGAATTTGCAGTCAAATAAATGCAACTAATGCTTAGGCTACTGCACAGACAGTAAGTAATTGCAGTTTCTATGCAACAGTAGTTTGCTGGATCTATCTTTGTTACATGAACGTGAGGCATGTATCATCCTGACCTCAAGGGGTTCAATTATGTCTTATCTTGTCAGTATGGCGGCCATATGATTGATCTACTTCAAGCAGATTTATTTGCTCCCGTTGGTCAGATACTCAGATATGGAAAATGACATTTCTCTGTCCAATGTTTTGTGATGCCACCTTTCTGGTTAAGGAAGAACTGTAGCATCATTGTGGGGTTCATTTTCATTGCTTAACTAAACTATCTAATGTAAGCAAGCAATTCAGTCTTTAGCTTGTTCAAGGCTGCAAGTTAGAATTAAGCCATATTTGGAGCAAAGAAATAAAATCAGTCAAGAAATACCATCCCTGTTTATGAAACATTGCCTCTGCTAAGCACATGTTTTTGGAGTAATTCCATATATATCACAGTAATATTTGCTGTGTCAATCTCGTATCTTTGTTTTCAGAACTAGGGTTTTCTGGTGGGAAGTCGAAGTCCTTGTATGGAAAGGAAGGACACATGGGTTTGACACTGATCAAGTTTGCAAACAACCCATCTGGCTTGAAGGAGGCTGAGCGTCTTGCTGAGTTCCTTGAGAGGCAAGATCGTGGACGTATAGGTTGGTCACGTGCTCATGCCAGTCGTTCTGTAGATTCTGATCAGAACCCTTTGTTGGTCGAGACGGATATCAGGACAGCTGAGAAAAAGAGGATACTTTACGGGTACCTAGCAATTGCATCTGATCTGGATGAACTAGACTCAGATTCTAGAAAAAGGGCTTTCCTCAAGAGCAGAAGAGAATTTGATCCAAACGAATGATCTCTTGCCATAGCCCACCTCCATCAGTTTATTTAATTTGCACTGAGGCGTGCATACCTATCTCTGATCCCAATTTATAGATTCATGCTGCTGCTGTGGACAAAAGATGTTAACCTTGAATATAATATCTGCAGTTAGTTGAGTTATACCCCCTAGTTCTGGAAGCTGTATTTGCACTAGGTGTACTTTCTTGCAAGCGTCTATGGCTCATGGTTTGACTGGTTATTTGGAAGAGATCTGTCTTCATATTTGAGTACCATTCATTGCATGATTGATTTCTCTCCATTAGGAGGTGTGATGTTGCATAGACTTCCTGATTGGTGATCTTTTTCTATATTATAGCTTTACCTTTCTTTCTTGACTTGCCAATTGCCATGAAGATTTAAATTTCTGTTAAGAAGGTACTCGTTACTCGCTACATATTCCTTGGCACTTTTGAATACATCTGGTTCTTTGAATGTCGGAGTATAGTGTTGGCGTGTTGCAATAGGTTGGTGCCACTCTTTTGGGCATTTGTGTTGTTTGTATTGTTATTATGTAAGAGGGTGTAATATTCAGAAATCCTAGTGTGAATTTGTGTGGAAGTAGAAGATGGCAAAGCTATTTAAATGCTAATTAGTATTATGTTTTTTACTCGGATATTAGTTTGAGTCCTTGTTCGCCTATAGGCAATCTGGTACCATAACTTCCATTTGTTCGGAGGTTAAAGCAGACAAGTCATGCATGCCCGAGAAACCATATTTTACGGCTTCAAATTTCATAATTTGTAGTGGAACACACATATAGGTTCTGTTTGCAATATTTAGGCTCAGAACGGATATCAGATGAAGTGATGCTCTGGTAACAGTTAGATCTCAAATGACCTTTGTCTTGATGTGATAATGTGTAGACCAGATGTATGACAAAGGAAATTAATAGCTTAAATGCTGGTGTTTGTTCTGACAGTATTACTTTAGATGTGGATTTGCCCTATAGATCTTCCCTGTGTTATCAACTATTTTCTGACCCAGTAAGGTACTTGTCATCTAATTTGATATTTCTGTGACCCAAACACCTCTAAATTGGATGAATATTAGATATAAGTGATGTAGAGGTCCAATTACATTTAGACCTGAAATTTTTTGATCCTGTAAAGTACTTGTTATCTAATTTGCTGTTTCTGTGACCCGAACACCTCAAAACTAGATGGATATTAGATATAAGTGATGTAGAGGTTCAATTACAATTAGACCTGAAATTTTCTGACCCAGTAAGGTACTTGTTTTCTAATTGCTGTTTCTGTGGATCAAACACCTCTAAATTGGATGGATATTATAGATATGAGTGATGTAGAGGTCCAATTACAATCAGACCTGAAAAGGTTTTCTTGTAGCGACACTGTAGACCTGACCTAATATATAACAGAAAACTTAAGGCTTAAAGTCTTAAATGCTGGTGTTGTGACTGTACCTGTGGATTTGCCCCATAGATCTCCCCAATATTATCGTTAACTCGTCATCTAATTTGCTGTATCTGTAATCCAAACACCTCTTCATTGGATGGATAGTAGATGTACGCAGAGGTTCAGTTAGATCTCAACCGGTCGTTGTTTTAAAAGTTATAATGTATTGACAAGATGCCGGTGTGTGTTCTGAATATAGATGCGGATTTGCTCTATAGATTTTCCCTATGTTATCATCAACTATTCTGCGATCCAGTAAATATACTTGTTTATATCTAATTTGGTCCCAACTGGAGCCCCAGGGTAGATTGTGTGACTACTTGCTGCTAACAGAATGATTGCGCCTGGCTTTCCTGAAGGCTGTGTTGCATCTCTGGCGGGGCGTCAAAGATGCCGTGTTACTGTTGTTTCCTTTCCTGTCGGTGTCGATGCCGGTAATGCTTGTCTTGCTGCCTGTCGTGTGCACTGGGTGTCAGAGTTTCCCGCACGGCTTTGTGCTTGTGCGTGGCCACCGCTGCCGGTCGGAAAGAAACGGATCACAGGTGATGGCACCTGCAGCCTAGTGATTGCCGGTGGTGGACGCAGATCGTGTCGTGCGTGGTTCTGCTGCTTTCCAGGATCCTGTGCTGGTTTGGTCGCTGCTCCAGCGTTGTCAAGGGCCTTGCAGGGATCGCAATCGCAACACGGGCGCGCACCCCAAGCTTTTCTAGCGCCGCCCGCCCGCTCGTCTTGTGAATTCGTGAGCCTCTTTCCGTAGAATGGAGCTGTTAGCGATCGGGTTTGCCGTTGCCGTGTCAACTTCTGCCCCTAACGGCCTGGCTCTTCCCCCCACTCCCAGAGTGGTTACGTCGCTGCGACTGTGGGTCCTCCATGACCTTGTCGCGCATTATGCCTACTGAATGCAGTCAGGAAAACGTAATGGCGCCGATGGTTGCGTACTCTGCTCTACAGATGCGATCCATCCAACTGCACAGCGGCCAAACTCTGATAGATTTAAAGGTAAATTTAGGTATTCTTATATGTATCGAGTGATTGTGAAGCGCATTCAACGCGCTTGATATGAACAAGGCTTGTTAGCATTGGCACGTGCATATGTTGGGTATGATATTTACTTTCCAGCATTTATTGATTTTAGAGGGCGGCTGGAAGCAGCCTGTACCCGGCGGCCGATTGGTTTTACACGGCACCTAGTTTATTATCGCTGCCTGTGGCTGGATCCGAAGGCCCCTCGCTCGTCTCAAGGCCTCGAGGAGACCTCGTTTATGGGTTAGTTTGTTTAGTTTAGCGAGTGATGATGTTTTACAAGGAAGCGCCTAAAATTTGGCGTGGGCTCTTTAGATTTTAGAACGACGAGATACAGTGCTTGGTCTGCTTGGATCGCCTAGCTCAACTATCCATATGTCCAAACAGCATGGGATTAGCTATCTCTAGTTACCACGAATGCTATTACTTATCTGGTGCAGCATGATAGCGGTTACAATCACGACGCAAGCATATCCTTTGGCATGGCGTGTACGTTTATCACTGAAGCAAAGCGTATTTAGGCTTAAGGTAGGTACCCCCAAAGAGAGCAGAAAGCTAAAGAGCTTATCACTGAAGCAAAGCGTATTTAGGCTTAAGGTAGGTACCCCCAAAGAGAGCAGAAAGCTAAAGAGCTTATCACTGAAGCAAAGCGTATTTAGGCTTAAGGTAGGTACCCCCAAAGAGAGCAGAAAGCTAAAGAGCTGAACAGGAAAAAAGCAGAGATGACCGAAAAGGCAAAGGCAAGCACAAAGCAAACCAAGCGAGCACGATGCAAATGCAGCAGCTTTGTTTTTAGAAGCTGGCCATATCATATCTTCGCCAGCACGCTCACTGCTCACACAGTCACACAACACACCCAGAGAAAAAATGTTGAAGCAAAATGCTGTGCACACGAACAGATTTGTAGCGACGGAGTTCGACGACCTGGAGCTGGAGGCAAATATTTACAGTTGGTTGATCCTGGAACGCTGATGTGGAGGGGACTGCTGATGTGCACTCTGAGGTTTCATGTAACTCGCCAATTATTGCAGAGGATTTTGATCACCGTACCCAAAATTCTGTCCGTATGCATGGCAACGGCAACGCGGTCAAGAAATCGGAAGAGCTAGTCGTGGCGGTCGTCGTCGAGGTTGGCGGCGGCGGTGAGGCGGAGGAGGAGGTCGGTGAAGGCGCTGACGACGTACTTGTGCGCGCGCCTGTCGTTGAGCGCGAGGTAGCAGAGCAGCAGCTCGTGGAGGCGCGCCCTGTCGCCGCGGCGGCGCGCGTCCAGCCGCAGCGCCGCGGCCATCTCCTCCATGGACCGGAGGAAGTCGGCGTGCGGGTCCGGCGAGTACGTGGGCACCGCCACCCCGGCCGCGCCCACGCCTACGCCCAGGGCGGCGGCGTGCGCGGACGAGTCGACGATGGAGTTGGAGCGGCCCGGGGAGGAGAGGAAGAACCTGTTCGACGCGATGGCCGAGGACAGCCCGGACTCGGACAGCGCCGACGGGTTCTTGCCCACCGCGACGATGGAGTTGGAGTCGTTGCCGGCGTGGTCGTCGTCCTTATTGCAGCGCGCCGAGGACGACGACGAGCACGGCGAGGTGGAGCCCGCCGCCGATGTCGTCGAGGCCACCGACGTGGACGCCTCGTCGGACGCCGCCGGAGGCATGGGCTCCGGCGCCGCTGACGACCCCGTCGTCGTCGGCCGCCGCAGCCGGGAGAAGCATCCCAGCATCGTGCTTGCTTGCTTGCTCTAGCGCGACTGCGCGAGTGCTTTCTTGGCTTTGTTGGGAACGGAAGGGAAGGCGACGTGCTCGTGCTCGTGCACAGTGACGAGGACACGAGGAGGAGAGCTAGCTAGCTTTGGTTCGTGAATGGAGTGTGGAGTGAGAAGTGGGCATGTGACGCTGCGTGGATCGAGTTTATAGGACAAAGTGAGAAGCGAGGGCAGTGGCGTTTCAGGTAAGGGGGCTCACACTATATACCGACTTCCACTTGAGATATCCAGAGGTTCCAGAAATTCTATTTCAACCCTTTTAAAAAACGGTCCTACAACAGGCCAGGGAGAAATACGAGAACGCGTAACAACGTACATTTCCTCTTAATCTTTTATACTGTCGAAACGTCTTTCAGTTTTCAGTTTATTATATGCACTTCATTCCGTGAAGTGTATTGTACGTGTCATGAAACGGCTTTCCCACTTTCGTCTTCACCTGTCCGTCAGACCGTCACTATACATCAATGTATACTACTACTACTGCTCCTATATACTCCGATCCTCACGCAATGTACAAGTACGACTATATATACACCTGCATCGGTCGCCACTTGAATGCATGATCAACAACCACACACTACCTTCATCTTCATGCGTCCATGGTAGTACAATGTACAATTGGCTCTGCTGGTCCGAAATTGACAGAACCGGCCGGCCGGTTACTGCGTCGCTGAATTCCATCGATTCACTCCACTTGTACGCCCGCTTTACTAGTTGCCAGCAGCACCTGGTCCAGCTCGTACAGACTGTACCACGTACGCCTGTAGCGTGTGCATGCCCGTATGTGTTGTCTCTGTGTGTGGTATCGGTGTGCACACTGCAGCCTACTCATAGTTACAGATAGATATACCCGCAGTTTTCACGGAGAGGCTGAACATGTATATCTAGCTATCTATCTATCTAGTGCACATGAATGGCGAGTTGTAGCCGATGCCTGCTGCTCCATGCCATGCATGTGCCCTCGTACAGCTGCATCGGCACGGTAATATAATGTTTGCAGCGCAGACGATGCTGAATGCTGTCACAGTATCACGGCGTCCTCTGCTCTAGCAAGCCAATGAAACTTTACCTGCTGTGCACGAATCCCAAAGCAAATCTGAGGGTGCACAACAGCAGAGCATGTGCCCTTGGAGGCAATTTTAACTTTGGCCTTGTTTAGATCGCTAGTTTTTTTTTAATCTAGGCTACTGTAATACTTTCGTTTGTATTTAGTAATTAGTGTTCAATCATGGACTAATTAGACTCAAAAGATTCGTCTCGCAAATTACAGACAAACTGTGCAATTAGTTATTTTTTTTACCTACATTTAGTGCTCTATACCTGCGTCTAAAAATTCGATGTGATGGAAAGAGTGAAAAAAAAATTCAACTTTAGTCTTGATCAAAACAAGGCCTTTCTCTACATTACAGGTCCAGCATACTTTGCGTGGACAGCAGTGAGGAGTCAGGGAGACTGGGAGAGGGTCGTCATCTGCATGCATGGCACTGGCACGCAGTGTCAGTGTGTGCGGCCTGGTTGGTGCATGCGCGTGTGTCCATGTGCATGGTTAGGCGCGTTAGGGTTCACCGTTCACATATACCCGGACTCCGGGACCGGGAGGCAGCAGCAGCACCATGCACATTTGAAGATTTTAAAAAGAATTGGCGTATCAGGAGCGCCCATAATTTTCAACCACAATGTGTGTCCCCCTGCAGGCTGCACATCGATTAATTAGTTGCTGCTCATGTTGTTAAGAAAACAAGAGAAGAGAATACACAAGTGTCCTCTGCTTATTATTTGTTTATAGCTAACGTGTTTCATGCAGCTAGCAGACACCATATATATTTCCCATTCGTTGCTACATTATCCTCAGCAAAGAAAAGGTCTCTTTTAAGTTGCAACTGACAATGAATTTTGCAGACAACAATGTTCATGATCGTCATTAAGGTGTGTTTGTTTGTGGAGTCCCTCCATGATTCATGAGGTGATGCATCCTAAGTTCATCTCATGAATTTTGGTAGAATCAACTCATTCTGCATATACTAATTATTAGTCTGTGAGGAATGAGATGGTGATAGATCAACTCATTTCATTCCACAAACAAAATACAAAAAGTGAGGAGTAAGAAGATGCATGGATGGACCACTTCATTCCTTAAAAACCAAACACACCCTAAATTGCTACACATTTCTTGTGCAAGCGTGTGTGTGTGTATCATGTTTTGCACTAGTATACTATAGTTCCCTATAGCTTGGCACACACTACAACGCAGTGATACGTACGCAGCAGCGAGCTGATCGATCGGCGGAGGGCAACAAGGCAACAACCGATCGAGCGAAAACAACACGTAACAAAAACTTCCGCAAAGGTGGCTGCTGCTGTCACTCTCTGAGCTGAGACACTGATGATCGAGGGCGTGGGGAGTACGTACGTCGTCTCAGCTCGTCTGACGGGACCATCGAAATGAATGGCCGCAATTACGTGGTACGCGCTAGTATATATGTCAGCCTGTCTGCATCTATATACGGTCCTGGCAGATACGTACACACATGTGATGGTCGTCGTCGATCGTCGTCCCCATTTCGATCGCTCGACCATCTACGTCTGCATCTATATACGTAGTTACGTACCGTCGTCAGCAACTCGATCGTCTCAGCCACTCAGTCCTGTACGTACAAGAGGGTCTTCACACAGTGCAATGTCCTTATTAGCTAGATAGTACAGCTTACTGGCTACGATTCTTCAAGCTTAAACCGATGGTTAAGAAGAATAAGATAGGCAACTCAGTTATACTACTGCCGATGAGTGTACTCCGTGTAGTGTGTACTACCTCGTCTGCAAAATAACGTAATTATAGGATGCGTGTCGGTCAAAGAAACTAAAGTTTCACCAAGTTTATAGCAAATATTATTAGCATTTATGTTTCTAAATAAATTTATTATAAAAACATATTCTATAAATAATCTAATGGTACTTATTTTGTATCATAAATGTTTGTATTTTTTTACATAAATTTAGTCAAAGTTGAAACTGTTTGACTTCTCGAAAAACAAGAATTACCTCCTTTCGTGGACGGATAGAGTATATATATATATAGAGAGAGAGAGAGAGAGCGTTGTATGAGCAAATGGCAATCAATAACGCGAGCAACCGAGTAAGGCCAGTTTCAGTAGAGAGTTTCATGGCGTTGTTTTCAAAACTGTCATGTCATGTGAAACGAAATAAAACTTAAATGAAACACCCACTATCAATGGAGAGTTCCATTCCATGGTTTCATAGGCATTTAATTTCAAGACTCAGAGAGAGTTGGTAATCATGTCAAGAGAGTTTCATCTAGATAAAAGCCATTTATTCTCTCTCTTCTTAAGTACACTGCCTGCATATGTGGTAACATATTTAATGTAAATGAAACTAATGCTTGAGGCAGGCGTACACGCGTCGATAAATTAAAGTGAACAGGGTTCAGGAGCGCCGGGCCACGGTGCTGCATGTGCATGCATATGCATGGGCACATACCACGCACAGGAGCAATAAGTTGCATGCAGATCGATCCACCTCCATCGTGGAGGGAGGTCTCCGCGTCTTCCATAGAAGGCAACTCGCTCGATCTTCTTCTCGTTCCTGCCCGTACCGGCTAGTTCCAATCCAATTCATTTCGAACTAAAAAAAAAAGAAAAATCCAGTTCAGTTCCTGCCCATTCTCCTCCGTGGACACCACGCAAGACACGCGCTCTGTAGTCTGTGCAGAGGATCACTGCTTTTGCCGGATACTGATGTGAGCGAGGCAGCGAGCGACGAGCCAAGTTGTGGCTTGCTATCGCCATGCACGGATGCACCGGCTCGCGCGCGCTCATAAATTGGGCGCCGTCTCGGCCGTTTGCGCTGCGCCTCTGCTCCACGGACGGACGGACGGACGGCCCTGTACGTACGTGTTGGAGCCGTGCGCCCGCCGCGCAAACTACGCTGCAGGCGCCGGGCACGCGGCCGCCGGCCGGCCTCGCACGCACACGCAGAAGCCGCTCGTATCGTCGGACGTACCTCGTCGCACCCGTGCATGGTCAGGTCACCGCGCAGACGCGTGCCGTGCCTGTACCAGCTACTGCTAGCTCAGGTCGACTAATTGATCTCCTTAATCCTGATGACCCGTTCGATCAGGTCGGCATGATGCTCTGTGCGTGATACTAGCTGAACCCTGAACGTACGAGTGCCTCGATCGTCTGTCCAGCTCCTAGTAACGGCGAGCCCGCGGGGTCACCGACCCGAGCGTGGACTAGCCCTGTTCATCGGTTTGCTAAAACCGGGAACCAACCGTACCCAATCCATCCAGGACCGGACCAGCTATCTTGTACACGGGCTGGGTTGGTTTCCATCAAAACCGGCATCATGGCAAAGCAGTTCTAACTGGTCATGGGTTGAACCCATGGAACCGTGCAAACCGTCCTCTTCTTGGCGATGCCGAATTGCCGATGTAGATGAGCATGGCGGCGGGGATGATGACGAGCGGCCTGACAGCGATCCAGGCGGCAGCCCTGCAGCCCAGTCGGGCGAGCTTCACCTGCACCACGGCCGCGCCGTACTACTGCCGCCGCCGCCGCCGCCGCGATGGCAACCCAAACGAATTGAATAATAGTCAACACTCAACAGGTCACCTGTTACAGGCGAAGACCCAAGAACACATGGCCGGCTGCTCGGCTCCGCCAGCCCCGACGGCCTACACTGTGGGGAGCGCGGCGTGATTGATCCGCGCCGTTCGGCCGACGATGCCTGCGCCCACGTAGGAGGAGACAGGGACGCTGCCACGGCCATGGGGCGGCGAGGGTAGATGCGATGCGAACGCACTGCTGGAGGCCTAACGAGCTAGAGAAGAGGAAGTACACGTACGAAGGCGAGCATGTGGAAGGAAACAAGGTCGGACTCAGCGTGGTCTCATCGTTGTCTGGGTAGCCCGTGCGGTTGGTGCCGTGATGCCGTCGGCGAGCCCGGCCGGGCCCATCGGAGGAGGGCCACCATGCCAGGCCGCGGCGAGAGTAAGGAGGGAGTTCACACGTTCACGATGTCGTTCAGCGAAGTAACGCGGATGCTGCTAGTGCGCCGACAGCTGCCGCCGCCAGTCGCGGTGTCGCCCCATCGTCGTGCAGAACCTGGTGAAACCGCGAACCAACCCAAACCAGCGATTCATCGAGTCAGCGTTGAAACCGTCGGAAACCAACCCAACCCAAACCAGCGATTCATCGAGTCAGCGTTGAAACCATCGGAAACCAACCCAGCCCGCTCCCTACGCTACACGCGCGGGTTGGGTCAGAAATTAACCACAACTCGGGAAACCCGGACCATGTACAGGGTTAGTACGGACACACGGACAGGATCCGTGCTCCCGTGCTTGTCCCGCGCGCCGCCGTAAATTCTCTGGCGCGCGGCAGGCAGGAAGCAGGACCCCGGCCGGCCGCGGCGGCCCGGGTCGATCGCCCCCCGTGGGCTTGGCGTATGCGCGCGGGAACAGACCACGCGCCACGCTGCCACATGCGCCGGACGGCGGGGGCGGGCCGCTACGACTAATTTTCCGAGACATGATCGTAGACTGTTGAACCTGTTTTTTTAGCTGAATCTTCAAATTTGTTCAATTTTTTTTTACCTGAACCTTAAAATTCAAATTTCAGTTTAGGGGGCCTATTTTGTGGAGTTGATCTAACACATCTTCACCATTACCATGCAAGTGCGCTGGGTACATATACCTTACACTGGTATATTACATTATTATTATTGCACGAAGCTACAACACTACTACTATATATACAACTCCGATCGTCTGATGTCAAGATACACACGTTTTGAGACCGCACATTGACACGATACTCTGCAGTCTGCAGCTACGTGGAGCGTGCTGAGCACAGCAGAGCTAGCGAACTAAAAAAACGAGGCCTCCGGCGGGTCCGGGACACGTCTCCTCTCCACGGCAGCGCGCATGCGCTCGCGCACGCGTTAGCTGCTTCACTCCCAGACCGCCTCGTCACGGTTGAGCCGTGCGGCCGCAGCCATGGACGCGCCCACGCCTCCGGGCCTCGCCGTCCCGTCGTCCCTGTTGCGGTTCTCCGCGCCAGCCACCCCCAGCGCGTCGGCGCTCTCCACCGGCTTGTCCGCCACCAGCCTCGCCGTCGCGTTCTGCATGCATGCACCAACAAGAGTCAAGATCTCGATCACTTACAGCACGCATGTACCAGACCGTCACTCGTAAGATAATATCAGCGGCACGAAACGAAAACGGCCCGCCGTCACTCGTACCGCGAGGACGTCGCCGAGCGTGGCCTTGTCCTCGGCGCGCCACGCCCACGCGTTGGCCGCGGCGGCGGACTGCGCCTGCGCGGCCAGGCCGCCGGGCACGTTCGCGTCCAGCCCAGTGGCGCGTGCCTCCGCCGCCTGGATGGCGGCCGCGTCGCTGCGCTCCCGCGAGCGCCGTCGCCTCGAGCGCCTCGCCGATCGTCACCTTCGTCATATCCTTATCGGCCACCACGCCAGCAGAGGCGCCTGTCGCTCCGGCACCGCCACCACCAGCCGTGGCACCACCGTCGTCGTCCCGCGCAAGGTACTGGCCGACGGCCTGGCCAGCGACGAACTCGGTGACGATGCGCCCGCCCGGGACGCGGGTCTCGGAGACGGTGACGCTCTGCACGGCGGTGGCGTCCGTGGCCTCTGGTCGTGCCCGACGGCGCCCATGCGCTCGTTGGCGGTGGCCGCGGACTGCATGGCCGCCGCCGGCCCGCCCCTGAGCGTCTGGCCGAACACCAGGTTCTCCGCCGACTGCATCGTGGCCGCGTCCTGCGGCGCCACGGGCTTCTCCGCGAGGCCCCCGCTCACCGCCGGAAACACGTCGCCGTAGCGGACGGCGCCCTGCTCTCCGCTCGTCTCCTCATGGCCGGACGGCCTCCTCGGCTGCCCCTGGCTCATTCTCGAGCTACCTGGTGTATCACTATCACCTACCAAAACCTAAAGTAGCTAGAGATCACCGCTGATTGGATTAGCTCTTAGTAGCTTAGAGACTAGAGATTTGAGTGTGCTCACACAACCGCGGTCCGGTCGGTGCATTGGATCGTTGTGATTATATGCGGCGTGCGTGGAGCTCGAGGAGGGACGTGTGTGCAGAGGCAGGAGACGTGGAGGCGCGTCGCGACTGCAATGGCCATGTGGCGCGAGCGCAAGGGCTAGCCGGCGGTGAGCTGGATGAAGAAGCTCCCGGAGTGCCAGCGGTTGGCGGCAGCGAGATATGGGCCTTTACTTGCGGGCCGAACAGCGCTAGAATCCTAAGATGGGCTCCTCTAGAGTCCGCGGTGGTCTTCGCACGAAAAATTTACTGGGCCTGCTTAGTACCACATCCATTAGGCCCGTTTCCAGTTTCCACCGCCAGCAGTCGATGGCTATCGCCGCCGTTCGCCGGCGCTTGTGGCGCGGGATGAGGACTGCGGCGGCCGCCGCGGCCTCAGGGACGGACGGGAATCTGCTCGCTCGCCTGGTCTCGGAGCCGGAGTGCCGCGTCAAGGCGACCATGGAGGAGGCTGCCTCCTCGGGGGCCCACCGCGACGGCGCCTTCTGGGAGCCCCTCGCCGCCGCGCTCCTCCGCGCGTCGTCCCCGACCAAGGCACACCTCGTGAGTCGCTCCTCTCCTCACTCCTTGGCCCCTTCAATCAAGCTAGTGGCCGGTTTAGTTAATTAGCTTTTACTGCTGCGGCAGAAGGGAATTTCTGTCTTCGTCGCGGGTCGGACTGCGGTTTGCGCTGCGTATCGATAGCATTTTTAGCCTATTTTTGAAATGCTGATATGATCAAATCCGCTAAGTAAATACATTTGCGTGAGATTCTTAAGAGACCTTTTTTATTTGCATCTGAGAAAGAGATATTTAATGCCGCCAATTAACATGGTTTGAATGGTGGACATTGACTTAGATATTGGAGTGGAAACTAGAGAAGCTGCTGAAGGAAGACATTCAAGATTGCGAGCCCTACTCAAGGATAATCCGTTTCTGTGGTCAGACAAGGATTGCAACGCTTGCAATGAAAGTTTTCGAATGTGCGGAGGCGAAGGGGATCCAGCTGAACACTAACATTTTCAATGCCCTTGTTAATGCTTTCTTGTCGGCCGGAGACCTCCTTTCTGCAATGACCTTATACGAGACTATGGAAGGCATGGATGGTTGCAATCCCAATTCCGCTACATATGATGCATTCATCTGTGCATTTTCGCTGCTTGGAAGTGGCCATGCTATGATGAGCTGGTATGTAGCTGCAAAGAATGCTGGGTTTATGCCAAGTATTCAAGCTTTTGAATCTTTGATCACAGGATTTGTTCAGTTGAACATGCTAGATGATGCCAAAATGATATTTGAGGAAATGATTGGCTTGGAGATTAAGCCAAGCTCTACTATTTTGGAGGCCAGTCTTGAGATTATCTCTAGAAAGGAGGAGGCCAGCAGAGTAGGAGAATTTTTAAAACGTGTAAGTGATGGCAATTGGGAGTTGAACAGAGCTATAGTTGTGAGGTTGACGAGAATTTGCCTAGATGGAGGGGAAATAGATGAAATGGAGCAGCTGCTTGCCCTAATACAAAAGGGACCACACTTGAGTTCTGAAACACAACTGCACCATGGAATTATCAGGTTCTATGCTAGGGCAGATCAATTGGCAGATATGGAGCATGCGATTTACCGGATGTTGGACAATGGTGTGATGTTTATGTGCCCGGAGGATGTTGAGGTCATAATCTGTACTTATTTTCGTCACAGGGAATTTGATAGGTTGGATCTCTTCTTGAATCACATCCGAAGTTTGTTCAAGCTCAACAGGTCTGCATATGATATATTGGTTGCTGGATACCGAAAGTTTGATTTACATGAAAGACTTGATTCAACCATAGCTGATATGAGGGAAGCTGGATTTGCATGAGCTCATGAAGAGCTATCTGTGCACCATGACTTCCACAGTAATACTTCCAGAAGCCTTAAGTGCATCGAGCCTGAAAACGAAATCTAATGTTGAATATTTTTAAAAACAGTTCAGTTCTATGTTTGACATGGAAAACATCACGGATTCAGATAAATTATCATGTCGGACTATTGACTTTGCATGGGTGCATGTGACAAGTGTGAGGTTACATGGATGCTGTGCTCAGGTTGCAGAAGGTGTTATTTAGACAGAAGATGAATGGGACGTTCATTGACAACTCGAGAAAATCTATAGTCACTTGACTTGTCATCTAGTTATGTACTATGTTACAGATGATGCCCCAGGTGCTAGCATGTTTCACCATTTTGCATGAGTTTTTGATTGATATAACCTATTTTTCAAAGTCGGATTCCAGAATATAAATGAATTCCTTGCATCCTTCTCAGTCCTGTACTGTGCATCGTACAGTGTTCGACAAGCACTTAGAAATTTTGCTTAAGTTGACAAGATACAATACACTCAGCTACTGTCAAACCCTTTGATTTGGCCGACGCACTAGGAAGATAAGATGGACCCATGAGGTGTTTGGCTGGTTACCTCAGTCCTCAATGAAGCAAATCTACTTTCTCCTACTTTGTTTGTACTTCAGAAATAGAATATGTGTTACGAGCAGGCACTAGACACCTTTGTTTGGATTGGCTGATGGGGACCTTATTTATTCAGTAGTTGGCCCATTTAGCGAGTGATGGTGTCATTTCCTAGCTGGCTCCACGGCATATTTATTCATACTGGTGGCCAGCGGCTTATATGAATTTTAGAATTAAGCCGGCTTATAATTCCAGCCGAACGGCTCCAGAATCTTGACCCATAGTGAGGGTCTGGTACATATAGATGACCCTCATTTTCCCTGGTACTAGATGGCGTTTGTTCAATAGCCTAACCTGTTTAACAGATTTGTAGTGCTCTTAATAATATCCAATATGTGGGTTCTTGATAGATTAGGTTGGTGCTCGGACCTATTACCCTACTCTTTTCTGGATACTGGGTTGTGTCTGCCCTGATTGTTATAGTTAAACTAAAATAATCCCTAATCCATATTTCTATCAAATTGCTATGATAGAAACCAATGTGATATTACCCACTGTATTGATAGTATAGGTAAAGGTAGTGACCGTCCAATGTTCATTTTTCTTGACACGGATGTCATCACAGAGCACTGTTCGGTGCTTTTGCAGTTTAGCTTAACATGATGCATGAGCAACAACTTGGGTGATCTTGATAGGATTTCGTCCACTCTTGTCTATCATGCAGTAGACGCTTACCAAACTGGGTTCCCGGTCCCTTTGTTCGGTCCATGTTTTCCTTTCCCTGATTCTTTAAACTAGTATCATTGCTTGTATTCCTTTCCACGGTTCCACCTCTTACCATCAGCTGTTTGGTGTTCTTCCTCCCCCCCCCACCCCCCACCCCCCTCCAACTATTCAGGCTCGACTACTTTACCTCTCAAACTATAAAACTGGATTTTCTAACCTTTGAACTTTAAAAAACCGGTCCCCCAAACTATAAAACTGGATTTTCTAACCCCTGAACTTTCCAAAACCGGTCAAATAACCCCCCGAAGTGGTTTTGGACAGTGGTTTGCTACGGTGACGGTGGTTTTGTCCTTTTCTTTTTTATTTATTTTCGATGAATCTTTGAAAAATCATAAAATGGAGAATCCAATTTTGTTGGACTCCATATGTGTACATCTACACAGTGAACATATAATATGATATGCTTTAGTTCAAATTTTTTTTGTTGTATCTTTAGATCTACTCTTTCTGTAATTAATTGAAATAATTCATAGTTGTAACTTTTATGGTCCAATTGTGGTGAAATGTAGACTAATTATTGTATGCTTGAACTATAGTAAAATTTTCATACTCATTGGATTATGTATAACTTAGTTATAGATTTATTTAGATTTATGCTTGTTAAATCTATGTTTTATCTATAATTAAGTTATACACGATCCAATAAGTATGAAATTTTGACTATAGTTCAAGCATACAATAATTAACCCACCATAAAAATTTCACCACAATTAGACCATAGGAGCTGCAACTATGAATTATTCCAATTAATTATAGAAAAGCATAAATCTAAAGCTACAATAAAAACTTTGTATTAAAGCATACCATATTATACGTTCACTGTGTAGATCTACTCATGTGGAGTCCAACAAAATTGGATTTTCAATTTTATGATTTTTGTGATTTACTATGATTTTTTAAAAATTCAGCGGAAATAAATAAAAAGAAAAAGACAAAACCACCGTCACTGTAGTAAAACCACCGTCCAAAACCACTTGGAGGTTATTTGACCGGTTTTGAAAAGTTTAAGGGTAGAAAATCCAATTTTATAGTTTTAGGGTGAAGTAGTCCACTCTGAATAATTTGGGGAGTTATGTAGACTTTTTCCTTTGTGAAAATAATCAAATATACACATATAGTTTAACAAGTGAAACTAACAAATGTTTATCACACTACTACACGTTTTCTTTTGCGCAGCGTTTCCCATTTGGCCTCGGAGGCGGGTGGTCTGGCTGTCCGCCTCGGTTATTCCAGGCCGGGCAGCCAGGCCAACAACCGTCTCGGTTAATCCTTAACCGAGGCGGGCGTCGTAAGTAAACCGCCTTTGTTAATACTTATTAATCGAGGCAGATGCCTTAACCGACGCGGTTTTTATAAGTAACCGCCACATTTAATAGCCATTAACCGAGGTGGTTGAGTTAGGGCAACCGCCTCGGTTAATACATTAATGGAGGCGTTTGCTATAAGTCAACCGCCTCGGTTAACAGTCGATTAACCGTGGCGGTTTTTTATGTTGCCCGTCTTGGTTAAGTCTGACATAAATACAGCCGTACCCACCCTTCTTCCCCGTGGCTCCTCCTCCATTTTTTAGGGTTTTGACTTCAAAACCCTAAAAGTGGCCATTTTCTAGGAGGGAGGTTTTGCCCTTGGATTTGGTGAAGGGGGCACCGCAAAAGGTTGATTCTTGCTCTCCAACCCTCGATTCTCTCTTTTTTCCATGATTTGGTACTCTTTTGTGAAGTTCTAGATCTATTTGGATGAGAGAGAAATCCTTATATCTAGAGCTACCCGACTGTCTTTTCTCCGTACTACTGTGCTTATATGCGCCATTTTTGTTGTTTGTGTCTTTGCAAGGTGGAGCATATCATGGACAGGGAATGGATGTACAAGACAGGAGGGTGGACCCAACTTTCCTGGAACATGTGACAAAGTTCGCAGGCACCGGTTGTCGCGCTGTGCACCCACTCAGTTAATATTAACTGAGGCGGTTACACTAGGTCGCCCGCCTCCTCGCCCCGCCGATTTTTTCTAAGTCCTTTGGCGCGCTCATTTTGACCCCGAAGGGTTGCCAAAATTTCCGCTCACGTCGCCGCTGCCGCCATCGCCGGTGCCAAGATCCTCTGCCCCCGCGCCCTCCGAGCTCTGCCCCGGTGAAAGGTCTTGATGGCTAGAGGGGGGTGAATAACCTTTTAAAAATTTATACAAAGACAAGCTAAACAACTTTATCAATATAACAAATAGCGAGATGCGAGTTTTGCTTAGCCTACGGGGTGTTTGCAAGCCACCTATCCAATTCACAATTCTAGTATATTTACACTCAACCGCATAAGTCAAACCGCACAACTAAAGCTAACTAGCTACACAAGCTAAGAGCTATACTAACAAGCTAGCAAGGTAACTAAGAAAATAATACAAGAGAGAGTTAGAAGGGTATCACCGAGGGGCGAAGTATTGAGCCAACCAATCAATATGATCAAGAGATGAATTCCACAATACACAACCCCCGGGATCGATTAATCACAATAAGAATGATGACACTAAGATTTATCCCGAGGTTCACGTGCTTGCCGGCACGCTAGTCCCCGTTGTGTCCCTCTTCACCACGTGGTTCGGTGGCTAATCGGTCTCACACCGAGCCTCTCAAAAGGCACCACAAGAACCTATCAAATGACAAAAGGTTGCAAATGACACGAGCAATCCACTAACGTTGCCTTTGGCGCTTCGCCGAGGTAGGCACAAACCCCTCACAATCACCGGAGGTTGCCAAGAACAATCACCAACTCTTGCCAAAGCCTCCAAGTTGCTCCAAGTCGTCTAGGTGGCGGCAACCACCAAGAGAAACAAGAATCCCACAGCAAATCAACCACCAAATGCCAACTAGATGCAATCTCACAAAGCAAATGCACTTGGATCACTCAATCTCACTTCGAATATGCAAAGAAGCAAGAGAGATGAGTGAGAGGGGAGTTGCTTAGCTCAAAGTGCTCACAAGTATGTCAAAGAATGCAAGAGTTAGAGCTTTGAGCCGGCCAATGAGTATTTATAGACGTACCCCTTCGAATAGAGCCGTTAGGAACTTAAAATAGCTGCAGTCGCGCTGACCGGACACGCTGGTCGCGCGGACCGGACGCGCGAAGCTTGGCTAGACGCGCTGGTCCCGTAACGGACCAGACGCGCTGGTCAAGCCTGAGCAGCGCTCCAATGAATCAGCGACCGGACGTGCTGCAGAACTGACCGTACGCCACAGTGCTAGCGTCTGGTTGGAGTCCAGTAAGCTCCCACAACGACCGGACGCGTCCGGTCGGTAGTGACCGGACGCGGTGGCGCGTCCGGTCAGAAAACCGAGACACGTGCAAACGCTGAACACTGACCGGACGCATCCGGTCAAACAGAGACCGCGTCCGGTCCAGCGTTCGGTCACCACTATGACCTCTGTTCGCCTCCGTTTGATTTACCCTTTCACATATGAGCTAGACTAAGTATGTGTGTCACTTTAGCACATGTTTTAGCTCGTGAAACAAGATATGACAACGCCTCCAAAACTCGACATTGGCATAAAGGAAAATAGGCGTTTCAATTCCTTGAAAACGCCTGAATCCTGCCTCGCAAGCTCGGCGGGAGAGAGAGAGGACCCTAAACCCTCTCTACCGCTCAAACTTCAACGCCATCGCAAATGTGCTAACACCAACAAGTGATCACGTCATGTGCGAGTGTGTTAGCATTTTTACAATCATTTTTCGAGGCGTTATTAGTTCTATCCAAATGCATATGTTATGAAATGCACACCTAGAGGCACTTAGGAGTTCAATAGTCGCGTCATTCCCCTCTTTATAGTACGGCTATCTATCCTATAATGTAACCACATCCACTAGGTGTCTTGGTTACTAAAACACAACCCTTAAGCATATACCTTTGCCTTGATCATGTAGGGTTGCGTCCAAATCCAAGTGTGGCCATCATGATCACCATGTCTATCTTGCCACCAACCTTGGAATGTACTAATCCTCATATGCTATATACAACTTAGGCATAGGATTAGTACTTAGGCATTGTCACTAATTACCAACACCAAACATAGAGCTTTCACCCGGCTCCGTCCGCAGGCACCCATCTTCCATCCGAGCTCTGCCTCGGCTCCGGGATCTAGGAACCCTATCTCCGCCGCACTGTCATTGACATCTGGATCTGCCCCCACATCGACCTTCTTCCCCGGCTCCGTCTGCAAGCATGGGTTGCCACGCTGTGCGCCCCCCGTGTCGACCTCCTTCCGCGTCTCCGGTGCCTGCCCCCGCCCCCGAGAGCCCGGAGCCCTGTCACCGTACGCCAGAACCCTAGAGGTCGTCTTCCGCGACTCCGCCGTTCGTCTTCCCCGGCTCCATCCGTCTCCTCGGCTCCGTCCGCCGTACCCCGGGAGCCCTAGCGCGGCTTTCTTCCCCGTCTCCGTCCAGCGTCGTCCGAGGTTCATTGATCTCCTTTACTGCCTGTGATGCCTGAGCCTGTCTATGATGCCAAATTATTTTGAATTGGTATCCCTGAGCCTATCTATGCTGCCCGTGATGCCAAAATGTTTTTGATGAGCAAATGCTACTGCCTGTGATGCGAAAAAAATTTTGTTGAGCAAATGCCGCTCCCTGTGATGCCAAATTTTTTTGAATTTAGATTATGCTGCCTGTTTTGAATTGAGATTATCTGAGCAAATGCCTGATTTTGAATTGAGATTATCCAGTGGCTGCCTAAGTTCACTCTGGTTCACTGGATATATGATGCCTAAGTTCACGGATGCCAAACTTAATTATTTAGTGGCTGCCTGTGTTGCTCTCTTATATCTATGCCCATATTCACTGAAAATATGTGCCTAAGTTCACTGGTTCATTGGATATGTGCTTAAGTTTTTTTTTGCATGCTGCCCATGATTTTTGCATCCTATGATGGTGCCTAAGTTCACTGCCTTCTACTCTCTTATATCTATAGTCACTGAAAGCTGGTGGCACATGCCCTTATCTCCAATTTCAACGACACTCTTTGCTATCCACTGTGCTTGATATACTTAGGTGGTAGCACATGCCTAGTACTACTGAATTCAAATTATGCCAAAATTTGGGTGTGCTCATTATCTATTTTACTGAGCTACTGCTGCTCTCCTCTCCTATCTCCTCTACTTAACTACTACTACTGCTACTCTGCTACTTTGTACTCTACTACTACTACTGGTGGCTGTGTTGCTGGCTGGTGGCTGCTCTCCTATACTCTGGTGGCTGACTTAGCCCTTTGCTAGCTTTGATCCTTACTACTTAAATGCCTACTACTTGTACTGTTATATTGCCTACTACTTCTACTACTTAACTAAGGCTGTGTTTAGTTCCTCCAAAAATGTACTATGCAAAAAAAAGATTCTCCGTCATATCAAACTTGCAATACATGCATGGAGTACTAAATGTAGATGAAATAAAAAACTAATTGTACAGCTTGGTTGTACTTTGTGAGACGAACGTTTTGAACCTAATTAGTCAACGGTTGGACATTATTTGCCAAATAAAGCCAAAACATGCTATAGTACAATTTTCACCATTTTCAGGGGAACTAAACACAGCCTAAATTCAACTACTACTAGTCTACCACTCCTCTGACTCCTGCTGCTGCTCCTCCTCCTCCTACTCCTACTCTATTACTACTACTTGTAAGTTGTTGGCTGCTACACTCAGCTTTACTGTACTAATGAGACCCGAGTGGCAACGGAAGACGATACCGTATCACAAAGCCCGCATGTAAGTATATTGCATGAGCTCTTAATTGACAACGTTCGGGGGGCCTCGCGCAAGTATGTAACTAATGCGAGCTCTTGTCCTCGACAGTTGCCGATAGTGCCTATTCGTTTGGAGTACCCCGATGATGGAGATCAAGAAGGGGCGGAGGAAGCACCTGCTCCCTCCATGGGCACTTCTTCAACCCATAGCAAGGATAAGTCCAACTTGAAGAGGGGCCAACATGGGAAGCACCAGACTATCGAGAAGAAGGTGCATGCGATACATAGGATAGGGTCGAAAGGACAACCTTTGGAGCCACGTAGGATCATCGGCACCTTCAGCAACCAGTGTTCCTGTATAGTCAGTGATAAGGTGCCTATCACATATGATGATTGCAGGAAAGTCCCCAAGGACATCAAGGGTACGGTGTGGGGAGAGGTGAAAGGATCTAAACAATGCCTAGAGGGGGGTGAATAGGCGTATCTAAAAAATTCTACACAAATCTCAAAGTTACTTGTCAGCAACTGTCGGAAGTCCCGGCAGTTTGGGTCAGCACTCCTAACGTGTCAGAAGTTCCGGCACAAACTGTCAGCACTCCCGACGCCTACGGGAAATGAACTACAAATGCTCAAATGAACTTTGTGAGATCGATAACTTACAACACCACTTCCTAGTGGTAAGATGAAGATGTTAGGCCACTTCCTTGACACCAAGAACTCTCCAAGTCATAGATCAAGACCAAACCCTAAGAGGGAGGATGAGAGAGAGAGAGACAAGCAAATACAAGTGATACCAAGCAAATCACTTCAACAACAACAAACACAAGGGACAAAGGATTTATCCCGAGGTTCGACAACCCCACAAAGGAGCGCCTACGTCCTCGTTGTTGAGGTGACCACTTAGGTCAGAGTCTATTTCACCTCCTTGCCTCTCTCAAAGCAACCACAAAGGTCACTTGAGTTCTCCACTAAGAAATTGAGGGTAATACAAACTTTCCAAGGCTCTTCCACAAGATGGAAGCTCTTGGGCGATGCCTAGCCGGCTAGGGTTCCAAGAACCCAAGAGTAAAAGACGCAAATCCAACCGGCTTGATGAAGAAATCAAGTGCTCAAGCTTGCAAGGATGATTATCTCACTCAAACCACACTCCTATCACTTAAATCCGTGGGGAATCGAAGTTAGGAGCAAAGGGGAGAGGAGAGAGAGCTCTTGAATGCTTGAGAGATGTTTTGGCCGTGAGTTGGTGAGCAATGAATGAGTGAGTCACGGTTAGAAGTGAAGAGAGTGCTATTTATACTCGTAGTAGAAATCTAACCGTTCAGATCTACGTCGGGACTGCTGACGTAGATCTCGGGACTACTGACGTATATAGAAAACACTGTTCACGCAAGGTCAAGAAACACTGCACGAAGGACAACATCGGGACTTCCGACTTATGTCGGGACTGCTGACCGTCGGGACTCCCGACGTACGTCGGGACTCCCGACGTAGCAGTCAGCAGAGCGAGCCGATGGGCCTAGCGTCGGGACTCCTGGCGAGGGTCGGGACTCCTGACTGTCGGGACTCCCGACTCACGTCGGGACTTCCGACGTACTCAGTCACCGCACAGGCTAAGTGACTGGACGTCAGGACTCCCGGCGCAAGTCAGCACTTCCGACCGTCGGGACTCCCGACATACGTCGGGACTTCCGACAGCAAAAGTCATCAAAACTATTCTATGTGCTCGTGAAGTGCTAGAGTGTCTCTCTTTTGATTTTATTATTATGCTTGAGCACTCTATCTTCCTCAGACCAACTAAGTTTTGCATCCCTCTTTATAGTGCGGCATACCTAAACCCAAGAAGCGAAAAAGATAAACTTTGAAGCTCCGCTTGAGTTTGATGCCTTTTTCAACAAGACAAATTGAGGGATACCATTTCATCTTTATCAACTCTTTAATTCCTTCATGGGACTAAAAGCTGCGACATAACTCATTAAGATCACATTAGTCCCTAATTTGGATGTCATCAATACACCAAAACCCACATAGGGGGTAAATGCACTTTCAATCTCCCCCTTTTTGGTAATTGATGACAACCAACTTAGGCTTTTATAAGAATGTAAGAATTTAAAGCTTTTGAACCCCAAAATATATGAAGAGCTCCCCCTTGATGTATGCATGAACTTGAATTTCAATAATGATCATTTATCCATCACTTGCATATATCAAGACAAAAGCTCCCCCTAAATTTTGCAATTCGTGGGGTGCAACACATGTGTGTGAACAAGAATAAATCCATGAAAAGAGATGCACTATGACAAGATATATTCACACAACAAGTGAAGAGAAAATGATGGCCAAGATTTCAATGTGAATCCTGAAACAACACATGGCCATCGAAAATATCATACATCATCACAAGACAAACATAAGCTAATTGAGGTAGATAGATAACCATTACTTGTCCTACAATCATCCATCACACACAAATATATAGTTGTCCATCACATAGTGCCACCACACAACATAGTTCATACAAGCTAAAGGATTTTAAGTCTCGAAGGTAGACTACCAACAAACTATTACAAGATAGATCAAAGCCTAACACTCCCCCTTTGTCAACAAGTGCCAAAAGGGGTAGGCGAAAGAGAAGCAAGCTACTCATCATCGTAGTCCTCGTCATCACCCTCATCACCATCATCATCTTCCTGGATGTAGTCCTCATCAGCAGGAGGAGCAGTGCTCTTGCCATGACGGCGAGAAGAAGCCTCATCCGCATATGCCGCACAAGCCTCATCATAAAGCTGCATAGGGTCACGGGGAGGCACAAACGGCGGCGGAGGAGAGGACACAATACTAGCCCGCTGCTCCATACGGTAAAGCCTCTCTTGCATGTCATGCTCCCGCTGAGCACTAGCGCAACATTGTCCAAACATGTAGTTCATGAGAAACTTGAACTTGCTAGGCTTCTTGCTCTTACCAGAGGAGGAAGAAGAGAGGGGCTCGGCACTAGTGGAGCACGAAGGAGCATCAGGAGATGAAGTGGCAGCACGATGAGAACGAGAAGTCAAAGCGGCTTTGCCCTTGCCTCTAGCAACATCAGTCGCCCTCTTCAATTCTTTGGCAGCAGTAATAGAGATCTTGTTGGAGATCTTTAGAAGCTTGTGATTTGAACCATCTGAGGGAAAGCGGATGCTAGACACTTGCTCAATGACATGCGTAAGGTAGGGAGCATAAGGAAGGCCTCTGACGGGATCCTCAGAAGTGTCATGAATCTTGTTCCAGATTTAGCGACTGATGGAGAACTTCTGAAAATCAGCACCAAAGCGATCAAGGACCTTCTGAGAGTCATCACGAAGATAGGTGGAATCACCAACCTTCGAATACAAGATCTGCCTTAGGATGTTGTTCAAGACATAGAAATAGGGCTTCAGGTACACGGTCTTGCCATCTGCAGGATAACCATCAAGATACATGTGCTGGTACTCCTCCATCTCAACATCCTCATACTCAACGAGCTCAGTAGCACGACGGTCATAACCATTGAAACCAAGCAAGCGAGAGAAAGTAATAAAGTCGACCTTATAATGCTTGCCCTCCGTGGTCCAGTGGATGATGTTAGTGGCACCGGTCTTGTCCTTCTCATGATGATAGGAAGCATAAAACTGCAGGATAATCTCGTTATTCCAATGCTTTCGAAACTCCATCAGGCGAAGCAGCCCCATGGAGTTCAAGTCCTTAACCATCTGTGGTAACTCAGGAGGCTCTATGAGCAAACCAAGGTCATATGAAAGAATATACTTCATCTGAACGACTAGCTCCTTCTTCTTGAGGACTTTGCTGTAAAGAATGGACTGGTAGTAATGAAAGTGAAAAGAGTGCCAGAACCGAGCCTCAAGCCAAAGATCCTTCTCTTCCTTAGCATATAAGTTCTGAGCACGCTGCGACCGAATTTCACGAACGTTGTGGCGGTAGTCAACAGGACGAGGAGGAGCCCAACCACCATAGTTTGGAGCAAGTTCAGGCTCCCGGATAAAAGGTGGAGGACCATCAAAAGGGACAAACTCATGGACGGGATGCGCCAGACCACGGGACGGTGACTGCAGTACAGGAACACCGATAGTGCGGCCAGCACGCTCAAGAGCTTCCTCTTCTGCATCGACAACCGGATCCATCCCATCAAAAGCCTGGGTCGGTGGCGGAGGAGGAGCAGTAGACGAGCCCCAACCACCACGGGCACGTGCAGCTGCCCGTCAGGAACTACCAGTATCGCCACGGAGATAGGCTGCCTTGGTGCGCCCAGACGACTTGGTAGTGGCGCTGTCTTGATTGAGCTTAGACCGCTTCTCCGAACGACGTGAGGGACTGCCACCTTCCATGGCTACAACGAAGCACGGAGCGAAAGTAAGAGACGAAGAACAACGAAGCATGGGCGCGGCGATACAGAGAAACTTGCATGGGCAGACAATCACAGGGTCGGGACTGCTGGCATGAGCCAGGACTCCTGGCTGTCGGGACTACCGGCTTACGCCGGGACTCCCGACGGTCGGGACTTCCGGCAGACGCCGGGAGTTCCGACGCATGTGAGTTCCATCCGAGGCATGGGGCTCCATATCAAAGCACACACATAGACAAGGAAGATTGAGGACCGGAGTGGGAAGAAGGAAAGAAACAAAATCCATGGTACATTTGAAGTAGGGTTCGGAAGCCACAGTAGTACCTTAGGAAAAAAAAAGGAAGAAGATGTAGAAGCGGAAAATCTGGGGCAGCGGCGATGTCCAGGAGTAGATCGACGCGCAGCACGTCACAAGGAGCACAACCACACCGGAACCCCACCACTAGACAACGTTGAGCTTCATACATGGACAACCATGGTGGAGAGAGAGAAAAACGCGACGGCAAACTCTAGGGAAGAAGGACCGGAAGAGACTGCCGGAACCCCCGACGACGAGGATGGCCGGAGGTGCCGGGGCACGGGCACGACGGTGGCAGCGGCGAGGGGGGTCAGGGGTTCGAGGGGGGTCGGGGCAGAGAGCGGAGGGAGCGGACTACGGTGAAAAAGAGTTATGGGCTTGGGCCGCGGTTAAAACAAGGACGCGAGACCCAGATCTACGTCGGAAGTGCTGGCGTGGTCGTCGGGACTGCTGGCAGCCAGGAGTGCTGGCGCAAGCCAGGACTGCTGGCCGTCGGGAGTTCCAACGTACGCCGGGACTTCTGACGCAAAGAGACAGAAAACCTCTCAAACCAGAACTCACCATGCTATGTGGGGCAAAAATATGATGGACACACTAATGTTTTCACAGGTGACTAGATTTCATTCAACCATCACAAAGCAATAGTCACTCATGAAAACTATAAAATAGATTTTTGAAGATATCACACAACATTTTTCTCAATCCTTTTCTCCTAACTAGATCAAACAAAAATATGTGCAAGACATCAAGCCATGTTACGAGAATCAATGATATTTAGCTCACTCCTCAAAGCACAAAATCTTGACTCATCTAGGGGCTTTGTAAAGATATCGGCTAGTTGCTTTTCGGTGCTCACATGATGGATTGTGATATCTCCTTTGGCTTCGTGGTCTCTCAAAAAGTGATGCCGGATGTCTATGTGCTTTGTTCGAGAGTGGTTTATCGGATTGTTTGCCATTTTAATGGCACTCTCGTTGTCACACAAAAGGGGAATCTTGGTTAACTCACAACCGTAGCCCTTAAGGGTTTGCTTCATCCAAAGTAGTTGGGCACAACATGCACCGGCCGCCACATACTCGGCTTCGGCGGTGGACAAGGCAACGGAGTTTTGCTTCTTAGAGCTCCAAGACACTAAAGAACTACCAATAAATTGGCAAGTCCCGGTAGTACTCTTTCGATTTACTTTGCAACCGGCATAATCTGAATCGGAATAACCGAGTAACTCGAAAGTGGAGCCCTTGGGATACCACAAGCCAAGATTAGGAGTGTGCACTAAATACCGAAAAATTCTCTTAACAGCCATCAAATGACATTCTTTCGGATTAGCTTGAAATCTTGCACACATGCACACACTAAGCATAATATCGGGCCTAGATGCACAAAGGTAAAGGAGGGATCTAATCATGGAGCGATATACCTTTTGATCCACGTCCTTTCCTCCTTGATCAAGGTCAAGATTCCATTGGTTGGCATGGGTGTCTTGATAGGCTTGGCCTTGTCCATGTCAAACTTCTTCAACATGTCATTGGTGTACTTGGTTTGACTTATGAACGTACCATCCTTGAGTTGCTTAATTTGAAATCCAAGAAAGAACTTCAACTCTCCCATCATGGACATCTCAAACCTATTCGTCATAATCCTACTAAATTCCTCACAAAAGGCCACATTAGTACTACCAAATATTATATCATCGACATATATTTGGCAAACAAAGATATCATTATTAACTTTGCGAGTAAATAAAGTGGGATCGGCCTTTCCTATATCAAACCCTTGTTTGAGTAGGAAGTCCTTTAAGCAATCGTACCAAGCTCTAGGGGCTTGTTTGAGCCCATAGAGCGCCTTGTCGAGTTTGTAGACGTGGTTGGGATACTTGGGGTCTTCAAAGCCCGGTGGTTGCTCTACATACACCAACTCGGATAGGGGGTCGTTGAGAAATGCACTCTTCACGTCCATTTGATATAACTTGAAATCATGGTGAGCGGCATAGGCTAGAAGAATACAAATGGATTCTAGCCTCACCACCGGTGCATAGGTCTCCCCAAAATCCAAGCCTTCAATTTGAGTGAATCCCTAAGCCACCAACCTAGCCTTGTTCCTTGTCACCACGCCATGCTCATCTTGCTTGTTGCGGAAGACCCACTTGGTTCCATCACATTTTGCTTGGGCCTTTCCACCAAGGACCAGACTTCATTCCGAGTGAAGTTGTTCAACTCCTCTTGCATGGCTATCATCCAATCCTCATCTTCAAGTGCCTCTTCCACCTTGCTAGGTTCCAAAGGAGAAACAAACGAGTAATGTTCACAAAAATTTGCTAAACGAGAACATGTAGTTACCCCTCGTCGAATGCTCCCCAATATATTATCAACGGGATGATCCCGTTGAATGGATTGATGCACTCTAGGATGTGGCACTTGAGTTGGTCTTTGAATGGGGCCATAATCTTCATCATCGTGGTCATGATCGAATGGAGAATCACAATCATGAGCTTGTGGAGAGTTGGATTCACTTCTTTCTTCATTGTTGAGTTGAGGTTGAGTTTGCACATTGTTGGCACCATCTTGAATGTTTCTTGTTGCGAAAGCTTCACTATGCCCATTGGATGGAACATGATGAATGGTAGGATCATGATCAACATGTACAACATGGTCTTCATCCTCTTCTTCGACGGGCTTTATCTCACCAATGGCAAGCTTCTTGATGGCTTTGTGTGGGGCTTCCTCATTACCTACAATCTCAACATTGACTTGCTCCTTTTGAGAGCCGTCGGTTTCATCAAAAGTCACGTCTACCGCGATTTCAATCAAACCGGTGGTTTTGTTGAAAACACGATATCCGTGTTCGTTAGTAGCATAACCAAGCATGAAACCTTCATCAACCTTAGGTGCAAACTTTGAGCTTTTGGATTTCTTGTTAAGTATGAAACACTTAGATCCAAAAACTCTAAAGTAGTGCACCTTGGGTTTTTTACCGGTTAGAAGTTCGTAGGCGGTCTTGTCTCTCATCTTGTGAAGATATAGGCAGTTGATGGCATGACAAGCCGTGTGAACCGCTTCCGCCCAATAGTTGACCGGAGTCTTGTATTCATCCAACACCGCTCTTGCGGCTTCTATGAGTGTTCGATTCTTCCTCTCCACAACACCATTTTGTTGTGGAGTGTATGGAACCGAAAACTCATGCTTAATTCCTTCCTCATCAAGGAACTCTTCAATGTTGGTGTTCTTGAACTCCGTCCCATTGTCACTTCTAACTCTCTTGATCTTGACATCAAACTCATTTTGGGCTCTTCTTGCAAACTTCTTGAAGATGCCTTGTACTTCACTCTTGTCACGCAAAAAAGAATACCCAAGTGAAACGAGAATAGTCATCAACAATTATAAAACCATATTTGTTACCGCCAATGCTTATGTAAGCGATGGGTCCAAATATGTCCATGTGAAGCAATTCTAAAGGCCTTTCGGTTGACACCACATTCTTGACGGGATGTTTAGCTCCAACTTGTTTTCCTGCTTGGCATGCGCTACAAATCCTATCTTTCTCAAAAGAAACATTTATTAGTCCAAGGATGTGTTCGCCCTTTTGAAGTTTGGCCAAGTTCCTCATCCCAACATGGGCAAGTCGGCGATGCCATAGCCAACCCATGCTAGATTTTGCCATTAAACAAGTCTCGGGATTGACTCTATTTGATGTGAAATCAACTAGATAGAGTTTCCCTTTTAAATGACCCGTAAATGCAATAGAGGAATCCTTCCTTCTATAGACTTCCACACCCTTATCCGTAAAAAGACAATTGTAACCCATCTCACAAAGTTGCGAAACGGATAACAAATTGTATCTCAACGAATTCACAAGTAAAACATTAGAGATAGAGTTGTCATTTGAGATAGCAATTTTACCCAAACCAAGTACTTCTCCTTTTCCATTGTCACCAAACACAATATTTCCACTTTCATCATTACTAGGTTGGAATGATGTGAACATGTTCTTCTCGCCGGTCATATGATTGGTGCATCCACTATCCACCACCCAACTTGTTCCACCGGAGGAGTATTCCTACAAAGACAAATCAAGCTTGTGTTTTAGGTACCCAAAGAGTTTTGGGTCCTAGGGGGTTAGTCACATAAAACTTTGGCACCCAAACACTTCTCATAAACTCCTTTCTCTTTTGGGCACCAACATACTTCACCACAATCTTACCATCATTGCCTCAACAACACATGTAGTCACTAGCATAGCACCGTGAAAGTGGTGCTTGTGGCTTGGGGACATCGGATTGCTTTGTCTTGTTGCTTGTAGGTTGGATCTTAGGAATGTAGACTTTGTTGTTAGCCTTGCATATAAGCTCATCAAGAGCAACACCCTTGTTGAAATTCACACAAGGCACACCATTGACCATGTTCCTTCCATCGGCCTTCCCATCATACCTATTGTACCCAAGACCTTCCTTGATAGATGGGTGCCTAAATGCCTTGTATATAGTGTTGTTGGATTGCTCTTGACACTTGCACCCATTCTTCAAGGCCATCTTCAACCTATTGATCTCCTTGTCCCTCTTCTCTAGCTCAACAAGGTTAGTAGTATATGCATTCACATTAATTTTATAGCATCTTTTACAACCATTGCTAGTGGAGACATTAGAGTCTTCGGTTGCCTTAGGAGAAGTTGAAGTGCTAGCCCAAAGTGCGCTATAGTTTTGCTCAAGATTTTGATATTTTTCATCCAAGCGTGTAAGGCTTTCTTGAGCAATACTTTTCTCATTCTTGAGGCTAGCTATTTGATCATTAATCGAGGAATATTCTTTAGTCAATTTCCCAATTGAGTCATTGGCTAAAGACAATTCGACGGTTAACTTCTCAACCTTTGACTTTTCCTTGACAATAGATGCTTCAAGAGCTTGGTTCTTTTCTCGCTCTTGAGTGATTATATCTCCTTGCATCTCCAAGCATCTATCCCTCTTCTCTAATTTCTTCATTAACATTTTTATTTTAGTGTAGGCCTTTTTACCAAATTTCTTTATCATGGTTGCTTCAAGTTGTTATATGTTCTCATCACAACTATCATACTCATGACTAGAGGAGTTGGATGGGGATTGTACCTTCTCCCCCTTGGCCATAAGGCAAGTTGGAGTGTAGTATTCGTTGTCGATGAGGTTGGAGAAAAGCCTCGGTGATGAGTCCAAGTTGGGGAAGAGCTTTGGTGATGGGGCCGAGTAGGGAAGGATCATGGTTGGTGATGAAGAGTGATGGATGGCAATGTTCGTGGCTCCTTTCTTCTTCTTCTTCTTCTCATCATCATCACTTGAGTCATTATCATCATTTGACTCCCATTCTTCACCAAGATGAGCTTCACCTTTCTTCTTGCCTTTGTTCTTCTTATCATTATTCTTGTTGTTCTTGTCCTTGTTCTCTTCGGGACAATCGGCAATGAAGTGATCGATTTTACCACACCTATAGCAAAACCTCTTCTTGTATCTCTTCTTACCATCACCATAAGTATTGTGGTTGCTTTTCTTCTCCATAAATTTTCTAAGATTTCTAATCATAAATGCAACCTCCGCATCGGAATCTTCTTCTTCACTTGAGGAATCATCCTTCACTTTCTTCTTCTTTTCTTGACAACACCCATTCCCATCATGAACGTGAGTTGCTTTTAGGGCTGCACTCTTGTTGTATCCCATTGCACTAGGATTTTGACTATGAGCATTGATTGCATCTTGATCAAGGCATTCATGATGTTTGAGCTTCGCGAGAACTTGAGGTGTTATGTAATCATAGTCGGGCCTCTCCATGATCACGGATGCTAGCATGTTGTTCTTTGCCCTATATGTTCTTAAAATCTTTCTAGCAACCTTGTTGTCATCCCATTCGGTGCTTCCAATGGATCTTATGCGGTTGACCAAAGTCATCATCCTATCAAACATAGCTTGAGTTGATTCACCTTCCAAGAACACAAATCTCTCCAATTCATCATGAAGTAACTCGATGTTGCCTTTTCTCACACTCTTGTCTCCTTCAAATGAAGTCCTTAAGACTTCCCAAATGTCCTTAGCAATTTCTCTTCCATTGACCTTGTTGAACTCATCCGAAGCTAGGCTTGAAACAAGCATGGCTACGGCTTGTGCATTTTGACGGAAGTTGTGTGCCTCTTCTGGAGTAATCTCTCTTTCTTCGGTCGGGAATGTCACACCAACATCAACCACTTCCCAAAGATTTGCGGCAATGAGGTGCATCTTCATTTTGTAAGCCCAATCGGGATATCTTGATCCATCAAAGTGAGGTGGCTTGCCAAGGTTGACAGATGGAGTATGATGAAGTGGGGCTTTAATGAGTTGTGAATAATCAAAGTTCATGGTAGAGTATATTCCTTTCGGTTCACTATGCTCTCTGGCTCCAACATCACTCCCACCATCTTGACCGTTGTCATTTTTGCCACTAGTTGCTTCTTCAAATTTCTTGCCACTTATAGCATCATCGACCTTCTTACTCAACTCTTCTTTCAACTTGCTCATCTCATCTTGCATTTTCTTCATTTCATCTTGAAAAAGCTTTGCTTGAGCTACCATCAACTCTTTGGCTATTTCTTTAGCCAACTCTTGTGTCGTGTCGGTCTTCGACATTGTTTCTTCTCACGTGGAGAAACGCTACGAGAAGACCTTGCTCTGATACCAATTGAAAGGATCTAAACAATGCCTAGAGGGGGGGGTGAATAGGCGTATCTAAAAAATTCTACACAAATCTCAAAGTTACTTGTCAGCAACTGTCGGAAGTCCCGACAGTTTGGGTTAGCACTCCCGACGTGTCAGAAGTTCCGGCGCAAACTGTCAGCACTCCCGACGCCTACGGGAAATGAACTACAAATGCTCAAATGAACTTTGTGAGATCGATAACTTACAACACCACTTCCTAGTGGTAAGATGAAGATGTTAGGCCACTTCCTTGACACCAAGAACTCTCCAAGTCGTAGATCAAGACCAAACCCTAAGAGGGAGGATGAGAGAGAGAGAGACAAGCAAATACAAGTGATACCAAGCAAATCACTTCAACAACAACAAACACAAGGGACAAAGGATTTATCCCGAGGTTCGGCAACCCCACAAAGGAGCACCTACGTCCTCGTTGTTGAGGTGACCACTTAGGTCAGAGTCTATTTCACCTCCTTGCCTCTCTCAAAGCAACCACAAAGGTCACTTGAGTTCTCCACTAAGAAATCGAGGGTAATACAAACTTCCCAAGGCTCTTCCACAAGATGGAAGCTCTTGGGCGACGCCTAGTCGGCTAGGGTTCCAAGAACCCAAGAGTAAAAGATGCAAATCCAACCGGCTTGACGAAGAAATCAAGTGCTCAAGCTTGCAAGGATGATTATCTCACTCAAACCACACTCATATCACTCAAATCCGTAGAGAATCAAAGTTAGGAGCAAAGGGGAGAGGAGAGAGAGCTCTTGAATGCTTGAGAGATATTTTGGCCGTGAGTTGGTGAGCAATGAATGAGTGAGTCACGGTTAGAAGTGAAGAGAGTGCTATTTATACTCGTAGTAGAAATCTAACCGTTCAGATCTATGTCAGGACTGCTGACGTAGATCTCGGGACTGCTGACGTATATAGAAAACACTGTTCATGCAAGGTCAAGAAACACTGCACGAAGGACAACGTCGGGACTTCCGACTTATGTCGGGACTGCTGACCGTCGGGACTCCCGACGTACGTCGGGACTCCTGACACAGCAGTCAGCAGAGCGAGCCGATGGGCCTGGCGTCGGGACTCCTGGCGAGGGTCGGGACTCCTGACCGTCGGGACTCCCGACTCACGTCGGGACTTCCGACGTACTCAGTCACCGCACAGGCTAAGTGACTGGACGTCAGGACTCCCGGCGCAAGTCAGCACTTCCGACCGTCGGGACTCCCGACATACGTCGGGACTTCCGACACCAAAAGTCATCAAAACTATTCTACGTGCTCGTGAAGTGCTAGAGTGTCTCTCTTTTGATTTTATTATTATGCTTGAGCACTCTATCTTCCTCAGACCAACTAAGTTTTGCATCCCTCTTTATAGTGCGACATACCTAAACTCAAGAAGCGAAAAAGATAAACTTTGAAGCTCCGCTTGAGTTTGATGCCTTTTTCAACAAGACGAATTGAGGGATACCATTTCATCTTTATCAACTCTTTAATTCCTTCATGGGACTAAAAGCTGCGACATAACTCATTAAGATCACATTAGTCCCTAATTTGGATGTCATCAATACACCAAAACCCACATAGGGGGTAAATGCACTTTCAAGAGGTGAAGAGGGGGTTCACGTATCCAACGGAGGGATACGATGAAGAGAAGTGCAAGAGCCATGGGCTGTTTATCGCAGGCAAAGCGCTTCGCAACTTTAGGTCGATGCTCAATCGAGAATACGTGCAGATAGGAAGGACACCATTCGAAGACTACAACATGATCCGGCCTGCTATCTGGGAAGAGTTCATCAAGAAGATGTCAACTGAAGAAGCAAAGGCCAAAGGTGAGAAGTTCAAAGAGCTCGCTAAGAGGAACGAGCTTGCCCACCACCTCGACATGACAGGCTACGCCGCCAAGACGGAGCAGTGGCGGCAGGAAGAAAGGGAGGCAGCTGAGGCCCGGTAGCCGAATCCATTACAGGGCGTCAATGAGAGGGGACGTAACTTCCTCTATGCTCGCAAGCCGAAAAAGCTGAAGGAGGGCAGGACCAAGTACAACGAGCAGAAGGTCGAGGAGGTGGAGAAGAGGAGCTTGAAGATCTCTGCGGTCGAGAAGAGCTGGTCGTTCGAACCTCATCGGGAGAGGGACGTACTGACCGAGGCGCTGGGAAACCCCGAGCACCGTGGCCGCGTCTGTGGGGTTTCCTTGAGGCAGAGTTGGAAGGAAGTGGAGGCCTGGCAATCCGACGCCATCTCTTTCCACACGAGGCAGAGATACAAGGAAGGGCTCATCCAGAAAGGCAAAAATGAGACAGTGAAGGAAATGATCATGGGGAAGATACAAGATGCTTTTACGAGCACAGACCCCAAGATGGTGGAGCCGAGGACGCAGATGTTTCACCAGACTGGCGTGCTGCCAAGATCGTCGAACAATGATTGCAATATATGTTTGTCATATATTCTCTGTTTTATCTGTGTTTTCATTTGTAAAATTCAAATTCAAAATTAAATTATTATTTGAAAAAGTATTTTTTAAAATCTAGAAATCATTAACTAAGGCGGGCATGTAATAACAACCGCCACGGTTAAATATTTAATAGAGGCGGACGACTTAAAGCAACCACATCGGTTAATAATTTAACCGAGGCGAGCGGTTTAGATTACGTAACGCCGACCGCTACGGTTAATCGATTAACCGAGTGGTTAGGGCAACCGCCTCGGTTAAGCCACGATTAACCATGACTTTTGCACCGAGACGGTTGCATTGCTCGTCTCGGTTATTCTTCCTGTAGCGGTGTGAATTGCATATGCCTGGTATCTATAAAGATCTTTATTCCGGTGATGCACTGACACTGTTCACGAAACACTGTTCACGACCACTTTTTCCCTCTCCCAGGTCACTATTTATCCACATGCGGGATGGCGAAAGTACCTAACCCGCTATTGATGAACAGTACCCATCCTGTTACTGTAGTTTTTTTTTTTTTGCCTCCTCTTCTGCTGAGTTGCCCCGCGCGCCGCTCGGGGGCTCCAGCTAGTATTCATATAATCCTCTTGCGGAATTTTGGACCTTTTTTTTTTTTACAGAGGAGGAACTTTGGACTTTTGCACTCTGATAGCCTGGTCAACAGTGCAGCATGCATCAACTACCAACATTGGAAATATCAAATTGATATTTTGATGCTTCACTTTATCAAAGTAATTCTTGTAGTTTAGTCATTATTTTCTGTTTTGTGTGGAATCATATTAAATTAAATACTTTATTATGTTTGTGTATCACGTTAAGCTGCTTCCAATGAGAATGATAACAGATGGTTTTATTTAATTTTTGTTGGAGACCCTTGTGCAGGAGTTGCTACTTCATCCAAACTATTCTGGTATTGTTGACTAATTGGCCTATGATAATTTTATGCTTTTAAGTTGTGGGTGAAAGCAACTGGCAAGTGTACTGACTGGAACTTAAGAATATCAGGTGATCACTGACCTGAGTTCAGCTAGTTACATAAGAAATGGCAACTAGAAATATAATAGCATACAAAAGAACTGTTGCTAGAAGAGTTGAACCACAGAAAGATTTTAAAAAAAGTATACTCTTCTTGAACATGGATCATCAAGCTGCAGTACCTTTGGTTTGGTAGCAGTACATACATATATTTCCTGAAACCATTGATATTTTTGCGATTTATATTGCCTTGCACCAGAACGACTATCTTATCTCATGTAGGACTAACAGACACTAGGCTGCAAACCGTGGGCCATCAAAATGGAGAGGTTTGATGAATCCATGTGACATGCAGCACCAACCAAGTGGTCCACTTTGCACGTAATCTTCAGAAACAGTGACTGATCAGATCTGGTCTACAGATTAAGCTCCACCAAATCTTATCTACCATGATAAAAATCCAAGTTGCATCAAGTGGGCACACAACCACAATACAGTTTTATCTAGAATTTACATTTGATTTCAAGGTAACCAAAAATATATAATTTACAATAGCTGCTTTCCGTATGCTTGAGAAGCAGTAGGAAGATAGCTCATGAAACAACTGTCTGTCGCTAACGGAAACCAGGGAAGGAAGGAAATTAAAGCAACACATGATGAACAGCCCATCTTTACCAAAAAAAAAAAAACAAAGATGGCTAAGACACTAGGTACTCCAGATTAGATGAAGGACCAACCAGGCTACTTCTACACTGCTCCTACTGTACAACCACCAGTCTTCCACTAATCTTGCCTCCGCTGCTGCATCTCCAGGTAACCTCACCTTGCCCGCCGTCGTCGCCTTCACCGCCGCCGGGGCCCTTCGGCACTGTGACAACGAGCTGGCCGTCGGCGTACCCGGCCACGGCCATGGCCGGACAGCTCGGCTCAGGCAGGCGGGACCGCCACCTGTCGAGCTCCATGCTGTCGCCGGAGTCAGCAGCCGCCCCCTCGGCGCCGCCTCCGGCCTGCACGATGACCTTGGTGACCCCGGGGTGGATCCTGACGGTATGCACCCGCACGACGCCGGCACGCGCACCAGCGGCCGGCGCTGCGACGAAGTGGAAGGCGTCGGGGCCTTCGAACACCTCGACGTCGGTGTCTGCCGGGAGCGGCAGCTCCAGCACCTTGCTGTACACGTGCGGCAGACGCCGGAGGTCCTTCTTGGCGCTGCCTCCAGCGGGAGCTGCTGGGTGGATCCTCATGTGCTCGTACGATGGAATTGAAGTCCAAAAGCGAAGGTTTTTTTTCGCCCCTCTCGATCTTTCCCTCGGTTCCTTTCGTGCTGTCTCCTCTCTTTTGCTGGTTGTTCTTGGACAGGGTAGGTGTGTAGCTAGGTGAAGAGCGGGGAGAGGCTGGGATTTATAGTGTGCCACTGCCACACGATGACACAAGAGGGAGGCTAGCTAAAGGCGGAGCCGGTGGCGAGGTGTCACAAGGTTCTTGACGTGTGAGAAAGGAAGATAAGCTCGGGACAGTGAAGAGGAGGAGTCATCGGAAAAGAAAGGATGGAGACGGCAGACGGGGACAGGCGGAGAGCGAGACCGACCGGCGGTTGTGTGCGCGTGTCTGCTCGTATGCCGATGGCCCGGTGCCCTGTGCGGCGTGTGTGCTGTTTGTTCCTAGTGTCTGGTACGCAGGGACGACGACGGGTGGGCACGCCACGGATCACGGTCACGCCGTGGGCTCCGGTGGCCTCTGAAGATAAGGCAGCGGGCAGCGGGCCTGCAGAATCGGGCGTCCCCAGCGAACCTGACGACAAGGGAAACATTGGGCTGCCTCCAACGGTTTCAGAATTCAGAGGCCAATCCGCTTCAGTATCTGCGTGCGCGTGCCTTTCCGGCCAGGGAGTATGGACGTCGGACGTCGCTTTGCCATTTTGACTGCGGCTGGCTGGTTGGTGTTACCCGCTGACGACTGGTAACTGTACCAGACGTCCAGACCAGATCAGGGCGTCAGGCCAGGATACGCGGCGTACGCGACGCTGGGATGGAAACCACAACCCAGGCTGCTTTTGGTGCAGGTAAGGAAGCGCTCCCTCTGCATCAGCATCTGCATGCATGAGAGGCAGGGTACATGAGATACGGCTCGGTGCCTTTGCCGTCCAGGCAAGGCACCTGCCCGTTACGCATGGTATGGAACTATGGATGGCCGCCAAGGAATGGTGGTGTCTGGTGTGTCCTCTACCGGCGCAGCTGACGTAGCTGCCTGCTGCTGGAGCCTGGAAGTCTGGAGCTGGATGGACATGGACTGGTGAGGTTGTTTTGTTAACTGTAGAGTTATCTGGAGCGTGTATGGTGTGAGGGACTCTGGCCATGCTGGTTACGTCAGTGTTTGGATGTGCACGACCAGTGCAGGAGCTTATCTGAAGCGCCGCGCCGTACAGGGTTTGGTTTGGTGATGCGTCAGCTCACACTTGTTTTGCTTATCTCTGATATCTGGATTTGCATGCGTGATCATCGCACGAGTGATGACCTTGACAAGATCTTTTTTCCCTCTGGTTCTAGAATAAAAGGACTGTCATGCCTGGTGGGTTACCATGATGTTGCCGTTGCTCTTGCTCCTTCCTGCTATGAGAAAAGGACCGTAATGCATGGTGGTTTTAGAATAAAATTGCACGCGCGCGTCTCAGCTCGTGAAAAAAGAAAAAGTAGCGCGCGCTAGAGTGCGCGCAAAGAGAATGAGAGCGGCGCGTCCGCGCGCGCGAAGGAAACCGAGCGTCTGCGTACCAAAAGGAGAAAGGGGTGTGATTCTATTTTTCCCGAAATGGAAATTGACGGGACTTGTCTGATCGACTGCCCGATTATTCCAACCGGGTGAGCGTTCACGTTTAGTGGAGTCGGTTTCCCCTATGCTGTTTCTTCTGTTTTGACTTTTGAGATGTGCTAGAAAGAGGAACGAGGGCATTCTTGTTGCAGTTACTCCAAACCAATATTGACTGTGGTACCATATGTTACTCACTTGTTTCACAGAAATCGTACAGGAGGAACCAGTAGGTTTTCGGAAACAGATAAATCCATGCATTCCAAAGGCGTTCTTATCAGGCCGCGTCATCCATAACTGAATCGGATCACATCAAATGATCAAATCGACTGCAAGCAACAACCACCTAAGAGCATCTCCAAGAGCTTGCCAAAATTCACTTGGCAAATATCGTGATTTGGCAACTCGCTAAAATATATGGCAAGTGAAAAAATAGACTCTCTCCAAGAGTTTGCCATTTAGACTTGGTAAAATAAGAAGAGACCCGCTAAGCGAACGAAGAGCCCCGTTAAGAAACGAAGAGCCCCGCTAAGAAACGAAGAGCCCCGCTTAAATTTGCACGTGAAGCCGGATGCGCGCTCGCGCTCAGCGCGCAAATATGCGCGTGGAGGGAGGAGATTTGCCAAGTTGGATGCCAAACTGTTGGAGCACAATTTTTTCTATTTTGCCAAAAATAGATGGATGTCAAGTTGATTTGCCAAACTCTTGGAGATGCTCTAATAATAGAGTAATAGGAAGGTGAGAAGTTCCCAATCCATGCCACGACGCTCTGATGTTAACTTTACAGGATAACAATAAAACTCTCTGAGCATCAGAGTAAAAAGCATACACAGGTCAAGTAGGCACTTACCTGTGACCTGTCCTCGCGGGTCATTCTCTCCCGTTTGAACAAAAAAAACACACCAAAAAAGTCATCAGCCTGTCCGTCGACATGGGTGCACTGCAGCGTGTTAGCCGGGCCTGTCACGTCCGACGCGTCTTCATTCTTCTCCAACCAAATCTACAGTACGTGTTTTTTTTTATCGCGGATCAGGGAGAGGAATCACACTGGCAGTTTGCCTCCTCTCCTGGGCTTCGACCGATCGATTCTGGCTTAATTTCACTTCGCGACATCCCGCCGTCCCGTCCGGCACGAAGCTTCCGCCCATCCCACCGTGATAGCTTCGCATGAACCACCGCTAGCATTGGCGTTGCGTCTTCATTCTCCGCTGGCTCTGCCTCGATTTAGATTTCATTCTCATATAATAAGAATTCTATGCAGTTTGAACTTTAAATAAGAAAAGAAGATGGATCTCATTCTAATAAAATAATTATTGCAGTTGCATGCTCCCTGCGTCCACATATAATTGCACTTCTGAGATTTAAATTTTTTTCGAAAATAAAGAGTCACATGGCACAAGCTTCGATATCTAGCAGGAGATGGCAGAAACCAAAGAAATAAACAAAGGAAACAGATGGACACGTGCCCATGCTTTCGTCCACTCTTTGACTGCTTCTATTTTCTCACAGACACAGTAAGAGGCTGTCATCCACAAATTCATCTGGCTCCGTACCAGTGCACCTCTCTACGCATGCATCACCGGAGACGGCATAATGGACACTGCACATGTGTCATAGGGACAATATCGTCATTTTATCCTTCACGTTGGTTTCCGTGCTACATCCTAGAAGTGCAATTATTTGTGGATAGAGGGAGTAAATAACATCAAAATAGCAAAATTCGGTTACATAGTTGGAGTATAAAATTTCATTCTAGAATCCAAGTGTCTCGATTTCATTTTTATTTTTCTACCTCATTTTCATATTCCATATAGAGATCTGCATAAGACCTTAGTTAGTTAGGCTACACCATTATGGTTTCGTGATGATTGCGGATCCAGTCGTATCTAAGCTTTGCTCTTCACACCAAGGCACTTGACAATGAAGAAGAATGGATTGTATGTACTGAACTTGACCTGCTAGACCAAGTGGCAGGGGTATCGTCGGACCATGTGACATTGGGCCAGTTCGTTTATGCTGCGTCCGCAGCTTGTAATAAACTGATGAATATTGTTACCAAACTAGTACAATCGCATCCGCTTTAAAAAGAGCCGAACACGCCCATTGGTACTAGTCCACGAGATATATCTAATTGGATAAAAATGGTGCAGCGATACCATCTATATATACCGAAATAATTTCTGCTCAGCCAGAAATTTCCTCTAATCTCAAAGTTTATTAAATGCTCAGTACTAACTATAATTATAGTACTGAAAAAGTAGAAAATTCAAATTTATATGCGGCAATTAGATTTTCGGTGCTTGAACACCGGAGTTTTATGTACATCATATCTGAATTTGATATGAACTGCGAAAACATTATTTCCTTCTACATACAAGGTTTTGGATCTTTGCTATTTCCTTCTACGTCGTACTTTAGTCAGGTAGCCATCAAATTAAGTAGAGTAGGGTACTAGTATATTTGGAGCCTACTTGGATCCCGAGGACTAACATTTAGCTCCTGTGTTTTGATAGTAATTAGTAACACTGAATGAGGGCTAATTGGTTAAAGTGCATTAGCCATTTTTATCTCATAATTAGCCTAAGTTTGACCCATTTTGATAAGGTGAACTAATTATTAGTCACGGATCCAAACAAGCCTTGCTCCATTTTAGGAGGACCTAAATTGACAAGCTTATATGCAATACATTTGAGGATTCCCCACAATTCATATAGACGATGAAATGAAATTCCTCCACCTAAAAAAAATATATGAGGTGATCTATTTTGAAAAACATATAACTTTAATATAATGAGCGAGACCTTAAAACAAAGTTTCAAGTGGTTAATACATACTGAGATGGCATCCGCTACCTGAGATCAAACCCTATGTTTGATGTCCTTTGTGTCTCACATATAACTATTTATTCGAGATGGATGATACATACATCTTCTTTTCAATTTTGATATATGGTAACCGGACTATATATCCCTTCAAGATTGTCATTTCACATTATGCAATGTGTTGACAAGATCAGATTAAATGAACTTGCGGCGAGTACACAAGTTAGCTAATGAGATATCTTTAGGGCAATATAACTACAAACCATTGCGCGTGTTGTCATTATCATCGTGCAATCTGTATCATTCCATTTTCTATGCACAAACTAAAGACTTTGTCAATTCGTGCTAATAGTTTGTGCCGATGCATGGTCGTTTATAAAATGGCATCACTGTACTTAGGCCTAATTTAGAGGCAAGAGGGAGCCTAACCCAAGGAGGGAAAATCTCCCATAGATAACTAAAATCTTATTCAAATGATATCCCTATAGTTTGCCCACCCTGAAAAAAGTCCGGGATTCTAAGGAGATTTGAGTTGAGTTTCCAAACTAACCCTTCCTGTGAGTGTTCTACAAGAATTATGACATAACCTATGTTTCCCCAACCCCACCCCACCCCACCCCCACAAAAAAACCTATCTTTCGTAGATTTGAATCATTTATTAATTACTCAGATTTTATGCATTTTTAGTACATTAAAGTTTTTTTGTGAATAGTACATTAACGCTATATCAACTGATTTGCATTCCACTTGCCTTTTTGTCGGTGGGGGTCTAAACAGAGCGGCTAGTAAATTTGTATCTACGTGTCTAGGCCTTGATGGTGTGCAAAGCGGACACAAGGATGTATACTAATTCGGGCATGAACGACCCTACGTCCAGTGGGTTTCGTTGCGGCTCGTGTTGCCTTGCACCGGAGTGCTCGTAGTAGGGTTACAAGCTTTTGAGAGAGGGAGCGGATCCCAGGTCTCTTGTGAGGGGTGTTGCGTGGAGGCGTGATGTGTGGTTTCGATTGAGGTGGACTCTATCTGTTGTTGTTCAATCGGCCCTCTAGACGTGGCCCCTGCCTTCCCTTTTTATAGTTTCTAAGGGAGGGCTCGGATTACATTTATGGTATAGAGGTAAAAACAGGAAGAATGAAAGAGAGAAACAAAAAAGGTGGCTTCGGGCATGACCGTCTTCCTCCTTATCCGGTGGGAGCAGTTCCCCTGTAGCGTGGAGACGTACTGGGCGTTGATCTTTTGGCCTCTCCATCTGCTCGTGCTGCGTGCTGCGGCCATGCTTTGTCCTGTGCAGCTCTGTGTCGTCGAGGACGGGCGATATGAGTGTCCAGATTTGCATAGAGAGGGGTTAGGTGGTATAGTAATAGTTACCCTGTCGATGTAGAGGTATGGATGTCGTTGTGCTGGAATGACCGGGGTCATGTTGGGTCAGTGCGTGGTTCCCGTGCTCCTGTTGACTGTGCATGGTCATGTCCGTCCTATCGGCGGGAGCGGGTGTTGCGGTTGGGGGGTCCTCGTGGCTCACCATCTTGCCAGAGGGTTACACGTGTCCCTCGGACGAGGCGGGAGTGAGCTGAGAGGGTCAGGCGCTTTGATGACGTCACGGGGGCTCGGGCGAGGTGGAAAAATGCCGTCCGAGGCGCCTATCTCGCCTGAGACCTTTTCACAAGGCTCGGGTGGAATGTAGTTTGTCGTTCGTACCTCGATCGACTGACACACTGTCAATGCCTTCGGTGAGTCGGTTTTGCTGCCCCCCCTACGATGGGGCTTTAGCAATCATGCAGGGTGTCATATTTTACCGTGTGTTGGATACCTGGGTATTTTGATACCGATACTTTTAATACCTACTGATTTTAAAGTAATCGATGATGTACCATAAGAGTAATTGATGATCAGAGTATGGTTTTAAAGACTTTTCAAACCTGAATACGCGCACTATACAAGAATGGGAAGAGTACAATCCAATACGTTATTCCTCGATTTGATTGATGTGTCAGTATTTAGCTCATTTACTTGATTTGATATTACCAAAAAACTAGATGGGCTCTTGTAACGCTCGATCTGATCAGTGATCATTGACCAGAGACGAGACATGTCCCGTGTCTTGGCTTGGACAATAGCCGCCGTCCGGAGACCCACACCGCACCAACAAGGACGTCGGGTCCTACCCACGATCGGCGGCCGCGGCCGCCGCCCTCAGTGATGTCCCCATCTCCTCTCCTCTCCTCTCCGCGTAATCTAATCCGCTGGTTCCTTCGGTAATTAACTCCAAACCCCAGTCCCCTCAACTAATCACCACTAGCCCAGTAGCCCCGCAGGACGCACTGACCCGACCCAGACCCGGGACCCGATCCGATACAACGCAGCCGCGCCATTTTGCAGTAGCCCCGCAGGACGCACTGACCCGACCCAGACCCGGGACCCGATCCGATACAACGCAGCCGCGCCATTTTGCAGTCACACCCCTCGGAGACGGAGGACTCCACCCGCTTTCGGCTTTCCTTCGCGTTCCCGTTCCTCACCCCCCCCCCCCCCCCCCCCCCCCCCCCCCCTCCCCCATCCACGTGCTCGCCTCCTCCTCCGCTTCCGCCCCCTCACCCGTCGCTTCCTTCCTTCCTCGTCACGAGTCGTCGTCTCCTCTTCGCCGACCGGGACGCGGAAACGCTCGACGCAAGCAAACCCTAGCCGCCGAGCTCGCGGCGAGTCGGCAGGGATGAAGAGTCTGTTCAAGAGTAAGATCAGGTGGCAGCACCGGTCCAACGACCCCGCGTCCCCGGCGGGGCAGCCGCCGCAGCAGGCGTCGGGCCCGCCGTCGCCGTCGCCCGCGAGCTCCCCGTCGGGGACGGCGCCGGCGCCGGCGCTCTCCGTCTCGACGGCGGCCTCCTCCTCGCCCCCCTCCGCGGCGGCCACGCCCACGGGCGCTGCTGCTGCTGCGGCGCCCGCACCCGCGGGGGCGGGGGCGGGAGGGGAGGACTACATATCGTCCGAGGAGGAGTTCCAGATGCAGCTGGCTATGGCGCTGTCCGCGTCTTCCAACGGCGATTGCGCGGGGGATCTGGACGGGGAGCAGATCAGGAAGGCCAAGCTCATGAGCCTCGATCGCTTCGCCGCCCACCGGGACGAGACCCACACCGCGGAGTCGCTCTCCCGCCGATACTGGGTGAGCCTTCCATTCGGGACGATCATCAATTATATAATATACTCGACTTTCGGTGCCTCCGCTTGCTAGTTGCTTGTGAGGTTTTAGGTTGAAACCTTCTCTGCTACTTCATACAACTGTCTCCACTTAATGTGGACCATTTGGCCAATTACTCCGCTACCGTTCTCAGATGACATTTAAATTCATGTGACTATGTATAGTTCCTAATTGAGCTTCACTTCAGCCCACAGCATGGCGGATCACACATAGCGAATAAATGCATGTGCCACATATAAGCTTCTGGTGGCTAGTGAGCACTGGTATTAGTCATAGAAGATGCTTCCTCCGATCACCGATATAATTTAACTCTGACCTAATTCAAACTTTTTAGCTCTGATGATCAATGTCTAAAATTCACATAGATTGACAACACATGATCATCGCTGCCTGATTCATTGTGAAATGTGTTTTCTCTATATATAACTCTTTCTATTAGATAACATGTGTTTGTTGATATTACTAATCAAATTGTCATATTGGATACCGCGTGGATGTCCTAATGTACTTTATGATCAGAGGAAGTATTGGGTTGAGGCAGAAGCCACTAATTATAGGCTTCCTCCATTTCACATAAAGCAGCGTTTTTTTCTTTCCTCTACATGCTATGCTGATGCCGTTAAAACACTAGCTTGCTGAATCATCACTAAACCTATTTATGGTGTCTGCTTGACGAATCAAATAGTGGTCTTGGTCTTCCCTGTTATGTCATTTAAGTACGCTTGGGAAACCTACATGCCAATTAACGCTGTTAACTGCTGTAAATTATGTCGCTGTTGAGATACGACCTTATTTCTTGATTGCTATTATGATTCGCCTCAGTCTAGGAGTAGGAAATAATACATGGAGAAATGGAAATGCTACTTACTATTTAGGGGCTGCTTGCATGCACACAAAAGATACTGATGTATTCGCAGTGGTAAACCGAAATGATTGGTTCCTGGTGTGCCATACTAGGGGGTTGTTCCCAATGCCACACTGCTAGAAGGAAAAAAAGATAACAAAAGAAAAGACTTTTGCTCCTGAGAAATGGGTACACAAATATACATCTTTGTAGGCTCAACCAGGGCATGCAAAACCTAGGTAAACAAAAGGAAGAAGCTGTATGCATGCTAGATGCTCATATATCATGGAGGTGGATAGTTAGCCAAGGAAGAAGATGGATCAGGTAGCAGAATTCCTTTTTTCAGAAGCAAATATATGGTTGCTGGTCAAACCATGCTAGTGTATCATGGAGGTGGGCAGGACTGCAATCAGGGGAAAACTAGGATCTGCTGAAGAATGGAGCTGAAGTCCTTAAAGAACTGGCGCTGCACTACCATCTGCAGAAAGCAGCTCAGGATCAAGGGATGGCTTTGATCGCAACCAATGATGTCATGGCCTGAAGTTTTAGATGTGCCGATAAGTAAACCAAGTGGGCTGCTTGTTGGATGTAGTAACCTGTTCTAGCACCTTAGTGATGTTCTGTTTGTAATAGCTGCTTTTCACTGGATCCATTGGTTTGGCTGGAGTGTGTTTGGTCATAGTTCTGACCAGTGGTTTTGTATCTCTTGCGCTAGGAGTAATTGAGACCTGAGTGCTATCCAGTTTTTATCCCTGTATCGTTTGCAACAACCGTTGGACGCTTGCTTGCAACAAACTCCGTGGTTTTGTTGCTATATAAGTAATGAAATTCGAGCGTGCCCTGGTGTGAAAAAATATCTTGCTGTCATTTTTTGTAGGTTGTGTTTATGCCGGCCAAATATTTGCTGAACAGATTCTTTCCATTGCAAATCCCTATTAGGACTCTTCTTGGAGATGCAAGATCAGTGTTTATCAACTCTAAAGTTTCTTTGCCTGTTGGTGTGTCTAGTTAGGTCAAATTCTTGTCATAATACTATTTGTTGGTCTGTTGATCACTACATATGAGTGTGGTTGTTGTGTTCTAACATTCATGCTCTGTTATGACATCTGTTTTTAACTTCTTTCAGGACTATAACTTTCTTGATTATCATGAGAAAGTTATTGATGGCTTCTATGACATCTTTGGCTCCTCTATGGAATCCTCTAGGCAGGGGAAGATGCCATCATTAGCAGATCTCCAAACAGGCATAGGGGACCTAGGCTTTGAAGTCATTGTAGTAAACCGAGCCATTGATAGTACCTTGCAGGAGATGGAGCAAGTGGCACAGTGCATCCTGTTGGACTTCCCTGTTGCCAATATTGCACTCTTAGTGCAAAGAATAGCTGAGCTTGTTACAGATAATATGGGTGGACCTGTCAAAGATGCTAACGACATGCTCGCAAGGTGGCTGGAGAAGAGTACTGAGCTGAGAACCTCGCTACAAACAAGTTTGTTGCCTATTGGTTGCATCAAGATAGGGCTATCACGTCACCGTGCCCTACTTTTCAAGGTCCCCTTCCTCCCCACTCCCTCCCTCTTTCCCATGCATGCATATGCAAGAAACCTAAGCTAGCTAGGAAGTTACTAAAAAAGTATTGTATTGTTTCAGCTGAGAAGCACATGCTTAAGAAGTTATGTAATTATGTCTTGTACCTCTCCGTGCAGATCCTTGGAGATAGTGTTGGGATTCCATGCAAACTTGTCAAAGGGAGCAATTATACTGGTGGTGATGATGACGATGCTATAAACATAATTAAGATGGACAATGAAAGGTATCAACGTTTAATCATTGTGCTATGTTCATACTTCATAGCATAAATACTTAAGATACTTCAAGTTATGCTATCCATGTGCTAGTCTTATTTACTATATTCCAATTAATTTGTTGCTGCTCTATGTTTACTAAGCGTTTTTTTGGTGTAATTTTTCTGTAGGGAGTTTTTGGTTGATCTGATGGCTGCTCCTGGTGCTCTTATCCCAGCAGATATCTTAAGTTGGAAAGGCAATTCGTTAAATTCTAATCAAAAACTCGCCCTGAATCAAACAGCTGGATCATCGAGTACTGTTGATGCTAATATGGATCCTACTGTATTGCCACTTGAGCCTAAAGGTGGCCAACTGCCTTTGTTTGGCAGTGATGATTGGATATCAGACAGTGGTTCTGGATATGAGGCAGCAGAAACTGCAGCTTCTACTCAAACCTCTTCGGGTGTCACATCATCTGTTCCTGCTGGAAGTGTTTTTGACAGTTCATGGATGCTGGTTAATCATGAACAATCAGATGGACCATCAACTTCTGCTGGTACATCATCCCAGCAGAAAGTTGTACCTCAAAGCGAACATCAGCGGAATTTAAATCGGCTTCCAGATTTGCAGGAAATTCCAGAGTCAAATAACCTTTTTGCTGACCTTAATCCTTTTGGGGATATGAAGTCCAAGAAAACTTCAGTACCATTCAAAGGACCAGATCATAGGAACAATGAGTTGCAAAAGCGCAGAGAGAACATAGTCCCTAATGCTGGAAGGCCACAGCAGCGGTTAGTTATGAAGAATTGGTCTCCTTACAATAATGTTTCCAACAACAAACAGTACAATTATGTCGAGGACTCGTTTGCTCGTAGAAATGTTGGCAATAATGCTGCATCATCATCATCCCAGATGCCACGATCAGCCGCAAGGTCTAATCTTAATTCTGGATTGCGTAATGATGCATCATATCATAATTATGATAGTATTATGGCTGGTACCTCTGCCATGAAGATTACATCTACAGCTGAGACTGGGAAGGTTCCTGAAAGGGTTCTGCGTGGTGATTTGGACAAAGGTCAAACAAATTATAGACTGGAGGATCAACATGTCGTAGTTCAACCACCACAGGGAAGACTTCCATGGGGTAATCCTGCAGAAGGAAGAGTTCCAATGAATAGAGTTCAGAGTCAAGCAAAACAACATATTGAAAACATGGATGTAAAGCAAGACCATAAGAAATTGCTCCCTGATCCAAAAAAATCTCCCCTTGACAGATTCATGGACACGTCATTGCCATCAAGAAACATGGACATGAGGTCACAGAGGCTTGACTTTGATGATGTGTCTGAGTGCGAAATTCCTTGGGAAGATCTTGTGATTGGTGAAAGGATTGGCTTAGGTACTTATTTTGCTACCAAGTTTTGATAACTCTGCTGCTTTTGAACTAAGAACTTTGACATGTTTTGGAAACTAATTTTAAATGTGCTGAACTGTATTTCAAGTTGTTAGCTTTAATAGCTTGACTTTTATTAGTTGAATAGCGGTGGGTTGGTTGTATGAACTTGCATGTTCCTGATCTCTGCGTGAAAACTATTGATTGATTTGCTTCCTTCAATAGGTTCATATGGAGAGGTTTACCGGGCTGACTGGAATGGAACAGTAAGTAGTTCATTCCCCCCCCATTTTATTTTTTGTATCTTGAGCTTGGCCATTTGTTCAAGATGTTCTGTGGAAGTCATAAAAGAATCAGATGAGAAACCAAATCATGGTCAATGCACTGAAGTTTTCGTTGATTTGCAGGAAGTAGCTGTAAAAAAATTCTTGGATCAAGATTTCTATGGTGATGCTCTGGATGAGTTTAGGAGTGAAGTAGGTGAACTTTTATCTGTTTCTATCTTGGAGTTTTCCTAAATAAATTATTTAATTTTCATATTTACTCAGTCCAATTGTTGCTTTATTTTTTGATATATGGATATACTTTACTTGACAAGGTCCGAATTATGCGTCGACTGCGCCATCCAAATATTGTTCTCTTTATGGGTGCTGTTACACGCCCTCCAAACTTATCTATTGTATCTGAATATCTTCCAAGGTATAATACTTACTTTTACTACACAATCACTGTTTATATTGTGGAATGTGTGAATTAAATATCCCAGTCTAGACAACACAGAAGTTGTGGCTGGCATGCATAAACTGAAAGTTCTTTTTACTATTTAATTTTATTGCGGTACATGCTATTAGATGTCTAGGTTCTCGCAATTCTGGAGTTGCTAAATGCTACATAAGACTCACACCCTCAGGTTCATACAAAAAACCCGAAGAGGTGTTTGGTGATTCATTGTTGGTTCATGATTTTGTCCTTGTTTAGGGGAAGCTTGTATAAGATCCTTCACCGCCCTAATTGCCTAATTGATGAAAAGCGGAGGATCAAGATGGCCCTTGATGTGGTAAGGATGAATCTTTTATATTTTGTTGATTGGTTTGTTTCTTTGTTCCTGCTCATAAAAATGACTTTCTCTCTCTCTCTTAAGGCCAAAGGCATGAATTGCCTGCACACTAGTGTACCTACAATTGTTCATCGAGATCTGAAATCTCCAAACTTGCTGGTTGACAATAACTGGAATGTAAAGGTGTGTGATCTTGCCCACAATTAATATTTGGCCACCAATAATCATTCACATCAATTATGCAATAAAACAGGTCTGCGACTTTGGACTTTCACGGTTGAAGCACAGTACATTTTTGTCATCCAAATCCACTGCTGGAACAGTAAGTAGCTAGCATCTGGAGGACAAAATCATGTCCCCCCTACTTTCTGTCTTTCCCTTGGAACATGATTTATTATTATTTTTTTCTTTTTTTGCATCATCTATCAGCCTGAGTGGATGGCACCTGAGGTTCTGCGAAATGAACAATCGAATGAAAAGTGAGTGTTTTGCTGATGTTTTCTAACTCCTATCTTATTCTGGATATTCTGGTTATTGAGCATTTCCGTGAATATAGGGTTCCATCTTCCTGTCGAATGCTTGTGCTTGTGGTTTTGTGCTCAGACCAAAGAATTTTGGTTTTCTGATAGTTGGATGTGACTGCTTAGTATTTTTCATGTAGCGGGATCATGCACCTATCTAGTCAGGCTTTTATATGCTCCAAATATTTTGTACTCCATATGCAGCATTTTGTTACTAATAACCCGGTAAAACACAGTTCTCCCATCCTCTGTCGCTCTCCCTGTCTCTCTCCTCCCTCACCCTATCCTGGCAACACGGACCCAAGTACCATAGATGGCACACAGCTTGACACATACATGCTCGTCACATGTGACTGTGAGCCCTGTTCCTGGTGCACTTGCCAGCACTCCAACACTCCTTTCTTGCCTTCGACAATGAGTTCTTGCAAGCCACCTTCTCCTGGAGATGTACTTACCTTTCTTGCCAACATTCCCCCTTTGTCTTCCTGCCGATCCCCACTGCAACCATGGCACTTTTGCACAGCACAGAGGATCCGTGGTTGGTTTAAAAATTAATAACCTGTGTACCAAGTGAGGAGATATTTCGAGATGTGACTAGTTTTCAATCAGCTCTCTGGCTAGTTTTACAATTTTCCAACCAATCATGTAGAAACCAGAACCGTACAGGTTAATTAATCTATCTTCCCTCAGGTTTCACATTTTTGCTTGTTCTCCTGCAACACCTTTTTATACTTTGCCAAAACTAAAGTATGATAGGATCCTCACCGCTTACCTTAATTAAATTCAGTAACAATCTTAATGCATCCACTACCTGAATTTTGTGCAGGTGCGACGTTTACAGCTTTGGTGTCATCTTATGGGAGCTGGCAACACTTAGAATGCCATGGAGTGGGATGAATCCAATGCAAGTTGTGGGGGCAGTTGGTTTCCAGGATAGGCGGCTTGATATTCCCAAGGAAGTTGATCCTCTGGTAGCAAGGATCATATTTGAATGCTGGCAGAAGTGAGTTTCAAAAAAGGCCTTTAAGAATTTAACCTGTTCTCTAATCAAAGTCTCCTGTATCGGTCATGGCATTTAAAATTCGACTCTTGATTTTAAATTTGTGCTAACATGTGCTTTGTCAATTGCCAGGGATCCAAATTTGCGCCCGTCATTTTCACAGTTAACAAGTGCCCTGAAGACTGTTCAAAGACTAGTGACCCCTTCTCACCAGGAGGCCCAGAGCCCCCATGTTCATCAAGAAATCTCAGTGAACTTGACTCCTTAGGGGGGCTTTCCACTTCCCGTTGTGCATAGTTTTTATTCTTTTGCTGTTTGTATTTGTCCAAAAGTTGGCAAATGCTGGCGCACCTTGTAGATTGAGCGCCCCAGGTGGTAGACACTCTGCTGCCGTGACAAGTACTCCACAGTAGGGTATGTATAGAGTCAGCCCATCAAACAGCAATCGGAAGAAGTGAATTTCAATGTGTAGTAACTGATTGTTATGCCCTCGTCAATCCCGCTTTTGTACACCCAACTGACCAACCGGGTGCGAGCCCTCTGGAAAGCAGTGAGAGCTCTTTGTGTTAATTGTGAAGTGCCTGGCTATGTTAAGTGGATTTTTTTTGTCATGCTGCTAAAAAAAGACAGCATATTTCGAAGTTGGACTCTGTACAATCAGGACACGTGAATTTAGGATACATTGTAATTTTGGAAGATTTGTGTATGCTCGCATAGTCGCATGACTGCCTTAGCTGTTTGTGTTTGTTGGCCTGTGCCTTGACCGAGGAAAAGCGTAGAACACCTGGTCCATTGCTCATTTACCTGGATTGGTTCTCGTCAACGAGATGGTTAGGAATTTGCCAAGTTGCCAACCATCTGGTAATTAGACTGTTGGGAATGTGGCGTGCAACCTTTTGCGTTTAAAATTTAAAACGAGGCAGATCCTGGATACAAGTAGGATTGGCTTATGTTTCATGGAGTGCAATTCTGGAAATTACGTTATTTTTAGCTAAGATATCCTGAAACTACGTTTATTTCATGCGGAGACAGTTTACATCATGCTGAAAAATTAAGTGAAATGGTAAGAGGAATTCGTATATTTTTTTTAATGAAAACAGAGGAATTCGTAGATAAAAAAGAGTTGAATTCTCTCTTTTTTTTTAAAAAAAAGAAAACGGAATAAAAGAAAGATGAATTCCAAACAGTACCGAGGTACAAGTGGCAACCTAAAGTACAGTTATCAACCCGAAGCCCATTGTTCCCGTCCACGCCTCCCTTATCCACAACTCACGCATACGTCACCTTCCCACCACGCGTCCTCCCGATCACCGTCCACACGCGCGACAGCCGAGATCCAACGGCCGGAGCCCCCACCCCGCACGGAAAATCCCGTGCAGGCCGGCGGAGGCCCCCAACGAACGTCGCGTGGCGCACGACCCGGCCAAAGCCAAAGCGCACGGACGCCACAAGGACCCTAAACCCGCCTCTGAGCCGGCCGTTTCGATTCCGTCGTCGTGTAGCTCCCAATCCCATCGTGTTAGACTAGCCTCCTTCCTCCCTCCGACCTCGCACACCACTAACCCCAACCACCGCCAACTATCACCCATCACCGCAAGCGCGGCCTTCCGGCCAGATTCCGCGTCGTGCCCGCCGACCGGTGCTTCCGCCTCGTTTCTCCGCCCAGCGGGTGGCGGGCTCCTCGGAGATTCCGCTGGTCGCGGGAATCCATTTGGTGAGTTGGGGCCGGGAGCGCCGGTTTGGGGTGTTTTCCTTTTGGGAGGGCGTGTGATTGATCGGCGGCGGCGGTTTGGTTTGTGGATGCAGTGCCCGCTCGCGTTGCCCGTGGATCTGGTTTGGGACGGAGGGGAGAAGCGCGGCGGTGATTGATTGAGGCGGGACGCCATCAGTGCTCTGTCTGGGGTTCGGTCTGTTCCTCGGCTGTAGATCTGGAAGGTATCTACCAGTAGACCCGTGTCCCCTGCTTTTTTGTGTGTGCTCTGATTTGGCGATCTGTACAGTGGAAATAACTATTTCTGCATTATGATTCACTGTGCCGTAATAATTTCATCATGTATGTTGATTTTTTTTTGCCCAGATTCTGGTCTAGTTTGCGATGAAAATGCATTGTATTGTATTGACATGCTTCTCCTTTTGATTGTCCTTTTGGCGCTAGGGTTTCGCGGGATCGGTCGCTTCGAGCTGTTCCGGTCAGAGCACCTGCATCATTTCGGGCCATGGAGACTCTGGTCATCTCGGAGCAGCGCAGCCACCAGCTCCACCACTCCTCAGGTCGCCGGAAGAAGGCGTCATCAGCGTCGCCCCATTTCTCGTCGCCTCAGTCCACACGCGGCTACCATGCCGGCAACTGCCGGGCCTTCCACTCCGGCATCACCATCGGCATCCTGCCATCCCCACCCGCGCAGGGGGTTGCACGGACCCGCTCCTCCCCCGAGCCCAAGACACCGAAACACCAGCAGCTTCACCATGGGAAAAAAGCGCAGCCGAGCAATCTCTGTAAGCCCTTCGACGTCCCCTCCCTCTCGCCCTGAGCTCTGGGCTGGCCCGGGGTTCTGCAATTCGCCGCCTCCCAGCTCCCTCCCAATACCCAAGTTCTCCCTCCACCAGAAGCGCAGTGTCTCACTTGAGTTTCCACCTTCTGACCGGTCAGACGACGAAGAGGTGCCTGTGCATGCCAAGTCAGCACCTTCATCGCCAACTGCAGGTTCAGGTGCTACCTTCTTTAGTGGTACTGTTGCTACCATTGCGACGGAGAATCTGAGGAGGATCCTTCACCTGAAAATTGAGGATGACTGAATGGCGGTGGGGCAGTTTTCTGTACATATGTTAACTACAGCTGACCTTGGTAGTCTGTATAGGGTAACCGAGAATAACCACCGTGTACCTGGGGGTGATTCTTCATCAACAGTAGTGCTGTAGGTGGTTAGCAAGCACAGTGAGAAGGTTAGGCAGTTTGAAACTGCAGTGAAGGATGTGGTGGATTTCACATCACTGCAGTTTCTGAGTCACCTTTGCAGCTTGTACCTTGTGGTCGGGCATTGTAGGCTAGAGCTTACAACCTGCCATATATGTAGTCTTCTGTAGGATGGCTGCATCTCTTGAAACTTGCATTCTGTCTCATATTGCATCCTCCTGACTTACCTCCCTTCATAACATCTTCTTGTGTTCTGCAAAGCGCACAAGGATCTCCCCCCTCCGGCACTTCTGTTTTTGGAATGAAGATGCTCAGAGGGGTTGTTATGAAGTCCCCATTCAATGTTCTTTCTCCTCCATGTCTCTACTGACTTTAGCTATGCATCTCCTTTGTTTCCTCAGTTCGTTGCATGTAGCATGTCAAATTTGTGTTCCTTGCCATCCAATCCATTTCGAATCATTCCTCTCAAAGTTCATCTAGTGGTGGTTTTGCCTTCGTTTAGGTATCTTCTGTACCTCCTTGTCCTTGTTCATGTTCCTAGAGTATGCCCAGGATTCTAGTCTTCTTCATGTATTCTCATAAAGGGCTTCATGTATCAGAGTTCTGCAAATGCTCAAACCTGAATATGGTAATTACCTATTTCATGCCCCTCTACCCACTACTATCATACATATAATCAGACGGTGCTAATGTGATATCTGGGTTTTTGTGCTGCAGGTTTGCTTGTCCAATGCACTTAATGTCATCCATACCTGGAGTTCGGAATCGGCCAAACATCTATCACTTAGTTATCTGTTTTCGTCATAGTCCAGTATTGTGCCAGACTGTTGTTTTTGTGCAATATTTGATGGGCTAGTCTGTTTGTGGTACTGTTTTAGTTTATGTTACTAATCATATATGGTGTCAGTGTTCCATGCTGATGCTGTGGCATCCTGTTGCTTTCTAGCTAAATACTTCAATGTTATGTAGCTTCATGTTAATTTTGGTCCTGTTTCCGTGACTTGTTCGAAGTTTCATGTTATCGCACGGTATTCCCTCCAAGATCTAGTATGAAGATCTTATGTTTGGTCCATGTACACCACAGCTTTTCTTGTGATCCTAATCATCGAGTGACAATGGTTGTTATGTACTTGGGCTCTCTTTTTTAAGGATATATCAAAATTCGATGCTTGTTGATGATACTTTGTGCGGAGAAGTATGGTTGGACTTGTTGAGACGGAAGTAGCTTGTTTGTGGAGACCGTTTGAGAACTTGTAGTTGCAAACAAAAGCACAGGTTGATTAGTGTTGTGGAGATACAAGACCAATATTGCTTGTCAGCAACTCAGCATCTGTTGATTCTTTTCTTTTCAGTGAAAGAGTAGGTAGTTCGTTGCTTCTGTGCTGACCCCTGTGGTTATTGTCCCTGTGTGCTCCATTTTCCGTTTCTGCACACATGCTTGACTACACAAGCAATCATTCTGTTTTGCGATTCCAGTTCGTGGCCAATGACTGGACTGTCATCATCCTCCGCCAGTTCGGCTTACTGATTGGCTTGCCAGCTCTGCATGATGGCTCCTCATGATGTATCCGGTTTTGCATCTAATGCTTCTAGATCTACAGGAGTAGAGTACTGTATGTCAGTATGTGTTAGGTTGTCATCATACATGGCAATTGGGTCTTCTGGAATGGCAACCAGACGAAGGTGGTAGATGTTGAGCATATAAGGCCCTGTTTGGATGGTGTCGCATTCACCTCAATCCACATGTTTTGAGGTGGATTGAGGTGAAATTTATTTTAAGTTCTGCTCAAATCCACAAGACACGAAGGCATAAGGCTTCGTTTGGATGGAGGAGTATTGGCGTGGTTCGAGCCCCAAACCACGCGTGGCATGGAACAAAGCCCACGTCGGGGCGAGATACCCTGCTGCGGTGCTGCCCCTGGTACGCTGCCGCCGCCACATCCACATCAAGCTCGTTACCCTGCCGTCCACTCCACTCTGGCAGCCCTTGTAGAGCTCCGGTGAGCCTCTCCCTCCTCCCCATCTCATCTGTTCTGTAGAGTTGTTGCTTCACTTCTTGTTTCAGTAGGGTTTTGATTTCACCTTTCTTTTCTCAGATTTGGTTGATTCAGATCTGGTGAATCTTGGTGGCCACTTCTCTGTTGCAGCTAGGCGCCAGACCATTGGTAGATTCTTGGACCTCCTCTTATTTCTTGGGGGTAAACTGTCCTTCGAAGTTGATACAAGTATCCTGTATAGTTCTGTAGTCCAAGCATTTGGTTGTGTGGCAGTCCTCTTTTTCAAGAATAGCAGTGAAAATGTTATTCAGTGATCATCGTAGTATGCCTGTTGCAGAAAGAAAGGGCAGTACCATTGATGCACAAGGTATTGAAACTGCTGCATCTTTTTTCTATGATGGCAACCAGCAAAAATACAAGCTCAGAAATCGTGCAGTGGTGATATTTGAGATGCTTATCCACCCTCTCTTTTTTTTCCCTATACAAGATTTCTATGTTTTCATTTGTGAATTTGTAGTGATGATATGTTTCATCTTACAATGTCATCAGTTTTGCTCCTGTGAATTTATGACAGAAATAACTTCTTTATTTCGCAGCGGCTCTGGAATTTTTTAGCTGGCACTGCACATCCTTCATAATCAGGTATCAATAATGTTTACTAGATCCCTCTGTAAAGATGAAGTCAATGGCTGTGTGTTTTTTTTTTGCTGCACAGCCTTCATAATCAGCATTCATATCTTTCATTCCAGTCATATTTTGTAGGTAAAAGCTAAAGAAATTTGTCTCCATGAGTCCATGGTTGTGTGTTTAATGTGGTGAATGCACTAAAATTATTTCCATAGGACCATGTTCCATCCTGCATTTATCACAGCTGGATCAAAAATGAAGGAATAATTATTAGGTTGATACTGCCCATAGTACATTTGAGCACCGGTAGCTTTCCTGTCCATGTACATTTGAGCAGTTTGATAAGAAAAGGCATGGTTGTAGTCGTAGAGTGTATGCATTTGTAGCAACTTAAATTTCTCTCTTGAGTTGTTGACGTGCTTTAGCATTTCTCTCTTGATTATTTATTTTACTGGCACTTTTTGTCAGAACAATGGACGATGGTGTGATAGTTTGGAAGAAGCGCTATTCTACTTTCTGCAGTATGGCACTGCTAATGTTGTAGCATGGTCTAAATTATTTCCTGGTTTCAGTCTTTTATGTATACAACATGTTTGACCTTCACTATGTATTTATGTATACAATATTGCAATCATGAAGGAATACTAGCAGCCCGATTCTTGACTTTGGCCAAACAATATAGGATATGTACTGCACAGCTGTGGTATACAACTGCCAAATAGTAAGCCGCTGTACCAAAAATCTCAAATGGAATGTTGCCCTGAACTGAAGAAAAGTCCATCACTAGTGCTCCTCCTTATATGCCATTCCCACCTTGCACTCCCTACCCTCTATTAAGCTTAAAATTTTTTATACGATGTGAAAGCGCTAAGTTCTGATGCTATTTTACCTGTTAAGATAGACAAGCCCTGATGCTATTTAATCAGTTCATCCAAAATCACTTTTGTTAGGTGAGGAGGGAGAGGCTCGCACAAAGGATCATAGCTTTGCAACATCTGGTTTCTCCATTCAGGAAGGTAAGAAAGTGAAAAGGGCAAAATCTTCAGACTAGTCTTGCTTTGGAGTCGTAGACTTTTTTGCTGTTGGGTACGATTACTAGGTACACACCATCTTCAAGTTGTGGCCTTTGAATTCTGGTTTAGTAAGTACTTTAATAATAATGGTGGTGGTTATTGAGTCAAATCAAATTAAGCTTTGCTGATTTTTTCTGGTGTTGTATACTAAATGGACCATTTGTAGTGTTGTAACTAGCTGGTGCTTAGAGCCTCCCAGTGCTAGCTTTCAACTTTTCTGTGGTAGTAAAACATCCACTAGCAAATTCATGTGGCCCTTGCATATAACTCAGGTAGCAGTAGCACTGCTTGCTGAATGGAATACCATTCTGAATGTAGGACTAAAAACATTACATATTAAAACCTACTATAAGTGTGATTCTGCTGGCACAAATAATTTAGTTCATTGCATAATGGTACTGGCATTATGTATGTAGCAGGATATTTAGCTCCATGCATCAGTAGTTCAGTTGTGCTTCTGATTTAGATGCTTGTATCATTGATTATGCTTTTAGACTCCCATTTCTTTGTTCTGCTTAGTTCATTGGTTGAATAGTTCTACAACACTCCACTACAAAATATAAGCTTCCACCAAATCGTCAAAGGATACTGATGAAACAAATTGGAGCAATTCCTTTTAAAACTCCTACGACATTGGAGACGAATTAAATTTTTCATTCAAGTCGTATTTTAATATTTTATAGATAAAAGCTTAGAAATATATCACCATGTGTCCATTGTTTTGTTCTTGTGGTGAATCTATCTATGAAAATCATGGACATTTTCTCTTTTCTTTGCTAATGGCCGGTACTAATATCACCTTTGTTACTATCTTTTGCGGCAGGTTCAATTTGGAGCTCAATGGTTGTAAAAGATGATTCAGCAAATTAGAAGAGAGCAGGGTTAACATGTTGAAGTGTTGATTTCAAGACCAATGATACTAATTTTAGTTTATTATTATGAGAGAAACCAGTTTGCAAGTTAGAGAGGAAAGCAGAGTTAGCTTTAACGAACATGTTGGATTGTTCATTTTATGGAGTTCGTTTCTGAAATCTTGATTATTGTTAAGTTTCAGTTGTTTCTGATGTCCCTAGTTTTAGGGTTGTCTTATTTTTCCCTCTATAAGTTTAGATTATTTTTCTTGATTTCAGACCTCGTTTAGGAACTTTTTATCAGTTCATTTTTTATTTTTTTGGGTTGTATACAGCCACTCCAATTGTTTCTGATGTCTCTGTAGTTTAAGGGTTGTCTTATTTTTTTCCTCTATAAATTTAGATTATTTTTTCTTGATTTCATAGACTTTGCTAAGGAATTTTTTTCCTGTTCATTTTTTAATATATATATTTGGGTTGTATACAGACGCTCCATGTGGCCCTTTAAATTAGTCCCAGCGACCGCGAGCCAACCCACGTCCTTACTTTGTTGTCCAAAAAAAAAAGCACGTCCTTTTAAATGGCCGAATGAAAAAAAGGAACCAGACCCTCGCGCGGAACTGAAGCGGGAACAGGTATACCACGTGGGTGAACCCATTCCACGCGTGGAGGATATCAGCCGTGGGTGATTTCCACGAACAGCCAAACGAGGTGACCATTCTCCGGTATTGCGTTCGAGATAGGCTTATAGGCCACGGGTGTGAAACCCGGCGACGGCGGTGGTTGCATCTGGAGAGGGAATCAGGTGAAGAGTTTGAGAGGATAGCGTCTCAACTGCTTGCCCTCAGCTGTCATCGCAGCCAGCAGTGTTAGCGTGCTACATCGACATGACTCCGATTACACACACCGTAGCTAATCATGGGACTGCCAACAAACCCAGGAATCCTGCTCGCTTGGCTTATCATTTGGAAGCAAATTAAAGCGACTTCCACCCGAGATCCTCTGAAGTCAGCCTCAACGACTGTACTCTGCAGTCAGCCGATCCTTGCCGTCCACTGCCATCCAAGCGCCCAGCTTGCACCAGACTTCAACACCTGCACCCCTCCACATGGCCCAACAGCTCCGGAAAGCTGCGACCCTCGTCCTCAGCCTCAGAGACGCTGCAAGGAGCGACCGCTCCTAGCGCCGTCGTCCCTGCACTGCGCCGCCGCCCACCGGAGCAAGGAGATACAGCACGGCAAGGTCACCAAGTGGCGATGGCAATTGGCAAGAGAGACGACGGCCTGTGCGGCGAGGGCGCTGCATCTGGAACAGATCGATTGTATTCTTTTATCTTCAGATCGATTGTATTGATAATCTTGTTCCAAACACTGGACAATGATTAAAAAAACAAACAGAATATAATGCATTGGACTAACAGTTTTCATGCATTTCTTTTGGAGTTCGAGCCGCAGATATTAGAAGATCATTTTCCATCACAATTGCTAGTTCTTAAATTTATTCCAACATTCAATCACGCATTTAACAGGATGTCCAGTCTATACAACATTCTCAATCAATAAATTCAAGTGCTACTGCTGCTGCTCTAAGCATCATAGGGCAGATCCTATAACACTGCTCTGGCGTGGTTTCTGCTACTCGAAGCCTTCACGGCGTAGCCATGTCTGAAGCTAGATGATCTCGTGCTCTGCACGGGGGGGGAGGCATGAAGAAGGTGGGCGAGGCAGAAACGATGCATGCCGGCAGTGCCCAGGTCAGCGACGGCTTGGCCCTCGGCACGAGCCTCAGCGCGAGAACGGAGACGGCGCGGTATTCAGAGCAGAGATGGCGATGGTGCGGCTCTCGACGAGGGGATGGCGACGGCGCGGCACTCACAACGCCGGTCCGCAGAGCGGAAGACGGCAACGGCGATTTCACCGTAGAGACCTCTCGGCGGGACCTGGGCTATGATGGGCCTTGAGTTTGTGTGGCCTGTTGGTCACTTTGGCGTAGATCAGTGGCGGACGGTGCAGATGACCTGACTGCAGAGTACAGTCGAGCGACGCGTCGAAACTTGGCTGCTAGAAACCATGAATGGTGCTTCTAGAATGTAGTAGTTGGTAGAGCCTAAGAACTCATGTAACCCAAGATTAGTGTAGCAATAGCAGGCTGAGATCAACGAGTGGCTAGCTTGCAGGGAGCAGATGGAGAAGGCACAAAACAGGTGCAGCTAGTAGCTGCACTGCTTCAACTATTTCATTTTTATCCTTGCTGACTACTACCCGAGAAAACATTTACAAATTTGCTCGTTTGGTTGCACTATCCACATGGATTGGGAGAAATTAAGGTCAACCTCTTCCGATCCATATGAATTGTAAGTACAGTCAAACAAGCCCCGAAGGATGTAAGTATTTTAGAAAGAAGTAGTGGTTAAAGATACACACATAAAAAATCATGCAAAGTCAAATGTTCAAATTTGTATCTATAACCGAAGGTAGTGCTCCTATTAGCTAAGTACATGGGTGTTAGCATGTTCGGTGCTAATATTCTGGATTATTAGAGCATCTTCAATAGGGTCCTTGCTTAGGTCCCATCCTATATATAGGAACTTAGAGGTGAGGGGGGAAAACCTATTATTACCTACTCAAGGCCCTAAAAGTAGAGGCTCTAAAAATCTTCCCTCCGGCCCTCGTTCCCGAGGAAAAATTGATAGGGACGGATTCCATTCGGCAGTCTTGGTTATCTACCACAGATTCACAACATGTGTTCATGCGCATGCTGCATGCATCCAATGTATGGGGTTGGTGCATAAACACGCGTGAATCAATAGTGACGGTTTCCATCGAGCTGTAGTTGTTGGAAGAAAAACTATAGCTCTCTAAGCATTGGTTGTATGTTCATAGATGCATGTGTGAATCCATGGCAGGTGCCCGCGACTACCATATGGGGACCGTCCTTACTGGATTTTTTTGTTGTTCCTAAGGGGTTTCTCAAAGACCTCTACTTTTTTTATATTGTTTGCCCTCCCATCCAGTCCAAGATCCCGCACATGCCCTTTTGCTCGTGCTTGAGCTACTCCGCCACCGCCTCCTTCTGTCCCCGTTGGCTAGAACTACCCCTTAGTCCCCGATTGCCCTCTTGCCTGGGTCCTCCCTCCCCGTCGGTTGTATGACTAGTGCACCCTCCCCTAGTTGCCTCCACCGCCTGCACGCCCTTTTCGGACCACCTCCGCTGTTGCATGGCATCGTCGTCGGCTTGCCTTTGTGGCCGAGCGCCGCATCCACTGTTACCATGCCCTCATTGGCCACCTACACCCATCTTCCACTTGCCCCACCTAGATCCGCCACCGTGCGCTCCTCCACCCCTCGCCCCTCCTCGGGCAGCCCTACCTTGGTGCCCGAGCAATGCCTCCAAGGTGAACCAAGTTTCAATATTTTTATTTGTTTGACAATTTATTTATCATTCAAAACCTCATTAAAAAAGAAAAATTGAAGGAAGAGAGATGAAAGCGGGGAAGATTATACAGGAGCACAAGGTCTCACCACAAAGGTGGTAATGGAGCAACGCAAGCTAACATTAAAGAGTGGCGGTTGATGTGCGAGCAAGAATATAAGATCATGTTTTATGGCATCAACACTTTAGAGTCAGATGTGAAAGCATATGTGACAATAATAAGGGCTTAACTTGTAGCTCAACGGATGGTGACGTTCAACAATAGCTTTGGGGATCAATTGGTGCAATGGGTGAAGGTATTGAGGCTAGAGGATTTAATGTTGTGATGAACGTGTTGTTTAAATTCATATTTGAATTTGAATTAATGAATTTGAATATTATTTCATTTGTATACACTCGTAACATTATTATTAATTTATGTCGGCCCCAATTGGCCAAATACATAGAGAAAGTGAGTAAAGAGTGAAAAACCGAAAATACAGCAAAAGTAAAGGAAACTCCTATATCAAACGGTAGTGCTACAAATAGGACGTCCGACACAGCGAATCCTCTCCAGACGCGTGGCGTGATGTGCACCACAACTTTATCTCACTGCCGCGCACGTCGCTCGCCTAAATAAATAAAAAACAAAACAACTCCTGGCCGCCTCGCCTCACTCCCACGCGCCGCCTGCCCAACGAGCTCCTCTTGCTCTCTCGTACTTCCCTGCTAATCCTCTCTCTCTCAATCTCTCTCTCTCTCGCGCGCGCGCGCTTGCCCACCCAGCGTCCTCCTTCCCCACCCCTAGCGGCTCCTTCCTCTACCCCGACGTCCTCACCCACCGGGAATCCCCAATGCCGCAGATCCAGTGGCCCTCTCCCCCACCCTGGCAAGATCCATGGAGGTGGCGTGACGTTGTTGCAGGGGAGTAGGTGGCTCTCCCCCACCCTGGCGCGGCGCCGTCCCCACCCCTGGCGGCCCCTCTCTCACCCCTGTGGTGACCGAGTGAGCTCCCCCACCCCAACGGCCATGGCGCTCCTCGGCCCCCATCCCCCCACCGTCGCTGCTGAGCCAAGCCTGGTACTGGTGGCACTGGTGGCGGCGGTGCTCGCGCGCAGCTGCTGCCGCCGTCTCCGACCGCGACGATCGGAATCGACCGACCCAACCTTCCCCTCCCCTATGTTGCATATGTATGTTTTAATTGTTTTAGGCATTTCAGATGTATCATTGCAATTGTTTCATACAGATGTTGCAAAAGTAGATTGAGGGAAGTTGCAATTGTTTTAGAGGCATGTTGCAAGCGTTTGTTCAAAATATTTCATCTGTTTCCAGACGTATGTTGCAAGCGTTTTGATCTAGATGTTGCATATGTTTTCACACATATGTTGCAACAGTATGTTCCAAAATGTTTCATCTGTTTCAGTCTTCTATTGCAGCAAGTGTTTTCATGTTGCAAGTGTTCTATTTGGATGTTGCATATGTTTTCTCACATATGTTGCAAGTGTATGGTCCAGATGTTTTATTGTTTCAGACGTATGTTTTATTCAAGTGTTTCACGTTGCACGTGTTTCATGCTTGTTCGGAGAGCCAGGGGGCTCGGGGATGGGGTGCGGCGAGGCGGTGGCTGGCGGACGCGGCGCGCGGCGCGTTGGGGGCCGGCGACCGCGGGCACGACGGGGGCAGGGGTGTGCTTGCGGGGATTCATCCCCCGGACGCTATTACTTCCCTATATCAAAAGTAGAGGTCGTGATTAGGAGGTTTCTAGTTGAAATGCTGAGCTGGTTTCAGGGTAGCCTTTTTTTTTCCGAACATGCTTTCAGGGTACTCTAAGAACGTTGGCCAAGAGAGAACTTGTCTGAAATCTACAAACAAATGGTAACCCCGCACACTCGCCAGACGCCAGGTAGTGGGGTACGGTGTTGCGTTGCGTTACATTACATCCACTTCAGTGAAAGAAATAAGCATACCATGGAGTGCAGACACACCGAATATGTATATAGGAATGAAATTGTACTACGTGCTATTTTCGTCTGCCTTGCAGACCATACACGTAGTTTCCTTATTGACGAAACAGCTGTAGCCTGAAGAATGTACAACCAAGCTTTCTCCAAGCCTAAATGGCACTGATGCAGCGGCGTTCTAGCTCACCTACCGGTCCCTGGGTTTTCAGAGATCACTAAATTAAACGCCCTAATACTGCCGAATGCCGTGCCATTTCCTTGCACATAACATAATGTTGCCAGCAGCTCACTGCACAGAGACGACACAGCAATGGCCGGCGTACGTGCTCGCCTTGTTTTGTCTTGTCTTGTCCAAGAGGCTCGCTAGACGACGCGGGTCGCACTGCCGATTTTCGCCGTGCAACGCCAACGCGGGACGACGACGATGCGGCGGGCGCGCCGGCGCCGTCTCACTTGGAGCACCTGCGCAGCATCTGGCGCATGCCGTCGGCGACCCGGAACGCGGGGCTCCGCCTGCACTTGCCGCAGAAGGCCATGTGGTCCCGGAGCGCCTCCTCCAGCCCCGCCGCCGCGGCGGCTGCGCCTCTCGCCGTGCTCCTGGCCGCTTCGTCCCGCACCGCCTCCGAGCAGAGGCCGCAGAGCCACCGCCCGCCGAAGGCCGCGCGCACGCCCAGGATGTAGTCCCGGGTGCAGTCCTCTACCAGGCCGCAGCACTCGCACTTGGCGCACTCTACCACCACCTCCATGCTGGCTGGCGGCTGGCCCGGAGGTGCGGTGCAGCAGCAGCTGAGGTGGAGCTAGTTGTTGGTCAGTGTGTGTGGTGTGACTGCGAGAGAGGAGATGACTACGGGGTGCTGTATTTAAGGCGACTGACGACGCTCTGGGCCGGGAAAGATGACACTACACAACACTACTGCTACTGCATGCAGATTGCAGATGCTGGCTGCTGTAACTGTAATAAGACCGTGAGGAGCCAGGTGGTGGTGTTCGTCTGCAACGTTGCGTTGGGGCTTAATTTTACCGTGACGCGTCAGACAAAAATGCTTTGCCATCTCTCCTGTTTCAGATGATGCGAGCTTAGTGAAGGTGCCATCAGTATCCATGCTCTGGTCTCTGCATTACATACATACACCTATTCTTCGCTTGCCTTGCCTTCGTTTAGCATCTGAAAAAAAAATGTCGCTGAATGTTTAGGCCATTTACTGATATGATATCCTTGCAGAGTTGCACAGGACTTTCAGTCTGATGCACAATGCACTCTATGAGCTTGACAGGTAGCAATGTTCACTGCTTCTGAATGATACAGGAGGACCCGGCAAATAAAGAATGCATGCTAGGAATATTTCGAGCTTGTACAAGATACTCTAGCACCTAAAAGTTAGGAAGACACAGAATCACCAAGGATCTTATATTCTTATCTCGGCGATTATTTTTCTCTGCGATCTCCATAAACGTTGAGCCAAAATCATCTCATACGCACACCAGTTTAGTTACTGTCGACCTAGGACCACCACCCGGCAGAATCTTTTCGTCGCTAGCTTGTGCTAGGTTTCAGTCACTCTGTTCATGATACGACACACCTGGCCTTGTCGGATCGGTTGTTACGTGGTCGGCTCATCATACCAATGACGGCACCCCGGCCGTGATTTGATTTTAGTTTGTCATCAACACACAAAACGCAGTTTTCTCAGTGGAACTGATGCCACATACACCAATTGTTCCTGGACAGGCTCAGTTCGTCTTGGACCTGCCAATTCACACAGAGGCCAGGCCAGGCCAACTCAACCCCAAGTGAAGTGTCTCATTTGCATGCTCTTGCTCGCCGTTGGTGTAGGAACGAGACAGGACCCTACCGTCCGTGCCAAGCAAGTGCTTGGACCGTGTGATGACCTAACCATACACATCACATATACGTATATGCCATTTGGCCTAGTGGTTTCAAGTGTAAATGACAAAAATGCAAGTCTGTACTGGGCTACTCATTCATGAGCTGCAATGGTTGGTGGTACATTTGTACAGCTGGGGTATTTGGCCCATGGACGGGGGAAATGGGAGCACCAGCTGTCGTATGTGTACAACCACGAACAAGTACAATGAAACGCACGGACCGATGCAAACCTAGTGAGGCCTTGTCTAGTTCGCGAAATTTTTTGGAAAATGGTACTGTAGTACTTTCGTTGTTATTTGGTAATTAGTGTCCAAACATGATCTAATTAGGCTTAAAAGATCCGTCTCGTAAATTTAATTTAAACTGTGTAATTAGTTTAATTTTTTATCTATATTTAATACTTTATGCATGCGTCCAAAGATTCGATGTGACGGGGAATCTTGAAAAATTTTGCAAAATTTTGGGAACTAACCGGGCCCTATCCTAGTGACTCACTGACTCCTCTTCTCTTTGCATACAGTTCTCCCCTTGTCTCTTCCTCGATCGTGGGCGGTGGTGGTAGCCCAACACAATGCGGTTATGCCAAACAGTTTTTCAAACAGAGTTTAGCATGTCCTAATAAGTAGAGTTTCAGGGCATTCATTCAGCACACACCAATTCAGATCAGCTCGCTTCATGTTGCGCATTCTTATCCAAAATAGTGAAGTTATTGCAGAATTGGGAAAGAACACAGGAGCTTCAAACTACAGGGTGTTCATTGCTGAAGCCTGAAATTAAAGTTGGCAGCAGTGATTGCTGAAGACCCCATGTCCCCACCTCACAAAAATATGTATGGCTCTCCTGAGCTCTGGAGGCCCATACGGCCATACCACTAATAACGAGACAGTGCTTGATAAGCTGACATAGTCTCTTGGCGTTATGAAACTGTCTGGAGACTAGGATCGGCAAGCAGGCTCTCAAGTCTCAATTATGTTCTGTGCGAGTGTTTGTTGCACGTCCTCCATCACAACCCAGCCCCAGTGGCTGGAGGCCAAGTTCTAGCAGATACTGATTGCGCTCCGATCCTCCCACGTGGCCGCCACATGGACTTGTCCGGCTACCTCCCCGTGAATTGCTTCAGTTAAACACTATTTTGTTTGTAAACCAATCATCACTGTCAAGCACATTTGGAACCTATGAGTGAAATTGCTGGTTCAAACTCGACACCAAACTTGTCAGATACATATATCCTCTTGTCGCAATGAAATACGTGCCCAGCGAGAAAGAAAAAGTACCAATTTCCTCTGTGAGTGCACCTAATTAGGACAAGATAGGACTTCTTGTGTGAAGAGGACACTGGGCCAAGAAGATGAATAGTAGGCTGAGAAAGCTCTGGGAAGGCCAAGGGGTTTTTTTTTTTTGAGCAATGGGAAGGCCAAGAGGATGGGTAGGCTGAGAAAGTTCTGGGCCCAAAGAAACATGGATTGGGCCTTGGTCGTCGCAGACGCATCGTGCCCCCCGGCATCGCTGTCACGTGGGCCCTGTTTGGATATGATCTAAAATCGAGCTCCCGTTAAAACTCGCAGTGGTTGAATCACGAGACGATAATCAGCTGCGCGATTCTTCGTGATTCTCGCGGCCGGCCACCAATAATAGGGCCAGCCACCGGCTTATCGTATCCAAACAGGCCCAAGATATACAAATGAACCGAAGCAAATTATAAGGAATTTTTTTGGTAATATAACGTAAGGAATTTTTTGGTAATATAAGGTATGCGATATGCCGATTCAGAATTCCCCTGCATTTTATGGAGTTTGTTCCATCACAGTTTTTTTTTCACATAAGAATATCCTATTTCCATTATAGCGTAACAGAAATACATGAATTTGATAGCCAACGCGCTCGTGGCGCAGTGGTGAGCGCTCCTGCCGTGGAGGCCACCCACCCACGTTCGAATCCCAGTTGTAGATCGGCCGGGTGTGGCACGGGTTTTTCCCCCACGTATATATTTTCAGGTCCTGAACGTACGCGTGAAGCCACGATGATAGTGCGACGTGCCCGTCGCTTGCGGAGCCTGTGAGACTTCGTCGATATCCAGAAGGACGCGTGGAGTGTGTATTGTTTGTAAGTCTAGCGTGCGCTCTAGGGTGTGTCTGAGTGCGTGTGAGGGTGTGCGCGCGCGCGTTCAGATATTACAGTTGTACCTTAGTAGTCCAGGCTAAAAAAAATACATGAATTTGATAGAAGCCAGGAATCTCTTTTGCTTCGAGCTGGAGGCGCTCTTTGTGTTCTTACTTTTATAACTCTGTCTTTGCCTTCGCCTAGCGAGTGGCTATAAATTTAGAGGTATTTGTAGAGCTCTTCTGAGCAACTGCTTTTGGTGATGTCGAAGTAGTTCGGTTAAGTCTCGTTGAGAGTCTGAGTTAAACTCTGTGCTCCAATTGTAAGCCGGTATCACCAACCTCGGATCTTGGGCTTTTGTTAAGCTTTAAATAAAGCCGGATGAATGCCTTCGATCTAAAAAAGAGCAGAACTAGAAAAGGAAGCAACAAACTAAACCTGAACATGCAAAGGCTAAAGCTCTGACTCAGAACTTAGCTAAACGACCCAACTCAAACTGAAACAAGAACATGAATTATAACTAAAAAAATGGGTCTTTGGATGAAGGATGGACAGCTTCTCTCGGCCAAGCAAAGTCGGCAACAAGTCACACGAGTTGTTGACTCCCTTCTTCTAAACTTTCTGACGAAACAGAACAATGAAGATTTTAAGCCTGACAACCCTACTCCGGCATGGCAGCCACACCGACACCAAACAGGCTACTGCTGCGCATTAAAACCATGAGCACACGCTCAATGACACCCGCAAATTAACCACACCATATTGGACGTTTCATATTGCCAGTATCAGGCACATGATGGCCTAAACACATAGACGCAGTTCACTCGCTACAACAATTGTCCAGCAGTGAGCTGAATGAAAGCTTGACGAAAAGAAGGGACACCGAGGGTGCTGGCTTCACGAGGTCACCAGCCTCAATTATTCTGCCAATGGCCCCCTACCAAGGGCGATTGCAGGTCTAATCAGTCGCCCCAGCCTGTTGCTGGGATGCTCGAAACGTCGCACCAACCAGGAGGGAAGGTGTACTTCCCCGTGTATGCATCCTGGAGCTGATTGTCGTTGGTCGATAACTGGTCGGCCTGCACATCTCCTTGTGCAGCCCCTTCCTCGACATCCTGCTTCGGCATCTCCTCAAGATCTGTTTGGGGGTTGCTGAATGGCTGGTTCTCATCTTCAGGCAACTCCTCAGACCATAACTCTTGATTCTCAGAAGCAGGTTGAGCACCAGTGTCATGCCTCAAACCGAAGTCAGACAGTTCTTGGTTGTAGTTGCAGTAGGCAACTTCTTGGTTGTAGTCCTGCCCAGAAGGTCCACCTAGGTCTTCGTCGTACTTGGAGAAGAATCTGGTATCGTCTGAATAAGAATGAGATTCTGGTGGTGGAAGGGGGCACCCTTGATAAGAGTCATTGTCAGCACAGTATCGCAAGAGCCTATCCCAGTGACGGTCCTGAAGTTACAGTAGTTAGTTTGACAATGAATAAATAATAGTGCATGATATGGACTAGAGCCTAGAGGAGATATAATGAATGACAGAGAGACTACCTTGGTGATAATGTAAGGGTTTCCGATGATGATGAGCAATGATTTTGCACGAGTGATAGCAACATTGAACCTTTTGTGGTTGCTCAAGAATCCCAGGTTAAAAAATTTGTCAAACTCGTTATGCTTTACAGTCGACCTGACTGTAGAGATGATTATCACTTCCCTCTCTTGGCCCTGGAATTGTTCGACGCTTCCGACTTTCAAGTCGGGTATTTCAAATGCCTCTAGGGCTTTCTTTATCTTGGCAACTTGCTGACGATATGGAGTGATTACTCCTATATCAGATTCATGAACATCCCCACCTCTTGTCAGGTTCCTGATGATAGATACTACTTTACTAACTTCAATCCTGTTGAACCATGATGGATTGGTGCCTTCCCTCTCATCGCATCCTTGAATTCCGACAAAAAGAACAGGGAAGGACTTGTTAGGAAGGCCAATGCAATCATAAGCAGATGATTCTCCTTCTTTACAGGCAATCAATTCACCCTCATAGAAAAGCTCTGATGGTAGCTCTAGGATTGCAGGATGGCACCGATAATTCCTCACCAGCTTGGTCACATAATTAGGATTCCGTGTTTGGTACTGCTCGAAGTCAGTAAGTAGCCTTTCCAGATATGATCTCCCAAGACCATCCTTCTCCGCTTGCTTACAATAAACCACCGGCCCTAATTGCTTTGGATCTCCTGCTAACACAACCACAGTGTCTCTTCCACACAACCCTGACAAAGGAACCATCGCCTCTGGTTCAGAGGCTTGACCAGCCTCATCCAAGAAAATGTGTGTGAAATGCCCTTGATGAATGCCCTCAGCCTGCAGCAGATATGAACTTGTATAGGTCGATATAACTATCCTGTACTGCACCAATGCTTTTAACGGAGGGCACTTGAACACCCGATCTTGAAAGAAGCAAAACTTGATAAAATCAGTATTGACATCCTCGTATTGACGGCTCTGAGCATTTAGCCTAAAGATATCACTTGGACGGATCAGATAGCTAGCTTGAAGGAGCTTTTCCAGTACATGATCAGCTGCAGTATTGGAAGCAGCACAAATGAGAATATTTGCCCTCTTCTTGCCCGTATAAAGCTGCAAAATGGCCTCTACAATGGTCATGGTCTTGCCAGTTCCTGGAGGTCCATATACCACATATGGTGGAACTCCTCTACAGGCAAGTATCATTGCAACAGCATCAGCTTGCTCAGTATTTATATGTGGATTCAGAGGCTTAAATGGCCACCTTTTCAAAACTCTATAAGGTGATTGGCGGGGAAACAAAATGCCAGGTCCCAAATGTTTTGTATCATCAATCGATTTGTAAAGCCTTCTCATGCTCACTCTGTTATATGTGAAGCTAACGTGGTACTGGTTTCTGTCACGGTGATTCATGTGGAACTGATGGTCAAATTGTAAAAATATCTCATCGGCTTCAACCTTATGAATGAAACCCTGGAGACAAACCGACATATCATTATTCACTGAGAGCATATGAACCTATATTCAACCTTTAAGAATGCGCCAAAAAATATACAATTGTCAAGGGAAGGGAACTAACTTGGTAAGGCCGAGCATCATTCCCAGCATATCTAGCAACTATGAAGTCTCCTTGGACTAGTGAAGGCCTTTTTTCTGCCAAACCAGGGACCTCAAGAGACAAAAAGTTCATACCCCTCCGTCTCATTAAGACACCCTCCATGTCATATGTTCTCATCTCCTCCTGCAAAAAGGCAAGTTAGCAAACCAGGACAGAGCTTAAAATTTAAGGAGACAGGTGTTGAAAATACCTCCATATTGAGTTCTTCCATGACTATAAGAGCGCTAAAAAATTCTGCATAGTTCTTCATGCTCAACTCATCATATAGGACATCAGGTTTCTGTTTACTTTCAATAAGCTCGCGGATGTGTGCAGGTATTGCATACTGACGAAGCTTATGTTTGAATCCTTGAGTGTGCTGCTGAGTTGGACGGCAACCTGGCACATATGGTGAAGGCTCAAATTTCTTAACTTGACCACGTCTCCTGGAATAAGGCTTATCAGAAAATAAGGCCTTGGAGACATTGTCATCTGCCAAAAGAAAAGCCACACGCTCAATCTTCTCATCACCGATATCAACATGCACGATTGATGTATGCAAACCAATATCTTTTGGCATACAAGACAGCCAAACTGTAAGGGTTTGTCCAGGCAGAAGTGTACGGTCTTCCACGGATGTCAAAGCAAGAAAAGCCTGCTTTTCCTCCTCATTAGCATCATTTGACGGGGGTCTCATCATTGATAACACATAGCTGTCTTCTGGGTTCGAAGAGAAAATTCTTACACTCCACAAATTTACAGATTCAGGAGAGGTATTCTCAATCTGAATGGTATCAGCCGATGTTTCTCCAACAAGTACAGATTTTGGTTTTCCATCCTCGAAAGGGAAAGGAGCTGAGACAAGCACAGGGGCATCTCCAGATGAATAATCCTGAAAAGCGTCATCATTCTGGAAGTCCATGAATTCTACTTCAGGCTTCTCACCAGCAACTGAAAATTCATCGTCTGAATAATTCCTACGATGAGTCCCCATCTTGAATCCTGAGAAGCAAAAATGTAGTAAAAGTTTTTTTTTTTAAAGAAAGTTCCGTTAACCAAAAGTTAGCATTTACAGTTAAGTCCAAAACAAGAAAAAAAAACATTCTAAACATGGTATTATGACCATCTACAACTAGGACAACAAGCATACAAACAAAAATTACAACCAGACACCAGATACACTATAACGGTATAACCAACTATGTGAAATAGGCATGATATACTTTACTCGCACCACGTGGCAATCACCAAGCCACTGCGGTTCCCAGAATTATGCATCTTAAAAAAAAAGTTCCGTTAACCAAAAGTTAGCATTTAAAGTTAAGTCCAAAACAAGAAAAAAAACATTCTAGACATGGTATGACAACCATCTAAAACTAGGACAACAAGCATACAAACAAATATTACAACCAGACACCAGATACACTATAACGGTATAACCACCTACGTGAAAAAGTCATGATATACTTTACTCACACCACGTGGCAATCACCAAGCCACTGCGGTTCCAAGAATTATGCATCTTATAAGAGTTGCTGCTTTGTTGAGCTCATTTCAAGTTCCAGCATCTCTAGATAAAGATTTCCCCATCACACCAAACTATTCACAGAGGCGTTTTGGCACTGCATTACTCCACTTCCCTTCTTTGCAAACAACTTAAATGTTAAAATTAGGCATCTCACAGCTGAAGAAATCACTCTACATAGCCTAGTAGCCCAGATGCATCAGGGACAGACCCAGTAAAGGACATGAGTGTACACATGCAAACACAATATTTTTTTGCAAAAAACATACACTTTAATTAGATCAGATCCGGATATAGATACCCAAACAATTCAGGTTACGGTTCGGGTGCCCGGTTTTTCGCAAAGCAGGAAGAAAGGAGGAAGGGCGCGCATACCTAGCAGGCGCTCTTCGCCGGCGAAGGGCACGAGGAAGACCTGGCGAAGGGCGACGAGGTTACACCCGGGCACCTGGCGTAGGGCGGCGGCGGGGGTGAACGGGAGAAGATAAGGTCAGGGGCTAACTGCAATGCCGCACTGATCGAAGGAAAAGAGAAATTACTGGTCTCCACAGCGAAGCAAGAGCGGGGCCGGGCGCCGGCGCCGGCGAGGCGGGCGATAAAAGGGGAGGGGAGGAAGCAGAATCCGCGGGTCGGCTTCGGGAGGGAGGATAATGGTGCAGGGATTTAAGGGAGGAGTACTGGAGTGGGTGATTGCCCTGACGGAGGTAGACGATACGAATCAAGGATCATGAAACCACCATTGATTTTGTGTGTTCTTCCGTAGAAGCTGCAACTGCGACTCTGTCCGCCTAAAAGAAAGGAAAGTCAGGAAAAAAGAAAGACGGATGGGCCCGAGCTCAAGGAAACACACGGTATAGTGCCCGATAAAGTTCTACCCATTTATTTAGCTGTGGTTTAGGTTTTGCAGCGTTGATGAGAGCCTTTACTGTTATTGTTGTACTGTGTACTCCCTCGGTATCGGATTTAGAAGTCGTTTTGAACAAGGTTTGAGTCAAATATTGAAAATATAAATCATCAATAACTTTTAAGTTGTTGAGTTTGCAAATGTAAAAATTATATGAATAGATTTATCTTGAAAAATACTTTCATAAAAGTATACATATATCACTTTTCCATAAATATTTTTTTATAAAAACAAGAGGTCAAAGTTATGTTTTGGAGACCGTGTTGCTGTCCTAAACGACTTCTAAATCCGATACGGAGGGAGTACATATATTAGAGAATACTCACTCCAAGGATCTCGAAGAGTCAAAACATCTTCAGTTTGACTAAAATTATAGAAAGGATTATAAATATTTATGACATCAAATAGGTATACTATAAAAATATAATTAATGAAGAATTTAATGATACTTATTTGAAATTATAAATATTTTTATTTTGTCATATAAATTTGATCAAACTTGAGATGGTTTGACTCTTCAAGATTCTTGGAATGAATTATAATTTGAGATGGAGAGAGTACTAGGGTACATGTAAAATTAGATGCTCTACGTATTTAGCGTTTGTTTGGTTCGCTACTCACAGCTTTCACACCACATATTTAGTATGCCTTAGGCTCACCACCTAAGCTCTGATGCACCATTCTAGTTGCGGCGTAAAAACATGGTGCTAACAATAGGACTTAGAAGTTTTCATAAATGTGTAGGTACGTGTCAAGCCCTTAATAGAGGTGGTGTATCCAACCAATAGGCAGAGGAGCCAAGGAAGAAGGTCGACGGTAAGGACGCAACAATAACAGTAAAGACCAGAGCATATGTGTAGCTAGAAAAAAGATAGCTATATGATAGGATGATAAGATTGGTGAACGTAGAAATCAATGGAAGTCTCAAATTTGAAAGGAGCAGTTACAAAAGATAGATGACACTTTGTAGAAATGAGTTTTGGTTCTAGCATGGCATGTATCACTAAAAATGCTTGAAAATTAATGAATAGTTCATCATACACAACCCAAAGAATAAACTCCAGAGATAGCCAATGACGACAGTCCAAGGTAGGTAGAACAATAGATGCATTGTATGAAACAATATATGCTATAACTACGATGATTATAATCTCTGAAGTATTATAAAGATATGACATATTTTTTCCCCATTCATTCCTTACTACGGTGCCATTAGTGTAGTTTTTAAGGTAGTCAATGACAATAGTCCAATGTCAGGTAGGATATGTACAGTATGAGAAAAAAAAATATATGCTATAACTGCGATGATTCTTACCTCTGAAGTATTATAAAGGCACCACCTCCTTTTTTCCATTCATTGCTTACTACATGATGTCATTCTTGTAGCTTTTATTTATTATTACACGCCTCCAAATTAACATCTGCATATATAATTGTGAGAGATTCTTCTAATGAACATTTATGCCAAGGTTTAGGCCATCTTTCTCCCTCCGCCCCCTATTTTCCCTTGATTTTTGTGGTTGCGCCTCCTAGTCTCTACCTTTTCGCATAAATTCAGTTGTTGGCTCCCGTCCCGTACCTCCTAGTGGTGGAACTACAATGACAACCTAGGGTAGTTCTAGCCAATTTCAACCGTATGTAATTCAACATAATCTGTATTTAGGATCAGGTATGGAAGTACAATATTTGAAAAAACAGTATAATCCATGTTCACAATCCACCACATGTATCTAAAAGATCTCATAGTTCCTTAAATTTAAAATAAGTTCAAAACTGCATAAATTATATCTAAAGAATTTTTGGGAACCAAATTGCTAACCTATTCACTATTTCCCACTTCAAAGGCAATAAATTTTGCTCTACATGCAAAAGGAATCTCAAACACTAGTAAGGAATTGAGCCGATATGTCTGCGGCAATTCTCACCACCAAATGAAGTTGTTTGCCTGATTGCTCTTTATGCGGCGACCAAAGCCTGAAGACGGTGAATAAGACTTCGACACCTTGGTAGCCCTGTCAAAGCTCGTCGTTGGGAAACCTGCTGCCTGTTAGTTCTCTTGCTCACTACTCAACTTCCCTATTGGCTGCCGCCTGCCGGTCATCGAAATTGAAGTAGGGGGTTGGGGCACGACATGGCAATAGGAAATTAGGTGCTAGATCAGAGAAGAGAGGAATGGCGGCGCACTAGCACACAACATGGATGGGCAAAGGATAGGGTAGCTGCGGCGTACAACAATTATGGGCCGCTAGGCAAGATTGCACAAATGTGATAGACAAAGGGGGTTGTTGGAGATGGGCCTCTTGTTTCTTGATTTGGGCCAAATAATAAAAAACCAGTAAACAAACAATGAGTCGAGTCTCGAGTAGTCTTAGGCCACAAGTACCCATTAAATCCTTCTCTGATTCTATCCCTCTAAATTCATGTGTTTCCTTTTCCTACATGTGAGAGGCTGCAATCTCCCACCCCACCATCACCACCACCGCTACCGCTGCCACAGATACATACTCTCCCCTAATGTGCATCTATGTATCCACTTTCCACATGCACATCTTTGAAAGTGTTACAAGCGTTCTCTCCAAGAACATGAGTCATTGCCATTAGTATCAACTTATGTAGAAACAATTTTTTTTTAGAATATGGAAAACGTGTGGCCTCTGTCGTCGCACACAAGCAATATAGAAACATATTTGGAACCCTAAAAGTTCCGTTAGCAATACAGCGATGGAAGCGTAGCACACAAACAAGAGAAAGAAAATGAGTAAAAGAAACCCTAAAAGTTTCCGTTGCGGTTTTTTAAAAAAAAACATACTTAGCGTCTTAGCCCCGTTGTCCGATTTCCTCAGCCGACCCCGCTTCGTACGTCGCCCCGTTTACGGATCTAATCTAATTACATAGGCACGACACCGAGAGACCGGGGTGGGCGGACGAGAGCGTGTCAGCAGTGAAGGAGTTGGCGGAACCGCTGGTCGACTTGCATTGGTTGATGCTGCGAAGGGAGATCGTGGGCGGCTGTCTGTGAAGGTCAGAACTCACCGCACGAGCACCAGTTCATCCTCCACGCCTTCACCGAGACTGACTCCGTCAGAACCACGACGGCTACAACGACTGCGCGCTGCCGCCCATCCCCACGAGGCCACGACTACACCAACCTTAATTCCGGATAGTTCTCTGGTTCAACTTTTAATTTTACTTTTTCAAGTTTATTATAGCTGAAAGAAATATGCTTCCGCTGCCTTGTGTAAAGTAACACGGAATGTCAGTTAACTGAATATCAAATGTAGTACACTCCAGAAGTCAGTCAGTTTCTGAGTCTCCTGCACCAAGTTTGCTTGTCTGCAATTTGATTTTAGTTGTTGTTACAACAAGCAAGGTTGGTCTTACCTCATTCTTTGGACAGTTCCGAGTTAATATCTGCAGAAAATGTTCAGCCAATATTCAGTTAAATTTTAAAATTGTTTGACAATAACATTAAAGTGTTATTTTAATTTTCTCAAGTAGCACTAACAACTACCTACACATGAATAAATTATGATTATCTAGGCGGTCCTGAGTTTGTGGGGGCAAATATTGGTCATTTGATGTCTTCATCACAGACGGCATCTTTGAAACAAGAGAGGGGTATGCGCCATTCAGTGACCTGATCAACATATCACACACAGATAATTTTGATCATCAACATTACAAACAAAGTCTCATATACTCCATAACTAAATGCTTGTCATATTCTTTTTAGATTGGATGAACAGTAGTAATATTGTGAAATCCATGATATCCAGCACACAACCACCAAATGCAGATGCTAAGGAACGTAAGAGACAACGAGATAATGAGAGATACGCACGGAAAAAGGATGAAATACTTAAGAAGCAACGTGAAGCATACCAGCGCAAGAAATCTGAAGCTGCTCTTGTAGATGCCAATAAGCATCAAATGGCTTCAGGGAAAAGCAAATTTCTTGAATTAGGATGCTGGCAAAGTGCGGAAGGTATTGCACAAATTCAAATGCAGCTTTCAAGATTATCATTTATCTTTACGTACATGAACCTATGTTTTGTATATGATGTGATAACCATTAGAAATTATATTACAGAAAGTACCCTTATGCAAGGTATAACAAAAACCTTGTTATTATGAAGCACAAGGATATGAATCCATCATATAATGGTTTCTAATATTTTGTTGATATATAGAACATGTGTAATTTAGAGCCAGAAGTCGCTAACCCCAGAATGTGTAGAAATGAAAGGCAAAGAGCCCAACGTGTGTCAATGCCTCCCGAGAAAAGGAATGAAATAAATAGAAAGCGTCTTGAATCATATCAAAGAAAAAAAGAAAGGGCAACCTACACTCCACGAATCATCCTATGGTGACGTTATGTAAAATTATGCCATTTTTCCAACTTATATCTAACGTACCTTATATAGCGCTAAAACAATTTGTAGATTGTGACCCCGCATTAAACTTGAAAAATGAGGAACCCGATGAAATATTGATTGACTACATAAGAATGACTCATATCAGCCCCATAATGAAGACGACGAGAACATTTCCACTCACCTACCAGGTACTTTTTGTGTTTTCCATTTGTCATAAGGCATGTTCATGTTTAGAGTCATATTTTATAAAATGTTAACATTTATACAAAACAGGATGTGGAGACACCGACAACATCATTGACTTGACTAATGTCTCTCATATTACCACTCTAGGTACACGGACAATATATTAACTGACTCACTGATTCAAGTACCTTCATTAATAAAGAGTCATTGTAATTAATGTATGCATTCTAAACTTTAGGTCAGAACCTTAATTCCATAGCTGATAGTCTACATTTATTAAGAGAGAAATATGCGCTAACAGCCGGGAGTGGTATGGTACAAAAAAATGTCACCCGAGCAGAGGATAGCTAGGCGAGAACGCGATCGATTGAATAATGCGATGCCTAAACGACAAGAGGCAAAGAGAGCCTCTAAAAGAAGATGAAAGGAGATGTGTGCTAACACTCTACACCCAGATTCCATTGCCATGGAGAATCCTATGTCCCGTTCGGCTGTGCTGATAAGTCGGCTGAAAAATACTGTTGGTTGATTCGTTGTGAGAGAAAAATATTGTTTCAGCTAAAAAAAATAAACTGAAAAGTACGGATTATAAGTCGGATGAACATGGCCTATGTATCATCTTGAGGTATAAACATCACAATACCTTTTCTAATCTAGGTCAAGCAATTGCTTAACGTTTGTCTACCACGATCATTAATATTTTTCTTTGTTTTGTATCTATACACCTAAACAGACTCTAAAGTAATAATCTACTCGGTGATACTAAATCTCGCTCCTTCTCATGTATCCACGTCCAATACGAATCATCCTCCACTCAGGGCTCACGCATCTGCATCCTACCCGGCTCCAATACAGAGATTGTCGGATCCACGTGTCCGCGTCTAATATTAAATCCTCGGAGCTCACGCGTCTGCGTCTAAGTGATGAGGTTAACTAAAAAAAATATGATCCCAGTGCGTGCGGATGGTGGTAAATCTTACATTAGTTATTTATTGCAATGCAACATTTGGTACAACAGAATCATGTTGAACATAGTTACTATGGTATGGATTAATTTGGTTGTTTTGATTATCTATCTACACCTAAAAAAATACATAGACGTGTTCAAAAATTCGTGACCTCCGTGCAACGCACGGGTATATATATCTAGTGATAAAAAAAAGACCGACAATGGCAAGGTATGGCAGCAGCGAATAGCGAATGCCTGAACATGCTGCCACGACGGGGCCTGAAACGAGAATGTTGTGATGCGAGAAAAGTGGCCAAGGAATTACGTTGCATGCAGTAGTTTGCATGGGCGTGCGTGATGCGATGGATTCCTAGCTGCATATCCGCATTCCTGCATGCATCCATGGCGATGACCTTCTTTCAGAATTTGGGTGTACGACCACCAATCACTGGAGAAAAAGCTCCTGTGGTTTGATCTCATCATAAAAAAAATATCTAGAGATATAAAAAAGGAAAGTACTCATCTTATTCTTATCCGACAACCTTATAGCATATAACAACCGGATCGAGGAGATAGAGATATGCTCCTCGAAACCAATCCTAGCTAAGCATAATCGCTCGTATCCATGTGCCATATTCCACGCACGCACAGGGACAACCACATCCCCGTAACTCTAAATCATTGCAGATCTCCACTTCATTGGAGTCTTCTTCGTTGTTGTTTCCTCCCCCACAATATCACCCCAGGCGGGTTATGCTCCTAACCCAATGGGTAGCCCGTAGCCCTCTCCCCCTCGGCACTTCGTCACTGCTAAAAACATCAAAGTGTGCAACTCTGCCTACACCCCTTCTAATTGGCAATGCTCTCATCCACTTCCCAAAGAGTTGAGCAACCTTCTCGCCATCCACCTCCGGTCACCCCTTCTCTCAGCTTGTTCCCACTTCTAAAGCAACATGATATAGCATTTATATATCTCACCTCGAGCTTCATCTAGCCTCTGTACTACTTCACATTTTTACCTCCACAAACAAATTCAATGGGTCCTCTGGTGGGCCCGCAGGAAATCCTTAACGATTCCCCCTATATAAATTGGGAATGCACTTAATTGCATATATACCATCTTTTGAAGAGCTCGTGCAAAAGTACGCCTATATGCATGGATTGAAAACCACCTGGATGGCACATTGGCACCTCTCATCATCTCTCGGTTGGGAGGTTTTATTCTTGTGCCTTCAATTGTAGGCACATTGGCCCTCTCATCATCTCTCGGTTGGGAGGTTTCATTCCTGTGCCTTCATTTGTAGCCACTAGACCATGATGCTGGCTATAGTCAGGGGGCCTTCTCATTTGTAGCCACTATACCACTGGACCTATACATACACCTATAGACAATAAAGATGCTGACATAGGGGTGCTAGAGTGCTCATCTCGCTTCTTCTTCCTTTAGCCCTCTCTCTTCCTCTCCCTTTTCTTCCCTTCTCTCCTCCCTCCATGTAGGGGGGCTTTCGCCCCCATAGTCCCCACGTTGGATTTGCCCCTAGCTGTACTGATTCTTTGATTTGATAGTTTCAATGACTCGATCTGCAAGCTAATGTCTACTCCTATTGCTCAAACTTCTCTGACCGGCCACGCAAGCACGGACAAAACTCGATCAATTATAAACAATTAGGTGACTCGGTCAATCATAAACAATCAGGCATCAGGCAGAAACTAAACCTGAACAGTTAATTACACTCTCTTTGATGGGAGGGAGCAGATAAGGGGGCTACCATAGGCGTGTAGGACCGTTGTTTCTGTGGGGCTTGGGCTGCCTAACTAAGTGCTATGTACGGTTGCCGATGGATGGACTCGTGTTTCGTGGTGAGCAGCGAGTGCAACTAGTTTCTAACTAGGAGAATGCAACTAGTTTCTAACTAGGAGTGTAGTGGATATACTCTGTATATTTGTATACGCCTATACGGCCGGAGCGCTAACCGGTGGTAGAAGTGGCTTCATGAGATGTCTCAGGGTGACGTGTGCTGGAGCACCAGCCTAGCGCCTAGGCCAAAGTCAGCTACATCCTAGGCCTCCGTGTCACGGTCAGAAAAAAATTCAATACATACATGCTGCACACGAGGTCCCATGCAACACCTCACCGAAGAGCCTTGGCGGCGGCACACGGAATAGCATCCCGCGCTCCTTGCTCCCGTGGCTCGGCGCAAGTGAATGTCGGTAGAGGGGAGTCGTCAGAGGGCAACCGCGATTTTTTTTTAAAAAAAGACCGGGATTTTGCGTGGTGTGTGAGGCTGCGAGGGTTAGGGGAAGGGATAAGACTGCCTTGGTCGCGCTTTGTGCGGTAAGCTATGGCCTACGGGTTAATAGGCAACGACAAATATTTTGGGACATGCTATTGTTGCCCCGACGACAGATAATTGGGGACGGAAGGAGTATATAAAATCTAACACTTTTTCGGTTCGTCTCTTGAAATTATATGGTGCAAAGACTTGCTCATCAATTCCTGGTTCCTAGTAATTTGTACTTCTATAGATCAACGTACACTCGTACAGGTTTCCAACAAAAATCTTATCAATGAAAAGCCTGATTACAAAAGAGGCACAAACACCTCTATTTGTCATCTGGTTAACATAATTTGGATATCAACTTTGAAATTTGAGAACTCATTATCCAAAATCATGATATGAGTGGTGCGTTGACGGTGAAGATTTCGTAGTTCCAAACTCAAAGTGTGAAGGGTGAGAGTGAGCAACTACAGACCGAGGGGATGGGAAAAGCGGCTCAAAAATGAAGGATGAGAGTGAGCAACTACGGACCCGAGGGGTAGAAAAGGAGGCTCAAAGCGAGAAAGGTGAGAGTGAGTAACTAATACGGACCGAGAGTTAGAAAGGGAGGTTTTGCGGTTCCAAACTCAGAGTGGGAAGGGTGAAAGTAAGCAACTACGGACTAAGGGATGGAAAACGAGGCTGAAAGCACAAAGGGTGAGAGTGATCATCTACGGGCCAATGGATAGAAAAAAGAGGCTCAAAGCACGAAGAGTGAGAGGACCGAGGGACAAGAAAAGAGGCTCAAAGCGTGAAGGGTGAGAGTGAGCGACTATGGATCGGGGAGTGTGGAAGCTCCAAACTTAAAGGGAGAAAGGTGAAAGTGAGTGACTATTGATCAAGAAATAGAAGAAGATTAAATAATGGATATAGATAGAAAAGAAAGAAATTATTGCTCTTTAATATTAGGTAAGGTAATTTGTGTTGCAGTTTGTTATGCGGTCACGCACGTGACATGGGCGAGTGTGGTGGCCATGACGCTACAGGACTACAACAGCGCACCCGAGCATCCCTAGAAAGGTAGGCCATCAGCCCAATGCGTGTGAGGCCTCTGGCTCTTCTGGAACGGAGTATCTAGCGCCCGGACGTTCGGCGAACAATGCACGTTTGGATGCCTGGGTAGGCTGTTGTGTCCCGCCCGCAAATACGGAGATGAGCTTTGCCCCGTGTCCATCCTACGCTAGCGCACCCCACTAGCGTCCATCCCATGCCAGCGCCCCGTGTCCGGACGTAGCACCACTGCCCGCTTCGTACCATGCCCGCCCTGTGTCCCATCTCGCTACAGTGCCACTGAACTCCACGTCGAGGACGAGCTCGAACTATTGCGGCGAGATGGAGAGAAGGAAAGGGAAGGGAGGGGAGGGGAAAGATAGGAGAGGGCGAGGTGTGCCGCGCGAGGTAGGAGCCGAAGCCATGCAACAAGCCGCTGTCCACCAGCCACCAGCGCCATTGCAACATGCAAACACCTCCGATCTACTTTGAAACAACGAGATGCAACAATTGCAACATACATCTGAAGGTAGATGAAACACTTAAAACATGATTCTGAAACACTTGAAAAACACACTAGAAACACACATTTGAAAACCATTGCAACAATACACAATGTCCGAATAAAATACATGCAACATATGTGTGAAACATATGCAACATCCAGATAAACACAAATTGCAACATGCATCCAGAAAACACAGATGAAACATACCTCTAAAACATCTAAAACACTCGAAACATGCTATTGCAACATGCTCCTAAAAACAATTGCAACATGTGCAACATCCCCCGATCTACTTTTGCAACATCCATATGATTCAACCGCAACATACCTCTGAACCTTCTGAAACAATTGAAACATACAATTGCAACATAGGGTGGGAGAGAGAGAGAGCATAGCGCAGGGAGCGCCATGGCCGCCTAGTGGGAGGAGCTCGGTCGTCGGGGGCTAGAGAGGGTGCCACCGGGGGTGGGGAGGATGCTGCGACGGGATGGGGGAGAGAGCGTAGTGCCAGGTTGGGGGATCCCGGTGGGGAGGACGCCGTGGTGGGGGGAGGGCGCAAGGGGGACGCCGCGCCTTTCACCACCACGCCTTGCCTCGCCGGGGGGTGGGGGAGGTCACCGCGCCGGGGGTGGGGAAGGGCAACGTGTGCTTCACCGTGGGTGGGGGAGGGCACCACGCCGGGGGTGGGGATGAGGGAGCGAGCGGCAGAGTGGGCGCACGGAGTGGGAGTGGATGAGGATGAGGGAGACGGAGTGAGAATTACCGCAGCCGCAACACTGATCGAGTCTGTCCGAGTTGTTCAATGAGCAGGTCCATCTGGACGGAACGGACGCCCGATAGAGAAAATTACTGCTTCTCGGAAAGGCCGCAGCCCATCCCACTGGACCCACGGTTAGTTAGCCTGGGCTGGGCAGCCTTTTGGCCCGTGGATGCAAATAAAGGCCTTCAACAACGCTCCTCTCGCCTGAAAATTGGCAACGACATGCTCCAAAAAGGACATGGCAATGGGCAATGGCATGGCAGCACTGGACAAGGAACAATTGAGCGTACCAGTATCACCACGACATACTATCCTTGTATCAGTGATAAAGTTAGGGTATAATTAGAGGAAGGCGTACTTGTCTCGTGCGTATATAGACTTGTGTCATAGTAGTGTATATATGGTAACTTTTTTTTAAAAAAAAAATCACTGTTTGTTTTCTTTTTTTTTTGATGGGTGCATTTGCACCCACTAACTATTATATATACCTTCGCCCATGACTTGTATTCAGTAGTTGTACCAAACAATTTTTTTATTGAGAAGTGATTCTAGGATAACTATATGAAATGATTCTCTCAATCAGCGGCGGGCTCAGGATTTAAGGGCTGTGTATTCAAAATATATATATTATATAGAAGTACTAATTTTTTTTGACAACCAAATGGTTAATATTCAGCATGTATAATGCCATATAGTTAAATATAGGAAATATATTACACGTAATTGAACACAAGTTCATATATTTAAGAATTTGAGCGTAAATCGAAATTGTTCAACATAAAAAGGTACCTCAGCTTGTGATTGCTTCTTCTTTGCAGCAGCCCGTTACAGGAAACTCCTCATATTTGTGGTATTACTTTTTTTCTCTTTATATGAGACCTAAAATTAAATCAAGAGACTGACTAAGTAATTTGGGGACAAATTTCTATCCTTAACAAGTAACAAATTGAGCAGGAATTTGGGATTTGGGAAGACTGAATTCAACTTACAGGCAGTTTAGTAGTTCACTGCTTCTGTACCAGCAGCCGGCAGCCCGCCCCTGGCCCCTGCCCTGCCTGCGCCAACGCATCGCTGGCCGCTGCGGCCCTGCCTGCGCCACTGGCCCGCTGCAGTGGCACCCCTGCCTGCCTGCGGCGCAGCGCGCTGCGCCTAGCGCCGGGCCGACATCGTGGCCCGTGCGGCAGGCTGGCCATGCCTCCAGTCCGTCGCCGCTGCCCACCACCCAGCGCCCAGCGCCCGCCGCCGGCCGCTCGCCAGTCGCAATTAGGGTTCGGGGAATCGAGGGAAAGAGGAGGAGCCAACGACTGAGTGAGCCTCCTGCGTGCAAGACCGAGACCGGGGAAAGAGGAGGACCTCGATTTTGGGCCTGCGCAGTGAAAATGGGCCACTCAGCCTCGTTGGGGCCATCCGTGGGAGAGAAAAAGAGTGAGAATTGGGCCTATTTGCCTGTACAGATACTCAGATCGTTGTATTTTTGTTTTTTCCATATACAGACTTGTATATGCACTATATGTATAAAATTTTTTGCCAAAAAAATTTGGGTATTCAACTGAATACCATTGAATCATGGTGGGCCCGCCATTGCTCTCAATATGAACTAGCTAGGGAGCTAGGATTTAACAATAGCTTCTTCTAATTTACTACATATATAATCTCTTTATGCATATCTTAAAATATTCTAGAAAACCATTTTTAGCCATAAAATCACTTTTCATTAAGAATAAGGAGCAGGAGAAGCTCTGTCAAACATATTCGTAGATAGTATTGCATCTGCACGATGGATTTCTACTTGTCTAGCACCCAAGGCATCCGCCGATACCCGATACAGAATCAACCGACGACGTTGATGATGACCACACTACACATGTTGCTGCATGCATACGCTCAGGCTCAGTGGAATCATGAACGACACGTGCAATTTACAAACGCACCCAGCCACCCAGCTGCTGAGCTGCCCAAGCCTTGTGCTTTGGACGATGTGACCGTTGGTGTCTATCTTCTCGCTCAGTGCGTAGTTCTGGAACAAGGACGTGCATGGCCGGCCGGGCCGACTACCGAGTGACCGACGGACACGGACATGATCGAGTCCCATGCATGTCAACGACTGCAGCAGAAGCAGCACCGGCCTACACTGACACCCATGCATGCAAGCAAGGGCGAAAGAGTTCAAACGATGGCTAGCTAGAGAACAAGGTGGAGAGACACGAACATGCATACGTGCATATACAGTGTACTAGCTAGTCGTAACTTGTGGAGTACAGTATGTTGTATGTATCCATCTCTGTCGATCGATGTAGATTTATCCATCTCTGTCGATCGATGTAGATTCTAGACACGATGGAACTATACTGTACGCACACGGCACACATTCTTCTCGCGCATGCATGGCATTGTCTTAGAGGCTAGAGCCAGGATGCATGCGTGCATGCCCGATGCGTAGATGAATCCAGCTCTCTCTTCTCGAGTTCTGAGTTCTGACAGCTTCTGCACTACGCAAAAATGGCAGCCATTTCCGATCCAAAAGGCAAAGGGCCGGCCGGCCCGGGGTAGCTAGGACTACTAGAGGAGAGGAGAGGAGAGAGAGATTCTCTTGCCCACGAGAGCAGAGCTACAGCTAGCTCGTTTCCAATCCAAGAGTCTTTTCTGCTGCAGTGTGCCGCTCGCAAAGCGAAAGGTACACGTTCTACGTTGTTGTGTTGCATGTATAATGTATTGAAAAACGAATGAACACTAGAACTGCTTGATGAATGGCACTCGCCAGACGAAGCATGCTGCTGATGCGGTGCTCCATGCATGCCCAAAGTTGTGCTAGGTAACCTGCATGCAGATGCACTCCCACTTCAGTTCATTCCCTTGCAGTTACGTTGCAGGCTGGTCGTTATGTTTCTTCTAAACTGAAAATTAAATGCACACGTACGTATGATGTAGTGGAAGCCTGAATTTTTAGAATTTTTCAGGAAACAATCTTACAAAGAAGCTAGTATCTATATCTCTATCTATACCTAAGAATAAAGAGGCAAAATTTCAGACTTTTTTTTCGTCCATCCATTTGTTTGTCCGTCTCCCTTTAACTACCGGACGATGGAGAATTTTTTCTTCCATATCTAGACTCATATATATAACCCGTACTTATACGAGTTAGAATAGCTCTTGTCCATCGTGAGGTAGAGTCCGATTCCAAAACATATTGGGTCCATGCTCACATGTGTTAGAACAACTCGCGTCTAACGATGATACAGAGTCCAATTATAATACATACACAGTCTTAAAGTAATATATGGATAGCTAGAAATCCTAATCCAAATAAATATCTCTGATTCCTAAATCTGAAATAGGAATTCTAATCAAATAGAAAAGGAATATAATATAATCTATATCTCTCTATACCGAATACCAAATAGACAAAATTTCTGCACATGCCAACGCAAATCTCTAAGTTGTCTGCATATAACATTGCAAACTCTCGATAAGGCTGACATGTGTAAATTGAAATACGATGATGACAACCCCTTACCGGCTTTGATAAGATATTAAAATTACATATTTTTATGGATCATAAAAAAGCCATAAAACTTGATATCTAACTTCACCAAAAAAAATAAATAGATATCTAAGACGGTCATCTTTGTCTCCATTAATGAGCCCGCTCGTTTGTGATTACTACGGTAACCACACACAATATCAGAAGTAGCACCTATACAAATTAAGCTGTCATGGCTGTTGCAACCGTGCATCAAGCTGAATCGAAACGTTTGATACTTTTTGTTCTCCTGTTACAACGCACAGGCATGTTTGCTGATAACTAAAAAAACAACTCAAAAGAGACAAAGCCTCTACAATGAAAGCAAATTGAGCAGGCCCGTGCTGTTAGTGGGCTCTACATGGGTCCGTGTCCGCAGCTGCAAGTAAGATCAAGATCATCTCTTCCCTCCCCAAAGAAAATGTAAGATCAAGATCAATCTAGCTGAAGCTCGAATTTATTTGCCACGCTAGCTGTACCCTATCCCTATCCCGCCCACATCAAATCAAACCCTATATTCTAACTCTTTTTATGATCTCTTCGTGGTGGTGTTTATAGCATTATCAACGTAACTTTGCATGATTGCAGCACGTCGTCGAAGCCGTAAAAATGCACGCATGACACCTTGCTTGAATGGCACGTATACGAGTGCATGCATGACGACTTGACGAGACAAGGCCACTCTTTAGTCTTGCTTCGTCGTGCTCTCATGCAAGGCATCGATGCTTTGAATGATATTCTTTTTCGAGCTTTAGACTTTAACTGATCGATGAGAAACATGCCTGTCTACAGTAGTCTAGTCTAGGTCTACCCCCCATGCATGCAGAGATTGTTCGGATGCAAAAGTGCAGCTCTATCTGTCCATTTGCATCCTCTGTGCTAGATCTTCTGTGCAAAAATGGACCAAACACGCTCTACATGCATCCAGGTAAAGAATACGCTGTCCTACTGATCCTATATAATACTTATGAAGAACTTGTCGTGTCGTTCCATACCATATGCATGGTGCTGATTGCTGAACACGTCATGCATGGAGTAAAACAAATGCTATACCTAGACACTCTTTGCTAATTCTGGAGCGGAACTCTATTGCTATTTGCTTGCTGTCTCGTGACGAACACTGCACTACACAGCAGCACGCAAATAGGACTGTAGGAGGTGGTGGTGGATCTGATGGCCATGGTTTTCTGGGTCCTGGAAGGTCAGAGAGAGCGGTGACATCAGCCATCATCATCTGCTCCTCGAGATCCGGGCCACAGCATCAACGGTGACTGGCGCGGCGGCGATTGATGCTTCGTGCACGTTGCTGCCACGATGTTGGAAGCATGCATGCATGGTAATCGCCTCAGTTCTCTCATCCATTCCCTTACCCAGCTACCATTCCCAGGATTTATCTATTTCGTCTTCCCCTTTCTTCTGCTATATGGTACTTTTCCGCGAAAGAACGGTGTTTTCCTCTTATAACAAATCAGTATAACCTAAATTTCAGCGAAACGAACATGAAGCAACTTTATGCTCAAATTTCCACAATATTAACTGACGACCGGCCGGCCACATGTATGTATTGCACATGTTGCATGCTGCAAAAAGAGCAGCATGCAGTCTAGTCATGGTCATGGGAATGGATGATGCACGAGGCACTGTTGCAGCGGCCGATCCAATGATTAGCAGGGACGACACACAACACAATCACCCCCAGGTCCGACCGGGGATGCATGCAGAATCCGATCGTTCGTCGTCGAGCGGGAGAAATCATGGAAATCCGGCCGGGATGATGAACCTTGACTGCATGCATATCATCCACAGACCACAGCGCATCTGTTCTTGTAATCTTGTTTGCATTGCATTGGGCCCATGCAGAAATGAAATCCGGCCGGACGGCCATGCATTTTCTCGCTAGCTGTTCTTCACCAAGAAGGCATGAATGCCTCTGCTCTCCGGGGCCGGGGCTACCGCTACCGCCGGCGACGAGTCTCTCTTTCTCTATCCCTGTCGTGTCCTCTCACGCATAGCATGGCATATCATTTGCTTTTCCACCAATCACCTCAACGCCCAAAGGGTGCAATGTCACAGCCATTTTGCTCCATACCCAACGAGATTCTTTCATTCCCAAGCCAGAATTGTTACATTCACCCAACACATGAACACATGCATACTACATACATAGTACGCTCCTACTCCTATATATGGACGTGACCCACATAAACAAAAAAAAAAATTATACTACATATAGCCAGCACAATTATTTACTGAAATACTAGCTACTAAGACAGGTCATGGGCTGGTAACTTTGATGGTTAACAGTTGTTCCTTCATCTTGATAATATATACTAGTAGCTAGGTTTGGTAAAATTACCGTTGTTTGAGACCCACCAACGCACAAAAGAAGGCGAAAGATGGCTGTCATTTCCTCCCAACTCACCTCCTTTTGAGGCGCAGTACAGTCAGGGTAAGCTAGCTAGCTAGGTTTATCTTCTGTTAAGGGGGCTAACACACCAATCAAGAATAACTGTATGGTGGAAAGCAGGTCAGGTTCTTCGGCAGGAAATGAGGTTAAAGTGGCCTAGAACTCTGCATCTCCCCTGTCCAAACATTGGGGCCGGGGTCAGAACGTTGCCTGAGATCTGTTGGTGGTGACTGTCAACCACAGCAAGCTAGCCCTTTTGCCAGTGGACAAAGATTTGCTTCAGTAGCACAATATCTGTTAATGTAAAAATGATTACATCTTCAGTAGCTCAACAGTTATAACAAGTGCATGCCTGCAGGAATTTGAGTCCCTCACTCCCTCTGCAGTCCAACAGCCGATGCCACAAACTGAATCAACACTACTCCAGGCAAGGTCCAATGGGAACGGTCTGCAGCACTGATGCACGTTCAGGGTGCACTCAATCTGACCATCATGCAGTGCACACCAACTGCTAGCCAAATCATTCCTTACTAGACCTCATCACGGCGTGCGCTTGCACTTCAGCACTTGCAACGCAAACAGAAAAGTATATCACAGATGTCTCTGCAAGTCTGCAGGTTCCAGCAGCAGTTTTTTAGCGTAGCCCCAGCCAGGTACAGTGAAAAGAGGGGCAAGAACACACATTTTCCTGCAGAGCGACGGCCGGTGAAAATGTGACAGGTAGCCTTTTTGTCAGCTCAACTGATACGATGCTCATAAAAACAAAAACATGACAATGATGGCCTACACACCCCTTTTCCATCCATGGAAATGATACGAGCAATGCAGGCTTCATGGGCCTTTTTTCAACAGATAACCACAGAGGACTAAACTATACAAAGGATTGCTTGTCGTTACTGTCTGAAAACGTTGCCCTTCAATGTACAGATAAAAAGAAAAAAATATCTGACGCACGCTTGCCGTTGCTACCTGTAGTATCTTTGCTGGTGACCAAAGTCTCCTGGGCTTATGATTGAATATCGTACTGTCTGCCCCAAAAAAACGAACCGTTTGCTCTGTAAGTGGCCATCTTGTTGCTTATTCTCTTCGAAGTCAGTGAACCACGCCCTTGTTGCAGCATGTAACTTTGTTCAGAGTTAGCAGACCATGGCCCTTGGCTGCAAAAGGGAGGGAATAAGATTGAGTGACTCGTCAGACCTCTCATGCACCAAAATGTAGCTCTGCTGCTAACACATGAAACTGTTCATATGTACTCGTACCTTATCTCGAGTAGTTAAATCTTGCATACTATGTTTCCTAGCACTTATGAAGATGTACAGTGCGCAGGTCTGCAATTTTACTAAATTGAGTCAGTTCTTCAGCACCTAATGAGTAATGAATCAACTGTGTCGATCATGATATATGAGTAGAGCTTACCGACTATCACAAGCTGAAGCTTTGGTCCAACAAATTTTGGATCTTTCATGAAAAACACAACCTGACATAGGAAATTATCAGTGTATTGATGCAACATAAACATTTCAAGTAAGAACCAAAATCATTCTCAAAGGCCTACCTTTTCATCACTATTTACTGCATTCAACATTCAAAGGATGCTGAAGACTAAAATCCTCAACTCTTTCAGTAGAAGTTTAGGTCCGTGTATCCATATGGGTTGATGTCAGTGTATCCATATGAGTAAGGCAACAGTTCTTCGATGTCCAGTTGAGAACTTGAGCAACTCATCTTTTGGATCCGGCTATGATTGATTGATTCCACTTCCGCACTGAAGACGCTGTAGACCGGTCTATGGTCCGAAAAGCGAGATTCACCTCGTACGTATGACAGTTGACCAAGGCCTCTTCCGTACCATAAAATACGGTCACACCTGCATGGCAAGATACTGAAGTTACTTGACTGTACAAAATCCGGCAAAATTAATTGGGCACTAAAATCTGCAGCTGAAATACCATGCGGGGGTTCTCCTCTTTTCCTTCTGGTTCATGTCATCTCCAGCATACTTGTCAGAATTGTTTGAGTACTTGTATGTTGGTGGGAAATATATATTTCCCTCATTCCACCCAACAAATACTCTTCCACCTCTTTGCTCGATCCTTAGCTGAAAGTGCCAGGTTTTCTTGTCTTTGAGATAACAGGATATTTTAAAATCATTTTTATAGCGAAAACAGTAGCTCCTTTTGCTTTTTTGTGAAGCCAGCAGTAATCTTGTAACATGATAAAGTAAAAAGAACGACAAGACTAAAGGCACTGAATTGCCTCTGGCACATGAATTTTACTGCTTTCTAGAGCTTCAACGCTACACGCACGCACACATGCATTGTTCTCAACAAGGGTTACCAAGCTCTCACCTGATCTTTCTCTAGCAAGGCTTTCCAATTGCGCATCTCGACAAGGGCCTTCACTGACCGATAGGAAAGCGCAATTCGGTAATTTAGGTCCCCGAGCCAGATGATTCGACTGCAATGAAAGGCAAAACAAGGGACCCAATGTCATACCAAATGCATATGGACTTATGGAGTAAACTTCATGAATACGCTGTAAGGTTCTTTGCTTACTCATGCTCTAAGATTGTTTCTGGTGAACGCTCATACTGCCCATAGACCATTGGAAACCTGGTCTTTCTGAGGATTTCCAGCACATCGGAGTTCCTCCGCAGCTCATCACCTTCCTTCTGTCCTGAAGTCAGGTGGCTGCAGACGAAGCAGAAGCTTGTTTGGTGCAATGACATGCTAATCGAAATTGAACCCTGGAAAACAAATCCTTTACCATTGAATACTTAAGCTAGCAAGATTTCCTGTTTGTGATCAAATTATATATGATAAACTGGAAAAGCAACAAACAACAACAACAACAACATAGCCTTTTGTCCCAAACAAGTTGGGGTAGGCTAGAGATGAAACCCAAAAGAGACGAGAAACAGGGAGACACATAAAGGGACATAAATGCACAAGACAAAAAGATGTTACGGTTCAGGCACGTTGATTGCCAATCTCCAAGCACTCCTGTCCATAGCTAAATCCTTGGAGATATTCCACTCCTTAAGATCTCTCTTAACGGACTCGTCCCAAGTTAGTTTAGGTCGACCTCTACCGCTTTTTACATTATCGGCCCGCTTTAGAACTCCACTACGCACCGGCGCCTCAGGGGGCCTCCGTTGGACATGTCCAAACCATCTCAACCGATGTTGAATCAATTTCTCCTCAATTGGTGCCACCCCAACCCTATCCCGAATATCATCGTTCCGGACTCTATCCCTCCTTGTGTGCCCACAACACCAACGCAACATACGCATCTCTGCTACACTCAATTGCTGGACATGTCGCCTTTTTGTAGGCCAACACTCAGCACCGTATAACATCGCCGGACGAATCGCCGTCCTATAGAACTTACCTTTCAGCTTCTGAGGCACCCTTTTGTCACAGAGAACGCCAGAAGCTTGACGCCATTTCAGCCAGCCGGCTGAAATTCTATGCCTAACATCTTCGTCAATGTCTCCATCCTTTTGTAGCATCGACCCTAAATACCGAAAAGTATCCTTCTTGGCCACCACTTGCCCATCGAGGCTAACGTCTCCCTCCTCGTGCCTAGTCGCGCAGAAATCGCACCTCATGTACTCGGTCTTAGTCCTACTAAGTCTGAACCCTTTCGACTCTAACGTGTGCCTCCATAGTTCTAACTTCCTATTAACCCCCGCCCTACTGTCGTCAACTAGCACCACATCATCAGCAAAGAGCATGCACCAAGGGATATCACCTTGTATGTCCCTTGTGACCTCATCCATTACCAAAGCAAATAAATAAGGGCTCAAAGCTGACCCCTGATGCAGTCCTATTTTAATTGGAAAGTCACTGGTGTCGCCATCACATGTTCGGACAAACGTCACCACATCCCTGTACATATCCTTGATGAGGGTTACGTACTTAGTTGGGACTTTGTGCTTTTCCAAGGCCCACCACATGACATTTCTCGGTACTTTGTCATATGCCTTCTCGAGGTCAATAAAGACCATGTGTAAGTCCTTCTTCTGCTCCCTATATCTCTCCATCAATTGTCGTAATAAGAAAATCGCCTCCATGGTCGATCTACCAGGCATGAACCCAAACTGATTTTGGGTCACATGTGTTACTCTCCTTAGGCGATGCTCGATAACCCTCTCCCAGAGCTTCATCGTATGGCTCATCAACTTAATCCCACGGTAGTTAGTACAACTTTGAACATCTCCCTTGTTCTTGAAGATAGGTACTAATATACTTCTCCTCCATTCTTCAGGCATCTTGTTAGACCGAAAAATAAGGTTAAAAAGTTTAGTTAACCATACTATCGCTCTGGCGCCTAGGTATCTCCACACCTCAATGGGGATACCATCAGGGCCCATCGCTTTACCTCCCTTCATCCTCTTCAAAGCCTCTCCGATCTCTGCCTCCTGAATTCTCCTCACAAAGCGTCTGTTGGTATCGTCAAATGAGTCGTCCAACTCAAGGGCAGGACCCTCATTCTCCCCATTAAACAGCTTGTGGAAGTACTCTCTCCATCTGTCCTTGATCTCCTCATCCTTCACCAGAAGTCGATCTGTCTCATCCTTGATGCATTTTATTTGGTTGATGTCCCTTGTCTTCCTCTCGCGGATTCTAGCCATCCTATAAATGTCCTTCTCCCCTTCCTTCGTGCCTAGCTGCTGATAAAGGCCATCATACGCTTGACCTTTTGCTACACTCACAGCTCGCTTTGCAACCCTTTTCGCTATTTTATAGCCCTCGATGTTGGCTACACTCTTGTCATGGTGGAGACGCTTGAAACACTCCTTCTTCTCCCTAATAGCCCTTTGCACCTCGTCATTCCACCACCATGTGTCTTGCGCTTCCCGTTTGCCTCCCCTACTCACGCCAAACACTTCTGAAGCCACCTTCCGGACACATGTTGCCATCTTTAGCCACATGTCGTCGGCATCTTGTCCTTCTTCCCAAGGCCCCTCGTCTAGCATCCTCTCCTTAAACGTTTGCGCTGCTTCCCCTCTAAGCTTCCACCACTTCGTTCTCGCAATCTTGGCCCGTTTGTCCCGGTGGACACGTACCCGAAAGCGAAAGTCCGCCACCACAAGCTTATGTTGAGGGACAACACACTCCCCAGGTAACACCTTACAATCAAAGCAAGCACGTCTATCCTCCCTCCTTGCAAGGATAAAGTCGATCTGGCTCGAGTGTTGTCCACTACGAAAGGTTATTAGATGAGATTCCCTCTTCCTAAAGAGGGTGTTCGCTATCAACAAGTCATAGGCCAGCGCGAAGTTCAAAACATCCTCCCCCTCTTGATTCCTACTACCATACCCGCACCCCCCGTGCACCCGCTCGAAACCTACATTAGTCGCACCAACATGACCGTTGAGATCTCCTCCTATAAAGAGTTTCTCGCTGATAGGCACGGTACTAACCATGCTATCAAGATCTTCCCAAAACTGCCTCTTGGTGCCCTCGCTAAGACCTACCTGAGGGGCATAGGCACTGATCACATTCAGAGCCAAATCTCCAACTACCAGCTTGACCAAGATAATTCGGTCGCCTTGCCTCCTAACATCAACGACTCCATCCTTAAGGCTCCTATCGATCAAGATGCCTACACCATTCCTACCCGATGTTGTCCCCGTGTACCAAAGTTTAAAGCCAGTATCCTCCACCTCCTTCGCCTTCTGTCCCTTCCATTTAGTCTCCTGAACGCATAGAATATTTACACGCCTTCTAATTGCTGCATCGACTAGCTCTCTTAGCTTACCCGTTAGGGACCCTACGTTCCAGCTACCTAGACGAATCCTAGTTGGCTCGGCTAGCTTCCTTACCCTTCGCACCCGTCGAGGGAAGTGCAAAGACCCTTGCTCATTTTTCACTACACCCGGGCGTAGATGTAGCGCGCCACTAAGGTTGCGACGGCCCGACCCTTGCTCATTTTTCATCGTACCCGGGTCACGATACGACGCGCCACTAAGGGGATGACGACCCGGCCCTTGCCCATTTAACACCACACCCGGGTTCCGATGTAGCGCGTCGCTAAGAGGGTTACGCCCCAACGAATCTCTTGTGGGTTTCAAATCCATGAGAGTGGCAGTTTTTTTACTGTTGGTTCGCCAGACCTTAACACACCCTCCTCCTTTACCCGGGCTTGGGACCGGCTATGCTGAGACGACTTAAGAAAGTCTTCCAGTCAACATAGGCGGAGTTCTGGAAAAGCAACAAAAATCACAAAAAAAAAACACTATGACTAACCTTATTCCCAAGGTAGCCCATCAGTCCTCTCCCAACACAAGAAACTTTCAGATTTCTTATGTCATCTCTTATGTCTTTCCGAGCCCAAATCATCAGAAACAATCCCACCATTTGCTTGCTTGCCACCAGACAGTATCTGAACAGCCAGTTACCACAAAAAATCCACTAAATCTCATAGTAATGTGCTGAGTTCAGCTTCAAGAATGAAAAACTTCAGACTAAAACTTACCTAGTTTGACCAGCTCGTCTCTGACTATCTTCCAGAGATGATACATTGCCGTATCCATATGACATTGGTGAATACACAGTACTCGGTGACTCTCCAGTATTATTATCGTCATCTGATGATCCACCCCATCGGTAGTGGTTCTCATAGTCGCTAGGCCTATGACCATAGATTGCTCGGTCACAGACACTGTACCGACGTTCCAGCCTTGGCTGAGGAGCAAGAATGTCACCCTCCATCCTCAAACTCCGACTAAGCCCAGCCTGGAAAGACCGACGATGAAAGAATGTCGCATTGTTTTGCCTCGATGACAAACCCTCAAAATCATCATCGATCTCCACCACAGGGTTAGGAGCCGGAGATGGTGTCCGGAAGCTCCCATTGCCACTAGTACCTGGCAAATTGTTCAGTGTCCTCCTGACCAGTGACACCCACCTCTTTGCTGGAACATTGTCCTCTGTCCCAAGAACGTTACCGGCATTAAGTGGAACAATTTCTTGAAACCTAAACACAATAGCATCAACAAACCAGTGAAATCTTACTTGTAATAAGCACTGTCACAAGAATCATGAGAACACACAAAGAGATGTAACAAGTACCCGAGGACATAGATGTCAGCAGGAGGTGCAGCATGGAGCCAGTCCTCAAGGCTCATGTTATTGGGCGGGGAACGGCCACCCACATTCCATGTAGCAACAAATATCCTACTTCAAGCACAAGACAAGTTATGTACCGTCTAAGTTTGGGAATGGGTATGAGCACTAACTCTACAATGCAGTAGCATACCTATAGTCCAATGTCACTGTAGCTTCGGCGGCATCAAGGTCAATCTTTCCCCGCCTCGAGTGCCCATTGCTCCTCCTCGACGGCCTCTCTGAATCAACGCGCCGTGGCATTGAAGAAATAATTCAGAAATGTGGCCGTCCAGATAGCAAATAAAGACCAAGCCTTTGGTAGTCTGCTCACCTGTCTTGCTCTTCTTCACTGTGCTAGGCTCCCTACGGGTGAAGCTGCTGCCCCTCCACTCATTATCGCCCCCTCCTGCAACTGAAGCAAGAAACCATCGATCAGGCAACATCCAATCCAAGATAGCAGCCCGCTCCATCAATAATTTTTTTTAGAAAAGGCGCTCCATCAATAACTTGGTAACAAGAACTCGGAAAAACAGGAAAATTGGGTGTCTGGTGAAAAAAGAGAAACAAGACAAGAAAGATGAGAAGTTGAAGAGACAACAAAACTGATCTTCAGGAGACAGAGAGAGACACGGCGAGCTCACTGCTGGAGCAATGGGGAGCAATCAGGCCCACAAATACAATACAAACGCACACAAGCGAACTCACAGAAATGCCTACCTGTCCTACCAATCGCGGCTACATCGTCGGCATGGAAGTCATGGGCCTTGCTCCTGATGTTGAACCACTTCCTCACCAAGCTCTTGGACCATGACAGCTACAACTCACAGCAACATCAAGGAGCGCCACATTGGAGCATAGAGGGACATAATAATTTACTTTTAGAATGCAGCAGAGCTCAGTGAAGCTCGAGGAGCGGAAGATACCTTGCTCTTCTTGGTGGTGTTGCTTCCATCTCTCATTGTTGCTCAGGGGAACACTCATGCAGCCGAAGAGACTGTTGCTTGCTGCAAAATGGACAGCTGATGTAGGTAGAAGAAGCCAAGCCGGACGCAGAGGCAACTGTTTGTTTTCTATAAACAAAGCTTGTGATTTGATGGAGAGGAGAGAGGAGAGAGAGTGAGTGAGAGGAGAGTATTGAGGATGAGAACAAAATCTTGATTCTGTTTGGAGGAAAGAGCGCGCTAACACCAATGTTCTAACTGGCTCCTGAAGCAAAGGAAGAAGAGCAAAATGTGATGCTATACTAGCACTAGGCTAGAGCTTCACCAGGCCTCGTTGTGTGCGTGCGTGTCGAGGGAGGGAGAGCAGAGGTAGAAGGTAAAGTTGGGGCGAGTGGAAGGAATACTGGACTGGAGAGCGCTCTGCCTTCCTCCCTGCTTCAAAACCTGAGTATTTGGAGGGAGGTGAAGTTGTGTGACTCGCCTAAACTACGTGTGTGTGTGTGTGTGTGTGTGTGTGTGTGTGTGTGTGTGTGTGTGTGTGTGTGAATAAATAAAGTGGAGAGGAATCTTAGGATGGACAGTCTCCTCTGCTTTTTGCTGGTCTTGCAAAACCAAGCAGGGTAAGGTAAAATACGTAAACTGTAGAAGAGGAAAGAATGCATACAATATACAAGCACAGTAGTAGTAGTACCATTCGGGCGAAAAGTACTGCAGTATTTAGCATCTGAAGAACTCCATGAGCGGAGAAGGGCCCGCGTACTCAACCACATTGATACTGGCATACGGTACCCTATTCATTAAACTCCACTAGTAAAACACTACACCGCAGCCCTTTCAAAAAACACTACACCACATACGTACATAGTTTAAAATCTTTTATGTGTTTATTTATTAGTATATTTTTATTTGAAAATATAAAAAAAATCTACCCCAAAAATACTCCTGCAGCTGCATGTGCATATACCAGTAGCTGACAAGTAGCTGTTTCAAATAGGAGTGGAGTATGTATCATCATTTGTAGTATTCTGGAGTCTCCTTTCGATCTCCCTCCATGGCTCCATCCCTCCCACTCCCACAGTCCCACTGGCCAAGAAAGAAACGAAGAGCAGTTGGGGAGGAGCAGCAGAAAAGATAAAGTCAGGAGAGGAGAGGCTGCTCACACTTCACCGTGACCCTGCTTTTCTCCGTTCCAAGGCGTTTTTCCCTGTGTTTTTCGGCACCCGATATGATACGGACCCCCTATTTTGTTTGTTTTTCCTTGTTCCTTTCTTTTGATATGCTTTGGTACTTCGGCTCGAGGAGATTGGTCTTTCCCTCTTTGGTCTGCTGGATCTTGTATACCTGTACGGCAAGAAGAGTGTGAGTTGGAACTCGAGATGCTTTCATTCTAGTCCTGTTCTTAGCAGCTCAACATCGAACAATTTTCTTAGCTCAATGCAAGTATATATATATTTTATTTATAGGCAGCATTTACCTGGGTCTTCACGGGTACTATTTCTTCCAGGAGGAGACTACTTGGAATGGAGCTACGCCTGGCTACCGGTCACAGTCAGCCACATGGATTTTGGAGGACTCTTGTTCCGCGGGTACTTGGGCTGGGTGACAGGGTCACACTCACTGGGCGCGTGCCTTTTGAGTTTTGAGAGCGACCCTGGAATCTGGATGGTGGTGATTGCACATTACATTAGTGCCTACTTCCAACATTTTCCTGGGAATGTTGGGTTTGTCAGCACCTTCAGTCCAAGGGATTCACTCTTCTTTTCATGTACTACTCAAGAATCAAGAGCGTGTCGTCTTGGTAAAACGGAAACCAAGCAAAGGAGGGAGCGCGCCTAATTTATTTTCTGATCCTTCCTTTTCTTTCCTAAGAACCAGTGACTGAATCGGATCAAGATCGAAAGAAATGAACTGAATAGAATACGCCCCTATTGGCCCGAAATCGGCAAACGTATATATGCGACACATCTGCTTTGCTGCCACTATCCTCTTTGTAAAAATGCTAGCACTATAGTAGATCATAATAGACTACAACATTATGGCCAACTTTTATTTTGTGGGGATAGTCATGGTAGTACTTGGTAATGGGATAGTATCACTTGGGACCAACTTTCCACCGGGTAATAAGTCAGCTGCAACGTACTTACCGAAGGACAGAGACACACCGGCAGGGGGGGATCTCAGCACGGACATGGAAACAAGGGAGCCGATCTCAGCAGTAAAACAGCCAGAGCCCAGAGGGTTGATTCTTCTGCACCCAATTTGACTGACAAGGTTCGGGTGTTGCCTTGCACAGAAGTTACCTACCCCATTCACATGTTCTCTTTCTTCGTACACTGCCAAAACAGTCATTAGATTGTTTCGGTGCAGTTAACAGTTGCCGTGAGGCTTTCTTCCGGAAAAAAAAACATTCAATACAGTCATGGAGATATGACTCATGACTCATGAGTTTTAGCAGAAGCAGCAATTCTTTCTCTCTCTTTTTTTACGAGGTGTCAGTTCCCTTATATATATTTTTTCATACATATGGTACTAGATCAAATTTAGCGCAGAACACTGGCCATGGGTTCGACCAGTAAATTGGATGACAAAATAATGACAAGAATTACCTTGAGAATAGGACAGCAGAACCTTTGTGTCAATCACGTGACATCCATTTTCAATGATCATCTGCTCAGATGGCAGGACGGTCTTACCAGAAGTGACCAATCCGTCTGAACTCTGAACCAGCCAATAATTAACAATTAGCATCATAATCCTGGAACCAAGAGATTACGACCAGGGTTATCTTGGTCAAAAGCCGTGCAAAGCCCCATCCTTTCCGCTTAGTTTATCCCAGAATTCCCACGGGTGTATGGCAGCTCAGAGAAAGTAGACCTGAGTTGGAGCAGATCTGTTGATCTCTCTGTTCCAAGTTCATGCTGATCATGAGTTAAATATCATACTACCAACAGGATACTTACTGCCCCAATCATGGCCAGGCATACAACTTTTGTCTTTAACAATTGCATACACACTAGATTCATGTGTACAATGAAAACAATATACCGAATGCTACATCTACCTACCTAAAAGCCAGCTATAGTATGGCATACTGAATCCATGGTCCCACTGTCATAGAAGACATTGCACGAGTGGGTGGAAAATGGTCAATTTTAAAATGATCACTTAGGACAGGCCCTAGCCCCTAAGCATGGGCACAATCTGTGATTAGACTAGTGCCTAGATTGATTAATCAATCAAAAAGTACAGTATTGGCTAGTTGTTGTGCACATTTGCTCCCTTCCCCAAGACAAGGCCAATCTTCTTGAGTTGAGAGCAGACTTGACCAAGAATAAGAACATGGGAACTACTAACCCTGCAAGCTGTGCAACTGATTGTTAACCTCACCAAGCAAATTATCAAGTTAGAGAAATCCATAGAGCATTGTATTCAAACTTGAAACAGCACAAGAGGGCACTTATATTAGGCCCTGTTCGCTTGGCTTATCAGCCGTACTTTTTTAGCTAAGGAACAGTATTTTCCTCTCACAACAAATCAGCCAACAATATTTTCAGCCAGGCTTTTCAGCAAAGCAAACAGGCCATTAGTCTATCTACGAGATGAAGGCATTAAGCATGAAACGATTGACTGCATAGAGTACATGTGTCAGCTTAATGTCAGAGCAAAGCAGGTTTCAGGGTCTAGATTAGCTATAAAGGCCATCTTGGGCACGCATGCTCTTCCCTAGTCTCCATAAATGGGAATCCCTACACCTTCCCTTTTTTCATTGCTGATGAGGCATCCATATTGGTTTCAGAATAACGCAGTACTTCTGTCGAGATTTCTGCTCTCATCATAATTTCCATAATGATTTTAGGGGTAACTGTATCATTAGGTCATCCAACAATTAGTATGTTCACTATATATTTGTAAAACAACGAAATGCTAAACTGAATTCTTACCAGGATACATGTACAGATATATTTTTAATATGATAACCAAGTATTAAATAAATTAGTACTTAGGAGCACTAAATTGTAGTGCATGAGAACAACTTCCGGTAAGCGTTAGTGGATGGTAGAATAAAAAAAAATCTGAAAAATAGGGAGCAGAAAGTAGGATAGGTTCAGAACTAGCCTAAACTTGAAAGTTGAAACGAATAACAAAGTACTCCCTAGTCCTACTTAATCTACAGTGTGCCAAATTGCTGAAACCGAAATGAAGAAATGGGGAAGGTGTCCTCTGTGAACTGTGGAGTCAGTCAAAACAGGATCCTCGTTCCATATGCTTTGGCCAAAGTGTTCCTCTTTGCCTTTTGCTTTTCAGCTTTGCGCCCCTCAGGCCCTCATTCAATCCCTTCCCTCGCTGTCTCTCTCTCTCTAACGGTAACAGAGGAAGCCAGCAACTTATGTAGATATAGGAGCAGACGAGAAAAATGAGCAGCATGCTTCAAAAGACTGACGCACTGCTGTGAACTGCTATATTCTTACACAAAAGCGTACGGCATTTCTTCAGCAGCTATTCCAGCTAACTAGCTAAGGTAGCTAGAATTAAGTGATTAACATCTCCCTCGCAATCTCTCTCTCTCTCTCACACACACACACTTCCCCAGTTCCCCTCGTGTCATTGTCTGAAAGCCTCTAGTTGATAGAGTTGTACACGGAGGACAACCAAAGCGCCTCTTTGACGAAGTGAGGATAGCTGCTGACTTGCTGTTGCTGATCGATCTACCACGTACTCTCTCATCGAACCCAACCAAGTCATGCACTCGCTATCTCTCTCATCTTCCTTTTGCCATGCACACAGTTACACAGTCTACTGCAATTCAACCCTTTTGTCCCAATCCCTACAGCTCCCTTTCTCCCTCCCTACCTCTGCACCACCCTGCAGCCACTATTTCTATTGTTGCAAAAGGATCTCTCTCTCCAACTGGACCCGCTATTGATAAACGCATCAAGTTACCATCATTTCTAAAATCTTGGAATCTGGCCCACTGTCCGTGGCCACATGAGCGTGCCCATGAAAGCCCAAAGTATAGCATGTAGATATGCCCTTTACAACATGCAAACTCCCATCCACAGGATTTTGAGATTTGAAAACTTAATGACTAGGAGATTTCGAGATTTTGGAAGCATAATAATAACTAGGAGATTTTTAGGCCACATAACCTACAAACGTTTTATACGGAAACAGCGTAAATTCTGTAATATGAGCTCCGTGACCCATCCATACACCCAGTAAGGCCTGTACTGCAGAAAACAAATGAACATAATACAAACTATCCTAGCAAATCATCAAGTTATTGCAATAGTAAGAAGCACGTAAACCAAAAACTAAAGTTCAAAAGTCAGAGTAACATATTAAGTGGCAGGGCGACAGTGTTTCCTCACCTACAGTGCTTTCTGCACACGTACATCCACGCGAGGGCTGGATTCTTGCCATCTCTGAACCTTCCCCAAAACAAACCGTCTCAGTGGTCCATCCATCTTATGCAGCTGCCAAGCTCCAGCTTAAAAGGAAAACCAGGCCTGCAACCAGCAATGTGCACAAGGGCTAGTTACATATGTCGCGCGTGATCAAGATGCAGGACCACATGAATAGTAACATTGTAACAAACTTGACCGGTTATAGCATGGACAACTGACCAGAAATCATATGCCCGAAATGCAGCAACCTTGTGAAAGAGTGGAAAGATTTGATTCCCAAATGTGCAAAAGGACAGCTTTAAATGGTTCCTCCTTTGATCCTGTGGTTCCTGTTCTGTGCTCATGGGATTTGTGGGCTTTGAAGCTTGAGACAGTCCAATCCATCGCAGATGATAGCTGTTATTCTCAGTATTTTTGCATCACTGCATCAGCAGTCAGGACAGTAGAAGTAGAGTCAACTATCTGACTATGTGCATAATGTGTTGCTACTGGAGAAGCATTATTGTAAATTTCTGCTAATTAGATATGAGCAATTTTTGCATGTCCCTGCAGAAGCTGCTGAGAATCCTGTGGATATGAATGACACTTCAGAAAGAAAAATCAATAAGATCTATAAGACAAATGGCAAAAATAGACTCCTGACATTGTGCCTGAAAAACGTACTTTATATATGACAATCTTCTGTGGCACACTAATTTGTCCCCTATCGCAGAAAAATCTGCCCACATGATGAATTGTTGGCATGTGTAACCATCACCAATATATGATGAGTGCGAGCTTGTTGAAATTAGGAAGGGAACATCAGCGTATCTTCCCAGGCAGGCACAGTTGCACTTGCACTCCGAATGACAAAGTTGTAACATAAGGACAGTTGGATCAAATACAAATTTGTTCTGGAGTATAGGGCTATAGGCTTCAAATTTGAGACAAGATTCGGTAGATCCAAGGAAATAATGCATCAGGAGAGATTACCACACCCTGTCACATGATGTATGTAAACATTGCAAAGTTTTTAGCAGGACAACACAAAGACCAAAAAGGGCCAGAATAATAGAATGCAAAACGACGTCTTACTGATTATGATTGGTATTGCTGACACAAGATTCCTGAGTTAGTAATGGAGTAAAGGACTTGCCTGCATAGGACAGAAATAATAAATTATTGGGTAATCACTTGATTGGCACTATGCATACTCACAATGAACACCGAGAAATAACCATGAATAAGGCCAACGCTTCACCAACCGTGATCCCTATCTGTGCGGCAATAAGTCATTCATCTGCAATACAGCCGACAGAAAACTGAGTATGTGCTTCAAAGACCAGGCATTGTTGAAATTATGAGGCTAATGTATATGAACTGAGCGAGGATCAAGCTTGACTTCTCTTACGCAATGAATTTCCTGGTTCCTATATGCAGAGAAGAAGAAGGAAAAAGGAACTGCATCTGCCCGGATGAATCTCATGCCCTATGCAGAGAAAGTTCAGCGGCGTTCTGGGACAGCAACAACAATTACCACCATTCTCGTTACTCAAAACAGGTTAAATGCGCAACAGAGGATATGGGGGAAGAACCAATCCCAGATTCCCAATTAGTCAAACCGCAGTCTATTTCTTCAAATCCGTCGATCAATTCTACAAGTGTATAATAGATGAGTAAACGAGCCGCCGCTGCTTATCAGTAGCATGTGCCCCCTATCCAGAAAGTACCACACCAAGCATCAATCTACCCACTGTTTGGACAAGTAACTGAACATTGGCCGTTGATTTCCACAACTAGAAGTCGAGAAGACTAATTCGAGTGCAGGCCCCTACCGCTACCTGCGCCGAGGGCGAGGGAGGCGACGCGCGTGGGCGTGGCAAGTTGTGGCGCTTCCAGACTCCGTTTAGGTGGAGGTGGAGACAACGGAGGCCGTGCAAGGACGGCCAACGACGGCAGACCCTCGCCGCCGCCGCCCGCCATTGGACCATCTCTTCGCACTTCTCAACGGCTTCTGAGCATGGGGACGGGGGAACCGATCCGGACCGTGGAGATCAAATCCGACGGTTCATGTAGACCTATATCTAGACTGTGGATCTCACGTATGATTAGTGGGCCTGTGGGCGCTTTTAAATTGATACTAAATGGTAACTTGGTAAGAACTTAAGTGAAAAATAAAAGGGATGTTTTTAAACATATTTTCCTTTTTTCTAGAAAAAGGGAGTTTATTTCTGCCTTTACAAGAGTTTTACACGTAGCCAATCCAAATGACACAGTTGCAACCTCTAGCTGTTTTTTCTTTAATCTCTCAAAAGTTGAAACCAAACAAAGGAATTATTGACTAAACACTAAGCCTCTTAAACGACAATCATCCATGCTTGGCGAAAATTTTCATAGCCACTGCACACTTCAAATAAACCGCATATCGTTGTCCTTTTGCAGGGCATTCTCCAATAGATTATCCTAGCAAACAGCCTACAAATAAGAGTTTATTTTTTTATGAAAAATCTTATCATTTCTAAATAACCAAATAAATAAAAAGATTGCCTTGCCCCCACACAAATCAGAGAGCACAAGTGTTGGTCTACTTGTACATCCCACACCGCAAATAAGTCGGGCACATATTTTGGTGGTTTGAGATTAAATGCCATTTATTGTCACAAATCTAAGAACAAATCTAGCCACATGACAATCAAAAGAACAAATGTTGGACATATTCCTTATTATCACAAAACAACAACTATCGTCTCCTTTCTATTCTCTTTATATTAAGTTGTCTTTTCTTTGGTTAAAATTACCCCTTTTATCAAGAACCAGATAAATATCTTGAATTTAAGAGATAATTTTAGCTTTTATAACAACTTGTTTAAAGGCATGTCAATTTGATTATTTAAGTGTTTATACATTGATCGCACTATGAAAGATTCTTGTTTGTAAGGATCTACTTAATGGAATTTTGTTGGTCATCCAATTGCACAAATGCCAGTTTCAAAAAAATTTTGCACAAATGCAGTTTTTGCCACCAATTCATTCCATTTAAGTAGCTTTTTCCTCCATTAGAGCTCTTATGAAGGAAATGTTAAGGGTGTAGAACTACAAACATTGGCTATTAATATATGTTTTTCCTTGTAATATTGTCTAAAGACATGTATTCTTCTTTGATAGTGGAGTTTTCACTTGTCTCCTAGAACCTGGTTTGACTATCGTTGTGAATCTTAAAAATCGAGAGATCGAGAAAGCGGTCTTTTGTCTTCATAAAGCCTAACCAAAAGTGTGAATCTCATGGATTTCAATGAACTTCACCAATTATTTTATTTTTCAAATTTTTCATCAATTTTAGAAATAAGTTGCCTGCCACATTTTTTTAGAAACACAATATACAGACAAAAAAACATGGCTGACAACATTTTTTCTATATTAAATAAGAACAAATAATACAAAGGATATTTAGCGGTTATCCAAACCAAGGTCTGGTGATGATGAAGAAAACCCTAGAAAAGGGTAAGCAAACAAAATCGCTCGGATGATCTCACTCAGACATTTGCACCTAGACAGCACACCACAATATGACATCCTCTTTAGTTCAATTAGTTTCGTCTCCAAGACATAAAACATCAATGGTTGGATCGTCGAGTACAACAAAGGCTGAAAATTCATCACCTCCAACCCCCTAATTTATCAAGTTGGATGCCTAATTTCCTCTCATGGCTATCGACAATGAGATCGACGATTCGAAATTAATATCTCCAGTGGAAGCACCTTCCCTTGAAGATAATGACCGAAGAAATCAACTCCGAGGACCTTGCCATGGGCCATTATGGAAGTCATTTCATGTAACAAACTCTTGACAAAAACATAAGTGGTGATTTCAACGGTAAATTTATGTAACACCCCTGGTGTTACGACATCGCTTAGCACCCCGATTAGGATCACGAGAAAATAAGTAAGCAAGTCCTCGGGTTTTAAAAATCTTTTACCTCACGTAAACGATAAACGGATAATGTCGGTAAATCGGTTCTATGGGAAAACGTGCTAATGAGACTCTAATTAAAAAATAGTACAGGTGGTCGTTCTAATCGTTTGGCTCGAAAAGCAATTTTTATAACCAAAAATAAAACGTAGCTTGAGCATTGCGCTTAAGTAAAATTTTGTGAGCAAGTTCCGCAGATAAAAGTGCGACTTTCATTTTTGGGGAATAAATATCATCAACTTGTGTTTTGTAGGCTCGGTAATCGAATTCGAAATCCAACTCCACCTAATTCGGGATCTCATCCTGGTCGGAAAGAGGTGATGACAAGGTTATTTTAGCGTTTAAATTCTAACAAAAATGTTTAAGCACTAACATCACGTTTTCGCACAGTTGGTTGCTCCTAGGCGGGCACGCGGGCATGGTATAGGTGGCAGGCATGTCGGGTGTCACGTTGCTCTCGTAAAAAATTTTCCCAACTACCTTGAAAACACGGTGAACCATGTTTCGGTGTCCTGTTCGCGAACTGACGTTCGGCGTGGCAAACCCATGTTGGCATACTCCTAGTTTCCAATCTGGTGACCCTCTGGGCGGGTGTATTGTTTCATTAGCTAGGCGATAGTACCGAATGTGCGTTCACAAGTTTCGGTGGACTTTAGTCGAGTTTATTTGCAACCCTTGCTCCGCTTTAAAATGCGTACAACGCGCGGGTTTGGCCTTTCGGCCTCGTGGCCGTGATCACCGCGCAGCTTGTCATGACGCGGCCGCTGTGAGCGCTCTGCCGTCCGTGCGTGCGCCCTGCTACAGCTAGCGCTGCTGCCTCCCTGTGCCGCTGTCTCTGGTTGTCCCGCTTCGCGCCGCGGAGGGCCGCTTCACCTCGGCCCGCCCTGTCCTCGCTGCGTCTGTGTGCGCACAGGGGCGCCCAGTCCACCCTGCCTGTGCCCGATGCCGCCAAGACTCTCGACCGGACCGAGCTGAGGTTGCAGTGCGGCGTTGCTGCCCCCGCTGCCGTGTTGTGCCTCTCACGCGCATTTAATTGCGACGCGAACGAGCCCGCTACCGCAACTGTAGACCTTGACTTCACCTCGGCCCGCCCTGTCCTCGCCACGCTGTGTCTCTGCCGCTCCATGTGCGCCCTGCTTACCGCGTCCTTGCCGCTCTCTACTCGAGTTTGGCCACCTTGCTTCGTGAGCGTCACGCCAAGTCCGATAGGGTCAGCTAGGCACACGCATTTGTTGCCGTTTTAAACCGCTCGAGCTCACCTGTGTCTTTCCGCGCCATGACCGCAGCAAGGGCACCACGTCTCCGCCCTTGTAATACATCTAGCTCGTGGTTTCGTGGCCCGATCCCTCTTGGCGATAGGTAGTTTAGGAAATTCACTAGCCAAGCACCCTATGTCGTGTTTGTACCGGGCCCTAGACAAGACGAATTTGGGGTTTTCGTGACTGCCGGTGGAGATCGCCGCTGTGTCCAAGGAGTTGGGGGTAAGGCCCGTAGCATTGATAACTTTGCGATTGCTTGTACCCACGAACTCACCCCGACTTCCCCTATCAGGTGCTCGCTTCCTTTTGGCCTGGGCGTGCGTCGTCGTCGCGCTGACGCGGCCACGCCACACTCAGAGCGTCGTACTCCCGCTCGGTCGCACGTGGCCAGCACCACATGGGACCTCCCCATCCGCACCAACACTTCGGCTGTTTGCGCGGTATGCCACTGGTGCTCGCGCACCACTTCTTTCCCTTCCCCGCCCTCCGCGTTCGCCAGAACGGCTGCGCCATGCTCGTGAGCCGCCGCCTGCCGCCGCAGCATTGCTCTTGGGCATCTTCCAGTGCCCCACCGTCACCCGTAGACGCGGTACGAGTTGTAGGTGGTGGTCGGCCTCTCAGTACGACCACCGTGGGCCCCGGTGCCCCGGCCTATCCGTGGTGTGCCGGCGGGCGCCACGCCGCCGCGCGTAGAGCCGCCAAGGACGTGCGTGCTTGAATCGGGTTTAATCCGGGGGGTTAAATGCGAACGTCAGTGAGAGAAGGGAATAGTGGGACGGAGGGCGAACGAATTCGCGCAAAGGCCAGGGGCTCTTTTGCTTTTGTGCGCACGCGTGCGGGGCGGGCCAGCTGGGCCGTTGCTGGGCTGGCTGCGTCGCGCGCGACCGCGCCCCGGTTTAGGGCCGGACCTGGGCCGCTGGCCATTTGGGGTTGCCGCCGGCCTTCTCTTTTTCTAAGGCATTTCTTAAATTCGTTTCTAAGAGAAACTTGTAAAATCAATATGAAATTTTGTACTAGCCCAAAAATTGTGAAACAAACTTTGCTAGGTTCCTAAAATCGGGATCTATTTATTAGTATAATTTCTCACATAGTTTGATAATGTTTTCAGAAGTTCTTTAATCAATGTGAGAGGCTTGATAATGTTAACATATGAACTTGTAGTAATTTTGTGGCTAGATGACGATAGTGCTAGCTTTGAAAATTTTACTATAGCTTCGTAGTATTATTAGCTGCTCACTGTAAATTTGTGTAGCTTCAGAATAATTAGTGGCTAAGGTCGCTAGTGAGCCCTAGTTCTAATACATATTAAACCGACAAAATAAGTAAAGCAAAACCTTGGATTTGTATAACTAAAATACCCTTTGGAAAATAGCGCGTTGCCTGGTAACTTAGATACGTGGCCTAGTGCGTTAGACGATGAGCTAGTTCATTAGCCCGAGAGACATACTCGTATCTTAAGTGTTTCAGTCACCGTTGATTATTCACGTCTCTACGATGCATCTCCGAATATCACAATAGGAATGATGATGGATCGTGGAGTCATCCAGAGGTAGCGGAAACGACGGTGCCTTGATGATCGGGTCACCACGATGGAATGCTAACTTTTGGTTAAATCTTTACCTAGGCAAGCCCCAGTGCATAACTCTCATTATTCTGCACTTTAATTTATGCTTGTGTATTAAGTTTAAAGGAGTTGAATGAAACTCACTTGCATATATATATATATATATATCCTATGAGTCTTACTAGTACGATAGGATCGTGTAGTGTGCTATGCTATAGGATCCCAGTAGAAGTCGAGTGATTACCTGTCACTCACGAGAGATAGGAAATAGATTACTGTTATTATTATAATAATATTACTATCACATGGAATATATATAAGTAATAATTGGAGACCGGGCGAAACGGGTTTGGATGGGCTTGGATTTGGTTGGGCAACAGAGCGGGGCTCTGATTGCAATTGTTCCGCCTGTGTCGATTAAGGACCGTTCGTTGCATTGGATTTCATAGTCAGGTCACAGACCTACTTGTCCCGAGCACATACTTGCTTATGGGAGCGGGAAAACTTGTTTCTCTCTTGTCATGGGTTCCGGCTCTTTCCGGATCGACTTTTTAGGTGGTTATATATTGGGATAAGGAGGTCTAAGCACCACACCGAGGCCGGCCCTGCAGTGTTGGGGGCTTAGAGTCCGAGCTTGGACGGGGACTTGGACCCCTTGACAGGAGTGGCACGGGTTGGTCTTGCTTGTGCCCGGGGTACAAGTAAGGCGTGTGTTTTCGGGACACCCAGCTGGGCACATTGATTCGCGAATCGCCGTCAACTTGACGATACGACATGACTATAATCTGGCATCGTAGTAAGAACTATGAAAAATGGTGAAATGTTTCTGATTGCTTACCACCTGTTTGAAAGTAGCCTTGGTGCTTACATAGAATGGTTGGTTAACGAACTAATGATGACTGCTAATAAAAAGAAATATAAGGATGCACGTTTAGTAATGCTTCTTGCAGATGCAATAAACCTATAAGCCAAAAAGCCTTGCATAATCCTTGGAGTCTTTTTCTTCCTCCTGATGAGTAAGTCTTGCGGAGTACAATTGAGTACTCAGGGTTTGTTCTACCCTGTTGCAGGTGACAGGTGCTGATAAGCTGACCCTTGATTGTGGAAACATTCTGGTAGGCTCAGCGAGGATTTCCTTTATGATGCGGAGTAGAGTTTAATTACTAAAGCTCTCACCAAAAGTTTACAAAGAATATACTTGCAGCTTATTATCATTTTATGCTTGTAAAAGTTATCATGTTAATGTTTATCTTATCATTAAATAATTTTATTTCCGCTGAACTCTGATAACATTTTATATTCCGCTGTTATAATCAAATAATGAATTACTCTGATGTTGTACTAAAAGTGATGTAAGAAATGGTAAGAAAGTTGTAAGCTTTACTCTCTCATTTATGATCCTGATGTAAAAATATGGATCTTCGAGTTCTCCCTTGCGGTGTGCTCGACGGAATCACTTAGTTTAGTGTTCTCCCTTAGGTACTTAGGGTCTAATGGAAGACGAGTACTCTTGGGAGGGTATTAGATTAGACGGTTTTGCCATAATTTATTTGAACTAAATCTAAACAACTAACGTGAATGACTACTTAACTATAGATGAGGGAAATATCCCCTCTCTTTCTTGCCACAAGCAATCTCGCCGTAGATGGAGGAGAGGGCTCCTAGGCGGCCGGTGCAAGATGCTCGGCGGCGGCGGTGGCTTGGAGCCCAAGCAAGGCTATAGCTGAGGCTGTTTAATGTAATGAGTTTTGTAGAAAACATATGAAAAATCATAACTAATTATGTACAAAAATATTTAACTACGAAAAATTCATGTTACTCAAATTCATGTACATGCTTTAGGAGAACATGTGTCCAAGCCATTTACTTAACGTTCACTAAATTAGTCAACGTACCTGCGGCTACTATCAACATTCATATTCATATTCATTCAACACTCAATATTCATGGGTTTAATTATTATTTAACAGTTTTTGTGAATTTGTTCCACGGTAAAGTTTATGAACCTGAGTTTGTGGAGACCCTAAACCAGTTAACGATGTTTAGTGGAGCCAAACTGGGCCCAGGCTGGAGGGCTGCAGCCCGGAGCGAGCCCAAAAATGTGTTAATACCCTCCTGTAGTTTACTCACGACAGCCCGTTGAAAATCTGGCCTCGAAGGCCCAGCCCTACCCGTCGAGGCGCCCTGATTCCCCTGATTTCCCCCTCACAGTCACAGGCGCTCGGCCCACTACCTGTCTAGGTTGTCATCAATCTCAAACAGCATATAAAACATATCACCAACGTCGGCTAGATACAGATACGAGTATTGGATACAATACGTATTGGACACGTGGATACGCCGTCTCTCGAAAAACACCGACACAGGGATACGTCTAATATGTTTTAATATAATAATTATTATATATAAATTACAAGCTAAAAGTAGTTATCTAGCTAATTTTAACTTAAAACTTAGCAGTTTCGAAGCAAATTACGCAACACATTATTTGATTCAAAAAGTAAAAAAAATAAGAAAAACCAAGAAACTTGCATAAAAGAAGTTATTTTGACGCCTAATCTCTCCTCAAACTTCAACGACCTCTTTTAGAAGTATCGGTATCCGATACGTATCGGATACGGATACGGCACCTCTCATAAGTATCCGCGCAACATAGCATATGCATATCACACGGCAACGCAGATGAATCCGCGCCCATTGCGGCCCGCGGGCACTCGTGATCACGAGAGCTTTCCCATACCTTCTCGGATTCGAACTCGTCTCATCTCGCATGCACAAATATTCCGAAGCATCATCAAGCACGCGGGTTCCTTCGTCTGTACGAGAACGCGTTAGCCATGGCGGAGTCGAGTTTGGAAGCGCAGGCGCGGAGGGCGCTGGCGTCCGCCGAGCAACGCTTCCTGGCCGGCGACGTCGCGGGCGCCAGGCGATACGCGCAGCACGCGCTCAACCTCGCGCCGGGCCTCCACAGCGCCGAGCAGGCCCTCGTGGCCTACGACGTGCACGCCGCCGCGCCCGACTGGTACGCCGTGCTGGGCCTGGGCCTGCCCCACCCACGGCCCTCTGGCGACCAATCCGTCGTCACCCACGACGACATCAAGCGGCAGCACCGGAGGCTGTGCCTTCTGGTGCACCCCGACAAGAACCCCTCCGCGGCCGCCGATGGCGCGTTCAAGATCGTGCAGGCCGCCTATGACGACGCGATGCGTGTGGCGGAAGCCGCCGCGCGCACGGCGTGGGAGGAAGAAGCTGCGGTCTCTCGCTTCTGGCAGACGGTGGCCGATGATGTAATTATAACGCCGGCTCCGCCGGCACCCAAGCAGCCCCCAATAGCTCGGCCGCCACCGCGCTGGGCTGCTCCCGCAACTGGACCTGGACCGCCAAGACAGCCGCCTCCACAACCACCGAGTTGGGCGCAGGGTGCGCAAACTCCTCAGCGAGCTCCGGCACCAAGCAATTTCTACGCGTCGCAGCCGACAAGGGCAGGGAAGCCATACTGTCCTTACTACCCTTTCTGCGTGGGCTGCAGATTATATGCGGCTACAGCACCAATGTCAGGGAAACCCTACTGTCCTCTCTACCCTTTCTGTGTGTGCTGTAGATTATAAGTAGATACAGCATGCACGAGGACGTTTCCTCCGTTGCATGAGTTACCAGCTCACAAAGCACAACAAAGCGAGCTTTTTTTTTCTTCTTCAAAGATGAGCTCTGGCACATCGGCAACGGTGTGACGACGATTGTCTAGTTTGTAAGCAGCACTTGTTTTTTTAATAGTCACAAAAGTGGTGACTTAGATGTGAATTTAAGGGGGAATATATAGATTATCTAGAATAAAAGTACACGGCCGCCTCTTCAAATTTGTGTTGGTATGTTATGTCGATCCCCGTACTCATAAACCGCATCATTTTAATCCTTCACATCCATTCGGCTAGCTATCAGGGGTCATCCAAACAGGTATGGACCCACATATCGGCTTCATCTCTCCTCGCTCACCTCTCTCAAGGTTATGGCCGGCTGCTTGCGCATTGCCCTTAGTGTTGCTGCCCTCTCCACGCCGTATCGCAGCCCGCATCTTTGCCTACTTGTTCATGTCGTTCGGCCACCACCGCTACCGTTGCCACCTGACTGTCACCGCTTCCCATGCCGCATGACCATCGCCGCGCCCAGCCCATGCCTTGCATCCGGTGTCGTTGTTGCCGTTGTTGCTGCACACCTATGTGCATGCACTAACCGACCGCCACCACGCCTCTGCTGACGCCTCTGTCCCACCGCCCGATCACCGTTGCAACACGTGTCGTGCCCTACGTCGCCTGACCGCCACCGTGCTTTGGCCCGTGCCCCCCACCAACGAGTGCTGCACCAAGGAAGAAGATGGTGGTTTTGCAAAGTAACTTTCAAAGGATAGCCTTTCATATGTTTCATGTGTCTAAGCCATTTTGCATATACCCCTCTTTGATCTTTTACTCAAGAAATCCAGTCCTCTGCATCGGCGCGCATGCACGAGCCAGATCTGTTTGGATGACCATTAAGACTCGAACAAAGATTAAAGACCAAAACGATGCAATTTGTAAGTATGGGAACCGACATGACACACCCATTCAAGTTTGAGAACCAGTCATGCACTTTACTCATTATCACAATAGCATGCAGGTAATTAAATATAAATTTAGATTTACTTTATATCATAATTCTTAATGATACATGTGGGTAACTTAAATTGAGATGCATGTGTTACTTTATGTTGTTTTATAGAGTGTAGATGTGGGTATATTAGAAAATAGAATAGATCCAATGACTATTATTGGTGATGATTATTGTCAACTGAATTAATGGCCAATTGTTCTAACAATAGGATAAATTGTCGTTTCAGCTTGCACAATGACACTCAAGATATTGAATTTGCTATATCAAAAGAATTATATATGTAATTGTCATGGTCCTAGGTGGGACTCCCCATGACGGGCCAAAGGGGCCAGGTGAGGCCTAGGACTGAGCCCTAGACGGCCACAGGGCCGCCAGCGCTAGGCCTGAGGGGCGCGCGGCCAGAGGGGTAGCGCCGCCACCGCCTCCAGATCTTCCGACATCCGAGGCAATCCAGAACAAAATAGGAAAGTCGGAAAAGGTTGGAGAAGAAATAAGAGATTTGCTTACAATAAAATTGATTAGGATTTATTAGGAAATAAATAAGTATACTTTGTAATGAAAGCAGTCTAAATCTATAAGGACTCTTCCTCAGTTTTTTGGAGGTTAAGTTTAGATTGCTTAGGGACTTAGTCTCCTAGGACTATAAATAGAGGGGCGATGTAACATTTTAATCTTAAGCAAAGAAGTGGGCTTTGGCTTCTTATCTCCTCATCTCCCTTTTGGCCTTCTAAGCCTTGCTCTTCTCCCCTGCCTCTCTCCCTAACACCACACACTGCATCCCTGCACCCACACCGCCACCACCCCCTGCCCTAACGCCGCAGCCGCCAATGCCTCCGCAGTTGGCGTGATTAGTACCGCTGCCCAAGCACGCCACGACCCTTGCCCTAGGCTGCCCCCAACCGCCCAACCTGAGCAGGACCATCACAGTAATGCTATTATTTTCTAAAATATAAAGTGCTTAAAATTCAAATACAAGAATTGATATGGCATATTGGTCAAAATGTAAATAAAATTTATAATCATTGGATATTAATATAACTTAAAGGGAATTGTCAGTGGCATTGATATATATGTAGTTTGAAAACATTATGCCGGTAGAAAGAGTAGCAGCAAGGGAGGTTCGGTAGGCATGGGGGCTTGTGATGAGGACATCACTCCTTCAGATGCACCCGTTGATCCTCTAACCATTATGCAAGGTCCAACGACCCGAGTTCGAATGCGGCAATTAAATTTAGAGGTGAGCTCGTTCTTAAGCGATCCCTTTCATAGTTTTGAGAATAGATTACTACCTAATAATGTTGTCTTGCTTAGGAACAGTGGGGAGGCTCATGAGGTACTTGGAGAAAGGTGTGGCGGTGTGGCAAGGATGTCCCACACCAACTTGAGGCCCAGCCTAACTCGACGAATCATTGAAAGAAGTCAGCGTCCAGAATTTGTCAGGCTGCTGCATCACCGTATTTAGTCCATTGGGCCGTGTATCGTCTTTGAGCCCATTAAGGGGCACGTCCAAGGGGAGCGACGACCCTTAGACCTTATAATCAGTCAGCGCCACCGTTGTTAGGTTTTGGGGTTTTTCTTAGAACAATATGTCCTTGATAGTCACCGTCTTTCGGTTTGTGAAACCCTACATTCGTGATTTTAATCATACATCTGTAGTTTGTCCCATATTTTTGAGTTGCGTACTTTCAAGTTCTTGCTTGTGCTGTTTGTTTCGCAGGCAGAGATTAGCCTTCTTGGCGAGGTCAACCGGATTGGTGACACGGTTGATAACTATAGGAGTTGTGGTGTTAAGATTGTAGGGTTCGTGTCTTTTGATCTAAAGCCGGATCTATGTGTCGTGCTCCACCAAAACGATAGTTATCATCACCCGATGGAAGATCGGGAACCCTGTCCCCATCTGAGCGAAGGAGAAGAAGGGAACACCATGCACAATGGACGGACGGTGGCCGTCGACGGCGGAGCAGAGTAGAGTAGGGGAGGTCTCTCGTATCATTTCCTTATCTGGTAGGCGCAGCGGAAGGGATGGTCTCAAGCACCGTAATAAAAAAAATGTGCTATTGGGCTGGTCCACATGTGTAGGAAGGAGTGTCCGGGCGAACGAATACCTACACACACCATTACCATTCTAAAAAAACACTCGGGAGAAATATCTCTTTCTCCTGACTTGTCGCAAGCCTCCCCGATTCTTACTCCATTCCCCACACACCTCCGTCAAATTATCAGGGTTCGATTCGAGCTCCGACATTGCCATCCATGGTGACGACCCCATACCTTCGCTCGGATCGTGGTACGCCATCGACGTGGGAGTCTGTGTTTCTCGAGATTTCGAGAGGTGCCAACTCACTCTGGCATCGCTCGAGTTTGGGCTGCCCCTCGATCTCGCTTCTTCGATAGAGTTCGTTGCGTATGCGGCGGAGGAGAACCCTATGTCGGTTGTGTACTCCAGCCATTGTTCGAGCATCAAATCCAGCAAATAGGTCTCCTCGTCGAGACAATTGATGCCTACGTCCTCCCTCATCTCCTGCTCCGAGATGTGGCTATGCTGCAGGAGGGTGCCAGCGGGAATTACAACATCACCAACCTCCCCCACATCACTGCCAAGCTCCCGACAGCCACCAAACTCCAACCGGTGAGACCCATGGTGCTCCATCTCAAGGACCTCGCACGGGACCTCCTTGTGCAGATGCCCATCAAGTCGCGGCAAGCTGGCTAGGATCCTCGATGGCCACGGTGGCGCTTGAGGAAGACATAGGCCTCTGGACTCCGATCCTCCTCGGGTTGGCTTCCTCTACTCCTCCTTGCGGGACCAGTTTGGGGACGAAGGTGGCTTTGGCAACCCTGTGGCTACCGAATAAAATATAAAACTGAGGTAAAGGCCGTATCTGGTTCACCTAAAGAAATATATCTCGTGGCCACTGAATTCACAACAGACATGCTAGCAGATCTGGTGAGATTCTTTGTTGACTTGCACTATCTGTAGTTGAGCTTCAATGGAAGCCTTACTTTGGATGAGATCTTTCACACACTTACTGGCAGCATCATAGTAGTGAGAACTGCATACTTCAACTTAAACCGTCCACACCTGCTCGTGAGAAGCTTGATATGACCTTTCTTGTTAAGCCTTACCAACAGATGTTGCCCATCTTGTGGATCTGCTTGAGAATCAGTATATTCCTGATCTACGGCTGACGGCCTATCACTATCCAGGGCTGTTAATGCAAAGAGACAAGCTAGCAGAACGTCTTGAATGTGATTTTCTTTTTACACTATGAGCTCCAAAACCTTACGTGTCACCACGCTTGATCGTCACTTTGAGCTATTGCTACCTCATTCTGAGAGACGCAACGACTATAGATTGCAGAAGGATAAGTGAAGACGGTGTGTTATACTTGTAATTTTTATTACATAGCACACCATAAGCAATTAAACACATGTCTTATTAGGGTGTTAATAATTTTTATTTTATAATTTGACTGAAGTTTCAATAATCTTATCTATGCCTACACAACCCGTTGGAAACATTAATTTGTGAGTTGTGATGTAGCAATTCATCCTTCTAGATGGTTTCTCTTTAAAGTGGTGGTCTATGTTTTTAGATCTATTTATTTAGGATGAATAAGAAGTGTTTATAAATTCGTAGTTCGATCTAGTCACTAACTTTTTGGAAATGACACCTGATACCACTTCTATGTGGACTGTATATACTACTGTACTACAACTAAAAGGAGACCTTCACACCGACACCAATGGAAAATTGACTCTCGACACAAGAAAACTCAAGCTTTGTTCTTTTTTATGCACTTGGTATAGCAATGACACACTTTATTGGTGGCTATACTACACACTCTAATCTTTCATGGTGCCTACATATGCCATCCTTTCAAATTGTTTCCGCTTGTCTTTGCGTCTTGGAGGTGGAGTGCTCCTTTCTCTCTCTATATATATAGTATAAACACAATCGTTGGATTGGTGTCAAGTGGCAACCACCATATCATCACATACAAAATATATTTACTATAATATAAACATTATTTATGCTTATCTAAACCCTAGTCCTAATGTATACACGTTTACTTGGTCTACATGGTGGAATATCGCACTGTACTTACTTTTAACTCAACAATAATAATGGTATGTAATTTAGAAGTATATATATAGCGTACTTTATGGATCTCGTTTTTTGCATAATAGCTATATTATTATTTACATGTAGATTTGAAAGCTATTTTTATTTATTTACTATAAAGTTTGAATTAGATAATTTAGATACAAATTAAAATGTTTTAATTATATTGTTGCCTATATGGTTGGTTTAGGGATTACTTGCTTTATGTTTTATAATCGCATCATCTATCGTCTTTGTTTGTTAAAGTATGGAATTACCACCGAGAGCTGTGGAACTCATGACTCTATAAGAAAGTAGAATGACCTACTTTTACACGAATTTTCTATCAGATCAGCAGCAGAACTTCAGTGTTAACTGTTAAGGTTAGCAAAATGCGAGCGCACTGCATGTCTGCACGATCTGAATGACCATGTCGAGACGGTCTTTTTCTTCACCAAAAAAAACGGGTGGGATTCTTTCTCTGAATTTTTTTCCTCGACGGTGCAGGTGTACAATACTCGAGACGCGTTATAATTCATCTCGGTTCGCGCGCGTCAGACTCGACCACACTTACTACACACACGGACACGGTTGACGGTCCTCGTATCGATCAGTCAGACCATGCTCTCATGGGCCGCGGCGCTGTCCTTGACGACGCCGGCCGGCTTGTGCGAGTGCAGCACGTAGCCGCACGACGCCACCGCCTCGCCCACCGTCGGGAAGACCCACTCGTGGCCGATCTGCTCCAGCACCTTGGAGCTGTCCAGCTTCTTCATGATCTCGCTGCCCGGATTCGCCAGCACGATCTGAATGAATGAAAAGACACGGAAGAGCACTGACTGAATCAGCCGGGGTTCATGTTCATGCCGTGACATGCATTTCAGCAGTTCAGGTTCAGAACAAAGCGCGCGCGTGCCAGAGGAATAGAGGATGGGAGTGGCATTGCTTCTGCTCTTACCTGCACCCCCCTTCTGTCCAGGGACTTCTTGAGTTCGTCCAGCATGCTCGTCCCGCTCGTGTCGATGCTACCAACGGCTGCAACACGAAGAAAAGACAGATCAACTTTCTGACGCAGACCGATCGAGTTTCAGAGTTGAGAGAAAACCATGCAATGCAACTGACTACTCACCACCCATGTCGAGGACAACGTACTGCACGCCCATCTCGCCCTTGCCCTTGGTGCGCTCCTCCTCGTCGTCGATCCACCGCGAGATCCTGATCAAATCAACACAACACGAGTTTAAGATCTCCAGATCGTCCTCTCCATCCATCCATGGAATCCGTTGATCGAGCTGCCTGCAGCGCATTGCTTATTACCTCTCCCTCAGGTAGCTGGCGTTGGCGAAATAGATGGGCGCGTCGACGCGCAGCACGAGCACGCCCGGCACCGTCTGCGCGGCGGCGTACTGGTCCATCCTCCGGTACACCATGGAGTTGGGGATGTTGCCGAGCACCGTGGTCCGGGGCCGCGCGATGAACAGCAGGACGCGGAGGAGGGAGATGGAGACGGCGACGACCAGCCCGACCTCGACGCTGCCGAAGACGACGCCGAGGTAGGCGCCGACGCAGACGCAGAAGTCCACCTTGTCCACCTGCCACAGGTGGATCGCGGCCTGGTAGTCGATCAGCCCCAGCATCGCGGAGATGATGATCGCCGACAGCACCACCAGCGGGGTGTAGTGGAACAGCGGGGTCAGGAACAGCAGCGTGACCATCACCGCCAGCGACATGGCCACGTTGGACATGGCCGTCTTGCACCCGGCGTTGTAGTTCACGGCGGACCGCGAGAAGGGGCCCGTGGTGAGGTAGCAGGACGTGAAGGAGCCCAGGATGTTCATCGTCCCGATCGCGATCATCTCCTTGTTGCCGTCGATGTTGTAGTTCTTGAACATCGCAAAGCTCCTCCCTACGGCAATGCCTTCCTGTATTTGACAGCAAACTAACCACTGTAAGTACTTACGTTGCGTCATCTATCTGCTCCATGAAACAAACTCTTGCAGTTGCAGGCAACTGGCTAGCTATCAGAGAGACCAGGATGGATCGTAACACTTACAGCGAGGGCAATGACGCCGGTGATGATCCCAGTCTTGAGCGCAAGCATCATGTAGGGTGGCGAGAATTGCAGGCTTGTCACCGATGGTGGGTTCAGACCCTTCTTGAGGTAACCGATCTATGATGTCGTAGGAAGAAAAAACGTCATGAATCAGTAACCATTTCTTTCACTGTCTGCTGCTCATGCATTTCTTGTTGACAATGTGATGCATGCTTGTATTGTTTCAGACAGAGTTCAGGAGTCGAGCTCTGCTCACCACTTGAATTCCATGGTTTTCAGCATGAGTGAGGTACACCAGACCACTCCCGAGGATGATTGATGTCAACGGCGCCGCCGCGGAGATCCAGAATAGCTTGGGCCGCCTCTTGCTCTGTCAAAGGAAGTAAAGATTACATTACTAAAGCCTAACGACTTTGAAACATGAAGTTCAGTCAGCTCGAAAACATGCAGTAATTCAGAATCTGCTTAGAGCATGAAAGTTCAGACCAAGAAGTACTGAAACTAGTAAACTACAGAGTTCAGAATCTTTTTTTTTCGCGACAGGGTGAATCTTCGGCGACAGCTGACTGACCATGCATGGATTCTATTCATTCTCGATCGCACAAGCCAGATAAGCTGCGATTGCATGCGCCAAGAAAGACGATTGAGAAACTACAAATCTATAATACAGTGGAAAGTTTGTTTGGTGGATCTTGGCCTCTTGCAATTATTGCATACTCGTATTCTTTTTTCTTCTTCTCAGTAGCCATGAAACTTGATCCTATCGATCGCTTTCCAGAGCATGAATATGAAGCTGATGCACAGGGAAGCCAGAAAGCTCTTTGTGCCAAAAGCTGATACGTCTTGTGCAATCATGCAACGGCCGCACGGGGACACACACTAAACTCTAATCCGGAACAGTGATTCTGTACGTGACGCTTCCATCATTAGCATCTTGAACACGACATGGCACGGGGGCTGTTTTTGTTTTCCGGACGCAAAGGCAAGCGATAAAAGAGGTCGAAGTGGAGGCGAATATTCAAGCTAATATTTTGGCTGGGATAGAAGAGGATATATGATATGCAGGATATATATATATATATATATATATATATATATATATATATATATATATATATATATACACACACATTAATACTGAACACGGTTCAGTAGTACTCAGTATTTAATAATATTCTACACCTAGGGTGTAGAATATCGCTGCCGTGTGTGTGTATATATATATATATATATATATATATATATATATATATATATATATATATATATATATATATATATATATATATATATAGAGAGAGAGAGAGAGAGAGAGAGAGAGAGAGAGAGAAGCCAAAGCTGCCCAGGCAGCAGATTGGATCTTCGTCGATGCAATGTGTACGCTACCCAAAAGTGCGTGATGGATCAGGATGGATGCCATTGTCGCCCACCAATTGGGTTCACGAGATCCCGTCCATATTTGTGTGCTTGCTTGAGTGAGTCATGACATGACAAACTTTGTCTTTGTTGCATCTCTAGCAGTCACGGATTCTTCGCTAGGCTAGGCTAGACTAGGCTACTAGATTACTTGAACCTCTGCATACCCCCACTCTAATTAACCGCACGTTTATTACTTGTTTCTAAATTAATTACTGTTGCTGTAGGTGAGATATTTGTAATTTCAGAAACGTTGGAAGCATCATGTCTACACGAGTGGTTCTAGGCTCGAATTTGACACATGTTCTCCGGTGCAATTTCTTGTCACAAATATCCCTAAATAAAGTTGTGAAACCAATGAGCTGGGCTATCTATCTCCGGTCACAATCTTAGTACAAGTGCGGTAATTCGTCATGATCGTCAATTATGCACAAAGTAATAATAAGAGAATAAGGGAAAGGAAAAAACACGCTATGGTTAGACGATTCTCTTGTGGTCCTCGTATTACTCCTTTTAGTATGATTGGGACGAGCCTTTCACAGAGATTTTCGTGCCTAACCTTTTCTATGTAGCAGTAGGAGTAGAGTAGACCCCTCACGCTTTTTTTTACGTTTTTATTTAGAGGAAAATCGAGGGAGACACTTCATCGAGCCAAGTAAAAATGCTCATAGAGGTGAGTGTAAATATGTTGATAGAGGTGAGTGACTTAAAAAGAATAGTACTCCTACTAGTTACTTACGATGAAGCGGGTGAGGAGGAGGAAGAAGAGGAAGCCGCAGCCGAGCAGGACGCTCTCCCATCGCCACTGCAATCAATCATCCAAAACAAACCGACCAAGCGCGTCAGGAGCAGGGAAATTGATTAGTTTAGTTGGTACTCCTATAAAATGACTCTAAATGAATGAGGCCCGTTTGGTTTGGGTGTTAAAGTTTAACAAATACTGTAGCACTTTCGTCTTATTTGACAAAAAAGTTTTCAATCTTGGACTAATTAGACTTAATAGATTCGTCTCGTAAATTACTCCTAATCTGTACCGACATGCATGCAATTAGTCTACATTTAGTACTCCATACATTTAAGGGAATATTGATATGATGAGAGTTAAACTTTTAACTCTTTCGAACCAAACGAGGCCTGAGCATCTGGAATTCTCGAAAACGACGGGATCAAAAATCAATATAATATCGCCCGTGACATGGAACCCTGCAGCAAGCTACAAATGCAAGCACGGCAGGGCATTCATGTCCCTGTCGCCGCTGCAGGTGCAGGTCGGCCCTGGCCTGGCCTTGCCGGGCGCGCACGCAACGCGACGTAACCTTGGTGCAGGGCAGGGGCAGGGGCCAGGGAGGCAGGGAGCCAGCTCCAGAGGCTGCCCATGCCTTCGCCGCCGCCGTGTCGTGCACACGGCCACACACGCATGGTCCATCCATGGCCATGGGAGTTGGGAGAGGTGATGAGTAGTACGTACCTGGTGTGTCTGGGTAAAGACGGAGTCCATGACGGAGACGACGTCGGTGGAGGTGGTGAAGTGGTCGAGGCCCAGCATGCCCTTGAGCTGCTGCAGGCACACCACCGTCGCCGCGCCCGCCATGAACCCCACGATCGTCGCGTGCGACAGGAAGTCCACGATGAACCCCAACCTAGAAGCACATACATGCATGCACAATATTACTATTATTATTAGCCGGCAGTTAGAGTCTCACTACTCCTCACCTAAAAGCTTAATAGCACGTCCTAAAATTTCCGGTCTTGGTGAAGACTGAAGACTCACTCGACCATCTATATCATTTGATCGCAGAAATTACTCTGTAGTAGATTGAGCGGTAGCGTGGTACCAGTAGTAGAATAATAGTTACTCTAGAAACTGACTTTTGACAAGTTAGCTACTGCACTGCACTTTTGGCCTTTATTTTCTTCTTCATTCACTAACTACGTAATGCTTTTGGGAGGGGCCGGAGCTGGAGAGGCTTATGAATTAAGCTCAATCCGCCATGAGAGCCGCCAGTACATCCACAGAGTACGTTGTAGCTAGCTAGTACTAGCAATTAGCATGCATGCGTACCTGAGGAGGCCGAGCGAGGCCTGGAAGACGCCGGCGAAGAAGGTGGCGGTGAAGGCGAGGTGCAGGTAGAGCGCGGGGTTCTCCGTCGGCGACACCTCCCTCCCGAGCATGGAGCCGATGAGCAGCGACGCCACCGCGACCGTCCCCACCGCCAGGTCCTTGGAGCTGCCCATCAGCGCGTACACCAGCGGCGGCACGAAGCTCGAGTCTGCAGTGCAGTCCTACGTTAGCACACTGGTACTAGTGTTTCAGGAGGTTGGTGCAGGTGCAGGTGCAGTGCATGACAACAGAGCAGCTTACAGAGTCCGAGGATGGGCGGCAGGTTGGCGAGCTTGGCGTAGCTGATGCCCTGCGGGATGGCGAGGCTGGCGATGGTGATGCCGGCGATGAGGTCGGACTTGAAGGTGCCCAGCCTGTAGGCCGGCGCCCACTCGAGGAACGGGAAGAAGTAGCGCAGCGCGGCCACGGTCCGGCGCCCGGCCCCGCGCTCCCGCACCACCCCGCGGAACGGGTCGTCCGGGAAGAAGGTCTCCTTGAGGTTCCCACGGAACGTGTCCAGGAACGGCCGCGCCGGCGGAATCGGCACCCGCACCGCACCGCCGTTCGCCTCCGCGCTGCCACCCATGGAGGTGGTGTGTGTGTGTGTGTGTGTGCAAGCAGCAAGCAGATGGAGCTTTCGTTGCTTCTTCCTCGCGGGCGCAGTCGCGCGCTAGCTCAACTCACAGCTGCTAGCTAGCTGTCCCTCTCTCAGCTGCTGCGTTTCGGTGACCGGCGGCGAGGCGTTCAGGGCGGTTATATATAGGCGGCTGGCTGGACTCTGGATCGAGGAGGCGACGACCGGCAAGGCAAGTGCTGCCTCGGGTGGGATAGTGGGCCCGGGCCGGACGCCGCGTCACTGCCGGAGCGGGTGTGTTCGGTGCTGGTGGCGGGCCGCGGAGCTCCGGGCCCCGCTCGTCATCGAGGCGGGAAGTGGCCCGGCCCCGGTGGTTTTGGACACGTGGAAGTGGAAGTGGAAGGAAGCGCGGCCAAGTGGAAGGACACGCAGTCGTGCGGGTTGGCGCCGCTGTCGATGGCCGCGCCGGGCGTCGGCACGAGGCTGAGGGGCTTCGGTTCGGTTGGTGTCACGGCCGGGGCAATCTGTGTGTGCAACTGCCGATTCGGCGACGGCCTGGGGTTTTCGGTGGAAGGCGCGTCGAGTCTCGGCTCGGGCGTTGTATCCGGCCGTGCTGTTTCCTGATTTGGGAGTGGCAGTTACCAGGGGCCGGTTTACATGCAAAATTTTTGATAAAATGACATTGTAGCGCTTTTCGTTGTTATTTGATAAATATTGTCTAATCATAGTCTAATTAGGCTTAAAAGATTCGTCTCGTCTATTTCGTCTAAACTGTGTAATTAGTTTTATTTTTTATCTATATTTAATGTTTAATGCATGTGTCTAAAGATTCGATGTGACGGGGAATCTGAAAAATTTTACAAAATTTTCTGCGAACTAAACCAGGTCCAGGTTGCCTACCTCGTGGATCCTAGGATTTTGGATCCGTGACATCTGCCTGGAAAGGGTGACGTGCTAGTGCTACAGACTACAGTGTGCTGTTGCCGCCGGCGTTTGTGTGTCTCACAGCTTAAATTTGACCCTCATGTCAGTTTCTTTATCGGTATAACTCGGACATGCGTAATAAAATCTGCGTATCCAGAAAAGTCAAAACGTCTTATAATTTAAGGTTAAGTCTACTTTAAGACCTTTAACTATCACAAAAGTCTAGATTTCAACCTCTAACTTTAAAACCGGATAACATTGGCTCTCCGACTCTTAAAAAGTTAACTTTTCAACCTTGGACGGTTTGCATGACACTGTTTGTGGCGATGACGTCAGCACTCATTTTTAATTTGCGAAATTAATATTTTTTTTTATTTAGAGCTCCAAATATAGCAAATAATATATCAATTTTGATCGTCTCGACGAGCTCTTTGCAATGGTGTACTCTGTTTTGTTGTTTGAGATAATTTTATTTCATAAAAAATAAATATTTCTATAAAACAAGTGAGAACGAGGCCAATATAGAGGATAAAACTTTAATTTTTTGTGTACTAGTTTTATTAGACTGTCTCCAACAATGGAGACCTAAACTCCACACTCATTCCAGGTTTTAGGTCATCCACAAGAAAAAGTCACCCACCCAAAAATCTGTCCTCTCCAACATCACACACATTTGTCCGACACCTCCACCTCGCCCGCCGAGCCGCGAGCTCCTCCAGCCTTGCCCGCCTCGCACCCCGCCTCGCCGTCGTCGGCCCCACCTTGCCGTCGTCCTCCACGCAGATCCGCCAGCGCCGCCCGCCACCGCACTCCATTGAACGCCGCCCGCGACCGTACGCCACCGAGCGCCGCCGCCACCGCACGCCACCGAGCTCCTCCCGCCTTGTGCCGCCACCCGCCTCGCCATCGTAGAAGAGCTCCGCCGTGCCGCTCCTGCCGCTTGCCGCGGGCACACCGCGCACTGCTCGAGCTGCTCGTCGGCGGTCACGCCGTGCCGCTCCAGCCGCTCGCCGGCAGGGCCGCCGCTCACCGCTCCACCAATCCCACGCCGCTCACCACCAACGTCGTCCGCGTCCGCCGCCTCGGCCCGCACCAGATCCGCCGCCCCATGGCCCTCCCCTCCTCCGAGCTGGAGGTCGCTCCTCGCCTCCACCTGGGCCTCTAGCTACTAGGATGACGAGGAATAGCGGGCGAAGATTTGCGCCGTGGTTCGACCGGTACGCAAAATGCCTACTGCCTTTGCGTCTTCTGTTGAAGGCCGCTAAAACACTTGTTTTATAGAAATATTTAATTTTTCACGAAATAAAACTATCTCAAACAACAAAACAGAGTACACCATTACAAAGAGCTCGTCGAGACGATCAAAATTGATATACTATTTGCTATATTTAGAGCTCCGAATAAAAAGATATTAATTTTGCAAATTAAAAATGAGTGCTGGCGTCATCGCTGACGTCAGCACCACAAACGGTGTCATATAAACCGTCTAGAAAACTGCTCAAGGTTGAAAAGTGAATTTTTTTCAAAAGTTAGAGAGCCAATGTTATCCGGTTTTGAAGTTGGAGGTCGAAATCCTGACTTTTGCGATAGTTTGAGGTCTTAAAGTGGACTTAACCCTATAATTTAAGATGGACTGAGTACATACTATTGTAAAACCGTGCGCACCAGCACAGGTGTAGACAATATGGAATGTTTATGGTGACGATGCGTCGTCAGCTAGCACACGCTTTTACCTTTAACCTACACGCCCAATGTGTTGGCATTCTACATTGGCTGCGGCCATCTTTGCCAGCTTTGTATGTATATCGAGCGCGGCCTCCGCGGTAGCACTGCACTCACCCAGTGTACCGCTGTGGTCCTTGGAAGTTAAGCTCTGCTCCCTATAGATGCGTAGGGCAATACCTATCTTTCAGGGCATCTCCAATTATCTAACTTAGAGCTAGCTCATAATTTTTTTAATCATTAAATAGTGCAAAAGACAGTAGACTGACGTTGACTCAAGACATAGTCTCGCACACTTCACGATGCATTCCTCTCTCATAGCACGATGTTTATGACAATCTCTCTCCACTATATTTATCAGCTTAGAGCTAATGCTAGCTCATACTGTTGGAGACGCACTTCTGTTCCGGTATTCTTAATTCTGCTCGGTTATACATTTACTCCAACAAACCATGTATTTTGTAATAGTAATAACTTAAAGTACAAATAACACATTGAAACTCCGTTTCAAACACCAGAAATCTTGGATTTATTTTAGAGATCCCAAAGCGCATAAACAAAAGCTCGTGCTCCCTAAATCCTAAATTCAGATGATGTAACACACAAACAGAGGTCCAGATTAGGAAGATGGAAAAAACAAACAAACCTAACCATGCATATATAGTTACGTTAACTTTAGAGACCGAAGGAACTGAGGATCACACACACAGAAAAACATCATATGACTAATTTGTCCAAACATGTGGACACTAGGTTGTCCATTGTTTCTCCCCTGATGACTCAGCTCTTGGACGTAGCCCGAACCGTGGCACTAGCTCCTAGTCGCCACTATGCTACTGATGGAGCCATGTGAATGTTGTTTTTGCCCTTAAGGGCATATGCCCCTTAGGGGCAAATTTTCTACGTTAGCCATGTCCTTCAGTGAGTGCGAACGAAGAATGCTCCTGGCTGATGCTGACTTGCGTTGTCTCGACCATGCTCGTAGTGCTCTCATTACAATCACTTAACGTCATGATTTACATATAGTTGTGTGCATGCCAATCTCGACAGGGAAACATGAATGTGGGTCTCTCAACAGGAACGTCCGGCAGTGGCACTGACTTGGTGATGACCTGCACTGCCTCCACCATACTTAGATGACTGGAAAGGTTCGGGTTGGTGCAAGCCAAGCCAAAAGGGCAAGAGACGCTTAGGCTCCAGAAGGATGCCGCGATCCTACTGATCACCCTTTGCATTGTCTTTGGTGATCACGCTAGCATCCAGAGCCTCAAGAAACCTCCCCTCCCGGTGAAGGCACCAGACCTAGTCGGTGATGTGGTCATTCTTTGGCGAGACATTGCCATTCTTCTTGCCCGTAACAACCTCCAGAATGAGAACCCCAAATGCGTAGGTATCGGTCTACCAAGTGGACCTGAAGGTCAACGCATACTCAGGCGCTATGTAGCCCCAAGCGCTTGCGATATCGGTGACAGAGCTCCTGTCTACGACAACCATGGAAACTATACCGAAGTCACCAAGACGGGCGCAGAAGGTCGAGTCGACCATGATGTTGCTTGCTCTGATGTCACGGTGTAGCACCGTTGGCTCATGCTCATGGTGAATGTAGTGCAGACCAGTGGCTATGTCCTTAAAGCCATAGCGGGTTGGCTCCGCCAGGCGGTGCCACCTTTCAGGAATGTTTTTGTGACGTTGCGTTGTTAGCTAGCACATGCTTTCACCTTTAACGTACATGTCGATGCGTACGTGAGCTGGGTAAATGAATACTCCCTCCGTCACATTGTAAGTCGCCATCTCATTTTTTTTAAGGAGTCAACCAATCTTAACTTTGACTATGTTTATTTTTGATACTGATGATTAAGAGTACTTGAACTCCAAGCACCTCTCTCGTTATTATATACCTTGATCACGATCAAGTGGATTTGATCAAAGGATACGGATACAGAACGAAGGTGAGGAACAGATAATAATACTCTCAGTTTGGACAATGTAGCCAAGTATGCGGTGTGGCTAAATCTTCCCAGTAACAGGTAAAACTGTAAAAGTGAATGCAAGGTGAGCGCACGTTTTAGTCGGACTCGGAATCTTGTAAAGATGTCACAAAAGTTACGCCGTGGAGTGACCGATGCAAATGCAAGCCATTAACCTGGAGCCTGAAAAGAACTAGCATCATCAGATTAGATGCTCGTCTAAGGTGGTAGTTATAATTGATTATTAAATGTCGATCGGCCATAGAGGAGCATACATGCAATGTTTAGCCCTAGCCAAAATGCACATCAGCATCATTTCAGACAGGCACAAACACCAACCACCGTAACTAGCTAGTGTGCGCACGAGTGATTCTCCGTAAGAACACGTGTTCACCGATGTGAAACTGCTAGGCCGCCACTCGACCCGGAGTGGCTGCTACCCCAGCGAAACGGTGGATCCACATTCCACTTCAAAGTTAAAATTTTCAGTTAAAATTTGCTAGCACTCACGTCATCTATAGTATCTGCCTAGTTAGCTCAGATCGACGGGGAATACACAAAATCTGTTGCCTTGGCTAAGCTACCCGATCTGATTCCCTTCTTCACTTGCGGACTGACGGATTCGCCCATCACTAGCCCCTCAACAGTGCAAGGGAGGGTGCAGATGCTAGTGGCCACAGTCGCCGCACTTGCTGGGCTGCCTGGACTGCATGCCTGTTTGACCTCTTGTGGTCGTGGATGGACGCATCATAAAAGCTAAGATCGACCACACGCAATTCCCCGCGTCCTAATCAAATCATTGACCACGTACATGACATTATTGCCCTGTTCTATATCTGGCCAATGGACCCATTTTCTTTTTTATAAAAAAATAGAGAAGTGTGTAAGTTCATCAATGGAGGATCAGTGGTGTAAGTGAATAGTGAATGTTGGTGAAATCTACTCAAGCATCGAAAAGCAAATTTAAATCTATTGCATAAAAATTTCATGTCCAAAAAAAGTACATATATGCCAGAGGATATTTATAGAGAGGGGAGTCTCCGATTGAAATTTGATAGGGTGGAAACCCCGGCCATAAGATGGCTTAATGCTGTGCACACGGAGATTCGAACCGTGGTTGCTAGCTCAACTCTAACACGAGCTAGCCAACCAGGCAAGAGCTCGCTTGCAGGAGTCTTCGATTATACCTATATAATTCCCTTTCTGCCCTTAATCATTCTATTGCATCAGAATATATACTCCGTAGCTTTCATAATCCCAAAGGGTAATATGGTCTTTGCATAGTACAATCATGCTATTGAACAACTCTTCTTGGCTTCGCCGGACAAAGTGGGTCTTCGCAAGCTAAGGTTATGTTGACTTCGTTCCAATCGGCTTTGGCTTCGCTTCATTCCGAAGTGAACTGTTTGCCTTCGGTCCAATGTTTCTGGCTTCGTCTTTGCAATCTTGTCATTAGCTTCGCTAGTTGGTCTATGACCGAAGCTGGAGCAGTACCCTACAACTCTCAATAAGAAAATAGCTATGAGAGATTAAATCCGTTGAATTTCTTTTTTTCACGATGGGGCCATTCACCCGTTTTTCGAATCCGTTGGATTTCATCGAACAGATATATGAATAAGAGTAATAAAGTACGAAGAAATCTCTCTCTTTAAGTTTCAATGAAAGTTCTGAAATAGAATTGAAGTTTGGTCTTTTGGTACTTTTCTTTTCATCTATCATCTTTGGCGAGTAAAGTTGCTGTGTCTTCTCGTATATGATAGTTAAGCTTCTGTGCTCTTTTTTAATGAACAAGCTAGTTATATACCATCCTCGGATGATAGAGGCTGAGACCTTTATTCCATTATATAAAAAAATATGATCACATGAACTCCGTACGTACATACGAACTCCTTGGCTACGTACGGGGAACCAGACGTCGGGGTACATCGTTTTCGATGCGCTCAAGACCTCAGGTGTTGCGCATCTATCACCAGTAACTTATATTCTGTAACCCACTCACGCACGAGTGTGATGTGTTTATGTGATAATAATGTGAAAGAACAGATGCCCGATTCCATGGCTCTCGGCCCGTCGTCACTCGTCAGCCGTAGCAGCAGGCATCCAGCGTGTACGCCACCGATCGAGGTCATTAGACGCGTATCAGCTTATCATCGGGTCAAAGCTGCACTAAGCTGTTAGACGTTTCAATTCCGAGAGGACGACGAGCTGGAGCTGGTTTATCAATGCAATTATCACGACGACGTAGGACGTACCAGATCGACCACCAAATGAGCGCGACGCGATGCATCCATGGATCACATGCCATGTTCCATCTGCTGGGAACATTGGGTCCACTCACGTCTTGTTTAGATACACTCCAAATTCTAAGTTTTTTCACACTCTCTCCATCACATCAAATTTTGGACGCATACATGGAGCATTAAATATTGGTCAAAAAAAATAATTAATTGTACAGTTTGACAGTAAATCACGAGACAAATCTTTTGAGTATAATTATTCCATGATTGAATATTAATTACCAAATACAAACGAAATGTTACAGTAGCTATTGTTGAAAAAAATTTGCAATCTAAACGAGGCCTCAATCATTTCAGATAGAATCTGATGCGTACATCTCCGACAACTAGTACCCGACTGTTACTACTTACTCCAGTACATCGGTTAAACTGAGTCAAGTCTACAGAATTGGAGGCTGTTGAGATATGGAAAAAAGTCTACTTAACCCCCTGAACTATCAGCTAGTGTCTAACCTACACCCCCAACTATAAAATCGTCTGTTTTATACCCTGAACTTTTTAAAACAGTTCAAATTATACCCTGGAGCGGTTTTGGACGGCGGGTTTGCTACAGTAAACATGGTTTTGATACAGTAACGGCGTTTTGACTTTTCTTTTTCTATTTATTTTCGCTGAATCTTTGAAAAATCATAATAAATCACAGAAAAATTATAAAATAGAAAATCTAATTTTGTTAGACTCCACATGAGTAGATCTACACAATGAACATATAATATAGTATGTTTTAGTACAAATCTTTTCTATAACTTTAAATTAGTTAGAAAATCAAATTTTGTCTGTAATTAATTGGAATAATTCATAGCTACAACTTTTATGGTCCAGTTGTGGTTAAATTTTTATAGTGAACTAATTATTGTATGCTTGAACTGTAGTAAAAATTTCATACTAATTGGATCATGTATAATTTAGTTATAAATTTATTTATATTTAACAAACATAAACCTAAACATAAACCTAAATAAATATATAACTAAGTTATATATGATCCAATGAGTATGAAATTTTTACTATAGTTCAAGCATATAATAATAACCCCATCATAAAAATTTCACCACAATTGGACCAAAGAAGCTGTAGTTATGAATTATTCCAATTAATTATAGACAAAATTTGATTTTCTAACTAATTTAAAGCTACAGAAAAAATTTATACTAAAGCATACTATATTATATGTTCATTGTGTAGATCTACTCATGTGGAGTTCAACAAAATTAAATTTTCTATTTTATGATTTTTATGTGATTTACTATGATTTTTCAAAGATTTAGCGGAAATAAATAGAAAAGAAAAAGTCAAAAACCGTCGTTACGGTAGCAAAACCATGTTTACTGTAGCAAAACCGCCGTCCAAAACCGCTCCAGGGTGTAATTTGAACGGTTTTGAAAAGTTCAGGATGTAAAACAGACGGTTTTATAGTTGAGGGGTAGGTTAGACACTAGCTGATAGTTCAGGGGGTTAAGTAGACTTTTTCCTTGAGATACGAGAGTGAGAGGCCTGAAATTATGCACCAGTCACCAAAGGTTAAATAACTATAATCTTCAACGAGGAATAAATCTCAGGCCTCACCATCCTGCACTGTTTAGCGTTGTAGACGAGGTCATCCATGCACTGTTTATCACTTCGAATCACGGCATTCGTGCACGGTTCATTACTGTAGTTGACCTTTTTTTTGCTCCACTATTTTTTCGCACACAAAAAAGATCAGCGCAGCGGAGTGCGCCCCCGTGCTAGTATACTTGGTAGGCAGAAGCCAGAAGAGGTGATTACAGGGGCCGGGTTCTTCGCTTGCCTTGGCTTTCTCTAAACTCAGGTCTAAAAGCTGTGTTTAGACATTGCTCTGTTCACTTAAACTTATCAACCGTACAATTTCAGTGAAATAACAGTGTTTTTCTCTCACAACAAATCAGCATCAGTCGTTTTTCCAGCCAACCGAACAGGGACGTGTGTGTGAGTCGTCAAGTCTGACTGACTAGCCATCCAGTGCCTGCTTAATCAGTACTCCTAATCACCTAACCAGTGTTTGTGTTCCACTGTGTATGTATTTGGAAGTTTCTCTACCAACCCTGCTGCCGACTTTCAGATACTCTCACGGTGCCGGCGCCCGACGTTTGGACATACGCGCGGGTCTAGACGTCTCTGCGCCTGCACTTCGTTTCGCGCGTCCACGCCACACCGCCTGAGCATCGCCCGCGCTGTCATAACCCACACGGAGACCACTCGTGCCCTCTCCGCTTCCCGTGCTCGGATATCTGCGCCCGCTCGGTGGTGCCCTAGCAGCTGCAGTATGCGGGCAGGTGGGTCTCCAGCAACAAGACTCAATCTACTTTTGAAACATTGAAATGAACATTTGCAACATGCGTATGAAGACAGCACGCGTCTAAAACACTTTCAAAACAACATTAAAACACTTGGAAAAACCAATACAAAATAAATGCAACATCCAAATAAAACACTTGCAACATATGCGTGAAACATATGCAACATCAAATAAACATACTTTCAACATTTGTGTGAAAAAACAGATGAAACATTTGGAACAAATGCTTGCAACATAATTGTATAACTATTGCAACATGGGTAACATCCCGATCTACTTTTGCAACATCCATATGAAACACTTGCAACGTACCTTTGAAACATCTGAAACACTTAAAATATACGCTTACAACATGAGGTTTCAACGCAACACCTCCTTACTGCTTGGGAGAATGGAAGATCATTGACGTGTGGAGTTCACCGATGTAGAGCTCGCTGCTTGGGAGGAGAAGGCCGCGGTAGGTCCGGTGAAGAAGGCCGCAGTGGGTCTCCACATTGTGCATGTGGAGCATGAGCTGTGCGCGGGGTAAGGTCCGTTGCGAGCTATGCGTGGGGAGTTCTCCACCGCCCGTCACGAGCCAGAGGCAGGTGAGTTCCGTCCCAGCCACCACGAGCTGGGCAGGCGGAGCGCGGGATGTGCGCAGGCGGGCTCCGTCCGTTCTGCCGCGGGCGAGCTCGACCCCGGCTACGGTGAGCTAGGCAGCCTCCGCTCCGGCGAGATGAGCGCGGGTAGCCACGGCGAGCACAGGATGAGCGCGGGCGGCCTCCGCACCGGCCAGCCGCCACGGGCTGCGCAGCCGAGCTCTGTTGCGGTGATTTTTTTTTTTATTTTAAAAACTGTGTTGACGTGCGACAGAAGTAAGTTATTCGGGCTGGCGTCATGGGCCATCATCAGGAGTGTCTGGGCGGACGAACATCGAGTCGCCAAGTCTGCCATCCAGCACCTGCTTAATCGGTACTAGTCCTAATCACCTAACCAGTGGTGGTGTTCCACTGTGTATGGATTTGGAAGTTTCTCTGCCAACCCTGCTGCCGACTTTCAGATCCTTTCACCTTCCAATATGCACGCCACTACTACCTTTTTAGGTTCTTGTAAGTAAGTTGCACAGGTTGTATGCTCCAATCATATTTGGATGGATGATCAGCGCCCACGACTACGGTTCGATGAAGATTAATTAATTGGTACGTATTGAACTGCTTGTGCAGCGACAGCAGGCGTAGCTCTGAACGCTGAACATGGCATCCGTTCAAGGCCAGAAGCTTCCAGAATCCTAATCAGGATAGCACTAAATCGACGTCTGATTGGACATCGGTGTTACACAGTGACGGTGCATGCAGCCGGCGGGTCTGCCAGAAGCAGCCGGGCACTAGCTTTGATGGGTCTTGGGTGGTTAGGGGTTCAATGAGAAGTTCAGAACGGCACTGCAAGGGACTAATCGATTGACTCCAGCAGATGTACAGTCCAAATTCTTCTTCAGACCTGCAATCATTCATAGCTGATGATAATAGAATTCTGTTTTAAGCTCTCCTTCTGAGTTGAATTGAGGCCACCAAAATCTGATACACCTTGCGTCATGATCTCGCTTGAGGAGTACTTGGACGAACTGGAACTGCGGTGAGCAAGCGCGCCAAAACTGTGGCGTGGAATCTGATCAGCCTTTCCGGTTTCAGAAAATTCAGAGTTGAGTTTCCCCTGACTCTGACGGCATGCAAAAGCACGGCATCTCTGATCTGATCCAATCTCTTCCTTGTCCAGATGGAGTATAAAACACGGTTTGCCCATCATTTTCGGATCATATCTATCCACAAGGCCCACACAAATATTCGCCTCCGTATAGCTTCGGACAAGAAGCTTTCCGGCGGGCTGAAACTGAAATGGATGCATGTCTTGGACGAACAGAAATGGCGCGAAAAAGGTGACGCATTATTCAAGCATATCTGGATCGGCATGTCGCGGCCGTTCTTAAACAAGTGCTGGTTCACGTCTCCAAGAGGGAGTGGGAACCAACCTTTGGCAATGTACAAGACGAAACGAGTCAGTGAGTCACCGAGACAGCGATTTTTTTCTCAACCCCCCCCCCCAAAAAAAAAAAAACAGAGACAGCGATCTATGGGCAAACACATTAAAATATAGTATAATTCTCAGGAATTAAATAATTTTAGACTAATCATGGATTCATGGTAACCCTATTTGAAGACATAATATAAATGTTGATACTATTTTCAATAAATTTGGTTAAAATTAAGAATTTTTTTGACTAGTTTCAACTCTAGAATTGTACTTTTTTGGACGGGGATTGATGACGAGTGTTCATCTGAAATTGTGCCTCCCGGCTTTAGTTTGGTGGAGGACCATGTTATTGGTGTTGTGGCTTTCAGGTTAACTTCAGCGATATTTTTGCCGTCTGCTTCATCAGACACGGAGCAGATTACATTCTTGAATTTCGTCCCCCGCCGTGTTGTCGCTTTGGGCGTGGAGAATGAGAATCTTTTAAGATACTGTTTCAAGGGGCAGAAAATATGGAAAGTGATGAACAGCCCGGTGTTGCTGTTACATTGGTTTTGGCTTACTGAACAAATGGGGGGGAAAAGTTGAAACACTTTCACTTCAGAGATGTACTTATGCGTGTACGAATTACTCCTTGCCGTATGTGAAGACTGCTGTTAACGTCACATGAATTCTAGTGTGTGGATACCCTTCTGAATTTTTGGATACGGCACTGTGAGCTGAAATTGTAGAGATGAAGAATCCCAGACGAACCACCACATCTTGGCTACCATTTTGAGTTGCGTGGTACACTCATTCTATATACGTGTTTTCATTCTTCGGGACCTTTCAAATCATGGAGAAAATTTCTCGGCTGATGAAAAGCCACATTAAAGGTTCGTCATTCCACATCTTCAGTATTATGTCTGAAAAAAACCATCTATATTACTAGCATGGAGTGTGAACAGTACTAACATTTCTCCATGTTCCTTTAACTTCCTCTGAAATGACATGTTATTTCATCTTGACCAGTTACGACCTTCCTCAGGAAGACCGTTGTGCAGATTAAATACTTTTAGCAAGGACATATCATCTGTCATTTGCATTATCCCGATCCAAAGCTAGACGCCTAGACCTCAAATGATATCTTCATGGTGCACCTGTCTCTGCAGACGAAAAGGTCCATCAGTGAGACAGTGACTAGCAAATGGAGCATTCTTTCACCCACTACAGGCTCAGATTCTACGTTGGTTGGCAATGCATGACTTGAAGAGATAAAGTTTAGGCAGTTGCAGATTTGGGTTTGTGATTGTGTGGACAAATGGCTCCTTGAAGCGAAACCATCAACTTTACTCGCGCGTTCCATAGTGGAGAAGGGGAAAGCTGGACAAGGAAGTGTTGGACTAGTAACTAAAGAGTACAGCCTTCCCCGGATGGATGAATGAGCAAAGTGTTGGAGTAGTAACTGCAGCGTACAGAGTATGCAACGTCAGGTCAAAAATAAAGGAATGAAAGAAACATGAGCAAAGACAAAGATGAGAACTGCTCCAATACTCCTCCTTTTAAAATTGCACGGATCTTAAAGCAGTTTATCAGATTAATTAAACATTTCCTTAATTATTTGTCACATGGGCCCGTCATGAGTCCGTCCGTATCCAACCCAGCCCGTGCCTAACTTATCTCTTTCCTATCCCCGGCGCCTGGTGCCCGTTCGATTCGCTTATGTCCGGCAAGAAGCCACCAGTTCCGTCGAAGCCCACCGTAGCCTGTGTCCTACATGTATCGCCGCAGGATCAGGTGGAATCGATCATAACGTCGTGCTGTAAAACCCGCATGCATTTGTCATCCTCGCCGCTCGCGTAGGATAGGAGTGTCATCGTCTCGTCGTCGGCGTAACGGAGGAGCGGCGTCATCTCGGCATAAGCACCGTGGAGGCTCCAAACATCGGAATTCTTTTTCCAGATCTAGATGATGTTAAAATGGATTGGGTTTGGGCTGGACGTGGAAGGGCCAGGCCCATGCGACACCCAGATGGGTAATAATAATTAAGAAAAATCTTTACTTAATTAGATTCGATGCTTTGAGATGCGTATATAGTTTTAAAAGGAGGAGTACCGGAGTAGTTGTCGACAAAGATAGGTTACGTATAATCTTTACTGTACCAAAAAAAAAGAAAACATATGCATAGCATAGAATAGGTGTTTCACCATGTGTAAGGAAGTCATAACATTTCTTTTTGTGATCTGTCATTGAGACATGTGAAATGCGAATCATGCAAAAGCGCTGTGGTAGTGAATGTGGCTGTTCAGAACGCTCGCACTTGAAAAGAAAGTGTCAATACTGTTAACTGTTATTAGCGCCCAATAGTGCTGTGTTTAACTCAGCTTAACTTTTTCTTTTTTTGTCCGAATGGACGGCAAAAGATTTGCCATATGGTTTTCAGCTAAAAATGTACATGTACAAAGTGAAGGATTTCGGTTCAGATACGCTGAGCAGCATATCATCAGCGAAACAACATCTAGTGTTCAGATAATCTGACTTTGAGGAATAATTCTAAAAAAAAATCAAATTTTGAGGAATATATCTCTCTTTTTGGGTTGCATTATTGCAGTTTTCTGCGGGTCATGCCACTAAAAGTGGTTATCAGCGCAGACGACGTTCTCCCTTGTCCTACAGGTTCAGTGGTTCACCAAATTATTCAGAGGTCAGCCCTATAGGCGAATAGATCATATCATGCAGTAGCAAAACAGGATCCAGAGACAAATAAGCATCCACGGATCGCCCTGCAATTGTGCCTGTCTGCTGCATAATTGAGAAAGAAATGATGGATGATCGCTTAGTGGCAACTACTGTAGCCCCATGCTTTGCGTCAGCGCAAGGCAACGGTTCCCTGTTCATCCGGGCCTGACCAATGCATCCTCAGGCAGAGATCTGCAGCTCTTTTCTCTGCAGCAAACAGGATCTGGACACTGTGTCAGTACGCGTCACGGTGGCCATCATTCTTCTTCTTCTTCATCCACGTCCCTGCGCTGCGAATCGGAGCACCGAGCACCTACCATAAACTGAGAATGATAAGACGACATGTGTGCAGACTACAGAGGAACAGCTGACATGTCATTTTCGAGATATAAGCATTGTAGTGGAACTTGTCCTTCTGAAATCAAAGTTGAACAGGCTCTTGCATCACGAGAACATGCAACTCAACATGTATTACTCGAATTATTGCATTATTGAGAACGTGCATTCAGCACAAAGAATTCTCCTTTTACTGCTACATTTTTTCTTTTTTGGGATGAAGTATCAAGTAAGACTGTCACTGCCCTTGCCTATGGAAAGACGTTGAATAGCTGACGGACTGTTGATGCAAGAACTATCAAATGTTATGCTTCGTTCCATTCTTCTTTTCTGACAATGTGTCGATCTAGCCGTTGCGTGACAATGTGTCGTTGTTCTAGAAGCAGCGATAGATCCTCCCGCATGGAGTCTCCAACACTGGAGCAGTGGAGCTCCTGTCGCGAAATGAGCTGTTGGGCCCTCTTCCTCGGCATCTCTGGTTCAGGTAGGTCCAGGCGGCTGCTAGCCTGCTACTGACCTCCACTCCGAAGCTCCCGCATCCACAATTCTAATTCCTACAGCTCGCGCGACACCGCCGCTGCGTCCTCCGCCACACCAACGGCGGACGCCCTGAACCGCACCACCGCGAAGAGGACACGAAAGACGCCCGACAGACCACAGAGACCCGCAGCGAGGGGACGTTCTTGGACCGGAACGCCTCCGCCCTCCGGCTCTGGGGACGTGCCATCGCTTGGGAAATGGAAACTAGAGGCGCGGATCAACGTCGTACGCCGAACGCACTCGGCCGCCGATCGGCACCGTGTGGTGCTACTGCTGGTGCACGCCTGCACGGGTGGGGGACGCTGCCGGCACTGTGCCACAACCTGAAAGCTCATGGCATGTGTGCGCGTGTGTTGACTTGTGCTGTTAGAAACAAGCGAGATGGTGTCAGGAATCAGGAATGAGTCGGAGATGGCCAGATGGGGCTTTGGGAATCTCTCGTCTTTCCAATGGCGGGGCCGGCCTCAACTGATCATTGATCCCACTAGCGCCTGAATTATTGCCCGAAAGCTAAGGTGCAGACTGCTGCAGACCCAATGCAAGATCTTCTTCTTCTTCTTCTTCACTTCATCTCCCTTCTTGTGCGTGTTGTGTTGTTCACGGAAAGGTCCAGCCAGGGTTCGAGGGTTGTCATGCTTATGCACTGTCGCGTGCTCCGTGCTGCAGCAACATGCATGGAGATAATGGCGTGTGTATTGCGGTTGACTCGCGAAGAAAAGGACATGTTAGTGATCCCCAGTGGATATTATAATGCCTAATGGTGATGGCCGATGGGAGTTGACTGGTGATCCTGTTAGCTCCTGCGCTGATGAGAGGAACTTTGTAGAGCGTTGGTTGAGGGCATATTTTTGCGTGATAGAGAGGGGCGAGCAGAATAAAGGGGCCTCACTCTCACATGACCTGTGTAGGTTCTGTCCAAATCAGGGGGGAAGCATGTACAGAAACGGAGCATCTCGTTGGGTTCTTGGTCCCGTTTGGATGTTACCGTATTATGAAATATTACGGCATTAAGGAACCGCGGTTTTAGAATAGATGTGCAGAACCATAGTTTATAGAAATGAGATCTAGAGTGGAGTTTTTATAACTCTCAAAAGATTATAGTCTTAGCAGTAATATGATTTTAAATTCCTAAAATAATATGGTTTTTAAATCTATATAAAGTTTGTTGTATCTAAACACTTCGTGACACTCCAAAACAAAAAAATGTTCTAAAAAATTATTGTATTCTTCTAAAACTCCTAAAACATTGTGTATCAAAACATGGCTTTTTTTCCCCCTTTTCTTGGTACTAAACTACAAGTGCACTATATTCATATAAAAAAAAGAAAGTGCACTACTATTCCACATGAAGCTTAGGCCCAAGATTGCGGCCCAACGTCGTTGTTGCCACAGAAGGCCCAGTAATGCTGTTGCAAGGCCGGAGTTCAAACACGGCCTCGCGATTCAGTGGAGGACCTTTTTGTGAAAAAATATTGAAATCTTGTCTAAAAAATAGCTCTATTTAATCTGGTAAAAATAATATTTAAGTGACCCAAACTTGATATCCTTTGGAATAGATTAAATTAATCTGGATTATAATTAACTATAATTTGCTTCCAACTTACTATAAGAGAATATAGTTTATAAACAACAATGATCCAACAACACTTATAATCCAAGGTTTCAAACAAACCACATTATTGTAATACATATTCTAGATTATTATCATCCAAATTCAGAATCCAGATTATAATAACCCAAAGTGATCCACACACACGGCCTAGTATCAGAAATCCCAGAGAGGAGTTCATGGAGTCCTCGAGTCCACCCCCCCCCCCCCCCCCCCCCCCCCCCCAAAAAGTCTTTTGCTATATGAGAGAGCAGCCCTCAAGCCCCAAACATAGAAATAGGAATCAGTTATAATTATTTTATTTAATTACATCCCTGCATTTTAAATTATAAGATGTTTTGTATTTAGGAAAGCTAAAACGTCTTATAAAAACAATGTATCTATGAGTAAGGATCTCATTGACATGGCTGGCCTTGTGCACCCTGTACTGACCTATGGATTTTATTTGCTTTAGCAAGGAGCCAGGGATCATTTACCCATGTTCGGCTGTATGTTTCCTTACTCGTCAACAGTGAGAATACAAAAGGATGCCTCGGCACATAAAGGAGGTTCGACGAGATTTCTAGCCTTTTTCCTTTTTTTCCTTTTTAAATAACTTAGTTATTTATTAACTACTTAATTTTTTCATGGATTTTTAAAAAATGAAGGGTTGAGATTTGTTTGACATCTTATCTCTTATGTGGTAAAGGGAGTATCATAGGAGGACTCTACTGCAGGAATAATAAAAAAATTCAGACATCATGGGGAGCCATGGCCCCTACTAGCCCCCTAGTAATGATGTTGACCTTGACCAGGAAATCGTAGTAACATCGATGCTCAACTTCCCACACATAGGGCCTGTTTAGTCGGCAAAAATAGTAAAAAAAAAGTTTGTGCAGTACCCGTCACATCGAATCTTTAGACGCATGTATGAATCATTAAATGTAGATAAAAAGTAGTAACTTATTTCTTCACGACCACCTCCACCGATTGTTGTCCCATCCTTGAAGGTGCAGCAGGAAGTGTGCATCTGTAGACAGCCCCAAATCTGCCTTTCCCGAGCTTCATTGTCTTGTGGAGGTTTATTTTGGTCTTTCTGATGTCGGCATAGGCAACCTGGGTCGACACCTGGGGAGGTTTTGCATGGTTCGCACAACGTTGTCCTACTCCTTCTTCCACCTCCTGTATCTCGAGTTCAAGTATACAACGGTAGTCATGATGACAGCGACAACCACCGATCCAAGGACCGAGGACGATGCGATGGCCCACTGATTGGGAGGCATTACACAAAAGTGATGCCCGATGCGTGACGGTCGTTGAATTCCATATGTACAGTTGTAGGAGTTGCCCCATCAAGGAGAAGAAGGCAAAGGACGCTGGTTCTTTAAAACATCCATGGCGTGCTAAGGATCTTGTTGGCTACAGCAATTACGGGTTTGGATGTTCCTTCACCTGCATCTGCGTAGACCAACATGCGGTCCTCAATATAATCGTAATCAACCCACACGCTATACTTGTTTGCCACTGAGGAATTGTGCGGCAGCGGCTCTCTGCAAATATGTACCCAGATGGCAGGTGATGCTATGCCGTTAGGTGCACTGATTTAGGCAGAGACGTGGCCGTCGGCAACACTGTGAGATGTAGCAGCATTGGCCCTGGGCAGGATGGAGCAGCAGCTGGCATTATCCAGTGGCGCTGGGGGCATATGCACCTCCACCTACATGCCAAAATTATTCCTCGTGAATAGGTAGCCAGGAAGTTTATGGACAAAATAGCTCAGAGTGAGGTTTCCTTGCTGATCCTAGTCGGTGCCGGAGCATCTGCACGATTTTGGGAGGCAGCAACGGAGTAACAAGCATAAGAGAAACTGGATAGTGGATAGACAAAGCACACCTGATAATTGGGGCTTGGAACTTAGAAGGCCATGCATGGTATGAACTGTGCTGCCGGCCAATCTCGAGCTCGCATGGTAGCTCAATGCTTTCTTACAGCGGCTCTGTTCGCTTGAACTTATCGGTCATACCTTTTCAGCGAAATAACAGTGTTTTTCTCTCATAATAAATCAGCATCAGCATCATGTGTTTTTCCAGCCAGCCAAACGGGGCCTAGTCGTTGGCCTGCTTAGCACTAGCAATGGTTGCTCTTTATGGAGTATTATATTTATTGGCCGGACTGGATAGTCCCAGACGAAAACGAATGTGTGAACACAATTTTTGACATCGTGTCGGTCGTGAAAGACTTATACTGCACACATGCTTTAGAGCAAGGCCAATAATATAGCCTGATGCTGGCGGTATAAATCTTTGCAGACCATCTCTCAATCCATTAATATAGTAGTTAGCTCTTCTCTATTAATATATAGTTCACTTGTCTCTCTCATAAATTTTCCTAATTCTTATGTCTAAGCGAGCTATAAACTTAGAGCATCTCTAAAAGTGCCACATATCCCTTCCACATCCATGTTTTTTGGAAAAAAGGAGAAAAACTCATCTCCAATAGTTCCCCATATCTCTTCCCCATCTTTCTGCACTTGGCAAACCACCGTCACCTGCGTGCAAATATACGCACGGCCTGGGAGCACGCATCCGGAGTTTCCCCGCTCGTCTTCTCCTTCCCGCGCGCTGCAGTCCTTCCCGCGCGACATCTCCTTCACGCCATAGCCCAGGTTCCATCCAGGGGAGATGATCTTCGACGCCGTCATTGATGTACTCGTCCTCTCCACATCGACTAGGGTTTTTGGATGCTAGGGTTTCGGTAGCCGCCGCCTGGAGTCCACGGCAGCAGCAAGCACAACCATCGTTGGCATGCCTCTGCACCACCCCTTGCCGCCGCGTGTGGCCCTTCCGGCCGGGATCGGTCGCTCGCTCTTGTCGGCGCGTTGTGTGTTGCGAGCCTAAGAAGAAGAAGGGAGTGGGAAAGAAAAAGGAGGAAAGACAGGGTTTCAGGTGAGAAAAAGTGCAAGAGAAAAAGATCTAATGGAAGGGCTTAAATGTAACACCTCCGGTGTTTAGCTCCATAATTGCATTGCATTGCATGAGCATAAGCATGCATCATTTCATGTTAATTCATGTGGTTGCAACAAATGTGATTGTTTTTAGAACTTTGTTTGGCTTACATCATGTGACACTAGAGAGTTGGTGTAACTAAAGGGTAGAGTAGCCAATTATATCTCACAACACCTTAGTTATACTTAGGGTCACTAATGGAGCAAGGTTCATGTTGACCAAAATCACCAAAATGCCCTCCAAGGTGTAGTTGACCAGCATTTAGCCCTAGGATGCTCTAGTTTGACCATTTAAAAAGTCTAGCTTAGAGGCCTTGCATAGAGGAGCAACCTTAAGCAAAGTTGTAGAGAATTTCATAAGGAACAAAAGTTCTAATATGGCCATCTCATGAAAATGACCAGAACATACTTAAAAATGGCCCACAAGTCATTTTTAGAGGCTGTTTTGGGACTTAGCATTTTTGGCTAAGTGTGAAGCTGAAAACCGTTTCACTGTACCTCACTTTGGCAACTTGTAACTCACAAACTAGGCCGAACCAGTCCTTGAGCCAATTGACAAAGTTGTTGTCCACACATAGCTCTACAACATTGTCAACATCACCATCACCTGGTTCTAAATGGTTTAGGAGATATGGTGCTTTCTAAAATGGGGTTCAGTCGGCATAGTTGACTGAAACTCAGTTTCAGTTTTCGGGTACCCCACTTTGGAGCTCGGTAGTTTCAAATCTAGGCCGAACCAGTCCAAGCTCCAATTGACAAAGTTGTAGCCCTCACGAAGCTCTACAATATTGGTGTTATCATCTTCGACTAACTCGAAACGGTTTGAGAGATAATCAACGTCAAAATGTCGCTGTCAGACCACCACGTCGGCTCCTTTCAGTCGACAGACAGCCTCGCTGTCGTGGCGGCCGCGCAGAGCAAGGGAGCCGCGTGGCGCTCGCGCCCTGCCGTCGCCTCCACGTCGCAAGCATGCGCGCGGGCGTGAAGTCGGGGCCGCCACCTCAACCACCACCACTCGCGCTCACCATTCCCTCCTTCTCTGCTTCCTCCTCCGCGCGCGGGCGGTGACCGGAGAAGCGGAACAGCGACCGCGTTCGAGCCATTCTCCCAAACCGCAGCTCCATTGGCCAAACCGTCTAGACCACCGCACCACCGTGAGCCCCTCCACCTCCTCGTCCTCACCGAACCATCTCTATCGCTTCAGGTGAGCTACACCGCGAAGGCGGCTCCACCGGGCCGCCACGTCCGCCGCCGTCGAGCTCGCACGTGGCCATGCCATTCGAGCCCCCCTATCCTATCTCCTCCATGCTGTAGGTATAGTTAGGTATGCTAAAGCTCATAGGGTAGGCAAATTGAGCCGGGATGCTGGCGACTCGTCGGAGTTGGTCGAGCCGCGGCCGCACGCCGCCATGACCGCTGCCATCCTCTCTGGCCGCCATAATCATAGCAATTGAGGGTACCCCTAGGTGCGCGAGGTTGAGGTGAACGCGCTGGTACCGTAGCTTCGCCGGAGGCGCCGTCGTCGACGAGCTAGAGCTCGCCGGAGTCGCGGCCGTCTCCTCCCCTCCGCCTCTCTCTCGCTGACCGGTGGGCCCTTCTCGTCAGAACGCGGGCGTGGGCGGGAGGCCGTTGCGGGCCGCGCATGGAGAAGTGGGCCGCGCGTGAGATCTGGGCCGTGCGGGCGTGTTCAGCCGGCCCAGTGCCCTTTTTGATTTGTTTGAAATTTCAGTTTCTTTATTATTTCACAGATTTGAATAATGTTTGTGATTTTCATATCTAGGGTTTGGTAGATCCAAAAATTGTGATCCAAATTTTGTTGGGTTCCAAATAAAGTGTAGGATCTAGGAAAAATATCAAATGCTTATGTGATGTTTAGTTTCTGGGAGATTTAAATAGGTTTTTGAAATGTGTTTTAGATTGCATGCAAACTTGTTTAAATCATATCTTGAGTTCTAGTGTTCCAAAAATTATGAAATTTGGTGGGTAGGCTAATTTATACTTGCTCTATCTCTGGTAAAAATTTGGGCAGTAGTGCTTAAGTACTTTTCAAGTTATAATGCTATCTTGTTATTTTAGGAAATACTTAAATAAATTTTTGTAATTTTTCTACATGTGCAATGTTCTTATAAATTTTTGGAGAATGTCTTGGTACCTTAAAGTGTCTAAGAAAAATAGGAAATCTGTTGTTTGACACTTTTTAATATGATTTATTAATTATACAAAAAATCAGCCTTTTGGGCTTGTGAATTTTGTTTAGGGAGTTTATGTAAATAAATTTAGTTCAAATTTTTACAGTAGCCTTCTAGTGGGCCAGGGAGCCTCCTGTAATTTTTATAGAATTTTCTAAGCAGTTTGTATATAAGTTTAATTTTCCACTTAATTAATTAAGTAAATTAAGAAAAGGATGAAAATAAATATCTTAGGTAGGCAAACCTTACTTTCTGGTGTTTTTGTGACCTATGTGAACTTGTGGTAACATTAGTTTGGTCTTAAGGGATGTTTACCACATAAATAAATATTTAATCTTTACAATTCTAGGTTTTCTAGACAGCTGGTAGTATTTCTTGGTTTGACCTTTGATAAAGGTGGTTGCTGGAAAACTTGTAAATACCAAAGTTGTAGTAAGCTTGATAAACTAGCTTGTATCAAAATTTGGGAGCATTTGGCTTAGTAGTTTGGGAGTTATTGCTGTTTAAAGTGACAGACCAGAAATTGCTACTCTCTGTTTAGAAAGGACAGATTCTGGAACTTATGAAATTTCGACATGGAAAACTTAGGAATTTAGGGTTGAAATCTGAAAATGAATTGTAGTGCATTTCTTAAGCTTTCCAGATTGTCTTATATCATATCTTTTGGAGTTAGGAATCTTCAGTTATATTAGAATCTTTGAGCTGCTGTCCAGAATGTCTTACTGTGGTATTTTGATGATTTGTTGTTGGTAACCTAAGTAATGTTGTTCTTATGATTTTTAGGTGTTAGGGCCTTAACTGAAGCGGAACAATTGTACATTAGGTTGGGTAGATTAGGTAAGTACTTCTCCACCAGAGAAGAGATTTGCACGTATTGATGAAGTGACTTGAATAGAGTACATTCATTGCTGAAATGCATTTCATTCCGAGCATGTTGCACCCATTGTGCATCCATGATATTTATTGTGCATTCATGCAATAGGTGTACCGGAGGGGGTGACACTCCTCGAGTTCGAAGAAGCAATTCCGGAGGAGGACCAGGAGCAGCAGAAGGAGCCCGAGGATCCAGCAGGCGAAGGAGTGCCCGCAGACGACCTTCCTGAGTGCCCAGACCACCGGCCCTCGACCTTTCTGAAAGGCAAGCCCCGATGCATGCTGAACCTACTGTTTTATAAATTAATCTTGAGTACTTTTAATTGTTTACTGCATTAAGTTGTAGGAGTTGTATGAAAACAATTGTTGCATTATACCTGTCCTTTTCCAGATATCGTACTTAATCCTATATTAGGTTTAGGCACGTGTCAATGCTTAGCCCTGCTTAGTACGGTAGAAGTCGGGTGGTTTCCGGTCATCCGCGAGATGTAGGAAGGAGTCACGAGTGGCTTTATGGCTATCGTGGATGGAACCATGCTTTAAAATGAAATTGAGACCGGGCGGGAGTTCGATAGTACAGCCGCAAGACACTTCACGTCTTGGGTGTGGAGCTATGCCCGTCTGAGTCATTTAAGGACCGATTCGCTGTACGTCCTTGAGTCATGTTGAACGCAGTCTAACACTTAGTTGGCCGGATAAGTCGTTCCGACCGCGAAGCCGAGTAATGTGATTCAGGCCGGGAATCGAATGGTAGGTTGCTTCTTGGAGGAGAGAAAGGATGTGCTTGGGGACATTGGCGTGAGACCAAGGGGGGGGTTAGAGTCCCTATCACCTGGCAGAGTGTCGCCCTTAGGGTCGCGACATCATTCGGACCCGCGATTCCTAAATCATATGAAAAGGTGGCTTGTGCGACCCTGGCAGGGGCCTGCGCGGTGAGTGTTAGAAATACCCCTCCAGCTGGACAGGAACTCGATTCGAATCGCCGTCACTCCCGGTTAGTGAGCACTTGACTTGAGCAGCGGCAACGTAGATCTCATTAAATGAACCGGTGGTTAAGGGAATGATACAATGTTGCCACAATGATATACCTGCTATGGATATAATAATAATGTTGTTTGATTATACTCAAGTGAATGTTTAGTACAGGTGCTAAGATAGATGACAGGTAAATGCTAAAAATAACTGCTAGTACATGTTATAAGAGTCTCAATTACTTATGCCTTTATGCAAAAATGTGATGTCAGCTAGCCCCTTGTGTAAGCCTTGCATAATCCTTGATGTCATCTTATTTCTGGTTTTCGACGGGTAAGTCTAGCTGAGTACATTCCAGTACTCAGGGTTTATTCCCTCCAGTTGCAGATGATATGCTCTACCAAGGCTTCTGCAAAAATTGTCTCCACCCTGCGGGTGACAAAGACTAGATCACTAGGGCGTGATCATCTTTTATGTACTTTCCTGATGCTTTTGCGGGTTGTTGATCAACAAGACTGGCAGTAGTTAAACAACGGGTGTGTGTATGTTTCCGCTACTTTTATAAACTTGGTTTGTAATAATTGCGACTCCGTGTGTGTAAACTTATTTCGGAACTCCTTGCGAAATGTAACGTATGATGTTGTATGTTGAATGATGCGATCTTGGTTGTAAGCAAGTTGGTTTGAAATCTTTCGTGGTTTCGATTGACTACCGGGATTATATGGGCTCAAGTTCGAAAATTGGAGCGCTTCGGTGCTTGTTTTTGTACTTGTGCTCTTATAATTTGGTCGGTTCTGTTACATTAAATGCTCACAGAAACAAATTCAGGGTTCCTCACGCAAACACATGAGACCAGGTCGTGGGGAAAAAAGTGCCGAGAAAAAAAAACTTTTAGAATAAAAATATAGGAACTTGGAGATGATCTTTTTTTCTTCCCATACTAATTTATGAGTTGACAAACATCATGTTTTGAGGAACAAAATATGAAAAACTCTTGGAGATGCTCTTACAGTCCGCTCCTTCTCTCTCCTCCCATCTCTCCTCCCCTCAGCACAAATATATACTTACAACCTTTTTACTGTACTTGCTCTTAGGCCCACAAACCAAACTCCAGGTTTTATGCATGCGTTTCTTTCCGGCGGTGGTTTCTCATGATCTAGAAGGTGACTAGGACCATTGCGAACCACAACTTTTAATCATGTTTAACTCCCAATGATTCATGATATATAGGGAATAAATGTTTGGCTTGGCTTTGCTTTGCACCGCAATTTTATTCCGATGTGCAAGGGAGCACTACAGTTTACAAGTTACTTTAAATTTCTATTCAAACTTTTTATGTTTCACTAAATATATAAAAAAAGGTAAAAAATATTTGTGACATCAAATGAACATATTATAGTTTATGGTGTATTTAATGATACTAATTTAGTATCATAAATCTTTTTTTTGCGATGTGGTACCATAAATCTTCGCCTCGTTCGGCTGGCTGGCTGCCAGCCAGCCAGCAGTGCTTTTCTCTCACATCATTTCAGCACAGGACACCAGCCAGTCAGCAGTATTTTTCTCTCACAAAAAATTAGCACCAGCCACCAGCCAGCCGAACGAGGCCCTTGGGTGCTCTTTTTTTTCTTCCATTTTGATCCCAAAACATTTTTAGTTTTCTTTCTTTAAGGTGAAAAGTCTAATATGTTTTGTACTCAATGCAACGCGGGCAGTCAATTGTGCGTGGCTATGACCTTACGAGCAATCACATTAACAACGATATAAATTCCAGCTTCTTCGCAGCTGAACATTTCTCCACGAGGGTTTGCAAGCAAACCTTATTACATTTTGTGTACATATATACGTTTATACTAGTACCCAATACCTGCAAACGATCACAAGTGGGCTACAAAAATGTACAGTTTCAAACGCGACTATGTAGTATGAACTGGGCGTACTGCACACGAACAGATCACAAGCATTTCATTTTGTTGAAGCTCCCGACGAAGAATAATCCCGGATCATTCGAAGAACAGAAGCTAGCAGCATCCATGGGCCATGGCGTACGCTTGGTCGCCAGGAACAAGAACTCCTCAGTACAGGCCACGGCGCACCTGGAGCAGCAATACAGGAGACAAGGACTCTGTCACGATCATGTCACAGCAAGCCAGTACGATCATGTCGCGCGCCTTTATTTTTATTTTTTCTCTCGCTGTCACTCACCTCGAAGCCGACGAGCGACCGCGTCCGGCTGTACACGGTGGCGGCGGTGAGCACGGAACTGGTGGAGCCGCACTCGCTGTCCTTGACCGACGCCGTGGAGACGTCGAGCCTGGCGTCCGACGACCACGGGGAGGAGTAGTGGCCGGCCCCGCGCGGCGTGGCGCCGGCACCACCGGCCAGCGAGGACGACCGCTGCATCTTGGCGGTCCTGGGCGGCGTCCCCTTGTTAGTTGATCTCCTCCTGACTCGGTCCAACGACCAAGTCAGGGCCTTGATCCACCCTGATCGGGGGTGTCCAGCCGTTGAACTGGCTGGTGGGCCCCCGTCGCGCAGCACTATAAGAGAGGTGGGGGCAGAGGCTCAAAAAACGAGGTTCACCGCCACAGTAACTACCCCACCTCATATTCCCCAGACCGATCGAGAGGAGGTGCTGTAGGCGACGGGAAGCTTCACCGCCGCCATCACCGTCGACTACGACGTCCACGCCACTTCCGGGGACGTCACTGCTACTCCAGCTCCGTCAAGCCCGAAGGTATGCACCACTGTCCACTACCACTCTTCTTCCTCTCTGATATTCTAGATCGTCTATGTGTTTATCCCAAAGAAAAGAACTCACCCACTGAATCCGCACCTAGATGATATAAAGAGTTCTAACAATGGTATCGGAGCTAGGTTTTTCCTAATCTAGCGCGTGGATCCAGTTTTGGGTAGAGTGAAAAGTAGAAACCGAATTTCGATTCGGAAGAACAGCTAACCCTAACGGAACCCTAACCTAACTGCCCGATGTCGGATCGGGTGGTGACGGGAAGAATAGATCGGAAGAAAGAATAGAAGGGAACGATTCTTGAATCGGATGAAACCCTAACCCTAACCCTAACTGGGTGAAGATAGAAGGGGCTCGGCCTCAAGATCGCTTGATCCGAACCCTAAACCCGTGAATCGAACTAGGGGAAGAAGAACAAAGTGAATCCCTAACCAGAAACCCTAACCCTAATTCTAATCCCCGTCCCCAAATCGGATCAGATCCGAGTAGAAAAGAAGAAATGCAGAAGGGAAAAGGGGAAGAGGGAAACCCAGAAGGACTACCTCGCTGTTGTGCAGAACGGCGCGCGGGGAAAAGAGGGCCGGGCCGGGGGCTCTCCTCGCCGGGCTCCGGCCAAAGGGGCGCCGCGGCCAGGCCACTCGACGGCGGCGCGCTCACCCGCTGGGGAGCGCGCACACCGGCGAGGGGGCCGGCGACGGCGCCGTTGCTCCATTGTTTCGCCTACTTCTCACTCGGTGGCAGGCTCCGCTGCGCTGCGAAGAGAGAGTGGAGTGAGGCGAAGAGAGAGAGAGGGCCGAAGAGAATGAGGTTAGGGTTTCCCTAGGGGCGCGCGGCGTCGGGTTTTTAGCCTCCCGAAAATGAAGCTCGGCCGTCGGATCCTGATTGACGGCCAGCATTGTTTGGGGCCAAATAAAGCCCAGGCGGGCAAGAGGAATCCCGGCCCAGGCCCAGGTTGCGGCCTGGGCGCGGGGGAGAGGCGCCGCGAGCGCCACGCGCTGCTGCTGCTGCTGGGCCGCACGCGTGGGCAGGCCTTCGGGCCGAGCAGGCTTCAGGCAGGCCGGATTACTGCTGCTGCAGGCCGGGCCAAAATGAATAGTAAATGATGTTTTGAAGTGTATTTATTTTCAGAAGCATATTTGAATGAATTTTGATCAATTTGAAGATGTAAATTTCTGGTAAAATTGCACCAACGTGTTAGTTTTCCAGAAAGTAGAAAAGTACAGTAAAATGCTTCTGAAAAGTATATAAAGAAATTTTGTCAAGTTTCCGCTGCAAAATTAAAGATGTTGTCTTCTTATTAAATTCGAACCAACGGGAGAATTTAATTTGAAGAGCAATTATAGTTATTCAGTAAATGATGAAAAGTTTATCCTCCAGTTAAAATTAGAATTAGCTGGAAAATTTTAATTGGAGGAATAGTCGGTTGATAGTTAAGATAAATTATAATATTGTTATTTTCTGACCAACGTTGATGATAACAATATTATAAGTTTATTTATGAGTTTAAGTTTAAAGAAAATTATGATATTGTTATTTTTTTGACCAACGTTGATGATAACAATATTATAATTCTATGAGTTTTATGTTTAAAGTTTAAATCTCTGATGAATTTTGCATCAAAGTGACCAATTTTCAGAGAATAGATAAGAGAGAATAGATGCTCCAGAGCGAGCAGAATGTAATGTATTTTCATGTTTCCGCTGCAATGATGATAATGATCTTCAAAATTAAATTCGAACAAACGGAAGAATTTAGTTTTGAAGAGGGTTATAAGATAATTGAGTTTTCATATGTTAATTCCATTTCTGCCCAACGGTGATGTGGAATTGATGTATAAGATTGATGGTTTTGTTCTATTTCTGCCCAACGGTGATATAGAATAGAACTTAAAGTTTAAAAGTTTAATGTGCATGTCTTTAACCAGACCAATGTAAGGTTATTTTCATGCTCATTATTGATGATGTTTTTCAGATAAAGAACTTCATGCCTTTATTCTTGAAGGGTGAAAAGAAAATGAGTTGGGTACTTGTGACTCAGAAGATTAAAAGTGTAATTTTTGCAGAAAGATGACCATTGTGCAAGGGACTGCGGTCTCTTTAAAGAATGGCTTTAAAAGAAAAAGAATTCTAGGATATTGATCTAAGAAAATAGAATAATAAGAGTTTAGTTTAAAAGATGCCTTTTATGTACTCCTTAATGAAGAAGTTTTAAGTTATCATCATGATAAAAGATGTAATAAGTAAAATAATTTTAGTATTAATCATCATGATTTGAAATGTAATAAGTGACATGCATGTTTAATTTGACCAACGTCAGATTAAGCATGTGTGCTAAAGAGTATTTGGATTTATTTCTAATTTTGATGATTAAATATGAGCCAATATTGATATTTATGTCCCTTCAAGAAAATTATCTCGCATGGCGGGAAAAAGTTTGTGATAGTACCCGTATGACGGGAACAGTTTGAGAAAATACCCGCATGACGGGGTAAAGTTGGCATAATACTTATGTTAATCAATCCTGCATGGAGGGAGAAAGATTAGGGTAGCTCTTATGCTATCCTAGTATAAGTTTAAGGAGAACAGAAAGTTACAGATGAACCTCAAGATGAGAATGACATGCAAGTGTGACTTGCGAAAGTATTAATGATAAAAGACTTTGTTGAGTTTTTGAAGTGAAATGAGGAAAAAGTACTCCCAACGAATTAAGAAATAATTTCATTTGCATGATGTAATCACGTGGATGAAGAAAGTAATCAAAGTTTCCTCATTCACAAAAGTTCTGAATAATTTTCGAAATTGTGGTAGAAAAGTTCGTACCACATTTCGAGGGGGAGAAAGGTGAGATCAATTAAGAAAGACAATTAAGAAAGATACTTCCCCATTATTCAGACAATGCGATGCATACTAAAGTGATCTATAAAAGATGAATGTGATCGTCGGGGGAGTAAGACGGTCATAATATCGATACCCCTAAAGTAAAGATATAGCTAAATTCATGGACCTTTTATAGTTCCAATAGAAAGATAACATAGTTAGCCAGTATTCATACTGGACGTGTTCAGAGTTATTTAGACGGTGCTAAACGCGCCATATGAGTTTTAGCAGATTAAACCCAAAATAAGAAAGTTTAAAGATGGGACAATCTGGGGGAGCATGATACAAAGAGACCTAACTCCACAAGGAGGATGGATAATATAAACAAGGATCTTGTTACACAGGACCTTGTAGAATCAAATAAGACGGTCATAATATCGATACCCCTAAAGTAAAGATATAGCTAAATTCATGGACCTTTTATAGTTCCAATAGAAAGATAACATAGTTAGCCAGTATTCATACTGGACGTGTTCAGAGTTATTTAGACGGTGCTAAACGCGCCATATGAGTTTTAGCAGATTAAACCCAAAATAAGAAAGTTTAAAGATGGGACAATCTGGGGGAGCATGATACAAAGAGACCTAACTCCACAAGGAGGATGGATAATATAAACAAGGATCTTGTTACACAGGACCTTGTAGAATCAATTGTCTTTTGGCAATAAAGGTCAAGAAATGCTAGTAACTAAGGCCCCAGAAAGTCTCAAAGAATAAGAAAATCAGATATTTCTGACGATTATAAAGTCTATATTAGTGAAATTCAAATGGAGGGTAATCCCACCTAATTTGAAGAAGTCATAAGAGGCGTTCACTCGTCCAAGTGGCAAGAAGTAAAAAAAAAGATGAAATAAAATCGATAATACCAATAATATGTTGGAATCTAGAATAAATTTCTAAGGAGCCAAAACAGTAGACTGTGATGGGTCTACAAGACAAAATGTGACTCCAAGGAAAATATATAAAGATGTGGAGCGCAACTTCAATCAAAAGTTTTGCGCGAAGCGAATGAATAGATTACAATGAGTGCTAGTGGCACATCATGATCTGAGTTACATCAGATGAAAGTAAAGACAACATTTCCCAATGGGAATTGTATGAAAATGATTACGTGACACAACCTAGGGGTTTTGTCATGAAAAGAAAAGAATGTAAGGGATGCCACCCGTAGAAATCTCTTATGGACTGGAGCAAATCTCTAGACAGTGGCATTTAAAGTTGAAGAGTCAATTAATAAATTTTGGGTTAAAGAGAATGAAAGGACAATTGCGCTTGTACAAAGTTATAGAAGGAAAAATTCATTCCCTAATCATGTGTGGATGACACCTTAATTGTTAGTAGTGATGTCAATCTACTGCATGAGAAGATGTTGTTGTCCTCAAGGTTAATAAGAAAACTCTCGGTGAAATGTATCTCGTTAAAAGAATTGAAATTTACCGAGATAGAAGAAAAGGGGTATTATGACTATCGCATAGGCATGCTAAGAAAAGTTTCTAAAGAAATAAAGTACCTATGCGGGTAAACATACGCCTGTTCTCATGGTCAGGGTAATAGTTTTGAGAACTTTAATGTTTCAAAAGCAATGTAAGACTATTATAGATGGACGTCCTATATGCTTCAGCTGTTGAAAGCTTAATGAGTACAAAGACAAGACCTTGCCCTGACACAGTTTAGGTATCCGGGTTGTTTTGGCAAAAGTCCAATCCAGATATAGATCACTGGAATGGAGTTAAGAATGTCGGCCTCATGCTAAGAAAGAAAGTATAAGTACTCTCAAGTAGTTGTGGGTACAAATGTTAAATTTTGGCGAGATGTTTAGTGAAACCCACATAGTAGCTAACACTCGCAGTTGGAGTTTTATTGTGGAAAAGCTCCAAAAGAAACAGTTCTAGTAACATCAGTGATGTAAAGTTATAATATAGCATGATATGAGGCTGAGGGACAGGCAAAATGGTTAAAGAACTTTACCCGGAATGGATAATGCTTGTTAACAGCAATGACCATTTGAATAGTTTGCTCCTAAGACAACGGGTCAAGTGTACTGCCAAACACATTGACATTAAAGTTATACGTTGTAAAGGAGAAAGTCCGGAATCATACTAAAATGTATTGAACATATAAGTAACAAGAAAGTGCTTGTGGATCCGCTTACTAAAGGCTTACCACCCAGTGTGTTCAGAGAACACACAGTCGACATGGGTTTATGGTATAGCCTATGATTTCCGGACAATAAAGGGCCCCAAAGTTAAAGAATCTGTTTCAGATCAGAGATGTGTATTGTAGCTGTCAAATCTATCGGCGACTGACCGTGACGATGAGGCATGCTCTATACACTGATTTGTGATGAAACAAATAAAAGTGAAAGCAATTAAAGTCAAAGTTTAAAGTTAAAGTATAAAATGAGATCAAGGGGGAGAATGTTAGTTGATCTCCTCCTGACTCGGTCCAACGACCAAGTCAGGGCCTTGATCCACCCTGATCGGGGGTGTCCAGCCGTTGAACTGGCTGGTGGGCCCCCGTCGCGCAGCACTATAAGAGAGGTGGGGGCAGAGGCTCAAAAAACGAGGTTCACCGCCACAGTAACTACCCCACCTCATATTCCCCAGACCGATCGAGAGGAGGTGCTGTAGGCGACGGGAAGCTTCACCGCCGCCATCACCGTCGACTACGACGTCCACGCCACTTCCGGGGACGTCACTGCTACTCCAACTCCGTCAAGCCCGAAGGTATGCACCACTGTCCACTACCACTCTTCTTCCTCTCTGATATTCTAGATCGTCTATGTGTTTATCCCAAAGAAAAGAACTCACCCACTGAATCCGCACCTAGATGATATAAAGAGTTCTAACACCCCTTCCTCCGGCTAGGCAGCCGCTCTAGCGTGTCGGTGCGCTGGCGGGGCGCGCTCTGGGACCGCGCCTTGGCGCGGGACGACTCCGTGTTGGCCATGTAGCCCGGGCACGCCTCCGACGCCTGATGCCGCGGGCTGCTCTGCGCCGTGTTGGCCACCGAGAACTCGTCGTAGTGGCCGCTGTACGCCCGCGGGCTCATCAGCTCCGTCACCGCCGACGGCGCCGGGGAGGACCGGCCGGCGTGGTGGTGGTCGGCGAAGAGCTGGCTGTCCTTCCCCGCGCTCCGCCGCACCGGCTCGCCGACGTCCACCTCCACGATTTTGGCGTTGTCCTCGCACGACCTGTCCATCTCCTGCTCCGTTCGTCGTTGACATCAGGAATTCAGGACACGGGAGCGGATCAGACAGACGAGATTTAGTCGCTGGCAGGCGCCGTGGATGGATCAATTGATTGATCGATCAATGCAACTGCATGGTCGTTGCTTACGTAGGAGCGGCGGTGCCTCGGGTGCTGCGGCGACTGCCGTGGTCTGGGCGGCGTCGGGTGGTGGTCATGGTGCTGGAGCGCGAGCATGCGCTGTGCCCGCAGGTGGGACTGCGCGGCGAGGAGCGCCTGCATGCAGCGGAGCGTGGCGTTGGCCTGCTTCCTCACCAGCTGCCCCCGCACCAGAGCTTGCAGCTTCACGATGCCCCTCAGCGCGCACAGAGCCGTCCGCGCCTGCCACGCCACGCCAGACGAGTCGGTCGTGTCGCGTTATCCAAATGACCAAATCTGCAATCTTTTTCTGAACAAGTAAGGAATGCGTGGCAGGTACCAGGTAGCCTCTGAAGGTGGCCTGGATCCTGACGGCGGCGGCGTCCTCGACGAGGCACGGCGGCAGCTCCATGCGCGGCGCCCCGCGGGAGGACAGGCGCGCGACGGCCGCGGCGGCCACCGCCACGGCGTGCTTCTTCTGGTCGAACTCGACGCCCGGCGCCGGGAAACCAAGTGGCCCCTGGTGCTGGTCCTGGTCCGGCGGCCCGCCGCGCCCCGCCGGCTCGGCGGCCCTCCCTTCCTGCGCCGCCGGGGGGCGCCTGAAGCTCCACCGCTTGTCCTTGGGGGCCGCCGGCGGATCCACGGCCTGCGGCGGCTTGTCCTTCTTGCCCGACAGGAAGCTCCGGAGCCAGCGCCCCGCCTTCCCCATTGCCTGCCTCGCTCGCTCACCGCGACTGCAAGCAACGCGCGTACGCTGGCATCAGACAGGGCACCGTGTACATACATTGCATTTGCATCATCGTCGAAACGTAGTTTGGCGTGATCGATCCCGGTGAGCACCCACCTGACGTCCTGACCTACCTTCCAGGGAATGAGAATGCCGGATGCGACGAGGGAAGGCAGCGGGCGGGCAACGACCGCGAGGACCGGCTCAACGCTCCGGTCAGCCGCGGGGAGCTGCCGGCCACGTGAAGCGGGTGGCCGCGAACATGGGCGTGGGCAGGTGCAGGTCAGCAGCACCGCGCGCGCTTTCGGCTGTCAGAATCTTCTTTTTTTTTTTTATAATACCCGGACCGGGGACGCGGCAGCATTATTGCAACTGTGGGCGCGTCCGTGTCAATCATTCACGCATCCGTCCGTCCCCAGACACATTGCGAGCGACGACGATCCATTGGCATGTCAGCTCGTCCGTGTCCGTCCTTTCTAGGCCTCGTTTAGATGCTGAAAAAATTTCAGCCCGATGAATAGTACCACTTTCGTCTTATTTGACAAATATTGTCCAATCGTGGACCAACTAGGCTCAAAAGATTCATCTCGTGATTTCCAACTAAACTGTGTAATTAGTTATTTTTTTATCTACATTTAATACTCCATGCAAGCGGCTAAAAATTGATGTGATGGAGAGAGAGTGAAAAAACTTGGAATTTTGATGTCATCTAAACAAGGCCCTAGTATCCATTATTCGTTCTGATTCAGAAGCTTTCATCAGGCCTCTGAACCTGCAATCCTACGTGCTCCGATCCATCTCTCCTTCTCGAGTTCTTTTACTACCAGCTGTGCTTTGCTGCGTGCAAGTTTGATATGCGTGCCCCTGTCAAAAGACCCGCTGCACGAGAGCCGAAGAAATGATTGACCCGACCGTGCGTGCGATCGGTGCTTGGTTTTCAGACCGGATCGGAGTGTGTCAGATTGGATTGCTGCCAAGAACAAGAACCGCAGTCACATGCTCTGGTTCCGCTCAGATACGCTTTGGGAGTTTAGTTTGACTGCGGATGGGGACAGGGCACCTGTGCGCGGTACGGTCGGTCCCCGGTCCTCCCTGTTCAATTCAAGTCCCGGGCCGGCCGAGCCCGCATGCCCAGCTGTGCTGATGCGTCTGAGCCTGACGTGGACGTACTGTCTCGTACCGGTGTCCTAGCTGGACGCCAGGGGCAGGCCTGGAAACACCATGATGTTGGATGCATCCGCGGCATGTGCCTTGGCCCTGCTCCGCCTTTAATAACCGCACGCATCTGAAGGTTCCTCCCACTCGCACCTGGTCCTCACGTCGGTCGGTCGGTGGCTACGCTAGGGCCCTGTTTAGCTGGCATGCAAACCCAAAATATTTCATCTTCTATCTATCACATCAAATCTTTCGACACATGCATGGAGCATTAAAATGTAGGTAAAAAAGATAACTAATTGCATAGTTTGTCTGTAAATGTCGGGACGAATCTTTTGAGCCTAGTTAGTCCATGATTGGACAAATTTTGCCAAATGGCAACGAAAGATGCTACAGTATTTTTCACATACTTTTCACGAAGTGAACACACCCTAGATTAGGCCGCTAGGTACGGGCTCGGAAGTCGGAACCGAAGTTTCTTCAGCATTCATGCCACCGGACGACGGCGGCGGTGGTTCGCACCGGCGAGCGCTGGAGGTTGGCGTGGCTAGGAGCTGAGCCGCCTGGCCGCCGCGAACAAAGGGCCCTGTTTGGGCTATGCTCAACTCCACGCTATCTCCCAATTTTTACGAAAGTCTATTTTTCTTCCTTAAACTTTAAAATCGGGTAAATCATCTCCCTAAACTTTTAAAATCATTTGTCTTAATTTCTTGACTGATTATAAGTGGTCTTCAAAGACGGTTTTGTCTTTTTCTTTTTTATTTATTTCGGCTGAATCTTTGAAAAATCATAAAATGAAAAATATAATTTTTTTGGGCTCCATATGAGTAGATCTACACAGTGAAAATATAATGACCCTATTCGCTTGAGCTTATCGGCCAAAATCAGTCAGCCATTCAGCAGTGTTTTTCTCTCACAATAAATCAACATCAGCAGCAGCCGCAGAAACGATCAGCCGAACAGGGCCATTAATATGGTATGCTTTAGTACAAATGTTTTGTTGTAGTTTTAGATCTATACTTTTCTATAATTACTTCATAGCTGCAGTTTGTATGGTCCAATTATGGTGAAATCTTTATGGTGGGCTAATTATTGTATGTTTGAACTGTAATAAAAAATTCATACTTATTGGATCATGTATAACTTAGTTATAGATTACTAAAGTTCAAGCATATAATAATTAGTCTACCATAAAATTTCACCACAATTGGACTATAGAAACTGCAGCTATGAATTAATTACAGAAAAACATAGATAAAAAAATTATAGTAAAGCATACCATATTATATGTTCACTGTATAGATCTACTCACGTGGAGTCCAACAAAATTAGATTTTCCATTTATGATTTTTCTGTGATTTACTATAAAAAAATTCAGCCGAAATAAATAAATAAAGCACTTTTGAAACCCGCTTATAACCCGTCAGGGAGCTAAAACGAACGTTTTAAAAGCTCAGGGAGGTGGTTTACCCATCTTTAGAGTTCAAAGAGAAAAAACAGACTTTCACACAACTTGAGAGAGGTAATGTAGATTTTTTTCATACTCAAATCTTGGTGGAATTGCTGGGATAACTGACAGCCGTGAGAAGCCCATGCTGTGGCCTGTGGACTATGGGTAACGGGTGGCATGCACTATGAGAAAGCCCAATAGTACATTTGGTTCATCATTGCTGGGCCGTGTTTTTTAAACTTCTGGTCATATCAATTGGTGAGATGTTAGTACTCCATAGACATTATAGTTTCAGAAAATCATAATATGTTTCATATGAACACTTATAAAAAATACTTATATGTATATTATATCTCTTGATGAGAACCACAACTCTTTTTGTTTATTACCTTTTCGTTTAAGCTCATTTGAATACTGAAATAATTGCTAAAATGTTTAGGTGCACATCAGGAACAAAGATGAGTCGCATGGAAAACGGCAAAATGTCTCGTGCATACTCCCTCCATGGAAACGTTAAAACCTCCTCGAAAGATATAAATGAAAGAAAAATTCTTCAAAATTTGAAGGGTACTCCCTCCTTCTAGAAAAGAATGTAATTCTAATACAGTGTCATACTAAAGTATCTTAATTTTGACTAATTATAGATAAAAAAAATATTAATATTTAATATATCAAATAAATACCATTAGATTAGTTACAAAATGTAATTTCATAATAAATTAATTTAGAACCATAAATGGGAATACTATTCATTAGAAATTTAGTCGAATGTGAACCACTTTAACTAGCATGTAACCGTAGTTGCATTCTTTAATGTACGGAGGGAGTACATCCAAAGAGTTGGGGTCTAAAAATATGGTCTTGTAGTTGAGAAAAGGTAAATCAGACTTACTCTTTCTCTCCCATAAAAAGTTTTATTCTCATTTTCGAGAAGTCAAATATTTTTAACTTAACTAAATATATGAAAAAATGTTAATACCTTTATTACATAATTAGTATTATCAGATACGAATATATTTTTATAATAAATTTATTTAGAGATATAAATGTTGCTAATATTTTTCTATCAACTTAGTTAAATTTATTATTATATACGAATACTGAGTGAGATTGGATGCACCTACGGTGTGGTCAAGATACCTCCGGCCGTGGTGGAGGCGTGTGAGATTTGAGTTAAGCTTCTGACTACGAACAAACACAACAATCCGACAACCGTTCCTCCCGATTGCTCTTCCTGCTCCTTCTGGAATCTCGCTCTCAGATTCTCCAACCTCCTTGGTTCCTTCCGGTGCTAACATCGCCGCCCATGGAGGTGTTGGAGGGCCTCGTGAGCGCCCTCGCCGAGAAGCTCAGATCTCTTCTCGGTCGTGAGTACGCGCTCCAGTCCGGCGTGCGCGGCGACATCGACTTCCTCCAGTCCGAGCTGCAGCGCATCCACGCCTTCCTCCAGGACCACGCGAGGCGGCATGCCATCACTGCCCTTTTCAAGGACCGGGCCAGAGAGGTGCAGGAGCTTGCCTACGACGTCGAAGACGCCGTCGACGAATTCACGCACCGTGTTGGCCCAGCGCCACCTGAGATCCCCGCCAAGGTCGTGCACCTGGTCTCCACCTTCATGGCGCGCCGACAGATAGCCGAGCAAGCTAGCGCCCTCCGGGCCCGGGCGCTCGAGGTGAGCGAGCGCCACAGGAGGTACGACGAATACGACCCCCTCCCACCTCCAGAAGCGGCTCCCAGCCATGCTTCCCCGTTGCCGCCCGAAGTGTATGCTGAGATCACCAGTCAGTCCAGTTTGGTGGGCGTCGACGGCCCACGCGATGAGATCATTGCAAAGCTTGTGGATGCCGGAGCGAAGGATGCGTCTGGCTGGCGCCGTGTGGCATCCATTGTTGGGTTCGCCGGAGTTGGCAAGACCACCCTGGCCATGGCTGTGTACCGCGGCCTGGAGGGCCGGTTCCCGTGCCGAGCGTTCGTCACTGTGTCCAGGCCATTTGACATTAAAAGGGTTCTGAGGGACATTCTACAGCAGGTTATAGCTACTGGGAGTTCTCCGATGGTGGATACGGATCTGGTCAGCCAGCTCGTGGGCAAGGTTAGGGAGAACCTGCAGGGCAAGAGGTGATTCATCGTGCGGACTCTAGCTGCACTCTTTTTCCATGTTTGTACTTGAAATGCAGTGACTGTTGTTTGGATCAGTGAATTAACCAGTACAGACTTGTTGAGTTCCTTAATTGTCAATCGATCGTCCAGGAAAAGTTGAGAAACTGCCATTACTTTGTGTAGCTACAGAAAATTATTACGTCATTCTGGATAGATTTATTTAACAACCCTATAAGAAAAGGCATGTGTGCTCTTGTCTTTCAGATAGGTTTCACCAGTAGACCCTATCAAGTATCAACGGTAAATTCAAGTTTTAAATTGCAAAGATACGATGAGCTACTGGTTCAAGCCATTATGTGATGCTGATATTCTTCCAGTGAATTTCATATATAAACAGTTTCATTTGATATTTTTCGTCTCGTGTTCTATTTAGCATTGGGTGCATGTTCATGTCAAAATATTTGTTTGCAGTGAGTTATTATGACTTTTCCCTCAGTCTAATGAAAATACTGTTTCATGGGATTTCTTTATAGGTACTTGATTGTTATTGATGACTTATGGGAAACATCAGCATGGGATAATCTTAGTTCTGTTCTTCCAGAGAACAATATGGATAGCATCATTATCACAACTACAAGAAACGAGTCTGTTGCTAATACATGTCGCTCAAGCTATCATCTCGGCAACTTTGTGTATAGTGTAGCATCTATGAACGATTCTGATTCAAAGGCATTGTTTTTTGGTCGAATTTTCGGTTCTGAGGACAATTGCCCTCATGATTTGAAAGAAGTGTCCATGAAAATCCTTAAAAAGTGTGGTGGTTTGCCACTAGCCATCGTCTGCATATCAAGCCTTTTGGCTGCTACACAGCCACAAGCAACAAGGTGGGAGAAAGTATACAGCTCTTTAGGGTCAGAGATTGAAGGCAGTGGTAGCCTATATAGATTGAAGCAAGCCCTACAGCTTGGTTTTGATGATCTCCCTCAACATCTCAAGGTCTGTGTACTGTATCTTAGTTCATTTCCTGAGAATAGCAAAATCCAAAGGGATCGTTTGACGCGACGATGGATAGCAGAAGGATTTGTTGCTGAAAAACCCGGTATGAGTGTGCAGGAAGTAGCCAAAAGCTACTTCAGTGAGCTAATAGGAAGGACCATGATCCAGGCTGTGGATGTTGATTGTCATGGTGAAGCTCATGCATGCAGAATTCATGATGTTATGTTTGAACTGATTGCAATGAAGTCATTTGAAGAGAACTTTGTTACACTTGTAGGTGATCGCTGGGGTTCATCCACACAACGACGTAACGTTCATCGGCTATCACTGAACTGTAGAACTGCAGCAGATGGTTTTGACTTGTCAGGTTTGGATATGTCTCATGCTCGATCACTGACAATCTATGGGGATATTGGTTCCATTAATTCTATTTCAGAGTTCAGATTCCTGAGGATGTTGGATTTTGAATGCTGTGAGGGTGTAGACAATAGGCACCTGAAAAATATTGGTCATCTGTTCCTCCTGAAGTACTTGAGTCTGAAGAGCACATGGATCAGTGAGCTGCCTATGCAGATTGGCGACTTGAAATGTCTGGAGACCTTAGACTTAACACAAACAAATATAACGGAGTTGCCAAAGGAAGTTACTCGATTGCAGAAGTTGGTAGATTTACTTGCTGGTGTAGCAGAACTACCCCAAGGGGTTGGGAATATGACGTCTCTACAGACATTATGCATCAGGGCCGCCAGTAAGAGATCTAGGGAAGCTATGGAAGAGTTACTTAGGTTAATCAATTTGAGAAAACTTGACCTGTCCTATGTACACCCAAATTATGAGAGGCTGGATACTCGTTTACCTTTGGTAATTAGTAAACTTGGCAACTGCAAGCTCCAATCACTGCATTTGAGTTTGTTAGGTGACTCTATGGGTCTATTCCTGGAACTCCAGTCGTCTCTATCTGCACCTCCTGATACACTTCAAAGCCTAAAAATAAAAGGCGGGTACGGCTTTCTACGAGTGCCTAAGTGGATTTCATCACTCACTCACCTCGCTGTTCTGGAGCTAACTGTTGCAGCAATGGACGAGAGGGATCTAGAAATACTTACAGAATTACCTAGGCTCATCCGATTTCGACTCACCGTAAAGGAGCCATCCGCACAAGGTATCACCATTCAGGAATCTTGTTTCCCAAATCTCAAGGAGCTTTATATCAATTGTAGGATCATGCCCGTATTCTTCAGTCGGGATGCCATGCTGAAGCTTCAGAAGTTTGAGTTACAATTTCATGCCCATCCAGAAGATTTAGAATTTGTTCAATTTAGTACGGAACATTTCCAATCCCTTAAGGAATTCCGTTTCATGGTAGTTTGCAAAGGTCTCAGTGATCCTGGTATTGAATTTTTGAAAGAGGCTTTCAAGAATGCTGTGTTCATATAGAGCCCTGCGGCGCTGTTACTGCAATGTACATAGGTGAATGAATAGATAGTGATCTGCTTGGTAAATTGGAAAACACATGATGTACAGTACGATAAAAACTGATTTATCATTAATTTTGAAGATTGAATCAAAATTACTCGTCCGCTTTCTCTCTACCCAATACTATGTCTCCCCGATATCCAGTATCTGATGGAAACATTCCCACCATGCCCAGTTTGCATCATTCTTCCTCACTTATCTGAATCTCGACGTGATATACAAGGATATCTGATGATAGTTGGAATCTGCTAACTACTTCTCATTTGCTTATGGTGTGGCAGCAGAGGGTCCCTGCCGCCACTTCTCATTTGCTGTATCCCATTGAAAATGTGCAGAGAAATGCAAGCTTTTGGGGACAAGCTTAACTTTGTTCGTGCGGAGTTGGAAAAGGTGCTAGTGCTACGTGACAAGCACCATTCCTCCTTCCCTGAGCTTGACAATCGCGCGTGTTTCTGAAACATTCTTAACCTTGTTGCATTTGCAGGAACCAAGTTACCACCTTAGGCCTTGTTATTAAATTTCACCCCCAATCCATTCCAACACACATAAATTGAGGTGGATATCCAAACAAGCCCTTAAATCTGTGGAGTTACAGAATCCTCCAAATCCCCTTACTACCCAACACTGCATCATGCCAATTTTTTAGGTCCCAGAACTTGTCACGGGGTTCATCCAGTTCTAAATGAACCCTACGACATGACAACCGGTCCCACATGCAGCATGTGGTGCTTCATCTCCGTGCCCTCCCATGGCTCTCCACTCTCTTGCGCTCTAATCTACGGCACAACAGCTCTCCTTCATATCAAATGCAATGCTGCAGCAGCTGCTTACTGTACAACATTTCTACTTATGATTCACTTTTAGTGTTTTAGGTTACCATAAAAGAATCAACTAGCGTGGATTACTAGGAAACAAGGTTAGACGTAGCATAAAAGATGATGGCGTACGAAATGAACCGCATTATGAGGCAAACCGCAAACATACACCATATACATTGGTGGGAATAGAAGTCCCAAGCATCTGGGTCCCTGGCAATGAAATTATACAATCATCAATCCCATATACATTGGTGGGAATAGAAGTTTTGATATGACAGCCTTTCAGAAAGGAACTTAGCAAGTTTTATAGCTTTAGGCCCAGGTCTAAGCATCTGGGTCACCTGAAATGTCGCATGGACTGTCATGCCCAACACCTATGCACCATCCTCCTGCAACTGGCTCTCCAGGAAGGCAGTGCAAAATTTACGCATCAATGTGATCAAGCACATGATCGTCTTTGGGAAATCTAGCCCAAAGGCTGCAGCACTTTCGGTCATATTTTCTACATCATCTATAGTCAGTAGGTGTGGCTCGTTTTTGGAATGAGCATCCCATGTTGAATAGTGCAGGTCATGGTTAACTACAGTCTTGTTGAATTCAGGGGAGTTGCAAAGAACTGTCTGAAAATACTTCCTGTGTGGCAAGGGCATGTTAGTGTAGTACATCAGCAGAGTTCTTGGCAGATTATCCATACCAAAAATACGGTATTCAATAAATTTCCGAGAAAGGATAACAGACCAAGAGCCTGCAAGGAAACAATAGACAATGTTAGACATAAATAAAAACAGAGTAAACTATCAATACAACGAATAAGAAACAAGTCAAATAGCAGTAAATAATGATATGTAGCAGCTATATAGTGTTCACTGTCATCTAATGAAGTTGAAGATCTCAAAGAAATCAGTGGACATCTTCAACTCTCATTTATGTTTTGAAATCTTTTTACTGAATGTTTTGTGTTTAGCAATAGAAAAACATGTCCTTTTTTAGATCAGTAAGCACCTACTAAATTATTTCAATGGTACAATAACATAAGTATTATAGACAAATGTCCACATAAAAAGAGTAGACACATAATAAGAAATCCAAGAAATATAGGGTTCTGTAACAATGTCAATACAATACAACCTGCCATTTTGTGAAATTTAATCTTAAGACATTTCATGTATATGCATATCCTTGAAACAGAATGTTCTATTCCATTTCCATCTCCCTTAGAGTTCATATGGTATTCATCATCATTTTAGATCCCAAGATTATACAGGACTACAGGAGTGTACCATAGTTTATGAACCTACAGAAATATCAATAACAAAAGCAATCCAAAGTACACTAGTAATATACAGAAAACGGTAAAAGAAAAGGGGCATTTTGTGTCAAAGGGTAACACAAAATGGTGGTCAAATGGCATTCAAAATAGAGCAGTGGCGGACGTAGGTACAACCTGTGGGGCCACCCGGCCCCACAGGTTTTGACGAATCTAGTGCAATTTTACTGTAGCATATATGGTTTGGTCCCACAGCTTCTGCTGGCTGGCCCCACAGGTTTTGATTCCTAGATCCGCCACTGAAATAGAGTATTTATTTTTGGGGAAAACAGGTTTTAAGGTCATACTTTCAAGCCTTGCAGAAATTGGTGGATGTCCATGTTCATCTTAACACAAGATTTTTTAGTCATACAGTTCTAAAACGCAGCCCTAACCCAACAGCAATAGCAGGCATGTTGTTCCAACATGCAACATCATTTTGTCATTAACAACAACAACAACAACAACAACAACAACAACAACAACAACAACAACAACAACAACAAAGCCTGTCAGTCCCAAGCAAGTTGGGGTACGCTAGAGTTGAAACCCACCAAGAGCCCCTCGTCATGGTTCAAGCACATCAATCATTTTGTCATTAACATTGAGTAATAAACAAATTTAGCAACTCAACTTAGGACTGCCACAAGGCAACACCAGCCTTGTTGTTAGGCTATGTTCAAGCCTTTTTCAAATCATACAACCATAAAATCAAGGGTCACATTCCATAAGCCAAAGAATTTTGATGTTAAAACATGATACTGTAGACAGTAGCATTGTGGTATGGTCTTGTATATATAAGAGTAAATTTTCTTAGAAATGGACATGAAAAAAGTAACAGCAGAAAAAAAAAACAAAATGCACAAGCAATATACAGAAAAGAAAAGAAGGGGCATTTTGTGTCAAGGAAATAAATAAATGTAGGTTAATGTTGGCATCAACCATAGCATATATTTCAGAAGAAGTCCAGGTATCATAGTCCTTGTCGAAGTCTTGCATACAGGATTTCCTGACATGTGACATAGACCAAGTTTTAATGGCTACACAGTTCTTAAACCAAGATTGTATCCCAAGATCGCCAAAGCAGGCATGCCGTTCCAACCTGCCTTGTCATTTGGTCATCCACATTGGCTAGTCAACAAAAAAATTAGCGACCAAGACAGAATGGTGCTGTAGGTGGGACTGCCAAATCAGCTATGTTTTTCAAAATTATACAACAATAAATTCCAGGGTTATGTGACTTGAGCCAAGAAATTCAATCTTAAAAATATGATGATACTATATCTATAAATAACAGCCCTCTGGTAAGATCTTGAGTAGAAGAGTAAAGTTTCCTAGAAATGAACCCAACAAAGTAACACCAGAAAAAAAAAACCAAACACAAAAGCAATATATGGAAAATAATAAAGGCATGGGGCATTTTGAATACATAAACAATAAAGTTTGAGTTAAACATAGTATTATTTCAGAAGATGCCCAGTTCTATGGCCATAGTTGAAGTCTTGTAGAAATTGGTGCATTTCATAACTAATATCACATTACATAGCCCAAGGTCTAGTGATGATGCAGTTCTAAAACCCGGCCATAATTATGCCAAAACAGGCATGACATTCTGACCTGCAAAACCTTTTTCTTGTCCATGTTGTCTAGTCAACATATTAGTGACTAAGACAGAGTGAGGCTGCAAGTGGGACTGGCACACCAGTCTTGGCGTGCAGTGGGGTCTTTTTCAAATCATAAAACCATAAATTCCTGGGTTATGTACCAAGAGCCAAGAAATTCAATCTTAATAATATGATACTATCGCAATCCTCCACATCAAAGGCCGTGACATTTTGTAGTGAAGACCGAAGACGATGAGGCCAAAGCTGGTGCTCCCTACCTACTAGGCGGAAGAGGTATGGAAGTCTACTTTGCTAGCGAGTCCCTGCAACGGTCAAGAACGAGGCGTGTCTCCAACCACCGTGGCATATGGCGTCGAAGCAAGGAGCGGATTTGGACTGCTTAATACTTAGATGACACCCTATGGTAATTTTTGGGACCTAGATGACACCATGATTCCATGAGACAATTCTGAGTACCTAAAAATGGAAAATTTTAAGAGTTTAGGAACCAGATGACACCAAGGACAAGTTTGGACACCTTAAAAATGTACTACCTCCGTCCACAAAAGAATGCAATTCTCGGATTTCAAAGAGTCAAACGACCTGACTTTTGACTAAATTTATTAAAAAAGTACAAACATTTATGATACAAAATAAGTGTCTGTCATGTGGTGGGCCTTGGAAAAGCACAAAGTCCCAACTAAGTACGTTACCCTCATCAAGGATATGTACAGGGATGTGGTGACGTTTGTCCGAACATGTGATGGCGACACTAGTGACTTTCTAATTAGAATAGGACTGCATCAGGGGTCAGCCTTGAGCCCTTATTTATTTGCTTTAGTGATGGATGAGGTCACAAGGGACATACAAGGTGATATCCCTTGGTGTATGCTCTTTGCTGATGATGTGGTGCTAGTTGACGACAGTAGGGCAGGGGTTAATAGGAAGTTAGAAGTATGGAGGCACACGTTAGAGTTGAAAGGGTTCAGATTTAGTAGGACTAAGACCGAGTACATGAGGTGCGATTTCAGCGCGACTAGGCATGAGGAGGGAGTTGGAATGGTGTAGGCATCTTGATCGATAGGAGCCTTAAGGATGGAGTCGTTGATGTTAGGAGGCAAGGCGACCGGATTATCTTGGTCAAGCTGGTAGTTGGAGATTCGACTCTGAATGTGATCAGTGCCTATGCCCCTCAGGTAGGTCTTAGTGAGGGCACCAAGAGGCAGTTTTGGGAAGATCTTGATAGCATGGTTAGTACCGTGCCTATCAGTGAGAAACTCTTTATAGGAGGAGACCTCAACGGCCATGTTGGTGCGACTAATGTAGGTTTCGAGCGGGTGCATGGGGGGTTCGTGTATGGTAGTAGGAATCAAGAGGAGGAGGATGTTTTGAACTTCACGCTGGCCTATGACTTGTTGATAGCGAACACCCTCTTTAGGAAGAGGGAATCTCATCTAGTAACCTTTCGTAGTGGACAACACTCGAGCCAGATCGACTTTATCCTTGCAAGGAGGGAGGATATACGTGCCTGCTTTGATTGTAAGGTGTTACCTGGGGAGTGTGTTGTCCCTCAAGATAAGCTTGTGGTGGCGGACTTTCGCTTTCGGGTACGTGTCCACCGGGACAAACGGCCTAAGATTGCGAGAACAAAGTGGTGGAAGCTTAGAGGGGAAGCAGCGCAAACGTTTAAGGAGAGGATGCTAGACGAGGGGCCTTGGAAAGAAGGAGAAGATGCAGACGACATGTGGCTAAAGATGGCAACATGTGTCCGGAAGGTGGCTTCGAAAGTGTTTGGCGTGAGTAGGGGAGGTAAACGGGAAGCTAAAGACACATGGTGGTGGAATGACGAGGTGCAAAGGGCTATTAGGGAGAAGGAGTGTTTCAAGCGTCTCCACCATGACAAGAGTATAGCCAACATCGAGGGCTATAAAATAGCGAAGAGGGTTGCAAAGCGAGCTGTGAGTGTAGCAAAAGGTCAAGCGTATGATGGCCTTTATCAACGGCTAGGCACGAAGGAAGGGGAGAAGGACATTTATAGGATGGCTAGAATCCGCGAGAGGAAGACAAGGGACATCAACCAAATAAAATGCATCAAGGATGGGACAGATCGTCTTCTGGTGAAGGATGAGGAGATAAGGACAGATGGAGAGAGTACTTCGACAAACTGTTTAATGGGGAGAATGAGGGTCCTGCCCTTGAGTTGGACGACTCATTTGACGATACCAACATACGCTTTGTGAGGAGAATTCAGGAGGCAGAGATCGGAGAGGCTTTGAAGAGAATAAAGGGAGGTAAAGCGATGGGCCCTGATGGTATCCCCATTGAGGTGTGGAGATACCTAGGCGCCAGAGCGATAGTATGGTTAACTAAGCTTTTTAACCTTATTTTTCGGTCTAACAAGATGCCTGAAGAATGGAGAAGAAGTATATTAGTACCTATCTTCAAGAACAAGGGAGATGTTCAAAGTTGTACTAACTACCGTGGGATTAAGTTGATGAGCCATACGATGAAGCTCTGGGAGAGGGTTATCGAGCATCGCCTAAGGAGAGTGACACATGTGACCCAAAATCAGTTTGGGTTCATGCCTGGTAGGTCGACTATGGAGGCGATTTTCTTATTACGACAATTGATGGAGAGATATAGGGAGCAGAAGGACTTGCACATGGTCTTTATTGACCTCGGGAAGGCATATGACAAAGTACCGAGAAATGTCATGTGGTGGGCCTTGGAAAAGCACAAAGTCCCAACTAAGTACGTTACCCTCATCAAGGATATGTACAGGGATGTGGTGACGTTTGTCCGAACATGTGATGGCGACACCAGTGACTTTCCAATTAAAATAGGACTGCATCAGGGGTCAGCTTTGAGCCCTTATTTATTTGCTTTGGTGATGGATGAGGTCACAAGGGACATACAAGGTGATATCCCTTGATGTATGCTATTTGCTGATGATGTGTAATGGAGATGGATATTTTTGGGGTAACTAGGCCTTATGTTTTGCCAAGAGCTTGAGAGATTGATGGAGACTAGAATTGTTTCTTCATAATTCATTGCTTGCTTTTCATTGTGCCTCATGGACTGATTATAAAGGGTACATAGGACTAACACCTCTTGTGCCTAGACAATATGGTACTATTCCTATAGATAAATAACTAAGAGAGACACTAATTAACACTAATGGGCTTAAGGCCCAACTAGGACACTCGCGCCCTACGAAGCCCTTCTGCACCTGACGTCTTGGGCCTATTGGGCCAGTGGCAGCCTGTTGGCTGCCCATGACATCTCCCCCGCCCTTGGAGACCCAGCTCGTCCTCGAGCTGGATAGCTGACGCAACCTAGGGATAAGCCTTTTACATCTCGGCTTCCCATTCTTATTTAAGACTAAAATACAACTATATCCACCTGGATCCCATGGAAAGAGCGCCTCTGCTGGCTTCATGTAGGCTGAAGGGTGGAGTGTGAAGCAGCCGGCTCTAACGCTGGATGTGTCTAGCACCACGGCAGGCACAAGGATGAATGAGATAGCCTTTGATGCCTAATGCTGGATGTTGATGCGAGGTCGCTGCACTGGAAGCGCCCATATTTGGACCTCCCCTGCGATCGGAGCAGCCTGATGTATGGAAGGGGCCGAGGGGACGAACACGCACGACAGCGAGGAGCTGAGGAGCATGCGCATCTTTCGCACCACACGCCGAACAAGGAAACCTCGCCCGGCAGCTTGTAGTCGCACCGCTGCTTGCTCCTCGGAGACTTTGGCTGCCCGAAGAAGATGCGCTCGGCGGCGTGCCAGGAGGCCCCGTACTGCTGCCTGGAGGCGTACAGCCGCCCGGCGTTCACGGTCCCTCTTGTCCTTCGCCTCGAGACACGCCCGGATGCGATCCAGTTGTGTGGACATCTCCTCAAGGATGCGCAGGGAGTTGTCGACGCCACGAGACAGTTGGTGGAGCGGGTCGGGGCACGGGGGCGGTTTGAAGTGCCGCTGCAGGAGCTCGGTGAAGCGACGTCATGTCGAGTATTCATCTTGCGTGACTTGGTGGAACCAAACTCGGGCGTCAGCTTTCAAATTGCGAGAAACCAGCCATACCTTTTCTTCCGCCATGATTCGCTCCCGGCGGAAGTAGAGTTCGCACTGGTTGATGAAGACCACCGGATCAGAGGTCCCATCAAACTGTGGAAAATCCATCGAGGCGTGCGGACGGCTGGATCGAAGCTGCGAGGTGGCGGGGGATTCCCGCAAATCGCGGGCAGCTCGGCGAACCCCGCGGATGGCACGACGTGCTTGACGACGGCCCGCGCAGACGAGACGCGATGACGCCTTGGTGGTGAGGAAGGCGGCGCGTCGGTTGTGGTGGAGATGGGCCACGGACGGCGCGATGAAGATTCCCGCAACGACGCGGTCGACGGTGGCGGCGCGTGGTGGGTGACGGGGAGGCGGCGCGGCGGCTGGGCGACGGATGGGGACGTCGCGGTTGGGTGTGGTTGCGGCTGAATTAGGGTTGTGGCTGGATTGGCTGGATCAGAATTTTTTTTTGGGATGGGGAGGAATCGACTGGCTCCGATACCAGATGTAATGGTAATAGATATTTTGGGGTAACTAGGCCTTATGCTTTACCAAGAGCTTGAGAGATTGAGGGAGACTAGAATTGTTTCTTCATAATTCATTGCTTGCTTTTCATTGTGCCTCATGGACTGATTATAAAGGGTACATAGGACTAACACCTCTTGTGCCTAGACAATATGGTACTATTCCTATAGATAAATAACTAAGAGAGACACTAATTAACACTAATGGGCTTAAGGCCCAACTAGGACACTCGCGCCCTACGACGCCTTTCTGCACCTGACGTCTTGGGCCTATTGGGCCAGCGGCAGCCTGTTGGCTGCCCATGACATGATGTGGTGCTAGTTGACGACAGTAGGACGGGAGTTAATAGGAAGTTAGAACTATGGAGGCACACGTTAGAGTCGAAAGGGTTCAGACTTAGTAGGACTAAGACCGAGTACATGAGGTGCGATTTCAGCGCGACTAGGCACGAGGAGGGAGACGTTAGCCTCGATGGGCAAGTGGTGGCCAAGAAGGATACTTTTCGGTATTTAGGGTCGATGCTACAAAAGGATGGAGACATTGATGAAGATGTTAGGCATAGAATTTCAGCCGGCTGGCTGAAATGGCGTCAATCTTCTGGCGTTCTCTGTGACAAAAGGGTGTCTCAGAAGCTGAAAGGTAAGTTCTATAGGACGGCGATTCGTCCGGCGATGTTATACGGTGCTGAGTGTTGGCCTACAAAAATGCGACATGTCCAGCAATTGAGTGTAGCAGAGATGCGTATGTTGCGTTGGTGTTGTGGGCACACAAGGAGAGATAGAGTCCGGAACGACGATATTCAGGATAGGGTTGGGGTGGCACCAATTGAGGAGAAATTGATTCAACATCGGTTGAGATGGTTTGGACATGTCCAACGGAGGCCGCCTGAGGCGCCAGTGCGTAGTGGAGTTCTAAAGCGGACCGATAATGTAAAGAGCGGTAGAGGTCGACCTAAACTAACTTGAGACGAGTCCGTTAAGAGAGATCTTAAGGAGTGGAATATCTCCAAGGATTTAGCTATGGACAGGAGCGCTTGGAGATTGGCAATCAACGTGCCTGAACCGTGACCTCTTTTTGTCTTGTGCCCTTTATGTCCCTTTATGTGTCTCCCTGTTTCTCGTCTCTTTTGGGTTTCATCTCTAGCCTACCCCAACTTGCTTGGGACAAAAAGCTATGTTGTTGTTGTTGTTGTAGGCATGAGGAGGAAGACGTTAGCCTCGATGGGCAAGTGGTGGCCAAGAATGATACTTTTCGGTATTTAGCGTCGATGCTACAAAAGGATGGAGACATTGATGAAGATGTTAGGCATAGAATTTCAGTCGGCTGGTTGAAATGGTGTCAAGCTTCTGGCGTCCTCTGTGACAAAAGGGTGCCTCAGAAGCTGAAAGTTAAGTTCTATAGGATGGCGATTCGCCCGACGATGTTATACGGTGCTGAGTGTTGGCCTACAAAAAGACGACATGTCCAGCAATTGAGTGTAGCAGAGATGCGTATGTTGCATTGGTGTTGTGGGCACATAAGGAGGGATAGAGTCTGGAACGACGATATTCGAGATAGGGTTGGGGTGGCACCAATTGAGGAGAAATCGATTCAACATCGGTTGAGATGGTTTGGACATGTCCAACGGAGGCCTCCTAAGGCGCCAGTGCGTAGTGGGGTTCTAAAGCGGGCCGATAATGTAAAGAGCAGTAGAGGTCGACCTAAACTAACTTGGGACGAGTCCGTTAAGAGAGACCTTAAGGAGTGAAATATCTCCAAGGATTTAGCTATGGACAGGAGCGCTTGGAGACTGGCAATCAACGTGCCTAAACCGTGACCTCTTTCTGTCTGTGCCTTTTATGTCCCTTTATGTGTCTCTCTATTTCTCGTCTCTTTTGAGTTTCATCTCTAGCCTACCCCAACTTGCTTGGGACAAAAAGCTATGTTGTTATTGTTATTGTTGTAGATTAGTTATAGAATATATTTTCATAATAAATTTATCTAGAGACATAAATGTTATACTATTTACTATAAACTTGGTCAAACTTGAGCTCGATAACTAGGTTCAGACTTGTAACAAGTAACCTTGGAACAGTACGATTTACTTAACTATCAGCAAACAGGAGACTTGAGCAAACAAAATCAGCTTACTGTTGACTAAAGCATTTAAGCTGGACAGGAACAACTGACAGAAAATGCATAAGTGAACAACCAGATATAATCTAATTAGATACAATATAAGCAATTAGGGTTCTGATTTCTGAACACACCTTAAGGCTCATAATGAACTTCAGGCTGTTTTTCCTCTTGACTGAAAGATTATACAGATAACAATTTGCACAAGCAGGATGTTGGATAGAATGTGTACACACCGTTTTTTCCTATGTATTTTCAAATGCATAAATAGGCTTCCTAAAGTCTCAGTAGACATCAGGCTTGATATATGAGGAGCTAGCCCTGCATATGGCACACAATTTGAAACCAAGATGAGATCTCCACTAGTTCCCTGAAATGTCATGCAGTGTCAAAGCTCATGTTTGAGCACCACAGATAGTATTCACCATCGCCCTCAGCATTAAGGAACAGACTTGACCCATACAGCGGCACAATTGCCATCTCAGTGAGCAGGAAACAGTCATGTGCTTAGGCTGCCATGAAGCAGTCAAAAAAGATATACAGTCTCACTAAACATTCAGGCTTCATATATGAGGAACTAGCCCTGCAGGTGGCACACAATTTGACACCAGCAAAAGATCTCCAGTTCCCAGAAATGCCATGCTGTGTCAGACCTCATGTTTGAGCACTGCAGACACTATTCACCATGGCCCTCAACATTAAAGAACAGACTTGACCGAAGCAGTGGCAGAGTTGTCATCTCATCGAACAGCAAGTTGTCCTCTGCTTAGGCCACCACGAAGCAGTCAGCAAAGAGCTAGTAGTTGGTTTCGTGTTTTCACAGTCACGGACCAACCGTCCAGCCAACGAGTCAAATGCCCCTTGGGAACACTACAAAGTTCGTCAATACTCATGACATTTCAGCAAGCTTTGGGAAACTTTGATTGCCCTCATTTCCTAGCTCCTTTTCATCCATTTCATCAGTATCTGAACCCAGGTCCTCTGTGGATCCTTGGGCATCACTCACTTTTGAAGGAAGTAAAACAGCATTTTTCTTGTAGCCCCATACAAGCATCGAAATATAGTCCTGTGGTGTTATAAGCCCCTCCTCTCTAATGCAGTTTCGCTGCTCTTCCAATGTCTGTTGATCTGTGAGCTTTATATACTCCAGCAAAATCTTCTCATGGTCTGGCCGCCATCCACTTGGTAACGGCGTGTAATCAGGATCAGGAACCATCGACATCCTTGTATACTGAAGACCATCAATTGAATCCACAAGGCCCATTCTCAGCAAATTGTGATACTCTGGCGACTGCCCTTTCTTATCCTTCAATGGCCGACTAAGATTTCTTGACGCAATCTTATAGACCTTTGCCCTTGACCGCAGCTTGTACTTGGCAGCATATAATTTTGCCAGGGACCCCCTTATAATGTAAGAGCAGAAGTTGACAACTTTCTTGCGGTTATCAGCATAGCGATACCACTCTGCCATCGTCAGTAAAAGCTTATTCATCTGAGAATTTGTGTGAGCTTGTGTGGCGTGGAACATACGGAAGCATGGTTGTGGATCTGGTTCACGGTCTCCTTTCAAAAACTCGAGCTTCCGAAACTGCTTGATACACTGCTTCAGACTAGCTGTCACCGAGAGCAGTGTACCAACTCCCTTCTCACTAATGATCTTGCCTCCTGTAGCAGTGTAACGCAGCGTTGGGTAAACAACTCGACGGCACAGGACATGGTCAAGGAACATGACTCCTTTTGTGATGTGCTCAATAGGGAGGCTCTCATTATCAAGTTTGAACCTGAATCGCTGATCACAAAACTCAACTAGCTGCTTCCGGAGCACAGCCGCATCGGCTCTTGGCCCCCTAACACCGATCAAGAAATGCCCGCCATATCGAATGTAGTCCACCTTCCTTGTCTTGTCAGGGCCACTAGTGGGAACAAACTCCGGCCATGATGTGTTACCCTGCTCAATACCATCATCCCCTCCCACAACATCCGACTTGGATGACTTGTAAAACTCCTTAATCTTCTCTTCTATCCACTTATCAAGCTCATCCAGGCACACATTGGCAAGCAACGGGCTCAGCACCCCACAATGGCCCCAATCAGGCTGCGTCTGTGCCTCCTCTGGTGCAAACCCAAAGAACGTCTGCAACCAGTAAGGGTCAGGCTTCGGCTCCCCCTCTGGCAGCACCTTCTTCTTCTGGTACTTCCTCTTCGTCTTCTTCTTCTTCGCTGCGGCATCCTCACTTGCAGTCACCACTGGGGTGAGCAGTGCCGAACGGATCAAATCAACCACCTTTTTATCACGCACGTCACGGATAAGCGCGCCGACCACAAGCGCAGGATCAGGCGAGTGCAGGAGCGGGGAGAGGTCGCCCTTGATATACCAGAGGTATGGCGCAAAGCTGCGGCGGATGGTGCGGATCGCGGCATGCGGGGATCGACCGGGGCGGAAGGCGAAGGACTTTGGCGAGAACCTTGCTTCGTAGACGGGCTCGAGAAGGAGTAGGAGCAGCTCCTGCACGACGCGGTCCTGGAAGGGCGGTGGGCCGGGGTTTGTGAGGAGGGCGCGGAGCTTGCGCTTGGAGAGGGTGGCGGGGTCCGGCGCGTTGGCGGCGCGCGGGGACTGGAGGAAGGGGGTCAGGCGGTTGCCGAAGCGGAAGCGGGCGTCGAGTACGGCATTGCGGAGCGTGAGGAGGGAGGCGAGCGTGGAGGCCGGGATGGAGGAGCGCGGCAGGTAGGAGCCGGTCTCGTCAGCGTACGCCTTCTGGTAGGCGAGCACCCACAGCTCCAGGCGCGACAGGAAGGGGGTGAGTGACTGCGGCGGTGCGGGGGTACAGGAGCCGGAGACGGAGCCGGAGCCAGAGCCGGAGGATGAGGAGGAGGAGGCGGAGGCGGCGCGGAAGGAGGATACCCAAAGGGAAGCGGTGATTGCCACCGGGTCGTCGCGGAGGAGCTGCGTCGGGTCGAAGGGGTTCCCGCTCGCGCCACCGATGCCTCCGATGACGCCACGGCTTGTGGAGGTGGTGGGGTCGGCGACGAACTGGTGGCGCCGCAGGGGCGCGGGAGGGTGAGGATGGGGGTGGGGATAGGCAATAGAGGAGAAGGAGCGGAGGCGGAGGAGGGAGGTGAGAAGCGCGCGGCGAGGCGGCGGCATCGGAGGAGGCTAAAACCCTCGCGGTGGCCGGCGGCGTCGTGGGGTTTTGGCCTTGTTTGTCGGTCTGATAGGGAAGCGCCGAAGTGGTGGCGCTGGTGAGTGCACGGCGACGGCGGCGCGGCTGAGTTGCGGCGGGGAGGGATGCCGAGCGGCCGAGCCCCGGGTGCGGCCCGCGGCCAGTGGGGAGAATGCAGCGTGATTTTGGGCTTTGACAGTGGGCGGCCCAATGGCTTTGCCGTCAAATGACATGGGCTACTGTTACGTTAAGGTTACAAGGCTCAGGAGGATTAAACGGGACGACCAGCGCCTGGACGTTCGGCCCGAGACTCATGTCCGGACGCCCGTGCTGCACTCTGTTTTTCGCACGCACCATCACTCCGAGCCCGCGCTCGCACCAGCATGCCTCCCGCGCCCATGCGGGGCCCGCGCTGCTCAGACGCTCACCGCACCGCCAGATCGCGCGGGGGCCGCTCGCGTCCCCTTCGTTTCTCACGTGCATTGCAAAATGTGCAATACCCATCTAGTTTTAAAACATTCCGATGGAACACTTGAAACATGCATCTGAAGACAAATGAAACATTTGAAATATGCGTATGAAACACTTGCAAAAACACATGAAAAACACTTGCAAACATACATAACATCCATATAAAACACTTGCAATCAATATGTGAAACATATGCAACATCCAAATAAACACACTTGCAACATGCGTAAAAACACAGATGAAACATTGACAACAAAAACTTGCAACATATGTGCACAACCATTGCAACATATGCAACATCACATCTACTTTTGCAACATTCATATGAAACACTTGCAACATACCTATGAAACATCTTAAACACTTGAAACATATGCTTGCAACATGTATTTTTCACCCTTCTTCCGTACGACGCAGAGGGGAGCGGGGAACGATCACTTCCTGCCAGGCGGTGGCCGAGGATGGTGGCACGGCCTGGCAGCGGCCAGCTGCGCCTGTGCCTGGCTTGGGCCCAACCAGCGACGACCCCTCTCCTGGCCGCTTGGCCACACATGGCAGCCGAAAGGAGCCGCGGATCTCTACGAGGTCGGAGAGGATGCCCGCGAGGAGCAACGAGGCTGACGGCGGGGTGTGGGGACGGGTAGCGGCGCGCTCGGTGGCGGCTTGTCGGGGTAGGCGGCTAGGAGTCGGTGGGGGCCAAGTTGAGGAATGGGTGTAGGAAGCAGCACACGTGCTCTCGTATGAGCAGGCAACTGCTACGTTTTTCATCTAGAGGAAGAAGAGGAGTTGACATTGGGGCCTACATGTAAGACAGAGGGAGGGAATAAGTGGGGTGGACCGGTTGGGCTGCTGGCCGTTTGGCCCATGTAGACGGAGCGAGTGTGACCGGACGGACGCCCGTGGCGTATCATTATCGGGACTAAAACGGTAATGGTGGCACCGCCGCTCCTAGCCCTGCCGGTCGACGCCGCTGGCTTCGCACCGTCCGCGTCTCCGTCCCAGCCTCCCCTTCCTCTCTCTCATCTCTCTCCCGACATGGCCCAAAGCGCGGCCACCTCCGCGCGCTGCGCACACCTGGCCCGCGCGGGGTGGCCACTCGCCCCGCATCACGCCACGCGCTCTGCCCCACTCTGCCTCGTTACTCCTTCCACTAGATCCACTACGCGACGAGAGATCCGATGGTGGTGGGGACTGCGGTGCCAGCTGCAGGGGCTGCGGGGGGCTACGTGTCGAGCCCAAGATACCAGTGGCCAGGAAAGGGTCCCCGCCAGCCTCATAGTAAGCGGAGTCCATCATATCGATGGTGGTGACGGCGTGGCTGCCTCTGGTGAACTCCACACGCTGGCGAGCCTCCATTTCACAAGCAGTAAGGAGATGTTGCGATATGCTAAAAACACATGTCGCAAGCGTATGTTTCAGAGGTATGTTGCAATTGTTTCAGATGAATGTTGTAAAAGTAGATCAGAATATTGTAAATGTTGCAATGGTTGTACATGTATGTTGCAAAGATCTGTTCCCAATGTTTCATTTATGTTTTTTGATGTATTGTTGCAATTGTGTTTATCTGGATGTTGCATACGTTTCACACATATGCTACAAGTGTTTTTATCTGGATATTGCATATGTTTGCAATGGTTTTCAAGTTGTTTTCATGTGTTTCTACAAGTGTTTCAGAAGCATGTTTTAAGTGTTTCATTTATCTTCAGACATATGTTGCAAGTGTTACATCTGGATGTTTTAAAAATAGATCAGATGTTGCGCATGTTGCAATATGCGTGAGAAGTTGCAATATGCGTGAGAAGCAGAGGGGAAGCGAGCGATCCCCATGCACGGTACGGGGGGCATAGGCCCCGCATGGTCACGTGTAAGCCAGGCGCTGGCTAGGGCATGGTGGTTTTTTTCTTTTGGGCAAGCGCGGGCGTGGATTGCTGATGCGAGCGCAGGAAACTGCAGCGCGGGCATCTGGACACAAGCCTCGGGCCAGACGTCCAGGCGCTAGTCGTAAGGAACCAAAAATAACTCTGTAGATCAAATGAACAATCATCAGCTTATGTATGTACATGTGTTCAAACACCACTGAACATACTCGAGTTTCGAGGCACATGATAGCTTTCTTTTTCTTTTTCTTTTTGGCGAAACACATTATAGCTGATGTTAGTGTTGGTTTTCCGAAGCAAGTAGACTAGGCCATGCCACAGGTTAGTCATGGCACAGTTTTTCTGGCAGTTGTTTGGTTCGCTACCATAATTACGACATGCCACACTTTCTTAGCATCCTGGCCCACACGTCATTGACTCATTTTCTTGCCAAAGTTTGCCAGAAGAGTGGCTTCAATTTTGCTCGCCAAACTTTTTGTGGCAGCCACAGTTTGCCGAGGGTTTGGCATGGCAAACTACAGCACGAACCAAATAGGCCTGATCTCACTAATATGGCATCCTCTCTTTGTACAAACCACGAAGGGAACCAATTTACAACTTGTACATGGTAACAACAGGCAACAGATGTTATGAGCTATGCTCCTGGTCTCCTACTCTCCTGGATGGCAATGAACTTGGATGCGTTGAGCTGCTGGTGACCCTCTCTTCTCGTGGCCCATAGCAATATAGCATCCTAAATCCTGCTTTTGCATGTAAGTTTAACAGTTTGAATCCTTGGTCATCTCCGGATGGCGGTTGGGAGCCGATCAACCCTACATTTGAATGTATGTCTAACCACTAAGCAAGTACTGAAACGAACAGTGCCTGTGGTTCGGAGTCTAGAATGCTTTACCTGCCCAATTGGGATAGTTCAGGTTCCTGGAGCAGCAAATCTTGCAGGTTCTCAGTGCTAGCATCACTGTTAGCAGTGTAGAAAAGAGCAAGGTTCAGAAATTTCGCTGCCAAAAGATTTAGAGGACGGGGGTAACATGCCAATCATAGCATACCTTGAATCAAGAGAGAGTAGCCTATGATGAATTGAGTTATCAGAGCCAATGTAAGTGACAACTAGGCTTCCAGCATCTGGATGCGGCCAGATTCGGGTGGTAGGAAATCTGAGAACAAATGTTCCTGGCTCCTTTAACAGTTCCCTGGAACTTCTTAGTGCATTTTCAGCTTCTTCTATTGTAATCAAGCCCTCTATCCATCTAGGTGTTGTGCAATCCCACAGCTTTTTAATTCTCTCTCTCGACAATGAAACGGCCACTGGGTATAACCAGTACCATAGCCTATCAAATTCATCTCTTCCTATGTCCTCACCACAACCAGCAATGCCTCTTAAAACCTCAAGATCCTGAAACAGTGAATACTATGCAATTAAACATTGCACCGTACAAAACGTATACAACCCTCAGACCGAGAGTTAAGGCATTAAGGTCATGTAAAGAAATTCTACCTGCTCTGACAAACCCCTACTCACAGAATGGGCAATGTTCATAAATTTTGTTATGATCTCAGGAATGGCAGATGACCAAAGAGCACGTTCATTGTTCTTTGATATCATGTTCCAAGTGTCAGCACCCTCTCTGAGCAATCGCTTCGACATTAATATTTGGTTTCTAGAAGGGAAAAATAAATTGCAAAATACTGTCAATAATACAAGGAGAGAGGAAATTTTTATCAAGACACAAGAGTTCAATTACCTGTGGTGGGAGCATCCACTATACAATGAGACTTGGTCTGCAAGTTTTACCAAGTCATCTTTGTTAACAGTAGGAGCTGCACCTCTAAGAAACTTTGACCGGTCGTATGTGCTGTCTAGACAGTATCTGAAAACCACAGCGTCTGAAAAGGTTTCAATACCATCATCTCCATCTGATCCACTCCAAGAACTTCCTGAATCAAAACTGTCATAGTTGGATGTTGAAGAGTCAGTCCCCATGACATTCTGTGCCTCTTTGCTTACCACCACCTTTCTGGCATTCTTATTCTGTAAACGGATAATGATTATCAAATCAAGAAGTCACAAATTAAGCATAACTTGACAAAGTAAGTAGGCTAGCTAATTCATTACCTGTGATACCATTTTGTGGGCCTCTACTACCTTCAACATTCCACCTTCTATCTTGGAAAACATGGGTGTACGCAGACACACTGAATGTTCACGACCATTTCCTTTGTCAGCACTAACAAACCCTTGGCCAGTATCGAGCAAGTCAGTTTCATCTGCTGTTGCAGAACTCGCCCGCTTTCCAGGACCCAAGGGGCGGACGGTGCGGCTTCGAGATATACAACGAATCGGTTTGGAATATGCTTCCAGGAAAGGATATCTTTGCATGTGGAGTGTAGAGAATTGAATACGGAAGAGCTTATTATCACATTTGGAAGAGAGCTGGAACAATCAGACACTACGTTATTATGGACAAGAAACAAGCAACTACCATCATAATTTCAAAGAAATGTAATGATACAAATCACGTTTTACATGGCGCGCTACAGCCCAACTTTGTTGGATATGAGCATCCCTAGATTGTGTCTGCTGTCATGAGTATGTGCAGCAGCAGGGCTAAGAACAGGAACTGGTATTGCATAACATTTAAGCTTTCATTAGCAGACAGATTTGATGCTCGAGATTCAAAAGGTTTTAAATTGCACACAAATCACTACAGAAGTAGTTCATATTTAGTATTAGTGTCTGTACTAGATATGGTGTATGGCCATTTTGTTTTTATCTTTTCACATGCCATTGACTAGTGCTAACTGTCCAACAGTTATGCCTATGCTGTAATGGCCTAAACCGTATCAGAATGGACTTGAGTTGCTTGCCGCTTGTTTTTGTGGTTGTTTGCTGTTGTCTTAGGTTTGCTACTTGATTAAGTATTCTTTCAGGGTTTCAGGGGTCAGGGGTGGTATGTGTCTTGTGTGTGTAGGTTTCCTAGTTGGTTAAGTTTTCTTTTAGGGGTGGTTTTGTGTCTCGTGTGTGTGCGTGTGGCTGGGGTGTTTTTTCTTTTCTTTTTTTTTATTGGGGGGGGGGGGGGGGGGACACAGTGTATCGCGGTTAGTGAGGAGCTTTATTTGGAAGAAAGTTACATCCTCCTTTTATTTGTTGTTTTAGCTTCTATTATTTTCAAAGTACTTGTTATCTACAACTCCAAGGCAACCAATCCTGCCCCTACATACAAACACACTGCAGAGTGAGTCTGTACCTTTGAGATTATAAATGCACAGTTGAGAGGGGATTAATAGGGTAGGATGGTCGTTCTATTCACATTTGTTGGAGTACAGGAGTATTAGGCCCATGAGGCTAGGCCTATGAGGCCCATGTATGCAATACTATATAGCTACCCTTCTAGGGTTAGCCAAAATCAATAGAGACATAGTTTCAACATGGTATCAAGCTAGGGTTTCTTTCATCCCCTCCCCACCCCTCCCCTGCCAGCCGCCAGGCGCCGCCGCAGCCGGCCCCGCCGCCGGCAGCCATGGCCGGGCGGCCTCCTCCCCCTCCTCCCACCTACTTCCACTGCTTCCCCCCCTTTCCTCGACTTGGGCGCAGGTCGCGAGCTCCGCTGCCCGACCTGCCGTCGCCGCCCCGAGCAGACCCAGCGCCGCCGCCGCTCTGGCCGCGGGCGCGGCCGCGGGAGCCGTCGCCGCGGCCGCGGGAGCGCCAAACATCAATTATTGTGAAAAGGGGGGAATGCTGTGACAAGTGTTTTCTTCAGCGAAATTGCAATTGCAGTTTGTGGAGAGCATGTTGGCACTGCCATTGATGGTTCGGTGTGTACCGGTTTTAGTGGCGCCTATGCCTCCCAAGATTCGTGGGGAGCATGTATGCACTGCAACATCGGTATGATTGCACTTTATCGGCTGGAGAGACAGGAATTGAATCCACATTGTGGTTTCAAGCTTGGTTTCATGGAAGGTTTTGGTGAGCTTTCAACACCGACACCAACACAGCAACATATAACTGCCCTAGAGCAGTTAGTAGGGGCTCCTAGTGAGAGCCTACCCACCTGGGATCGTACGCAGCTACTCGCAAAAAAAAATCAAGAGGGGACAAACTCCCTCTTTCAACACATATAAAAAAGAAGCAAGGCAAGTTATTTGAAATGATAGTTCATATGTGAGTGTCATTGCATACCTATTTCTAGAAATTGCAGTGTCAGGAGTGAACTGCCAACATCTGGATGTTGAGTCCATAGATAATAAATAGGCAGTCTTATGCAAAGCAGATAATCTTTTCAAAATACAGGGGGCGGGGGGGGGGGGGGGGGGGGGGGGGGGGGTGCGGGCAGGATCAATCCAAATGCATAAAACAATAGAAAAAAAAAGAGAACACCAAAATGCCTTCCAACAATTATGATATACTCAAAGCCTCTTCATCGCTTCACCTGCACCCACAGCCCCTCAAAAGAAGAAAGTTATGGAAGTCATTAAGATGGAGTTTAAAAGGAAAAAATCTTTCCGAATATGCCTTCCAAATTCATTCATACAGAGGAAGGTGCCATCTCCATGCACCATAAGTAATGCAATGGGGTGCGTTACACGTACATACCACAACAGCCAAACATAGCAAGCAGTTGCAGCCTCTAGGCTACAGCACTACTTTTGAGAGAAACATTAAAAAATATGCTTCCAACAGCAACACATGAAAGACAAATAACTTATGCTCCACATCAGAGAGACAGACAGACAGTGACAAGTAATTCCTTTTTGTGTCCAATGCAAACTGAAGCTATATACATAATAAGGAAGGTTTACATATGGAGAAACTCACCTGCGATATCTTGAGTTTAAATAGTGCTCGCCCACGAATAATTGATAGAGGCCTGCTTATAGCTGCGTATTCAAATCCTTCGCAAGTAATAAGCAAAGGAGGCTCAGAATCATCCCTTGATTTTGCAACTACTGTTCCATCATCAGCATAGACAAGTGAAGCAACGACCTAGAAGATGTATAAAGTTTGTAAGAACACTATGCAAACAGATAAATCAGTATGATTAGATTTAAAATAAGTAAAAAAATGAACCTCTTTATCCTTTGCAGGCTCACCAAAAGCATTGGTTAGTACTACTTCCAAAATGAAGTTTCTCCGGCAAGATGCCTGCATCAATAAATTTCCATAATTAGGGTAGCCCATGGTTATTTTGATTTAATCCATGATATGATACAAGTAAATATTTGCTGCTACTATTTTTTCCAAGTCAAGTGCAATTTCTCAGGTTGCTTTTTACATGCCATATTTTACTGAAACTATCCTCTCTCAAAAAAAAAAACTACACAGAATTCTGCCATCATGTATGAGCTATGACATGACAGCATCTTGTTTACCTTCCCACCAACGATGCTCCAAATGCCGTCATCACCCTCTTCGATTCCATCAGAGCATGAATAGTCAATAGACAACTTAAATGGTGGGTTCTGCAATTCAATGAGAAAAATCACAAAGTCTGCACTTACACAAGCACAAAATCTGCATACTGGGCTTAGATGAATCACCTTTGTGTATTGTTCTTTTACAGTTCCTAGTACAGATGAAACCTCAATATTATAGATATAGCCTTCAAGCTTGCCATCACTTCCAACTAAGCTAATTTGGTTTGCATCATCCTGATGGTCTGGCCCATCAAAAAGTGAACAAAGGGGGGCCTCCGCAGTTAGAGAACCATCAATGTGAAGACGCATAACATTTTCAGTAACCTGACACAGGTAGGTACAAACCAATGTTATGTTATAAAACCACCACTTTGACAAAAAGTGGAGGATAGACTAACATGTGGAGGTGCCAGGAAACAAAGCTCTTGATGGATGCTGCATGTTTTTTTTTCCTCTAAAAATTGAGGTGCACACAAACACAAAAGAAATAAAAGCAGGGGAAAGTGTCAAACATGTTGCAATTTGTACTTTCATTTGGGGGCTACAAATGCAAAGGTATTCGATAAGGGGGAAGGTCTACAGTTGTCTACATCATATACCTCACACCCAATGTGGAACCATTTCTCAAGAGGGCATTGACTCGTAGATGATAGATAGGTTGTGTCAGTCCATGGGTAGGAACTACCAGAACCAGGAGCTTCTCTGTGCAGCCTCATCAACGGGAAGAGCAGCAGTTTGTTTCCTTCACCTAAAGCAAGAAACGGCAACTTATTGCCATCTCCTGCAGTGATCTGCAGAATCAACAAATTCAATCGATTAGCACCAATTTCTGATGGTGAAACTTCACAAGGAAACCTAGAAAAACTACCCTTCACCATTTCCAACGAAAATGTTTTCCCTGAAACCGTATCAAGAAACACGAAATTTCATCAAACTACGACATAGTGGAATCGAGTACAGACTACTAGGATTTTTGCTGTGCTGCGAATGCTTCAAAAAGGACAGCCCGGGTCTCGTACTAGCCGGGTGATTTGGAGGGTATAACAGCATTTAACACCTAAAATCGAACGATCAGAATCCGATACAGCGAAAGCAGCACATCGTTGCTCTCATCCAGTACCCATCCCGGAAACAAAAACAATTCCTATAGAAACAATCGCCTGGAAACCACCTACAATAACTGTGAAGGGAGAGGAATCCATCCAAACCTGGTGGAGGATCACCGAGGACGGCCTGGCGGAGCTGGACAGGTAAAGCCAGAAGGAGACGGCGAAACCTCCTCCCCCGCCGACTCGGGCCGCACCCGGGTCCAGCTCGACGCGCACGCCTCGGAGGTCGCGGTAGCCGTCACTCCCGCCGCATTCCGATTCCGGCGCCGCCATCCCCCACTGAGGTGGAGGCAGGTGAGGGTTTTGCCTCTGCCGTCGTTCGGCGCGTCTGCTCGGGACGATGGTCCGTCCGTTAACGGTTTGTTGCCTGACGACTGTCGACTGGTGTAGGTGTGGTGAGGTGGGCGAAGTTGGGTGGAGGAGTGGAGATCTGGAGCCGTCGGTTTTTCGGTTGCGCTGCTCCTGTTCGCCGGATCGGACGAAGGACTCCTAGTTTTCTTCTTTTTTCACGAAAAAAGAAAGAAAGAAACAATCATTTAGCGTTACAATACAATGCTAAATAAAAAAAACTATGAAAGGAAAGAGGCAATACTGTTTTAACCTTATACTCGATTTCTATTGAGACTTTCATCTTTCTAGACCATTCAAATTCAATGGTGAATTTAGTGATAGAGTCAACATAGCTCGAGCCACCCTTGTGTTCCTTGCGTAACCCTTTCATTTTTTGGGGGCGAGAAGAAAGAAGGAACCAAGAAGAGGAGAAGAAAGGAGACTCATCCTCATGAGAGAAAGAAACAAAGCCCCTTTCATGTTGGGTTGCATCTCCTCCTAGTGGTGTTATGGTTGGGAGTGCACCTTCCTTTGTAGCTGGCGGGCTTCAAAAGATCGCCATGGGGACCGGCTAGCATGCATTTGTGGTGGGCATAGAGCTGCGAGATAAGGTGACGGAAACAACGTTGGCTAAGGCGGTAGAAGGCAGCCAATCAGGGATTAGGTAAGGGCAGAGGTGGTGATGGTTTGGCGGAGGGGCAAAGAGGTGGTTGGTGTGGGTTGGTATAGTCTCGCAAATCGTGAGAGAGCTTGAGCATCTATGGTATCAGCGTTAGCTAGGGAAGTTAAGGGGTATCAGTGTTAGCTAGCGAAGTTAGTGGGAATCCAAAATTGGAGTATTTGGTGGTTACCAGATATAGAAAGTTTTCTTTACCTGATAAAGAGATATGTATGGGAAGCTTTCTTTATTCGACAAAGAGATGTGCATTGAAAGTTTTATTCACACGTGGTTATGCTAATAAGCAAAAATCTCTACTTATCGGGCAAACTATTTGTACCTACATAGATATTAGTAAAGAAATTATACTCATCTCACCTATACATATGCCATCGTTAATTCAACCAACAATATCTCTAACACACCTACAACCCAATCCAACTATGAAGATATAAGAGTAAAGTGTACTGTCCTCAAACTTGTTCGGCCATGTCATGACGATCACCAAACTTGCAAATCGCTCGTTTAAATCCTCAAAATTATTCGGTTGTGTCATCTCGATCTTAAACTTGCAAACTGCCCATTAAAACCCTCAAAGTTGTTCAATTGTGTCATCCCAATCCCTAAACTCACAAATTTCTCGTTTAGATCCTTAATTTAAACAAGTCTAGATTTATGCCCACACATATATGTTGATGTGCCTGCTGATTTTTGTATCCTCATGTTATCTCCATGTTTCTCCTCCCTCTTCTCTCTCACCTGATCTCCCTATATCCCCTCTCTCTCTGTTCCTCCTCACGCGAGCTCACATCTTAGGAACGACGCGGCTTGGGAGGGATGGCCGTAGGCTAGGGGCCACACAGCCAGGTCGACATGGCCAAGGCGACGCTTAGTCAGGAGCTTGCCTTGCATGGGAGCTCGGCGCGGTTAGAGGTGTGACCAGCCATGAGGAGCAATTTAGAACGAAAAGGTATTAATTATATGAATATTAATGATTTTTCTATATTGGATATGCAATTCGGATATGGCTTACCTGTTGGTTATTTTGAACAGTGCAAGAATGGACATATTCTTTTTTACATGTGTGTGGGTGGTATTTTAGGTGGTAGAGTTTTATTGAAAAATGTCTCATACATGTTGCGATCTATAGCGTTAGTTGCTATTCAGAGTAGAAGAGGACTAGAGGAGGATTGTTGGATCTTCGACTGATGGCACAAAAGTTCAATCACAATTGACCCCTAAAACAGCAAATGTTTTGACATTTGTTTCGTTAAAAGTACCATTGCAGCAATTTGATAAAACAGAACCCAATTCTACATCGCAGCAAGTCCAATGTCAAAAAAATAGATGGGTACGGTAAGGGGGACTATTGTCCACACCTCATGTAAAGAATTTGCAACTGGATGCTCATAGATTGTTGAAAAGAATTGAATATGTGCGTAGATTTTATAGGTGTTGTATTGTTACTTGCTATTTATCAAGTAATTTACACCTCGATGCTCATGGATTGAGAGAGATTTTAAATTATAATAAGTCTTCAATTCCTTTTAATTAATGCCCTATAGTTTGAGAGATTAATGTGCTATAGTTAATCCTTATCAAACTAAACGAGACCTAAGGAGGCTGACAACCCTCGTTCATTCAGCCCTCTAGACAAAGCTAAAATCAGCCCATCGTCTATTGTCGTTTTCTTTCCTTTTGTTCTTTTTTCCGTTGGAACTCTTCTTTTTCACATGGATCTAGGTAGAGAAAGACTTGGCCTATATTTTCTTGATTATTAAAAGAACTTTTCTCTGTTTCTTTTTATATACTAGTCTTGTTAGTTAACCGTGCATACTTTTATTCAATATTATTTTATATTTTCAAACTAATATACTCACTTTGTTCTAAATTATAGGTTTTTTATTGTTTCACGTGCATAGACTTTTTTTTTGTGTAATTTAAGTGCAAGAAATGCCTATATATATACTTACAATTTAGAACGAATGAAGTACTTTTTTACAATGGAGTTCTGGAATTTTAAGTATTACTCAATTGCATTCATGGCGTATTTCAGTTATTCGAGAAGACGTCAGTTGTTTCAACGGTGTATCTCAAATTTCTGTAGTTGTCTCTTAATAGCGCATACCTTATGTCACAAGTCTAAAGAAGCGGCAACAACCGCCAATAATGGTTTCCGAACAGGCCATTGTCTCTTAATTGTTTACGAGTACTACTTTGTACAACATTCTTTTCGCTAACACGGGAACGATATAGGAATGCGAATACTAGCTTTGAACTACTTTCGGGGAGTAAAAATGTCCCCTCTACCCCCAATTTTTCTCCTAGCCAATACTGATAATTGGCCACTGATTCACCAATATGGAAATATATACGAGTGTACTTTCTTATGTGACGCCTGCCACGTTTCGAGGGAACGAGATCCTCTAACTTCGTCCTTCTCGACTGTTGTCTGCAGTCGCTTATCCCAATGGTCCATTTAGATCCAACCGTGACTGCAAATTGTGGCCTCAGCGGCCAAATATCGCACGAAATGTTCTTTATAATTTGGTTGTCTTCCCTCTGTCAGCGTCAACTATTTTTCCATTGAAAACGGAATCTGCAGATTTGCTGGCACAGTAGCACTTGCATAATCTACAGAACACTATGCAAGCCAATTTTACACAACATTCTCTACTTTTTTACAAACACCATACAATCTGCTATTCTACAGAACATGCTCTGCTATTTTACAAGCATATACTGCAATCACGCTATCATCAAGCGCCAATCTGCAGCATACTGCAAACACCGCTGATGGCATGCCACGGGGCAGCAGCATCGGCGGCAACGACGCCCGAGTATCGCGGTGACGGGGAGGGAACGGCCTGGCGGCGATAGAAGCGCGCATGAGAGCGGTGAAGGCGACGGCGCTCAGCCAGGGACGGCGAAGGCGTGCTTCTCGGCATGAGAGCGGCGACGATGCGGCTCGAACCTCAGCGAAGAGACGGCGACAGCGCGGCTCTCGGTGAGGGGACGGCAATGGCGCGGTTCTCCATGATGGGATCGACGGTGCGGCTCTCCACGATGGGATGGCGACGGCGCGGCAGTAGACGCGGCGCTCGAGAGCAGAAGACGGCGGCAGAGATTTTCTCCATCCATCAGAAGCTCTCGGCACTCGGCAGGAGAGCTGTGGGCTACCATGGGCCTCGCTTTTGTGCAGCCCGTATCACTTTTGCAGAGAATTGCAGAGCTATCGTCCGATCTGCAGTTGACGGTCCTGATGTGATGCTTCGACTGCACTCTGCGGTCGTCTTCGTCTCAATCTATGTACACTCTAATTCATATGCATTCTAATCCACTTCAACACACGTAGATTGAGATAAATACATGCGCATTTAAAACAGGACTTTAGAGGATCTGGTTCCCGTTTGTTTCGAGAACATGCGGCTGCACACGGAAGAGGCACACGCAACCAGTCGCAAAACCTAGTGTGCAAGATGTGTGAAATGAGATATTTGGTATATGCATTTTTCTGCAAGGCGTCCTTGTCACGGGAGACGCATCCTCGAGCGTGTTCCCGTTTCCTGGCGGATGAACACCCATGAGGCCATCTGGCCATGAGTTGATTGCTAACTCCATTTTGAAGGCATACAGGTGGCGACGATCCAATCAATCAAATGCAACCGCGTTGCTTCCGTGTTTGAACTCGAATTATGGTCCCGGAACGTTGAGTGAGAGGATAAGCATCGCCGTCCCTGCGGATGCACGAATGTTCAGGTTAACTGCAACATGTCGAGCAAGAATCGGAGTTTTTGTTTTCTTTCCATTTTTTGAAAAAAATTCTAATATATAGTATCTCCGGGAGAGGACTAAAGGAGGTGCCTTTGACTAAAAAAAAAAACTCCGAAGTGAAAAGAAGAACGAAAAATTGAAATCCGCAAAAAGAAAAGGACAACATGAATAATGTGTCAGATTTCATGAGCACGAGAAGAAAGCAACCTGAATTAACCGTTGCTCGGCATCGTAACTAATCGACCACTCCAAACAGGGGCGGATTCAGGATTTTAGGTTAATGATGTCAGTATAAACTCTTCGCTATTATGATGTGGTTTCTAGTAAACAAATAACACACAGAAAAAGAAGAATATTCTCTCGGTCTCTAAATAAATAAATTTCTAAATTTATTTTAAGTCAAAAAATTTTGTGTTCGACAAATTTATATAAAAAAGCCTCGACCTACGGGGGTAAGCCACCCGGGCATTGCTATGATAGAGAAAATCTTCTCACGTAGGCTGAGAAAAATCCTGGACTCCTACCCCACCCTAACACAGGGGCACTGTTGACCTATGATAACCGGGCTAGGCCTTTTGACTTGTACTTTGGCTATGAGAAGAGGATTTTTTTGATCGAATTTATAGAAAAGCGCTTACAAACTTTTTGTCTTAAATCACGAAAATCTATAGCATTGCCCCGCCTTACTATAACATGGTTCAAAATTATAGAGACCAATCAATTTAGACAAAACTATAGAGACCTAGGTTTCTGAGCCTAACATATTTTGTTTTCTGTATTTTCATTGTTTGTAGCAAGTAGCAAGACACAAATATATTTCCTTGATGGAATTAATCTTAATATCTAATAAGTAAACTAAGTAAAAAAGTAAAAGCTAGTGTCAAAGAGGATACAAAGGAATATGAAGTAACATGGAAATAATGGACTCGGTTCTGGTGAAGAAAAGAGCTAACCGACAGAGGGTGACAAAGGCAAAGAGAGCGTCAGTATGTTTACGTGATTATCTGGTATAAAGGTCTAACAATGGCTGTGGAATTTTGTTGTCCACTGCTGTCAGTGGACCAAACCTACTGATGTCACACTTGGTAAAGAAAAAGCAGGGCACTTGGCAGGGTAGAAAGGCATTGCTGTCACCTGACAGCATTGCTTATACGCTGTCTCCGCCCCTGACTCCAAAGGTCAAACCCTGTTTAATGGATGTATGGCCCTACCAAGAGAGTGTCTTCGTTTATTTGTATCCAGACTTGTGTAGTATAATTTATTTATAAGATATCCTGAATAACTTACTTAACCCTACAAACTACAAAACCATGTATATTCAGCACATTAAACTTTGTCAAGCCGATCATTTTAGTCCTGCGTTGGTTTGGGCACCTGGGTTTGCCTACGTGGCACTCTAACATGGCAGACGGAGACAGAGTGGCTGCAGGGGCCCATCAAGTTACAAGTAAGTTTGATTTTCAGTATTCAACAAGAAAGCCGGGTCAAAGATACATTCCAACTATTGAAATCGAAAGTTTAGTCCTCTAACTAATTTGAGAGATGGGTTCTATTTTTTAGAAAATAATAGAAATCTGATTTGATCTCTACAAGATCGTAGATTTATTTTAAAATTTAAAAATACGAGTCTAGTTCCAGGTTTCTTATAAAAGTGTTAGATTAGTATCTGTTTATGATTCGGCCTTTATAAAAGAGAATGACGTTTCAAAACATAGCAAATAATCACAACCAATCACACGGCAGTGGCGAGAGGACCGGACACAGGACAAATGACACGTCTGTCAAAAAAAAAAAAAAGGCCAAATGGGGCTCACGCCTCACGGGCAGCGCCACCGCCACCGCCACGGCGCCACCTGGGAGCTCGCTTTGACTTCGCCATTTCTTGATCTGCTGGCTGCTGCTGCTGCTGCATCGTCGAGCCTCGGCAGCCGAGTCAATCCAGGGAGGCGAGAGGCATAAAAGCTCCCCCGCCCCGCATGGCCTCGCCTGCCAACCAACCGCCCCTCCCTCTCTCCCGCTCCGTACTCATAAACCTCTATATTCATCTTCTATATATTCTAGTCAGTAAAATTCTCTTCTCTATACTTAATTCTTCCGCACCTATTCATTCTCTATAGCATCCTCTATCCACTGTGTGACTCACTTATCACTTTATCTAAATATATCCATGTGTGATCTAGTTTTGAAGGATTTATTGAGACAAATTTAATGGTGTAATCGAAATTTAATTTTAATTTTTAGTTTGTGAGTTATAGCATTTTTTTTCTTTGCTTAGCTAGTAGGACCCACCACTATAGAGTATAGAGTAAGTACTGTATCACTTTAAATATAAAATAAAAAAAATAATAAAGTATTATTTTAAAGTATCTAGTGCAATAATTTTTACTCTATATTCAAACTCTAAAGCAAGAACATCGTTTTAGACCGCCCACTGCGGCTAGTCTTAAACGCAACCGCCCGCCCACACACGGAAAAGCGACGACCAACGAACACAACCGACCACACGCGGCGGAGCCGACCCGGACCCCGACCCCAAGATGCTCGCGGCGGGAGGAAGCCGAGGAGGGGTTCCCCGCGGCGCCGCGCTCGTGGGCGTGGCGGTGGCGCTCCTGGCCCTCAGCGCCGTCGCCGCCGCCGACTTCTTCTCCCCTCTCGCCCCCATCTTCTCCCCCGTCATCAGTAAGCGCGCGACGAGCACCCTCCTGAGCCCTGACTCTCCCATGTCCCCGATCCTTGACGATTCTTCTCATTCGGTCGCAGACTCCATATGCAGCACGGTGGCCTGCGGGCAGGGCAACTGCACGGTGGCGCCGGGCACGCTGGGCTACCGCTGCGACTGCCGCCCGGGCTGGACGCAGCTCCACGTCGGCGACAGCCTCAGGTTCCTGCCCTGCGTCGTCCCCAACTGTAAGCACGACACGCTCCTCTGATCCATCAGCTCACTCCTCTGTATCTGTATTGTAAAGTAAAGTAGGACGGCCTCCAATTAAGTACAGCACGTACATAAACTATCAGTGATTCACTGAATATTCTGCTTTCTTTACTAGTCATCACTCTCGCGTCGCGCGTGTTGCGTTGCCTGGTTGGGCTAGCTTGCAAGTCACGAATGGCCAGCCCAGCTGAGCGCCATCCGCCATCCGCACCGTGCGTGCTTCCTTCTTGTTTGTTGCCGTCAGGGTCGACGCATAACTAACTGCCACCCCAGCTTCTCTTCTCTTGTCTGCTTTATTTGAGTATATATGATCATTTTGCTCCCTGGTAGCCCGGGTGCGTACGGATATTGGGAGAGTGGTGCGCACTCATCATCAGTTCGGCCGGATTCAGTAGGTAGGGTACTAGTACACTAGTATACCTAACTTTGGGGATCATGTTCTGCTCCTGCCTTTGGCTTTGTTTAGTTCGCGAAACTTTTTGGAAAATGGTACCGTAGCACTTTCGTCGTTATTTGGCAATTAGTGTCTAATCATGGTCTAATTAGGCTTAAAAGATTCGTCTCGTGAATTTCGTCTAAACTGTGTAATTAGTTTTATTTTTTATCTATATTTAATGTTTTATGCATGCATTCAAAGATTGATTCGATGTGACGGGGAATCCTGCAAAATTTTGCAAAATTTTGGGAACTAAACAGAGCCTTGCATGACTTAAAATTTAGTCTGATACAGGGGGCTGCAGCTGTACTTTGCACGCATTATGCATCCACATGTATTGCGTGCAAACCCATTCGGGACTATCGGACTAATGTAGTGTTTTTTTGAAGGAAAAGTATACTAATGTAATGTTCGGCAAGTCCTTTTTTTAGTCAACCTTGGGAAATACTTTTCATCATCAGGAGTGAAAAGTCTGAATGCATATAAACTTCATTGGGCCTTCTGTGTCTCTGTGCCTGTGGCATTTCAGTTTCGTTGTCAGTCTATGGTCTCTTCTACTGCTAGAAGAGAAGACGGTTTCGTAAGCTTAGGGCGTGTCTCCATCAGTAAGAAAATGGATGGCATTCTTTGGAGTGTTTGGGTGCAGTATCGTTTTCGGAGTGCCTTTATGCATTTTACGCCACCACGAATGCTGCTGAAAATTACATGATGTCTTTTATTAGTCTATTTATTTATTCAGCCTGCATATATTGAATTCAGCCTTCACCTTCGCGTGACTTCTGAATTAATTGCCTGCAGCATTTTCTATCTTCCAACGTCATACAAATTTAACCAGAATATCCATCCATATCCTTATAGCAACAGCTTTCTTTTTGTCCTGGCAACAGTTTCATTGATGAGTCCTCATATCGTTTCAAATGATCAGATCATGATATTTCCTTGCAGGTTCCATTGACAGCACTTGTTTCAATGGTTCACCAGCACCAGCACCAGCACTAGCACTGACGCCTTTGCCAGCACCTAAAAACTTCTCGCTAGACCGTAATTTCCACGTCTCATTACTCCTGAAACATATATGGTTTTGCTGTAACCATGATGTTTTCATGCCATATCTTTGTTTTTAAATTCTGCCTCTGCCATTCCACACCTACAGCATGTGAACTGGCATACTGCGGCGCTGGAGGCACATGTAGGAAGAACGGCTCTGGTCTCAGCTACCACTGTGAGTGCAAGGAGGGTCACAGCAACCTTCTCAACATGACCATGATGCCTTGCTTTCAGAATTGTAAGATCAAACGCCACAAGCAATTTGCCTTCTGAAACACGGGCTGCCATATTTCATCCCCTAATAACTCATGTCACCATTGCAGGTTCCTTCGGCGCAGATTGCGCTAGCATAGGTATTCATCCCTCCTCAAACAGCCCTCCTGCACCACCTCCACCTGGTTCTGAGAGCATTTCTAACCAAGGCAATGTAGGAGCACCAGGTACAAAGTTCTTTCATGTCAATGAGGATATGCGTGTGTAATGTTTTCAAGTCGCCTGGTCGAACCTGGTCGACCTGGGACCGACCAGACGACTAATCGCGATTAGTCGTCGACCAGGTCGATTAATCGAACCTGGTCGACCCTGGTCGTCCATCTGGTCGTCCAGGTATATCAGCTGGTCGACCTATATATATACCTCTATATATACACTATATTATACACAATAAAGCAAGCATCAAGACTGCATTAGTGTTTAGCTGGTGACTTATGGGAGTTGTTTTCTTCTCTTTTTTGCACTGTCCAGAGGTCCATATTCCTGTCCCAGACTCCATTTCTTTGCTGACTTGCTGCTGGAAGCCTGGAATATCAAAGAAGACCATAATTAGCAAGTAGCAACACTACTGCAGTCTTGAACTTGACACAGCAGCACTGCTGCAATAGCAAATAACAAACATTTAGTAGAGTAGTAGACCATAGCAGCCAGCCAGCCACATAGCCAGCACAACATATTACATAACCAAACTAGTTCACTAGTACAGATAAGCTAAAGTGTTCAATTCAACACAAAGTCACAAACGTTGACATTCAATAGTCCAGCAAAAGTAGGCAACTAGCCATCTAATCAAGCAAATCATTATTCAAATGGAAGCCTTCATCTCCATCTCCATCTCCATCTGCATGAGCTTCATCCTCCTCCATTGTTATTGCTGAATCAGATTCTACATTCTGTTGTTGCTGTTCATCGTCATCTTCATCAATATCTTGAGTCCGGTAGCCCACATGTCCACCAAGTAAAATCAGGCCCAAAAGCAGAGTGTACACACTGGTCGTCCATATGCCCTGGTCGTCCGATTAATCGCGATTAATCGACGATTAATTGGACGACCAGAAAGCTGGTCGAGCTGATCGAATCGAGGCTCCTGATTGACCTCCAAGGGCGACCAGGACGATTAATCGCGATTAATCGGACGACCTGAAAACATTGTGCGTGTGTGTTTTCATACAGGGATTCAGGTAACTAACCTACTGCTCTTGCCTTGTAATTCTACAGGATCCATTTCACAGAGAATTCTACTGCCACTGCTGGTGGTGGTCTCACTGGCCGTCGGTCAGGCGATATAGATTGAGGATGGAGCATCCCACGGTAGCACTAGACTGTTTTTGTCCACGGGACAGGATGTTGGTAGCTTGTTAGGGATACACATTTGGATGTGTGTTGTACTGCTGCATGGTTACATTTGGTGGTTGATTTGCAGTGTAGGAGATGTTACCCGGATCATTTTATGTCGATATGGAATAAAGTGCTTCTGTGATTACTGGGATAAATAAACTGACTCTTCATCGGGTAGCTGCACTTAGCTTGCTTGTTCTGAACTTCTGATCACATTCAGATAAGATTATGACAGAGCCTTCTGCTTCAGAAGACAGAGGATAGTGTTCTTCCTTGTTTTCCTATATGACTTTTGGGTGACATTGGTACCCGAATGTTCAGAGCCTTTTTTTTGTTCAAAGGACAGATAAAATTAAGCAATTTTGATGTTTTGGATTTATTGCATTCATTTCATCATTTCCTTTTTTTTCCACTCTTATAAAAACAAGTAGTAATAAAATTTGTATTTACCTGGCAATGCATGGGCGTTGTGCTAGTTAAAATAAAAGGAACACGCTAAGTATTTGTATTCGCTAGAATCATTTTAAATACTTTATTATTATAAGATTTTTCTTCCTCTCGGTTTCTTCACAAAAGTGAACCACATAACGGGCCACAAACCGGCGTGTTTCCTTTCGATGAACAGTAATTATGGGCTACGACGGATGTGTAGATGGCCCAAGAGTCCCAGTGCTTTTTCATGGGCCCATGATGAGTCTTCCATCAACATATGGACCTCCACAGCTTCTTCAGTAGAGATTTGTCCTTGGGCCTCCCGCTCCCGCGACTGGAAAAGAACTATACTTGCTGGTTGGATAATGTGATCGTGGATGACGAAACTGTCGAAACATGTCTTTGTAGGCACACATTATGCTGAGAATACTGAAAATAGTACTAAACGCAGTAGTAATTAACAGTGCAAAAACTGCAAATTGACCATCCACTTGCATCCACCGTGAACACATTTACACTGTGCAACTGATGACAAGGCTAACAACTGACTGACTGATTGACTGAGTTGTTGCTGTCCATCACACCATCACGTTAGGTTCTCCAAATGAAATCAGCAGGGCAATCCAGTGCAGCGCATTGCATGCGCTCCGAGACACGCAGGTCGGTCCCCATGTTTCCCCAGCTACAGAAGCTGGCCTGCATCGTTGGACAAGAAAGATGCTTGTTCCTGTGTTACTAAAACTTAGTACTACGAGCACCAACAGCTGGGGGGCGCTGTTTTCAGATTGTTCCTTGTTTCTGTGTGACTGCTCCGCGTTCTAGCTTGTCCCTTGGTTCTGTTCTGCGTGGAGGGAATCGGGGAAGTGGTTGCGCTGCTCACGAACAGCAACAGCAACAGCAACAGGGCGGGCGAGCATAGCATGAGCAATAGCATCGCATTGCTGCAAGAGCAAGCAACGTTGCTCCCAAGAATACTGTTAGAAGAAAGCGAACGGGCGAGGCTTTGGCAGCTGCGCCGGCGCAAACTGCGACGGTGCCCAACCCAACCGTCCACTGCCCACACCCTTTTTTCGTTTCGAGAGAAAACGGGAGCTGTAGAACTGTAGACAGGTTCAAGAACGCAGATTTTCAGGGAGAGCATCGTCAGCAGTTGGATAAGCTAAGCACACAGATTTTGCTCCATCTCCTACGGACTCAGCAGCTTCTTTTATTTACGTTTGTAAAAGAGCAGCAGTCATCAGTAAATTGCGCATCACAGCTCGTTGTTCTTACTAGTAATTTATTTAACTTTGTTATTATTAGTGCTACTATTATCTAGATTCCAACAGCAGCTGTACCCTGGCTAGCTAAAAAAATGAGAGTGACGCATTAGTACTTGACGAGAGCTGTAAGCTTTTTGGTGTCGTAAGCTGTAACCCTTTTTTAGACTCTTGTACCATCTCCGGCCAGCTTCACAGTAGCTTTTAAAAAAATGCTCGAGGACAACGTTGCTCCCAAGAATACTGCTAGCAGTGTCCTTGCTGATTCCTAGTTTAATTTCTCAAGAAAAAACTAGCTTTTCACTATAATATAGTATAAGATTCTCTAAAAGCCGAAGCTATTTTGAGACGGGAAACCCTACAAAAACAAGGCCTCACTACCCTCCCAACACTATGCCCACAAAAAATTTCTTGCTCAAAAAATAATTAGTATATATTTATATTTTAGTAAGCACGTACTCCTGTTGTTACTGAATCGCTAGCTCGAAATTTGAAGCGTCCAACGGTCCAAGGTGAGAGGAATGAGCAAAGGTTGAAGAGGAGAAATGAGCAAAGCCACCATTTTCGCAAGGGAAAGCTGCAGGTGCTGGCCTCAAGGTGCGTGCCTGAATGACACAAAATGGAGCCTAGCCTGCCAAGGAAGGATTATAATGCAACGATGATTGAACTAGCCCTGGGCCTGATGGGCATGCAGCGGATCAGCCTACTGCTAGCCCATGTAATGTGGCATTCAGATCTGTCTGGTTTAGATGACAAAAAAAATTTGTCTAAAAAATGTCATAGCATTTTCGCTTGTATTTAGTAATTATTGTCCTATCATGATTTAAGTAGGCTTAAAAGATTCGTCTTCTAAATTATAGACAAACTGTTCAATTAATTATTTTTTACCTACGTTTAATACTTCATATATATATATACATGCAAAGATTTAATACGACGAGAAATTTTTAAAAGTTTTTAACTTTTCACGCCATCTAAACAAAACCGGACTCGGACAGCAAAAACAAAAAAGCATTTGTAAAACAATTTTTCTTCAGCAAAAACAAAAGTAGCTCTAGGGAACTTTGTTGATTTGACGCGAGTAAAGCAGCAGCAGTGGCAGTAAGGCCTTGATTAGTACCTAAAAAGAGCCAAAAATTTTTTCATAGTAACTGTCACATCGAATCTTTGAACGTATGCATGGAGCATTAAATGTAAGTAAAAAAAATAACTAATTGCACAGTTTGTCTGTAAATGTCGAGATGAATCTTTTGAGCCTAGTTAGTCCATGATTAGACAAATTTTGCTAAATAACAACGAAAAGTGCTACAGGAACTTTTCCCCAAAAATTTTCGCATCTAAACACGCCCTTAAACATAAAGGCCGGCGTAGCTCACTGTTGCTTGACATTGTGTATGCACAGCTGCAGGCTTGTATTTCGAGGAGTAGAGTACTAGCTTCTGTAAAAGCTGGGCTCAAGTACTGTATGGCTACATCCTCCTGTTATTCGCGCCACTGCTTCCCCCTTTCCTCATCTTTTCATCTTTTGGGGGCTCGCTCGACCTGCTTTTCTGTGAGGTTGAGTACTTGTACTGCTTAAATATATTTGTTACAAAAAATTGTTTTACTATTAATGGAATGTCTAATGATGTTTAATATGCACCATACATTTTGATATTTTTTTATATATTTAATCTAACTTAAAAACTTCCTTCATTTTTAGATGAAGGGAGGAGTACATAGATCGATCTCTCCTCCCGCAAACTATGGGTTTGTTCTGTGTGCTAGTACCTTGCTTTACTGCACAACCGCGTAAGCCAAAGCCAAAGCCGGAGCAAAAGTATCGGAAAGGCAGCTTCACCTCCGTAAGTCGAAGCTAGACGGCACCAAATGTACATACTCACGTATTTCCCAAACTATATTGTGTGAGAATGTTTTCAGTACCTCCTGACTGCACGGTTGCACTGGCCATAAGATGGAGATTAGACAACCCTGATGACAGGCAAGGGTTTGAAGGAAGAAATGGTTGTCAGGTCTCATCCCCTAGCTCGATCTATCAAGAGCAACGAGATGACAAAGATTTAGAATACAAGATGATCAAAGTTATGCTTGGATGACCATAGCACAGATCATAATCGCATCAAAGTTAGTATGTCCGAACGACCAAAGAAGTCCACAGAATCACAGGATTCACAGCACAGATCATAATCGCAGGGACTACATCCCAAGAACCGTAGCGAAAGGAAGCTGCAGGAAGCAAAAGGCAGAAAAAGAAGAACAGAAATGGCGACACCGACGTCTCTCTCTTTGTACACACAACACACAACCGGTTACTTACAACATAGAGTAGGGAGTATCAGACTAGCTCGTGTATCAGTCTCCAAGAACTCCGCAAATGTTCTTCCAATCATTAGATGGTACTAGAATCGAGGCCTCCATCCATGTTCCATGGTCTGTTATCTCGGGCAAATCTCCTCTTTCTTCTCGTGTCCTCTTCTCACCAAGAACCTTCTTTTTCCTTGACGTGTTCTTCTCCATGTCTCTCTCTACACCAGCAGCAGCACTAGTAGTAGTAGAGCTAGCCTCCCCTGCGTGCAGTACGTGCAGGCAGCAGCTGCGTCGTCGTGGCTGTAGAGTGAGCTCCAGCGCCAGCACCAGCATGAGCCTCAGCATCAGCGTGTGCGCAGCAGGGAGAGGTGGCGCCGCCGTTGCCGGGTCAGGAGCTCGATCAGGGCATGAAGAGCTTGTTGCCGCACTTGCAGCGCCAGGCCTCCGGGTAGTACTCGAGCGGGAAGCTCCGGCCGGGCTGGATGGCGACGTGGACGGGGCGGCAGGGGTGGCAGCCCCCGCAGCGGCTGCGGCACGTGGGCGGCGACGACCCCGGCCCCACCAGCCCCCGGCGCGCCGCCTCGCCGCTCCCGTCCTCCTCCTTGGTCGTCGGCGTGCACGTCCCTGCAGAGAGGCAAGAGAAGACACGCGCATGAGCGTGGCGTGAGCTCCCAGCGTGCGACGCAGATGCAAAGAACATAAGTTGGGGCTCGGCATGTGCGTGTGCGTGTGAATGGCTTAGTGCAGTACCGGGGGCGGAGAAGAGCAGGAGGAGGAGGAGGAGAAGCAGCGCGGCGGAGAGGGCCCGTCGTCGCCGGCCCCAGGCGCTGCTCGGCGGCGAGCCCATGGACGGCCGCGCGCCCGTGGGCAGCAGATCCGGCCCGCTCGTCGCGCCGGGCTCGGAGCCGGAGCAGGGTACTGCAGCTGACGAAGAGAGAGCGAGAGCGAGTGACTGAGGCTGAGACTGGGACTGAGACTGAGAGAGCGTGCTCGTGGGCGCGAGTCAATTGGTGGCACGCATGGACCGCGCACGCGCTCGCTCGGGCGGGCCAAGGGGAGGGAGCGGCGGTGGCCTCTGGCCTCTGTAGAGTGGGCGTGCGTGATGGCTGGCTGCCTCCCTTCGCTTGCTATGCTATTTGGGACTCGTTTAGATTCCCGATTCAGGGGCGCTCGAATCATTATTGAACACGGTAGCAATTTTATTTTTATTTGGTAATAATTGTCCAAACATTGATTAATTAGGCTTAAAATATTCGTCTCGCAAAGTATAACAAAACTGTGCAATTAATTTTTGATTTCATCTACATTTAATACTCCATGTATGTGTCAATATTTTGATGTGATGGAGAAATTTTTTTTGCATAATGAAATTTGGGGTGAATCTGGGTATGCAAAGAAGGCCTTGGAGGAGCTAGCCAGCGCGAGGGGAGCTGCCGGCTGGCGCTACGCACAAGAGACGGGGAGGCAGCAATTCAGAGCAGAAAAAGAGGCGGGTGCCGTGGCTGTGGTTTTGGTCGCGTTCGGGCGTCGCGGCGTGCGGGCAGCGGGCAGGGGCAGCCCAGGTGGGCGCAGGAGCGCAGCAATTCGGGGGCTCGCAGTGGCAGTCTCTCTCTCTGCCTCGCGATTCGTGAGGGGCCGGCCTGGCTGGCCGGTTGCGTTGCCGTGCCGCCCACACGCGCGGCCTGATCGCTCACTCGGTACGTCCGTCTTTTTTTTTAAGTCTTTTTTTCGAAAGATTCTTTTAAATATACCCTTTATGGAAATATTTTAAAAAATGAACCCTTATCTTGTCGTCAAGATATAACGGCACTGGCGCCATGACCCTGTCGCCATGGCGCTGACGTAGCAGGGAGCTTGGCGCCATGGATCTTGGCGCCAAGAGCCCACGTTTTAGCTAGCCCCCTCTTCCTCCCGAGTCATTCTCGTTTTCTTTCTCCTTCTCTTCGGGTTTTTCCTTTGTACACTTCGGCCAACCTCATCAATCGACCTATTGAACGGTGAAAAGTTGGATTTTATCCGTCGATCTTCGAGAGCTAGGTATTCTCTCACCCTTCCTTATTTATTTCGAATCCATTTGGTAAAATGAAGTCATATTCTTAACCTATGAACTTCACATGTTATTTGTTCATGTACTTTTTAAAATTTGTATGTATTGTACAACCGTAGGATGCCTAGGCGTGGAAAAGCTAGAAAACAAAGGTATGCGTAGATCTTTTTTATCATATATTAAACCCTTAGTTTTTAGGTTTATTGTTATTTGTTTTGTTATATTAGAACAGAATTTATTGAATTGTAGCTATGGACGGATGACCGAAAGTCCATACGTCCCAAAGCCGCTCTCTAGCGGTGTGTCAATATCCATGTGCTTCTGTGGCGATCCTTGCAAGGTAGATATTTCTAAAGATGAGGCAACATATAAGCAGAGATATTGAATGTGTTCTAATTTTGCATGGGAGCCTCCGGAGCGTCAGCATCGCAGTACATTTATTGTGAGAAATTGCTTTTGTTTATTAATTAATTTGTGTTTTATGAAGTTTTGCATATTAATTGGATTTGAAATAATTCCATTTGCTGCAGACCCCTCCATCGCTTTTGTGATTTTGAGCAGTGAATCGACACTGAGATCAAGGAGGCTGACATACGGCTTCTACAAGGCCTGAAGGAGTGGGATGCGGAGCGCCTGGAGATATTAGAGAAGAGGCGCCGAGAGGAGGCAACAGCAAAGGAGCACAAGGAAGAGGAGGAAAGGAGGCGTGTTGCTGCGTGTAGGGAGGAGAGGGAGAAGAAGCTTGAGCGCGTGCGCCGAGCGAAGACAGCGATGGAGGAGAATTCCGATGCCCAGAAAAGAAAAAGTGGCCTCGTTGTACTCAATAGTATGCTAGTTGTATGGTTTAATCATAAACAATGTGGTCGATGTAGTATGCAATGTGTTTAATCTAATGTACTTTAGATAAATCATATACCTAGGGCATGTTCTGTGTTATTTATTTCATCGTCATGTACTTCATATGCACTTTAAGTTTTTGGACCTTGCATAGTGTTGTCATATATCAGGTTTAATGTTACTGAGTTACTGAAACTTGTTCTCGAGGTGCACATAAAACATAAGGAAGTACCGGTATGCTTCACCTCATACCTTCCTGTGACATGGTCAAAACATGTGATCTCATGTGTGCCAGCCCTTTCCTTCGCCTTGTCTAGATGTGCATGTGGTGTGGGAGCCCAAATCTTACCTTCACTCTGCAACTACAATGCTTGGGTGTGCCGATCGTTGAACCAGGCAACAAGCTTGTAGAATGTGAATTGAACGATAGCGTTCACGGGCATACCACGAATCTCCAGCAGCAGCTTATTAAAAGACTCTGCCATGTTGCTGCACTGAAACTCGTACCTTTAACCACCTGCGTCGTGAGCTCTTGTCCATTTGTCCACATCTCTCATCAAACCTGTCAGTCATTGTCTACCTTCGGCATTAGATGCGGTTCTAACCTCCTCTAACTTCCTCCGGAAATACCTATCCTCAAGATGTCGAGCAGCCTCCTGAAAAAGATCAAAATTATCCTTCACACCATCCTTCCGGAGTAGATTCTCAGCAAGGTGTCGAGTACACCAACGATGGTGGAAAGGTGCATACCCCTCTATCTCCTCTCGCACATCATTAAGTATGCCCTGGTGCCTATCAGATATGACGCCCACCTCCCTGCCAGGCCCAACCACATGTATCCGGACTAGCCTCAAGAACCATCCCCAGCTATCATTATTCTCCCTCTCAACCAAAGCAAATGCCAAAGGAACAAGCTTGTTGTTTGCGTCACACGATATGGCTATGAGAAGTGTGCCACGGTACTTGCCAATCAAGAATGTACCGTCAATGGAGAAGACTAGACGATAGTGCCTAAATGCCTCGACACACTGAGGGAAGCACCAGAAAGCACGGAAGAATATCCGTCTCCCATCCTTCCATGCGTCTGGCCTAGGGATGTACTCATAATGCATGTCTGGATTCACTGCTTTAATTGCATTGAGAAGTACTGGAAGCTGCTCGTAGCCATCCTCCCAGTCCCCATATATCATCTTTCATGCCCGCTGCTTAGCCCTCCAGGCTTTGCCATAAGATATGTCATATCCTCCATACACCTCATTAACTATTTTGATAATTGTCTTGACCTTTATGTTTGGCTCTCCCTGTAATACTTTCATCAATCGCTTGGCAATGAGGGTAGATGTCAACTGCCGATGCTTCGTGCTGAGGTCATGTGAAGAACAAGTATGTGGCCCAACAACTCTTGTGATCTTTCACTTTCCAGAGACCTTTTCCTTCTTTGCACAAACCCTCCATGGGCAGCGTTACTTGTCACAAACAACCGTGTAACGCCGCTTCACATGGGAATGCAGGACCTTGTACGGTCTCTTGCTTATCACTGCAAACGCCTGCAACCACCTCTTCAATGCAGGAAGGTCATTGAAAACCCTCCCCTTCTCTATCTCCATACTAGGACCAGCCTCTGGAGCTTCCTGCAGCTCATCTTCATGTCTTTCGGCACACGCCTGATCTGAATGAGTAAGATCACTGAACTCATGAACCACAGGATCACGACGGCCGGGAAAAATACGCCTCAGCATCTTAACGTCACTCTCTGTGAGCTCTCCAACGGGACGATCATCGTCAGAATCAACAGCCCTTGCGATCTCATATGGCTCTGAATCATTCATAATTTCAACACTATTGGAGGCACAGATTCCATCTCCAATCTGGACTTGAGCATCAACAGGAGGAGCGCCCTCATTATCGGGAACGTCTCCTGCAACATAGCCACAAATAAGAGGAGATGATAAGAAAAGTGGATGAAAAGAAGAGACTTAAGCTATAAAGATAAAACGATACCTAATTGACACTTACTCGGATGATTCTGTGTCAAAGGGATCTCCTGAGGAGGATGTGCCACATCATTGGGGGCAGATTGCGCATCAGGAACGGTAGGCGGAACCTCCGCATCCACATCACGTTCTGGGACGGGAGGTTCAAAGTATGCCTGCTCACCCATTGGCGGGGACAACCCAAGAGGGATGGGATCAACGAGCACCCGATGCACAACCACGTCCAAACTTTGGAATTGACTTTTCATAGCCGATCTCACATGGTTGTCCCACTGATCTGCACACCCTATTGGGATCATCTTCATTAGCATGTTGGGAGGAAAACCCAGGTGAAGTACACCCTCAACTATGATGCCATCATCTCCATAGCAATGTACCTCCTCACGAGCCCTTGCACTCAACTCACTAAATGATGGCTTCTCATTGAATAGCACAGGCACACTTTGCATGTCAACAAACTCAACATATCCATAGCGATCTCGTTCCACAGTTCCTCCATGATATATGCTCACTAGGTTGTCCATCTAGTTCCAAAACATAACGAAGCACAATTGCTTTACTCCAATATACACAAAAAGTAAATACTAAGTACTACTAACTACTAAGTATTCATAACTAATAACTACTACTAACTGCACAGTACTACTAACTAACTATGTCAAGTAACTATCTATGTAACTAACTATATAACTATTTAACTAACTAAATAACTAAGTACCTATATAAAGTATCCATCAATCTTAATCTATAATACAATAACTAACTAGCTACATAACTAACTAACTATTATTAAGTAAGAACAACAAAATATTTTACCTTGTGGAGAAGCGGAGATGCCGGTGCTTGGCAATGGAGGGACGGGCAGCAGCGCGCGGCCTCACCGGGCGTGCGGACAGACGGCGGCGTCGGCCGGCCGTGCGGCCGAGGCGGCGCCGCGCGGGCGGGCCGGGGGCGCGCGGGCGGCCCGGCGGCGACGGGCGGGCGGCCGGGGGCACGGGCGGCCGGGCGCGGGCGCGGGCGGCGGCGCGCGGGAGGCGGCGCGGGCGGGCCGGCGGCGACCGTCGGCGGCGTTCGGGCGGGCGGCCGTGCGGGCAACAGAGAAGGAAGAAAGAAAGAAAGAAAGAAAGAGAAAGGAAGAGAGGAATAAGAAATGAGGATACATTTTTAATGGGTGCTTGGCGCCAAAATCCATGACGCCATGCTTGGCGCCAAGATTCATGGCGCCAAGCTCCCTGCCACGTCAGCGCCACGACGGCAGGGTCATGGCGTCAGGCCGTTATATCTTGACGCCGACGACTATGGCGCCAAGATAAGGGTTTATTTTTTGAAATCTTTCCGCAAGAGGTATATTTGAGAGAATCTTTCGAAAAAAGCTTAAAAAAAAGACGGCTCGGTACGTGCATGCTCTGACTCACTGGCCGGCCGGCCGCCCATCAGCTGTGCTCTGCTCTAGTTTTACCAGCAGTAATTAGGCCGCGCGCGCTTAGTTAGCACGCTGATTACGGCTGCGTTAATCTCGCTTGCTTGCTTAGATGCAGATGCAGATGGGAGCTACCGAATACTCCACTCCACTGTACAAGAACCATGGCTGCGCTTGCGCGCGCGTTATGCTACCTGTACGGAACATGGGCATTTAGGCCTTGTTCACTTTTCATCCCAACCCAAAATATTTTCTCTTCCACCTATCACATCAAATTTTTCGACGCATGCATGAAGCATTAAATGTAGGTAAAAAAGATAATTAATTGCATAGTTTGTCTGTAAATGTCGGGACGAATCTTTTGAGCCTAGTTAGTCTATGATTGGACAAATTTTGTCAAATAATAACGAAAAATGCTACAGTAACTTTTCGCTTACTTTTCGTGAAGTGAACACACCCTTATATGCTTTTACCTAGATTCCTCCTAGTAGCTGCGAAAGCCATCACGTCCAAATCCGTCAATCCTCCATGCATTCGTGTCCGCGATCAATCCCGGCCATTAATAAATTTTCTAGGGCGTGGGTCGATTAGTAGAGGAGGACAAAGTACGCTTGGTGGCACATGCGTGGCCCTGACAACACAACACCGCATGCGGTTCCTGGCACCCGGAGGTCAATCCGCAAAGTTTTGACAAAGTACTACGGCCCACTTGTCGCCTGCCCACACTGCGTGTGCGTGCGCGTGCGTGTACATGTACTCCTACTGGCAAGGCTAGCCGAGTTCTCGTAGGAGTACTTTAATTTGCTCCCACAGTCGCACTAAAAAAACACGTTAAAGAAATGTGAAAAAGAATAAATCAAGACAGATTGGACTGCAAAGCTTTTTTTACAGAATTTCATCCCGCCCCCTACCATGGGAACACGCCGACACGGTGAACAGCGGCTCAATACTTTGCTTCACACGCTCAGAGTCTATGCTTTATTCAAGTCTGTTCGCTTGGCTGAAAATAAACAGATGAAAGTACTGTTGGTTGATTTGTTACGAGATAAAAACACTGCTGGCTGGCTAGAAATAAGCGGCTGAAAGCTCAAGCGAACAGGCCATTCGTTGGTAAATATATCAACTTCGAGACCATCCTCAATCAAAATTTATTTTATGAAAAAGCACCAACATTTATAACACCAAATAAAATATATTTCATGATATATCTATTGATACTAATTTTGTATCGTAGATATTATAGTAAGTACAAAAAAGGGTTTTTTACATATGCTTGCGGTTTATAATAAATAGGCCCCAGTAGAAACAAAACTTTTTAAGCCCATAACTTGAACCGCCAGTGTAAATACATCTTTATCAACACTTTTTAAGGTTTATGCTAGTATAAATCTTCTACTTGTATTTACACTAATAGTTCTCTTAACCTACCGCCAGTGTAAATACAATTTGTACTGGCGGCATCATTAAGAGAACTGTTAGTGTAAATACATGATTCTACTGACGGTAGCCTTAAAAAAGTGACAGTATATATGCATTTACACTAGCGGTTTTCTTAACCTAGGGTAACTACAGATAATTTAAAACTAGTTTTTTTTAAAAAAAATTATCTCGAATGGAGAAATGATCTAAATGAAAGTTATCGTACTTGAAAATAACTGCAACTTCGTATTTACTACTTTTTAATTTGAAATCATTTAGGGCTAAAAAATTATGTCTTAAGGTTACTTGTTTTGAAATCATTTAGGTTGGGAAATTATGTTTTAAGGTTACTTATTTTGAAATCCATATTTTTTTTAAAATTTTCAAATGATCTCGGATGGAGAAATGGCATGAACCAAAGTTGCAGCACCCGAAGAGATCTAAAACTTTTCTACAAACATTTTTCATTTAAATCCATTTAGGTACTCAAATATGCATTGCAATTTTTTGTATAGGCATGCTGCCGGTGCAAAGATTTATATATGCTATTCTTAAGTGAGGCCAATGGAATATGTTGATTTCCATTGCCGTTTCACACTGGCGGTTCGTAAAACTCCAGCACAAATAAAAAAGTTCCAACAATAAAGATGTTTTCTGTACCAATAGTTTTTTTTTCCATTATTACAATCAAACTTTAGTAAGTTTGACTAAGGAACAACTCTAGAAGCTTATTTATTTAGGGATGGGACACTACTATTTATATGATACTAGTCCGGTAATTTTATTTTTATAATACCAGCTTAGTAACGCTAGCTCTTTCCCCACTCTCAAGTCTCAACGACTCCCGCTCTAACTTCACTCGACTCCACCTCTATCAACTATTCAACTCTATTTTCTCGCTACCCGTAAAAAGATCACTATTTTGGCGTGCTCCTCGGCTGCGGCTCTAGCTCAGCCCCTGTTTAGTTGACAAATATTTTATAGAATTTTTCAAGATTCTTCGTCACATCAATTTTTTAAACGCATGTATGAGATATTAAATATAGATAAAAATAAAACTAATTACACAGTTTAGACGAAATGGACGAGACGAATCTTTTAAGCCTAATTAAACTATGATTGGACAGTAATTGCCAAATAACAACGAAATTTGGTACAGTGCCGTTTTACAGAATTTTTTGCAACTAAAAGGGGCCTTAACCGCTCGGCAAAGGTCCTCCAAGCGACGGTGGCGCTAGCAACAGCGAATCAACCATCGCTTGTCGACGCCACAGATTGAACCAAGAAGCGCGCTCTCTCTCTCCCCTACCTATAGCTAGCCACTACATATCTCCAAAAAGTAGCCTCCTGCTGTGTCGTTGCCTCCGAATGCAATGGAACCGATGCATGCGCCAAATTCGCACACGCTTGGCAGCACAGAGCGCGGACGAAGCTCTAGGAGTACAGCACTCTCTTGATCATCTCTTGATCAATCGATGGATCGAGTAGTAAAATACGGGTACGGGCGGGAGGGCAGTCGTCCTCTGCTGGCGGACGCCGTACGTGCCCCCCCCCCCCCCCCCCCCCCCCCCCCCGCCCCCCCGAAGGGAGCCGTCAAATCAACTGCCCTGACATGTCCGATCCCAACAACTCTCTTCCAGGCTTGGTTCAGGCCACGTTTAGATTACAAATATTTTGAACCCGATAAATATTATTACTTTCGTTTTATTTGGACCAACTAGTCTCAAAAGATTCATCTCGTGATTTCCAACTAAACTGTGTAATTAGTTATTTTTTTATTTACATTTACTACTTCATGCATGGGTCCAAAGATTGATGTGATGGAGACAACAACAACAACATAGCCTTTTGTCCCAAGCAAGTTGGGGTAGGCTAGAGATGAAACCCCAAAAAGACGAGAAACAGGGAGACACATAAAGAGACATAAAGGGCACAAGACAAAAAGAGGTCACGGTTCAGGCACGTTGATTGCCAAACTCCAAGCGCTCCTGTCCATAGCTAAATCCTTGGAGATATTCCACTCCTTAAGATCTCTCTTAACGGACTCGTCCCAAGTTAGTTTAGGTCGACCTCTACCGCTCTTTACCTTATCGGCCCGCTTTAGAACTCCACTACGCACAGGCGCCTCAGGAGGCCTCCGTTGGACATGTCCAAACCATGTCAACCGATGTTGAATCAATTGATGTGATGGAGAGAGTGAAAAAATTCTAACTTTTAGGGTACATCTAAACAAGGCCTTAGATTGTCTTAAGAAGTTGAAATCTTTTCGCTCTCTTCATCACATCAATCTTTGCACGCATGCATGAAGTATTAAATATAGGTAAAAAAAATAACTAATTACACAGTTTAGTTATAAATCACGAGACGAATCTTTTGAGTCTAATTAGTCTATGATTGAACACTAATTATCAAATACAAACGAAAGTGCTACGGTTAGAAAAATTCTAACTTTTCGCGGTCTAAAGAAGCCCCTACTCTCCGCTCTCTCTCTCACTGTCCGGCCGGGAGGCAATGAATGCACACACACGAAAGGGCGGAACGGGAGAGGTACGTCGCATACCGGCGACGATGGATCGCTTGTCCGGCCGGTCGGTTGCTCGTCGACCCGAGCCCGGCACCGGCACGGAGTAGCTAGCTAGCTGGCCTTTGTGTGTGGTGGCGGTCAAATAGGGCTTCGTCCCAATCGATTTAGCAAGTGGATCGACCCCATGCATGATGCATGTCTGGCCGCTAGCTCCTCCTCACGAGCGGAAGCCGCGCGCGCGCATCGCATGAGACAACACATCACGTCGGTCGGCACTACCTAAAGCGTGCTAATGGCAATGCACAGAATTATATTCCAACCGGTACAAGTCCGTATGCTTTCCAATATACAGCGCGACACTGGTAATAAACTGGTAGTAATAGGGGCTCCATGCACGTATGAGATTTTTTTTAAAAAAAAAGGTCACCGCCGCTAGCTAACAGAGAAGAGGCTCAAAATAGGCATGCAACGTCGCAAGTTCACCCTTCCCATGCGTATGACCATCTCTAATCTAAGATGCTTAGTCGTCAGCAAATTTTGGATTGAATTCACGAAAGTAGTCGTCAAACGAAACGTGACCGGCCTGTCCGTCCGGGTCCGGCGGCGATGTATAATCGGTTCCGACCCGTCCGCGGGGCAGTCGCTCGTCACATCGAAACGATGAAAGGCGGTCAGGCACGCACGCATGCAGCTGGACCAAACGGTTTAACGCCACACATGTATATGAAATTATGAATCCATGGCCGATCATGTCGGCTAAGCTAGCTAGGGTAGTACTAGTAGCTAGCTCGCTGTCCGATCGATCGGCCGGGCCAGAGAGAAAAAAAGGTGAAGAATTGGGGCGGACCCAGTGCCGCAATGGATCACACGTTCGACGAACTTGCACGGCCACGCGCGCGCCGGGGGAAGATCTCGCCGAGTCCATCCGGGCGGGCCGGGGTGGTACACACTGGAGGAGTACTACGTGCACGATGGCTTCCTGCCTGCGAGTGCCAGCCCTGGATGACTGGATGTGTGCCTCTTTGTGTCGTGCGTGCGTGCGCCTGGCCAATAATCGTCATGCGATGCACGCAAGCAATACAGCTACACTCCTAGCTTAGGGCTCTAGGGACGGGCCGGGCTAATAGCCTTGATTATATACGACGTGCGACGGGACTGCCCCTGGGTCCCGCGCCTGCCTGCCTGCCTACCTGCATGGACCCCGCCCGCCAGTGGCTGGTACGACGTGCGACGGGACTGCCCCTGGGTCCCGCGCCTGCCTGCCTGCCTGCCTGCATGGACCCCGCCCGCCAGTGGCTGGGCAGTGGATGTGGATGTGGATCGGAGTCGGATACTGTTGGCTTGGCTCGGTCGAGCTTGGTGTAATAGTCGACGAGAGTCGCTGTACTGCGAGGAGTATAGTATAGGAGACGTTTGGTCCGGTGTTTTTGCCCCCGCGCAACGCTTCTCGCCGTTACCAGATCACCAGGCCCCGTTCAGATGCATGGGAATAATTCCCAGCCAAACAGCTCTTTCACTAATCTTTACTAGCGCAGAAGATTTCCTAGCCCGGAACGCTCTGTTCTGAGAACCAAACGGGCCTAACTGAGCTAGAATGGATAACAGAGGGATCGGATCCAGGCAAGCGCAATGCGGTCACCTCTCAACTCTCGGCGTTATCCGATTACGCGTGCCCAGGAGCGAGCGACTCCTCTCTTCTCGCCAAGTCGCGAGTTCAGAGTCCGACGACTCTCCCACATGCGTACGAAGCCGTTACAGATGCTAACCAAACAAATCACGGCTTCAGTTGCATGGTAACGGATAGCATTGGTTTCCACTTAAATTGCCGTTCCCGGTGCCAGGGCTGAACCAAACGGCACCATATATAGTTGTACTGAACCAAACGGATAGCATTGGTTTCCACCCGGCCTAACTCCACTTCGAGAGTCTCCGATTCCGATGCTCCCATCTCATCTCCGTTGATTGATGTTATTATGCTCTCCTTACCTTATACTTCATCTCCTTTTGTTTTTCACTCAGCAAGTGTGAAAATCGGTCTTTAGATAGATAGATAGATTGTGAATTATTAAAAGGTGAGATCAGAATACAAAGACAGCCACGAATATATGTGCTGTGCAATTTTACAATATGGACTAGAGGCCGTTGAGAGCTATTGCATTGCTAGCAAATCCTTGCCCGTCGGCAATTTACAGTGGAGACCACGTATGTGATACCACTAAGCTTCGAAAGGAAGCTTTGCATCCATATACATAATTACATACTTGATTTTCAGTAAGGCAACGTATCTGGTGCAAACCAACCACTCTGTGCAACCGTGCAAACTTCTAATCTGGTCCACACGATATTGATCCAGGTGGCGCAGGGGGGAGTGGGAGGGGGACTTGCAAAAGTGTGATTAGGAGCGGGCGGTTAAGCGCAAAATTACCCAATCCCCATCGCCCCTTGGATCAACATCATGTGGCCCAGATTAGAAGTTTGCACGGTTGTACGGAGAGGTTGATTTGCACTTGATACGTTGCCTTTCAGTAATAAGAGCTTTTTTTTTTATAGAGGCATCTCAATTTGGAGCCACCTCTATTTGTAGAGGCGATTCTAGTTCCAGCCGCCTCTGCTACAAATGCCCTTATTTGTAGAGGTGACTCTATTTCTAAATTATAGATGTCAAAAATTTATATAACTTTGTAGTTAATAACTTTTTCCCATTTTGAATTCATCTATGGCCTCGAATACTCATTTTGGAATCGGATTGAAGATAAAGTGTGGAGGACAAATGTGATTTAGTAGTGGTGTATCAAGCCAGCACCACAGCCCGTGTTACACCGTGCACGATATTACAAAGCAAATACTATGTTTGTATGATGGGAGAGATCAAGTTCAAGATGGAGCTGCTTCCGGTACGGTGGAATTGGTGATCTGAGGTTGATACAGAATCTTGGTCCGTGGAGCAATCACCCCAGCCACCAAATTCCAAATGCTTGATGCATTCTGCCGTGCATCCATCCAGGTCCCGTCGACACGCACGCGATCTCATGGATTTGCCAAGCTAGATATAGGAGCACTACCCCGTAGACTTGCGTGTGTGCCGGCGTACGTAGCGCTTGGCTTGCGTTGCCAACTTGCGAATAACAAAGAACTCACGCGCCCTAGCTAGCATAGCTACTGCGGGCACGGCACTACAGCAAGACTCGTAGTGGGCTGTGGGCGACGCGATGGATATTCTGCTACTGCTCGCTCCAGCCGTCCAGCGGGAGGAAAAGGCAAAGGCGCTGCTGTCCGCTCTGCCTTCTCTTCTCTCGTGAAAAAAAAGGTTAAGGCAGTGTTCAGTTACTTCAAAATTCTAAAAATTTTACAAGATTCCCCGTCACGTCAAATATTTGGACGCATGCATGGAGCATTAAATGTAGGTAAAAAAATAACTAATTGCACAGTTTGTCTGTAAATGTCGAGACGAATCTTTTAAGCCTAGTTAGTCCATGATTGGATAAATTTTACCAAATAACAACGAAAAGTGCTACAGAAACTTTACACACACTTTACAACCATCTAAACACACCCTAAAAGGAACGCCGTGGGCCAGGCCCCTCACTGCCACACGTGCAACCCACACGGGAGCACTGCAAACGTCTGACACGTGCGGGACCATCTATCCCCACCACTACAGTACGCTTTATCTAAGGCCCCGTTTAGTCTAGGTGTTAAAGTTAATCAACACTGTAACACTTTCGTCTTATTTGACAAAAAATTTCTAATCTTAGACTAATTAGGCTTAATAGATTTGTCTCGTAAATTATTCCTAATCCGTGCCGACATGCATGCAATTAGTCTACATTTAGTACTCCATGTATTTGAGGAAACATTGATGTGATGGGAGTTAAACTTTAACTCCTCCAAACCAAACGGGCCTAACCAGTCTACCATTATCAGTGTTCGCTTGGTGACCTCTGATGTGTACCAACAGCGCTATATCTATCATGTTGGAGTAGATCAATCGTCCGTAGGTAACGTTAACGTATGAGTAATAGTACTGTGCATTAGTAAGATTGTATCATGAACTAGCTATAAAGTTTTTTTTAAAAAAATATATTTCGGTCTCAGCATAATTCATACACATATCCAATATTATTAGTACAGTTATATCCCCCAAAGAGCAACACAAATAAAAGTAGTGGCCAACTAGCCACTGTATTAGGGCCCCTGTGACCTCGGCGTCTAGCTTACTGGACCCTAGCTGCGAGCTGTGGCTAAGTTGAACTGCCCGAAATTAAGTGCACAGTACTATGTTACATTATTGATCATTGCGTTACATTGTCTGTAGCTAACTAACACACGCATGCACTGAGATTCCGTATGTCTACACACACACTAGCTATGGGATTTGGACCCTTGTGACCTCGATCGGCGTCTGATTAGTACCTGCCTAACTGGATATACGTGAAAACAGAAACAGTGATTAGCTAGCTTTGTCAGTCCACTGCTCTTGTACTAATCTTTTTCACCTCCAACAACACGCATGCATGCAGTTGTTGTAAAGTTGGCTCCACAGCCTACAACAAGGGATGTTTAGATGGAAAAAATTGGAATTTTGCTACTGTAGCATTTTCGTTTGTATTTGACAATTAATGTCCAATCATAGACTAATTAAACTTAAAAGATTCGTCTCGTAATTTACAACCAAACTGTGTAATTAGTTATTTCTTTTACCTACATTAACTGCTACATGCATGCGTCTAAAGATTGATATGATGGAGAGAGAGCGTAAAAATTTAGAATTTAGAAGGGAAGTAAACAAGTCAAGTACTTAAAAAACCGAGGCTATATCATTCCCTGCCCTGCCTGCCCATCGATCGACAACTCATCAAAAGTGAAAATGCTCTGCTTTTGCATCGTGCAGGTCTTCACTCTTCAGCTTCAGCATATCATCACTCTTTGGTGCAAGCTACTTACTGTACACGGCTACAGTCTACTCATACTCTACGGAGCACAGACTGCAGAAGGCTAGAAGCTGTGTGGTGCGGTGCCTACCCTGGTGGCTCTCGTTTCTCCCATCGTCACGTGAGGTCCTGCTCCTACCCGCCTACGGTCCCGCCCCCACGTGCGGCACTCCCAGGCCTTGTTCGGCTGGCTGGTTGCCGGCCAGCCAGCGATGCTTTTCTCTCACACCAGTTCAGTACCAGCCACCAGCCACTAGTCAGCCAGCAGTATTTTTCTCTCACAATAAATCAGCCTCAGCCACCAGCCATCAGCCAGCCGAACGAGGGCAGACAGCAGACAAGAGCACCGGCGCAGGCAAGAGCACCGTGGACCGGGTCTACGGGACGCGCACCGGCACCAGGGCAGACAGCAGACAGCACGGGCCGGGGCCCAGCAGCGGCCTTGACCGGGCCGAGCGTGCGGTCGCAGCGGGGTCCGCAGCCAGCCAGGACGGTGGAGGGAAGGCCGGGGTCGGCCCACCACCGCGCGAGAATCGTCTCCGACACGTGGGCCTGCCATGTGCCTGCCCGGGTCGTTTCCGTCACCTCGGCATGGGGCGCACGAGGGGCTCGGCGCCCTGCTCCCCGCGGGGTACGGTTCCAGCGAGCACCAGTAGTAGATAGAGGAGTCAAGCGTGCGGCTTTCGCGGGACGTGACAAGTTGATGGCCCGATCTGGAGATGAACCTGTTCATGCGAGCAGGAGCAGCTGTGTTACGTAGTACGGTACGGTACACCTGCGTCTGCGTGGTGGGTGCGCGCTTCGCTCCCATCACCATGCGTCCATGCATGCATCAACTCAAGGAACAGATCGAGGTACTACGTACAAGGGCTTGGGTTAGCATTGGTGTTTTGTCACGCTCACACAGTGGGGGACCTATACCTATCGTCGTCGGTCAGCCTCGGACTTAGTGTCAATGACTCCGGACCCTGATTTATTTATGGGTCATGGCAAACAAAGCACGTGTACTACGCATCATGCATGACCTACTATAGCCGCTACGTACTGTGCGTGAATGCATACATACTGTGGAAGTACTACATGTACACTAACACTACGACCTCTGCTCCGCCCGCCTGCATGTAGCATGTACGGGGAAACCAAACAGTGGATGAGGGCACGTGCGTACAGCGTACGCGCATACACTGCACTGCAGCGTGTGAGATGACGCGACGGTATAAGTTTGCATTGGCCGGTCCCCGGCCGTCCGCCGGCCCTGCCGCAGCCGCGCGCATAAGCACAGTGCATGACACTGTATATGCTAGCTGCTCTACACTGTTAAACATCATGTATTTCCATAGATGAGTCGTGACTAAATATGGAGATGTAACTAAATATGGAGAGACTTGACCGGCTAAGGATGTAGATTGTGTATAAAGTCTAGGACTCTTGTTGTAAATCTTTTCCTTCCTAGAATTCCTCCTAGCCGGTCATGATCTGTGCCATATATATATATATGTACTGCACCATGTTGTGCACCTCAAGACAATCAACACGAAACTACCGAGATCTCATAGATTGGAGGCCGGTGTTCCACCCAGCTATCCTAGGCGCCTCTGATTTTACATGGTATCAGAGCATCGGCGATCTAAGAACAACTCGAAGCAATGGCGTCATCAAGCATGGCGTCGAATCCTCTTTTCGGCGTGCAAGTCACGGAGAAGCTCACGCGCCAAAACCATGCTATGTGGTCGGCGCAAGTTCTTGCAACCTTACGAGGTGCAAGATTGGAGCGCTACGTCAACGGCAAAGCCGTCGCTCCGGCAGAAGAGATCACTGAGAAGGCGGCCGATGGCAAGGTCGTCAAGGTCTCCAACCCTGCATACGAAGAGTGGTATGCTACGGACCAACAGGTCCTTGGATTTCTCCTTGGGTCCCTGTCCAGGGATATATTGGCGCAAGTCGCCATCTCAAGGACGGCTGCTGAAGCTTGGAAGGCAATCAGCGACATGTTTGCCTCCCACACACGCGCGCGTACGACGAATGTGCGCCTCGCCCTCGCAACAACGAAAAAGGAGAACATGACCGTAGCTCAATTCTACGGCAAGATGAAGGGACTAGCAGATGAGATGTCTGTAGCAGGAAAGCCCCTCGATGATGAAGAGCTGGTGATGTATATCTGCAATGGTCTAGATCCTGAGTACAATCCTTTAGTCTCTGCCCTTGTAACTAGAGTTGAACCTGTTACTCCCGCCGAATTGTACTCACAACTATTAAGCTTTGAGACTAGACTAGAATTGCAGCTCGGCAATGGATCTTCGTCGGTCAATACAGCAGGAAGAGGAGGCCGTGGAGGAAATCAGCAGATGCGCGGTCGTGGTCGCGGGCGCTCCAACTTCGGCCGAGGCTCATCTGGTGGCCGAGGTTCATCTGGTGGGCGCGGCCAACAGAACTATCAGCGATCCAATCAGCAGAATCAGAACCAGCGCAGAAGTTTCTCCACGGGCCCAACTGCAACTCATGACAGGGATGGCCGGCCTATCTGTCAAGTCTGCTTCAAGACAGGACATACGGCGCTTGAATGCTGGCACCGTTTTGATGAGAACTACGTTCCAGAGGAACGTCATGTTGCTGCTGCCATGAGTCTCTATTCCATGGATCAAAATTGGTACATGGACACTGGCGCCACCGACAACATCACCAGTGATCTTGAGAAGCTCGCCGTTCGTGACAAGTATAATGGCGGCGACCAAATCCACACCGCAAGTGGTGCAGGTATGAAAATTAAACATATTGGTCATTCAATTGTTCATACCCCGACTCGTGATTTACACCTAAACAATGTTCTTCATGTTCCAAAAGCTGCTAAAAATCTTGTTTCTGTTCATCGTCTTACCAAAGATAATTCTACCTTTTTAGAATTTCACCCTGATTATTTCTTGATCAAGGATCAGGTCACGAAGAACACCATCCTTAGAGGGCCATGTCACAGGGGTCTTTATCCTCTTCCTTCATCGTCTACCATAAAGCAAGCTTTTGGAGTCGTCAAGCCATCCTTTGAGAGGTGGCATAGTCGTTTGGGTCATGCGTCTGCTCCCATTATTTCTAAAGTCATTAGCAAGAATAATCTTCCATGTTTAGGTGAAACAAATAAAGAGTCTGTGTGTGATGCTTGTCAAAAGGCAAAAAGTCATCAGCTCCCTTATCCCAAGTCGCATAGTGTTTCCAGTGAACCTTTGCAACTTATTTTTTCTGATGTTTGGGGTCCTCCTCCTAGTTCTGTTGGAAGGAATAAATATTATGTTAGCTTCATTGATGACTATAGCAAATTTGTGTGGATCTATCTCCTCAAACATAAATCTGAAGTTTTTCAGAAATTCACTGAGTTTCAAAATCTTGTTGAAAGACTCTTTAATCGCAAAATTGTTGCCATGCAAACTGACTGGGGAGGTGAATATCAGAAGCTTCATTCTTTTTTTGAGCGTATTGGCATCTCTCACTTTGTGTCATGTCCTCACGCTCATCAGCAAAATGGGGCGGCTGAAAGAAAACATAGACATATTGTTGAGGTTGGTTTAGCTCTTCTTGCTCATGCTTCTATGCCTCTCAAATATTGGGAAGACGCTTTTGTTGCTGCTACTTATCTTATTAATCGTACCCCCAGTCGTGTTATCAATTATGACACGCCTCTTGAACGATTGTTTCATCAAAAACCCGATTATACCTCTTTACGAGTGTTCGGGTGTGCTTGTTGGCCTAATCTACGTCCCTATAACACTCATAAGTTTCAGTTTCGTTCAAAACAGTGTGTGTTTCTTGGTTACAGCCCCTTGCACAAAGGCTTCAAGTGTTTAGATCCCTCTACAGGACGGGTCTATATTTCTCGGGATGTTATTTTTGATGAAAATGTCTTCCCGTTTTTTAGCCTTCATCCAAATGCAGGAGCTCGCCTCAGCCATGAAATTTCTCTTCTTCCTCCTGACCTACAGCCATACACATCTGATCAAGGGGGAGAACAATTGGATGATCAAATGTTTAATCTTGCTAACCCATGTGATAATGAAGCTCCTGCAGAGAACAGGTGTGCAGCAGGCGGTGGAAATCTTCCGTACACGTCAAATGCACCAAATCCGGGTGGCCAACTGGGCGATGTCACATCTCTGGCCCGGTCTCCACCTGCACACGCCACGAATCCGGCTCCGACTGCACACGCCACGAATCCGACTCCCACTGCGCCAGCCGATTCTGTTGGTGCTGATCCCGTAGAGGATCTGGTCGTGGGATCTTCTGCGGATGAAGACCCTGCGTCCTCAGATGTGGCTGCTGATACACGACCAAGGACACGCTCTCAATCCGGCATACGAAAACCAAAGGTATATACTGATGGCACTATTCGATATGGATGCTTTACATCTTCAGGAGAACCACAGCATTTAAATGAAGCTTTAGAAAATAAAAATTGGAAAGAAGCTATGGATCTTGAATACTCTGCTTTAATGAAGAACAAGACTTGGCAGCTAGTACCTCCAAAAAAGGGTACTAATATTATTGATTGCAAATGGGTTTATAAAATCAAACGAAAGTCAGATGGGAGTCTTGATAGATATAAGGCTCGTCTTGTTGCTAAAGGTTTCAAGCAGAGATATGGGATAGATTATGATGATACTTTTAGTCCTGTGGTTAAGGCTGCAACTATTAGAATTGTTCTGTCAGTTGCGGTATCGAAAGGTTGGAGTTTACGTCAACTAGATGTCCAAAATGCTTTCCTGCATGGCTTATTAGAAGAAGAAGTATACATGAAACAGCCGCCTGGATATGAGGATAAATCTTTACCGAATTATGTGTGTAAGCTTGATAAGGCTTTATATGGGCTTAAGCAAGCGCCAAGAGCGTGGTATTCTAGATTGAGCATGAAGTTGCAAGATTTGGGTTTTAAACCATCTAAAGCAGATACATCTTTATTCTTCTATGAGAAGGGAAATATTAGCATGTATGTTCTTGTTTATGTTGATGATATTATTGTGGCAAGTTCTACACCAAGTGCAACTTCAGCTCTGCTTAATGATCTTAACAAAGATTTTGCCTTAAAAGATTTGGGTGATCTGCATTATTTTCTTGGAACTGAGGTTAATAAAGTTTTAGATGGTATAATTCTAACTCAAGAGAAGTACGCTTCGGATGTATTAAAAAGAGTTGGTATGAGTGATTGTAAGCCAGTGACAACGCCTATGTCTACTTCAGAGAAACTTTCGATTCATGAAGGGGATGCTCTCGGTCCTAATGATGCTACACAATATAGAAGTGTAGTTGGTGCGTTACAATATTTGACTTTGACAAGACCAGATATATCATTTTCTGTTAACAAGGTATGTCAGTTTTTACATGCACCTACTACTGTTCATTGGGCTGCAGTTAAGAGAATTATGAGATATATTAAACATACAACGAAGCTTGGTCTAAAAATTGGCAAGACGCCATCTCTTTTGGTTAGTGGATTTAGTGATGCAGATTGGGCTGGAAGTCTTGATGATAGACGTTCAACAGGAGGCTTTGCAATATTTTTGGGGTCAAATCTTGTCTCGTGGAATGCACGAAAGCAAGCAACTGTGTCTCGATCTAGCACAGAAGCTGAATATAAAGCTTTGGCAAATGCAACTGCAGAAATTATGTGGATCCAAATATTATTATCTGAAGTGGGAATTCGAGCACCAAGAACAGCCAAGCTATGGTGTGATAATATGGGAGCAAAGTATCTTTCGGCAAATCCAGTATTTCATGCTCGTACAAAACATATTGAAGTAGATTATCATTTTGTACGTGAAAGAGTTGCAAGAAAATTACTTGACATAGAACATGTCTCAACAAGAGATCAAGTGGCTGATGGGTTTACAAAACCTTTGGCGGCGCGACAGTTGGAAATATTCAAAGGCAATCTTAATCTAGAAAGGATTTAGATTGAGGGGGAGTGTTAAACATCATGTATTTCCATAGATGAGTCGTGACTAAATATGGAGATGTAACTAAATATGGAGAGACTTGACCGGCTAAGGATGTAGATTGTGTATAAAGTCTAGGACTCTTGTTGTAAATCTTTTCCTTCCTAGAATTCCTCCTAGCCGGTCATGATCTGTGCCATATATATACTCCCTCCGTCCAACAAAACAAGCAATTATGGGAAGCGTGCCAGTCAAACTGACTCAAGTTTGACCAAGTTTATAGTAAATAGTATTAACATTTATGTCTCCAAATATATTTATTAAAAAAATATATTCTATAACTAATCTAATGATACTTATTTTGTATTATAAATATTAGTATTTTTTTATATAAATTTAGTCAAAGTTCAAACTGTTTGACTTCTCGAAAAGCGAGAATTGCATGTTTTTATGGACGGAGGGAGTATATATGTACTGCACCATGTTGTGCACCTCAAGACAATCAACACGAAACTACCGAGATCTCCTAGATTGGAGGCCGGTGTTCCACCCAGCTATCCTAGGCGCCTCTGATTTTACATACACTCCACGCACGTACATGTACAGCATATCAAGCCGGGCACGCCACGCACTCTCCAACTGGATTGCATCGCCATGGCCGTGTACCTTGTACGTATACATGCATGCATGCGTCCACCTCCAACGATCCATCGATTTTGACCACACCCTCTGGAATCTGGATCTTCTCCTAGCTAGGCCACCGCGTACTAGAAGCAAGCAAGTTTTGATCGATCGTGGAGACGTGGACACTGTTCAATGTTCATCATCATCGTCATCCAAGCTAGTACTACTAGCTACGCCTAGTAATTACTGAGCTGTAACCACCGCACCAGGGCCACCAGCTGCCTCCACGGGCGGCCGTGCGTTGCGTTCCGTCGTAACTTCTTGCTCGAACAATGCTTCCTCTTCTTTGCCTGACGCAGCAGGCCCAGATGGTCCACAGCCCGGCCGGGGCGCCCCGGGCCAGGACGATGGGGAAGAAGACATGCACGTACGCACGGACTAGTCCTGACACACGGACCGTGCGTGCGTGCATGGTGCCTGCCCAGTTGCCCAGTGCACACAGAGCAGCAACTCCATCCATATTCATGAGCTTGTCGACGATCTTTCGAAAAAAAGAGCTTGTCGACGACCAGTCGACCACCACCACCCTACCTACGAGCTAGCACGCACATTATTGATTTTCCAAACGCGTCATGTTCGCTGGATCTACTTTTCAGTCATGAAACAATGTTTTTCTCTTACGATATTTCAGTATAAGCATCAACATCAACCAAATTCCAGCATAAGCGATGGATGAATGCATGTGTTCGTAGCATATAAATGAACTCAGGTCGTCGTCGTTTGGAAAATCAATAATGTGCATGCTTGTACGTGTATATGCATGTCCCTCGTTGTTTCATGAAACATGCCGAGAATATTGTCCGTGCCGCGTATAGTGTGAAATTACACAAAGGTCGCGGAGCGTATGTACGGACACCATTTATACAGGATCGAGTAAATAAAATGCACGCCAGTCCTATTCATTTCGCTGAAAATTGGCTTATGCTGAAATGCTGTGAGAAGAAAACACCGTTCATTCGCTGAAGCAGTGCTGCAGAACAAGACTATGGGTCATGTTTGATTTAGTTTATACTAAAATACCGCGGCAGTAGTAATAATAAACTGTGTCTTCATTGTTCATTCTCTGCTCACGACCATCCTCCGCGCGGGCCTTTACTTATTACTCCCTCCGTCCAACAAAACAAGCAATTATGGGAAGCGTGCCAGTCAAACTGACTCAAGTTTGACCAAGTTTATAGTAAATAGTATTAACATTTATGTCTCCAAATATATTTATTAAAAAAATATATTCTATAACTAATCTAATGATACTTATTTTGTATTATAAATATTAGTATTTTTTTATATAAATTTAGTCAAAGTTCAAACTGTTTGACTTCTCGAAAAGCGAGAATTGCATGTTTTTATGGACGGAGGGAGTACTACTATATATACAGACGACGTGCACGACGACGAGATCTGATCGGAGATCACCTTTGTCAGCGGCAGCGAACGCCGCCTGTCCTCTGGGAAGCAACCATGCATGGGGCATGGCCGTGGCACAGTGGCAGGCTCTCGCAGCGTGCATGCATGGTCAAGGCCGGTCACGCACGCACGCGCGCGCGCGGCTGGTCGCGCCCTGCCGGCGACCAGAGAACGAACGCGCGGCTAGAGGCCGCCTTGACGACTCTCACGTCCGCGTCGCTTGCCGTCCTCGTGCAAGCCAGCCAGGGGGCCTTCCAGTTTCAGCGCTGAATAGATGCTACTAGTACGTAGGAGTACTGCTGTGTCGTCGTGCGAGACGTGACGGTGCGCAGGTCTCTGCACTTTGCAGGCAGACCTCCGAGGCTGCGAGCGAGAGCGACGGTTTGTTGGCGCATTCACTCATCAGTGCACAGGCAGCTGCGCCACGTTCCATTCATGGATCGGGTCGGGAACGCACGCACGCCTGCCGACTTGTCATGGACGATACGGAACCATTCCGGAAATGCAGGCCGAAGCTAGCTAGGCCGCCTGCCTCAACTGTCAAGTGTGTGTGTGTGGGCGCAGCGCAGTGCATCGCAGTCGCAGGGCAGGTGGCTGGCCTGACTTGGCAAATTTTTGTCAGGAATTCGGTCGGCATGGGTTCGCCACGCCTTGGATGTCTCTGCCGAAACTGAGAATACCAGGAACCAGGCAGCCAGCAAGCAACCACTGGTTTTGTTTGGAACAATAAATAAAGGAAAGGAAGAAAAAGAACCACTGGGGGGCCCAAACGTGTTGAGGCCCAGGAGAAGGCCTTGTACAGACAGGCCCGTCGAAGGCCTGCGGCTCTGCATAGTTTGGCCCTTCTTTTTTAGGTGGCCGGCCGGGGTCAACATCCATCTCCTTCTGTTCCCATTTTTGGCTCAGCCAGCGATTTTGCATCGTGCTTGGCGTCATCGATGACACAAGGACCTTGGTGGTTCATGAGTCATGATCATGACCGCCCGGACGGAGGGAGGCGCAGGCGCAACCGACTTCATGCTGCCATCCGCCCAGCCGCGCCTCACCTGCACCCGGTTCGTATCTTTCCACGGTCTGACCGTGCCTTCGGTAGCGTACCGTACCTTCTTTAACGAGTGTAACACAACCTTTTGTCCTTTTCTTTTACAACACAACGTTGCCAGCACATCGATATCGTCATGGCATTTTTATGGCATCACGTTTCATGCAGCTATGTAAATAAATAAATAGATAGAAATATATACAAAACACATTTCAATCATATCCCCTGATGCAACAACAATTGCAGCCATACCCCCACAAAGGCATCATCTTTCACTCGAATTTGAAACATCCAAATACTCAACTTACAAAGGAATAAAAAAAAGATACATCGCGGTATACAAATACTGCTACTCCTTTTGTTTTAAATTATATTTTTTTATTTTAGCTTTTCAGGATACATAATTTTTTATGCATTATGTCTACACATATAGTAAAAACTAGGAATCTAGAAAAGCTAAAATGATTTACGATTTACTCCATTCATTCTAAAATATAAGATGTTTTGACTTTTCTCTAGACACGTAGCTTTTACTATGTGCTTATATATACACTATGTCTAGATAAATAATTAAAGGAAGGTATCTAGAAAAGTTAAAATGACTTATAATTTAGAATGGAGGGAGTACCACGTAAGATCCGACACGTGCCGAATTCTCTTATTCGAAGATGAAGACAATAAGGAAACTTAGAGCAACTCTAAAAGTCTCTCTATATCCTTTCTTATTGATAGGAATATATATTTTGATGAAAATATGCTTTCTAACAACTTCTTTGATTACATCTCTAAATATTATAATTCTCTATTCTGAAATGTTCTCTAGCCAAAGATGGAGAGTGAGATTGACTCTCTAGAGCATGTACAATAGCTGTTGGAGGGTGAAAATAGAGCGAGATCTTTATTTAAATGGCTCTCCAAATAATGATCGGTAAAGTGAATTTAAGAAAAGCTCTAGGAAATATTCTAATGTCAAAGCCTAAAAGGGTATGCATCTAAACTGATGAACTGCGAGGGGGCAATCTACAAAAGTGCCGGTTCGCGTTCAGTCCAAGCTGAACATAAGAAACGCAGGCCCCTCGTTCCAGATTCCACGCTCAGGAGCATTCGAGAAGACGAAGAAATACGCCGACGAGGAGAAGCAGAGCAGCGACACTGCATACGAGCTTCCGACATGGAGGGCCAGTTCCAGGTACCGGCAAGTCTCTGTTCTAATCCATTCCAGTGTTCTTGTTCCTATCGTGAGGCATCGAGGAATTGAGCGTCAGGAAAATCATACTCTATTCCGCGCATGTTTTGTCAAGGTTTTTGTTGATGATGGTTGGCCCCGGATCGAGATTCAGTAGTAATAGCGGAAATACTCTTGTTTTGATCGAAGCCTGGAGAGATGGGACTTGGAATCCCTCCCTATATATTCGAGAAGGCCGCTATATGGTTTGGGCTGAGACCGGATGGAGACTATCCGCGCGAGATGAGCTTAGATTTGATCTATCCCTTTCGATTAGTTGGTTTCCCGGTTAGGGATTAGAAGCATGCGGAAGTCGGATCTTGGAATAAGACTAGCTTTTGAACATGTTGTTCTCAGTTCCCACCCTGTGTGAGTAATCGTATATATAGAAGTTGCAGTAATAACCTTGTAAGTTAAATGGTCGGAGTAATTAAATCGTGACCAGTTGTAATTTGTTTGCCACACAAATCTTTGCACGGCCATTATCGTACCCACACAAGTCCTAGTTCAGGTACTTCAGCAGCATCTCCTGTTTCTTCGGTAGAGTCCAGAGCCCCCCTCCCAACTGTGTAGTTTGTACTTGATTACTTGAATTACTTGCTCTAGTCTTATTATATAGTAATTATAAAGACTTCCTTTGTTATCCTCTGTTGTTGAGCTATGTTTTTTTGTGTCCAATTCAGACTAGTTCTGTCAAGATCACAAGCATAAATCACTGTGATCGATCCGAATAGGTTAATGTCTTCTGTCCTCACCTCAGACGAACACATGAATTTTAGTCTTGAGTAGTGTCAACTGTGAAGATAGTAGTTCAATTTGTATTTTGTAGCTTTAGTGGGGCCTTTCATAAGGCAGTGAGAATATGAGACGACCATTTGGGTCTTAGTATACAGCAATTTTTAAGACAAACTAGAATAGTGCCCGTTCCTCCATGTGTTGCCACAGAAAATACGATGGTTCGTGTTATCACTAAACTTCACATCATATTTTCTTTTATAAGTCATCTGATTCCGCACTGAATTTAGTTTATGAGGCATACAAAAAGGTTGGTGATTGTATTGCTAGATCATGGCTCTTTTTTTTATAGCTACTTGGTATTGAACCTTGTTTTGTTGGGTCCAACGTGGACTAGGTTTGTACAGACTGTAGAAAGAAATCACCGGGATCAATCCTAAGAGCTTAGTGTCCTATTCACCTGTCTTGGTTTAATTCTGTGAATTCTAGTCTTGAGTGATGTGACAAGCATAGTTTAATATGTCCTTTTTAATACTTTATTAAGCCTCTGAGAATGTCAACGCCATATGAGTCATAGCGCACAATATGAACTGTGTTCGGTGTTTGGTTAATTTCATATTTGCATTAAGCTGTGCATAACACCATATTTGCTTTTATGCACAAGTCATAATTCTGCATCGGTTATGAATCATGGCGTCATAAATTGTGATGCATACATTTTACAACGTTCTATTGGGTGGTCATGGTTCCTTTGTCTGAACATTCTTGTACTTGTTAGATTATGCATCCTGAGTATATGATATCGTTTGAATGGTTATTTACAACATAGGATGGCAAGGAGGAGGTCATCCAAGCATGGTACATGGATGACAGTGAAGAGGACCAGAGGCTGCCTCATCATCGAGAGCCCAAAGAATTCATTCCTCTTGACAAACTTTCAGGTTTGTGCATGCCCTGCTCTATTCCTGAGCCCATATGACATCATGATATACTAACTGATGCTGAATGCTAACATCACGAACACCCAGAGCTAGGAATATTAAGCTGGCGCCTAAATGCTGATGATTGGGAGAATGATGAGAACCTCAAGAAAATTCGTGAAGCCAGGGGTTACTCTTACATGGTTTGCCAATAAGTTCTTTTTGGGCACTTGTTGTTTTGTTATTCTACCTTGAGTGGCAAGATCAATACCTATTCAAAGTTTGAAACTAGAATGATAAGCATCTTCCTTCTGCAGGACATTTGTGATGTGTGCCCAGAGAAGTTGCCAAATTATGAGGCTAAGATAAAGAATTTCTTTGAAGAACACTTGCATACTGATGAAGAGATACGATATTGTCTTGAGGGTAGCGGTAGGTTCCTTTGTTTTGCATTTAGAGGTGTTTTTTTTAAGACAGGAAATCTCGTTTCTGGTTTAAAATCAGTAATAGTCAACATATTTTCATTCTAATTATTGTCCATTTTTGACTCTGTTTTTTCCCTTACTATTATGTTCTCAAGGCTACTTTGATGTGAGGGACCAAAATGATCAGTGGATCCGTGTAGCAGTGAAGAAAGGGGGCATGATTGTTTTGCCTGCAGGAATGTATCACCGCTTTACATTGGATGCCGACAACTACATCAAGGTATCTTTGACTTCTTTCCCTGTTCACACCATGAGTTGCTTTGTGAAGCCATGTATGCTATTCATTTACTCTTGAATTAGTCAGATTGCTACAATTATTTTAAGTGGAAGTTAGTAGTTCCTATTTAATTCCAGAGGGCGATTGTCTTGTTTATGTTATGTAATTATACGTGTTATACCATCTCTGCAAATTTCTGCGTTCAGTCTTATGTTACTTTGTTAATCTTGTCTTTAATCTTCTGTAAACAAGCGGCGAATAACGACATTGGTGCATTGTGGTCTCATGGAATTTTTCCTGTTATGATTCCCCAGGCAATGCGGCTCTTTGTGGGCGAGCCTGTCTGGACGCCATACAATCGTCCCCATGACCATCTCCCGGCTAGGTACGATCCTGTGTCTGAACCCTAAAGCTGGAGCATTATTTTCTTTTTTGAAAGAAAAAGCTGGAGCATTATTGTGTTCCATTCTCTCTTTCTTGGATTCTCGTTTCCACTTTCATCACCCACTTTATTCTCTGGTTCATGTTGGCTTAATAAAATGGAACATTCGCATGATTTCAGGAAGGAGTATGTTGAGAAAATCATCAACCGAGGTGGAAGCCAAGCCGTCGAAGCTCGTTGAATGTGTCAATTCTACATGTATTGCCGAGCCTACCTGTCGCGCTACACTACCACTCAAAGTACTGCCGAATAAGATTTGCTACTGCAATCTGCTCATGCATGTGCCAGTTAACAGTCTGCACAAAACCTGCTTGAAAATCTTACTTAGATATTTTGTAATACGAATGATGTGGTGTTTGATGAATGATGAAACGATGATGATTCAACCCACCTGTCCTTCACAGGTTCGATGAAACGTTGCACAAAATGGTTTACTGAAAGGGATGCTTGAATTCCTGTACCAACCCTCAGTCTGACTGAATGTCGTGGTTCAACTGCTGACCAACATTTTGTTTGCACGAGTATCTACTGTCGTTCTCACAGTAGGACGAGCAGGGTTTTGTAATGATGTACTCATTCACAGTACCGTTCTTATTACCGGAAAGTTTGTGCAGATTGATAATGATGCTGGGTGGTTCTTGCCTCGTAGTAGGTCTCCTGGAGACAGAAAATTTGTGGTGAGTGAAATGAACACGTTCTGTGTCTGTCGTCTAGTCACCCGTCGAGCATTGGTCGGCAGAGCCGATCACCGGCCAAGAACATTTGTGATGCCGGTGAAGTACTTGTGTGCGGCTGCATTACCGCACAAAAGTTCATATTGCCTATGTGCCTTTTCTTTTCTTTTGTTTTTCGACGAACAAAAGGATAGCCGATCATCATTCCTGCTCACAGATGAAAATAGTAGCAACTAGCAAGGCAATTCCTCTACAGTTGAGTGACTGACAGATGGACTTGATCGGTGAGCCTTAGATCTGTGCTTTAGTGTAAGACAGACGAGAGAATTTTTTCAACTAGAGTAAAAAATTCGTTTCCACGGAGAGTCGAACTCAAGACCAAAGAGTGCTACTCAGATCACCTAACCAACTCAATTAGAGGCCCTTTTCGCATACATGTGAGAATAAGATATGCGCTACACTACAACTTCAAGTACTGCCAAATAAGATTTGCTATTGCCATCTGCTCATTCCACCATCATGTGCCAGTTGACAGCTTGCACAAAACCTGCTTAAAATCTTACCTAGATATTTTGTAATACGAATGATGTGGTGTCTGATGAATGATGAAACGATGATGATTCAACCCACCTGGCCTTCACAAGTTCGATGAAACGTTGCACACAATGGCTTATGAAAAGGATGCTTTGATTCCTCTACCAACCCTCAGTCTGACTGAATGTTTTTTTTTGAACGTTATTCTGACTGAATGTCGTGGTTCAACTGCCGACCAACATCTTGTCTGCACTCGTGTCGTACGAGTTAACTCCTGTCGTTCTCACGGTAGGAGGAGCAGGGCTTTGTAACGATGTGCAGGCTTATAATTCGTACTTTTAAAGTTATTTTTTCAGCTAGAATAATATTTTTCTCTCACACAAATAAGCTGGAACAGTATTTCAGCTTTTTTTTTCAGCATAAGCCAACATGGCCGTACTCATTTCTGTTGATCACCGAAAAGTTTGTGAAGATTGGTTATGATGCTGGTGGTTGCTGCCTCGTCCTAGGTCTTCCTGGTGACGGCAAGTGTGTGGTGACTGAAATGAACACGTTCTGTGTCCATATAGTCACTCGTCGAGCAATGGTCGGCGGAGCCGATCATCGGCCAAGAACCGAAGAACATTTGTGATCTCGATGAAATACTTATGTGTGCGACTACAATGCCGCACCAAAAAAAAAAAAACATACCTGATCATTCCTGATCACTGATGGATTTATTAGTGAAGGCAAAACACCTGGGAAGCGTTCTCTGCAGTTGGGTCCCCTACCATTGCGTCATTCCCGTCGTAGCGACACCTGACATGTGAGGAATGCTACACGTAATGCAGGGGACTTTTGAGTTTTGAGAGGCGGCGAAACTACTCTAGACGAGTGCAGGTGCAGCCGGGCACGGAAAAGGAGCCATCTTTTTCATGGGGGACGCGGCGTATCTCGCCGGCGGATCGGCGCTGCAAGTTGCAGCCAATCACGAGGCCAGGGCGATGTCGCCGCGCTGTCTGGGATCAGAAAAAAAAATGGCACGACCCGTCGCCGTCGTCGCCCCCCTGTCGGCTGCCGATGGATTCGGGGGCTCGCCCACCATGCGCAACCCCAGCCACACCCCGCGGCGTCCAGAACCTTCTAAGCCCCGCGCGGCCACGAACGCGCCGCGCGGCCTAGAATGTTTCATTCCCCTTCTGGCAGGCCTCGGACAAGGGTCAAGCAGGCCGGTAGGAGTACGAGTATTTATCAGCGTCGGCCGCCACTCTCCCGCGCAGCAGGAGACGACAGACGACACAGCATCCATTTTCCCCCCTTCCCCGCGCTTGGCTGTTGGCTCGGCTCTTGCTCGAGCGAGGCAGAGCACTGTGCGTTCTCCCTGATCGCCTGGGGATCGCTGCGTGTTCTGGACGTTGGCCATTCAGTTGGTTGGTGGGTGACAGCAGCCGTGGCGAGATGGACCCGATGCTGCCGGCGACGGTGACGGTGAAGGAGGAGTGGCCGCCGGAGGAAGAGGAGGAGGTGGTGGAGGACGTGGACGCTCCCCGGCCGATGGAGGGGCTGCACGAGGTCGGGCCGCCGCCGTTCCTGACCAAGACGTTCGACCTGGTGGCCGACCCGGCCACCGACGAGGTCATCTCCTGGGGCCGCGCCAGCAACAGCTTCGTGGTCTGGGATCCCCATGTGTTCGCCGCCGTGCTGCTCCCCAGGTTCTTCAAGCACAACAACTTCTCCAGCTTCGTCCGCCAGCTCAACACCTATGTGAGTGTCCCAAGTCCTCTGCTTTGCTCAATCGCAATTTTGTTTCGGCTTTTGTGCTCGTGAGCTGCTCTTGTTTTGCAGTTCATCTCGCCTGCTCCTTGCCTTGTGGACTGCAGTAGCATGAGCGATCAATCAACAAGTCTGTCTGTCTATTAAACAGCTCACGAAAAGAACAAGATTATATATAAAAAATGTGACTGGCATCGATACAGTAGAGTCTGAAATTCCCGTGCAAGGTCGTCACATTTCCTACAGATTGGATTTTCACAATGACCTCGAGCTGATGGAATCGTTGAACTTGAACGCATATTGCTTTTCTTTGGCGGCAAAATGGGCAAATGTTAAATTTGCTGACATGCTCTTTGTTCGCCTTGTTACTGTGTAGCTAGATGGATCAAGACACCGGGTGAACGAAGCTACTACAGCCTACGAGAAAGAAACTGCTTGTTGATCACCACTCATCACCAAGCAATATACCACTAGGCTAGTATATACCGCTACCTGTGCATGTAAATTCGGTCGCAAAACTTATGTGAAACCTAAAGTTTTACATAAATTTGCCATCTTGTCTTATCAATTGCTTCAGCCTACTCACCATCTGCTGATTCTTAGCATGTGATGGCTTCTGGACTTGAACTAACTGAACACGCGTCGTGATCATCGCTTTGCAACCTGCAGGGTTTCAGAAAGATCGATCCGGACAGATGGGAGTTCGCTAACGAAGGCTTCCTGAGGGGCCAGAGGCAGCTTCTGCGGCTGATCAAGCGGCGGAGGCCGGCGGCGGCGGCGCCGTACCTCCAGGCGTCGCAGTCGCAGTCACAGCAGCTGCAGGGGTCGTGCCTGGAGGTGGGCCAGTTTGGGGGGCTGGACGGAGAGATGGACCGGCTGAGGCGCGACAAGAGCATCCTGCTGGCGGAGGTGGTGAAGCTACGTCAGGAGCAGCAGAGCACGCTGGCGGGCATGCGGGCCATGGAGGAGCGGCTGCAGCACGCGGAGCACAAGCAGGTGCAGATGATGGGGTTCCTGGCGCGGGCGATGCAGAACCCGGACTTCTTCCAGCAGCTGGCCCAGCAGCAGGACAGGCGGAGGGAGCTGTAGGGCGCGCTGATGCTCTCCGCCGCCTCCAGGAAGCGGCGGCGGCCCATCGGCGCCGCGCCGGTCCTGGACGGCGGCGTGCAGGAGCAGGAGGAGCAGGCCGACGACGACGACCCCACCGCCACGCAGGCGCTGTTCGCGGAGCTGGACGAGCGGGGGACCACGTCGGAGCTGGAGAACCTGGCGCTCAACATCCAGGGGCTCGGCAGCAAGCGCAGGCAGGACGGGGGCGAGAAGCAGGGTGGCGGCGCGCGGGGCCAGCAGCAGGCCGCCGCGGTCGGTGGTGGCGAGACGGCGGAGCTGACCGACGACTTCTGGGAGGAGCTGCTGAACGACGGGATGAGGGGCGGTGCGGCGGCTGAGATGCTGCCGCCGGAGAGGAGACGGCCGGGTTGGTACGTCGACGCGCTGGCGCAGAAGCTGAGCTCCATGAGCAACACCACGGCGAAGTAGAGCTGGCGTTCGTTCGTGTCGTAGTCGCACGCAGTTACTCCTATATACGACTAGTGATAGTAGATTAATTAACCTCCGATTTGTCAGACACGCGTCAGTGAATACTCCTAGTGATAGCTCCATTGTTTGTTGTAGTATAGGAGTGGGATCGTGCTGGTTGCACTTTGTGTAGTGTAGTACTTGGTATACCCTGTGTTGTAGTGATATACCCGGCGCGAGTATATTCAAGAATAGCCGGGTCGTGTCATTCGTAGTGGTAATTGACAGTCTTTCTACTATTGGTATTACTAGTGTTGCATATGTCAGCAACCTGTGGTTTATACGCATTTATCTATGGTATAAGTTTTATCAAATTTATATAAAAATATTTAATAATATTAAAAATGTTTGACTTAAGACAATCCTAGAAGTTAGTTTATCTAAGACTGGATGGATTACGTATAAAAGGTTTGGGACAAGGTCGTGTTTTCTGATGGCGGATTTCTTTTGTTCTCTGCAATTGTTCCTTGGACCTCGGCTACACCAAAAGTAGTGGCGGCAGTACACGTACTAGAACAGTCGGTCCCATACATTGGGTGAGACAATGACAACAAACGCCTTCGTAATCATTTGGTTGACGGTTTCCACTCCCCAAAGGTCAAAGCTAGCTTGGAAGGAGACATCACCCCTCCTCAAGTGCAGATCCTCTAACATTCTAAAGCAAAGTTAGGATGTGACTTTGGCCTTTCAGACACTATTGTCGGTGTTTGATGACTGACATCTCGTCACGAGGTTACCCGGGACGATTGTTCGGGGGCATCGGCGTATGCAGAACTCGATGGTGAATGCAGAGACAATAATTTATATTGGTTCGGTTCGCCGGAATAGCATCGGCGTCCCTACGTCCAGTTTGGGATGAATAGTATATTGCGCCCTGCGCTTTAGGGTTTAGACTGTGAGGTCTGTTCCTATTGTTCTGCCGATCTAGAGAGCCTTGCCCTCCTTTATATAGTCCAGGAGACAAGTGTCCTAGTCGGTTACAATGTAGAAATTCTAGTAAGATTACATAATAGCAATGTTAGTAGAATTACATGGGAGGAAGCCTAATTGGACTAGATCTTCTCCCTTCCTTACGGGGTACCCCGGGTACTATGTACCGATAAGCCCCCGAGCACTGTATGGTTGATCTTGGAAGCCTCTTCTTGTTTCTCCAGGTCTTTCCGAGTAGAGACAAGCTTCGTTCGAAGTGCTTTCTTGAGAGTAACCATGTAGTGCTTCTTGAAATCTTCGAGTGACATGCACTTTTTGGAAAAGTGCACTCACTGATTGTAGCCTCCGAGCCTCTTGCTGTTTGGAGCAAAAAGAGTTGGACGATCTTTTTCTACAAACTTCCCAGGAAAAATAAAAAACATTCCTTGAGGATATGTATCCCATAGCCTCCGAACCTATGTCCGAGTACTTATAGTCGGCGCTAAGATCTGAAAAGAATATACTCAGAGATGCAGTAACCTCATGAGACAATGATCAGTAATCGCTTGTCGCCTAGTGGTTCAATGCTTGTAAACTTGATCGTATATCCTTGAAATCGAGCCCCCGAGCGTAGCCAGATTGAAATCGGCTAAACCGTGACTATGGGTGGCAGAGTAGAAGAGTCATTGTGTGTATCATCTTGGCATTTGACTTGCTTGGAGCTCGGACGACGTGCTGCGTAGTAGAGTCGGATCCCAAAAGCACGAACGAGTAGCCAGGGAAATTCTTCTGTATGTGTACATGTCTGATATACACGTGCACGAGTACCATAATTAGCTTGTTTGCTTCTTGCATGATATTGTAGATCGGCCGTAGCCTTTGTTTATTTTCACGTGACCTTGCTTGCTTGTTGAGCCATTGTACGTGCATGCATGCATGTAAATCCTGCTAGCTTGCACGGCTTCTTAGCATGTATGTGCGTACTCCTTGGTCTGCATGCAGCTGATAGCTCGTGTAGGAGTAGGGGACTCTCTCTTGCCGCACGTGCCGGGTAGCTGAGCCGTCAAGGTCCGGGAACCAGGAGCATGTGATCCAGCTAGCAACCCGTTTGTCTTAGACTAGCTTGTAGCTTGATTGACGGCCAAGCGGAGTAGTCGTAAGCCGTAGTATCCGAGTAGTCGGATGTAGGCTCAATGGCTCGCTTGTGGCTTACTTCTAGCTCGGATGGCTCGCCAGCTCGGTTGGGTGGCTCTGTGATATGCACTCGAACGGAGCTGATGTAATCGTACGGGTGCCGCTGCGTGGAGCTGCTGCCGAGTTGTCTGCGTGGCCCTGTTACCCAGACGATCTCGTGCAGAACCGAGACAAAAACGTAGGCCGTGTTTAGTTGCGCCAATTTGGCGGCAACAAAATCTGCACAGTGCAGGCCCGTGCACTGTAGCATTTCGTTTGTATTTGTGAATTTTTGTCCAAACATTGACTAATTAGGCTTAAAAGATTCGTCTCGCAAAGTACAACTAAACTGTGCAATTAGTTTTTGATTTCATCTACATTTAGGACTCCATGCATGTGCCGGCATTTTGATGTGATGGGAATCTTCTTTTTGTATAGTGAAATTTGGGGATGAAATTTGGGATCTAAACAGGCCCGTAGATGAACTCCAGTTGGACATGGAAGAGTACGAGCAAGTCCAAGCTTGCTTGCATGTCGACGGAAGTTGAGCATGCATGCCCATACATGCATGTAGTGGCCAAAAGAATAATCCGATCATATGTGAATCCGAGCCCCCGAGCATTAGCTTATAGCCTAAGTGGATAAATGTAATAACAGATCTTTGTCCCCATGTCACATGTTGGCGGCTATAGCTGATGTGCAGAGCGCCGATCATCGTGTTCACGTGATGGTCCTCGTCCTGATTGACTTACGACGAGTCGAATTTTGATGACCGCGTCCTGATCGACTTAGGATGAGTCAAATTTCAGTGACCACGTCCTGATTGACTTAGGACGAGTCTAATTTTGGTGACTACATCCTAATTGACTTAGGATGAGTCGAATATAGGCGGTTAGCCTGTATTTGCTGTATGTTTGGATATCATTGCCTTGATTTACTTAAGACGGATTATCCGAGTAGTCGCGTAGCCGTAATAACGACCACATATGCGATCTTAAGTGCAAAAAAGCACTTGATAATAAGGTGACTTTGTGACTGTCTTCATTCAGGCTCACGCGCCAGAACAACATTATCAGCCGCCTTCTTCCGAGCTAATCTCTTACGGGCTTGGCAAACATTTAGTTATAAAAACTAAGTGCCGTAAGTTTACGACTGATAGGACTTAGTTGCAGGATGTGAGCCAACTGATAGCCATAGTTAGCGTATCTAGGTGCCTAGAGTTTTATACCAGCATGATCTAGCCAGTAGTTCTCTGGCCAATGACTTTTAAGTCGGAAGCGAGCGTCGACATAGATAGTCGGGTATCTCTCATCCGGGTAATGTTAGAAGTTACCCGGGTTAAACTTTACAAATGCCAGGTTGTCATATTTTGTAGTTGGAACCTTTGGATGAGATAAGATATGATGCTCTGAGATTATAGTAGAAGTTGGACTGTGTAGACTCCGGTGGTTCGGGAGCCGGCTCGAAGAAACTGGTCAAGCCCGAGTTGATGACGTGGGCTGCAGTATGCCAGCGACAGCGTGCTGCCGACGACGGTCGCGTCATATTCGATGATAGCCCCTTGTTATGTGTCGACGACGAGGACCGAAGCTCGACATAGCGGTCAGCTTGGACGGTACTCGGCACCAAAATAGTACTCGGTTCCAATACTTGCTGTAGTGGGCGACTAGGACAGTACTCGGCACCTTGCTATAGCACTTGGCGTAGATGCGGCTGCATGATGTTTGTACGTGTACGCTTGGACCATGGAACTCGCATGGTGCTATAACCCGTCTGTACCTGTGCGCCCCGTGAGTAAAATGCAAACCTTGGAAGCCTGACTGTGCATCATGGGCTGCTTCTCGAGGTGATTGTTTGAATTAATCTTGCCCTGCTGCGACTGCTAATGCTTGTTGTTGCCATGCTTCTTCTCGAGGTTGTCCGGCAATGTGTCCTCCATCTTTGGGATACAGAGCCGCTCAGTGTTGCCGCGCCGTGCAGATGAATAGGTTGTTAGAAACAGTAAAGCCCCTTGCCGTAGCAAGACCGACCAGTCGACAGGGACATGGTCAGAGTGGAGATGCAATCCCCAGCTGGCGCTAAGGTTCCGGCAAGTCATCGAGACATGGAGGCATTGGAGGCGTAGTCATCTTGCATGGCTTTGTATGCACGACGCACACGTATGCATGCAAACCTCTCTCTCCGTGCTACTGAGGCCGCGGAAGCCCCGGCATGATGGATAAAGAAATCCTCAACGAATCACGTCTCCTCCGTGCAATACATGCAGGTGCGTGAAGGAGCCAGAGTCGGCATTCGGACTCGGCGGAAAAGAGTCAGAGTGGGTACTCGAACCTAGTAAGAAGGAGTCGGAGTCGCCTCGAGCGTAGTCGAACCCTTGCAAAGCTGATTCAGCGATCCGGTCTGGAGCCTTATGCTTGAAAGTCATGTAGGCAAATAGAGTTTGGCACCGAATTGGATTCGATATGTACTGAAGCTATCGGTAATCCGGCCGGGTCTTGACGATGAGATCCGAGTACTTTTGTGACCGTTAAGAGAAGAATGGAGCAGTCAATGTTGATTCGTAGCTGAGTGGAGAAGTCGACAAGTCGATGTTGATGAAGTAAACTAGTTAGTCGATTGGATTCTCGATCACCCGGAAGCCATCGTCGAGCACCCAGAAGCCATCCTCGAGTACCCGAAAAACGTCATCGAGCACTCGGAAGCCGTCACCGAGCACTCGAAAGCCGTCGTCGAGTACCCAGAAAACATCGCCGAGTACACGGAAGCCATTGTCGAGTACCCAGAAAACGTCGCCGAGAACACGGAAGCCATCGTTGAGTATCCAGAAAACATCATCGAGCACCCGGAAGCCATCGCCGAGAGCTCGGTCGAGTCCGAGTAGACGAAGTTGTCACTGAATTGTTGCCGTAATCGTTGAACTTGATGCAGTTGGACAGTAGTCGGAGACAACTCACTTCCGGCTTGCAGCTTGGACGGGGTGCCGAGTAACAGTCGGAGTAGTTCATTGAGCGTTGTAAGTAGTGGAGCGCGCTTGCATGATGACGCAATCAATATTGTAGTCGGCTTGATCCCGTAGCTAGCTTGCACGTTTCCGAGTGATGTGTACGTGCATGATCCAAATTTGGAAGCCTTGCGTGCACAACCATGTCTGAATCAGCTCCAGCTCAAGATCGGTCGGCGGGACAGAGTCAACGGAGTTTGCCGAGTGCGAGTCGGAGTCCAACCCGGCTTCACACGGGCCCGGGTCATCACGTGGTGGCACAGCGCCGCTTGGCATGCAATCTTGTTGAAATCCATCGGCTTGTACCACGGACCAAACAACAATCAGGAGTACTATCGAAGACTTGAGATTGGCTCCTGCTGCAATGAGGAGCAGCAGCCCGCGGATGTCCAGCACGATCTGGCACGTGTGAAAGGCTAGTTTGGTTTTGATAATTGATGAAACCTAGTGACTAATCATTATGCTAAGGGTGTAGACATAAAATGATAAAGTCCCATGCCAAGTGGTGGAACTTAGAGATGATCATGGTGATGATGGTGATGACCAAAAGATGATCAAGTGTTTCACATTTAGAAAAGAAGAAAGAGAAAAACAAAATCCGATGGAAATCAAGGCAAAGGTATATCATAGGAGTTTGCTTTCAGTGATTAAGACACCATAAATGGTGTGATCACATTTAGAATCAGTAGCCGTACTATAAAGAGGGGAATTTCTGAGGCTATTGATCACTTAAGTGCCACAAAATGAAGATTTATTTGCATATGCATTTAGATCTAGTGGAGAGCTAACCTAACTCGTTCAAAATGTTTGCGAAAAATGTTAACACACATGCATATAGTGATGTACATTTGGTGGTGTTAGAACATTTGCGAAGAAGGTGAAGTTTGATTCGGCAATTTTCGGTAAATGTTCTTCACTGTTTTTATCAGTGGCGTAGCTCTGCAATTCTGGCAAGTGGGCAAGTATATATACGTATTTACAAAAAGAAAAAAGAAAAAAAACACTTACCGGCTGCATACATGAAAGCCGAGCCCGAGCGAACGAGCGTCAGGCCCACGCGGGCACGCGGCCCATGCGGCCAGCGCGGAGACGGGAAACAACGCCGACGCCAATACAGATCAGGGCAGCGCCGTAACCGTATCTGTTCGCCTGCGTTCACGCTGTGAGGCCGCCGTCGTTTCAGTTCGACTGCGTTCACGCCGAGGGCAAAATCGCCAAGACGCGAGAGGCGAGACGCAAGTACGGATCAGGATCACACTGCGTTCACGCCGTCGGCCGTCGCTCGTCGTTGTCCAGTCAACCAGTGGTCGTCCTCGTCCCGTTCGGCCTTCGCCCTGCCCTACGACCGCACCGGTGTCCAGGTAAATTTGTGATCAGAATTGTTCAGGTGAGATTCGATCTTTGTTCTTCGGCTTTTTTAAAGAAATTTACAGGAGATAATTTTTTGGATGGTTGTCTTGGCTCTTTTATTGAGCGGGATATTTTCTTTAAAGTTGACAAAGATGATATAATCAACATTTATATTCATTCAAAAGCGTCAAATAAAATAGTCAGAAAAATAGCATGGTAAGTCTCTGATTCTCTTTTATGCCTATATATTTCAATTATCGGTATGACTTTTGAACTTTTTATTTATACTATATTTAGTGGATGGTTTGAACTTATTCCATGAATTTAAGTCTTATTGTATTACTTAGTACATATATACCAAATCACGTTGTCAATTTTGCAATTATTACCGAATTGCTGAAATAGATTTACCAAACTGTATATGAAAATTTTTAGGCGGCATACCCTTAGACAAAATCCTAGATTCGCCACTGGTTTTTATGCACCAGACGCTGGCCTCGGGGCACATGCGCGTCCGATCAGTTCAGGCAGAACCGCGCGCGAAGGGGCTGAGCGAGCGGACACTGGCCGCGGTACACTGGCGCATCCGGTGCACCTTTGCAGTCCACCGGACGTAGTGCATTAGCATCCGGTCGAGGTGACGTCAACGCGGCGTGGAGGAGAGCAGTCGTGCAGTGTACTGACCGGACGCTAGGCGCGTCCGATCAGTACCCACCAGACGCGTCCGGTCGAAGATTTCGGGCGATGGGCCCTTACTGGAAACGACTGGACACCACGTTGATCAGCGTCCGATCATCATCATCAGCGCGTCTGGTGTGGCGTGTACGCGAACGCTGTAAGTTTTCGACCGTTGGCGATCCAGTGGTCCTCATTCGAACGTGACACGTAGCAGACATCGAGCGGGTGAGCGCTTGAGCCACCGGACGTTGAGTTGCGTCAGGTGCAGCAGCACCTGCGCGTCCGGTGCTATCGGGGAAAACTGGAATGAGAGCCTAGCGACTCTATTTGTTTGGGACCCCTATAAATATGTGTTGGCTAGCTCTTGGGGAACTCTCTTGGACTTTTGATCATCTTGACATCCTCTTGAGCTGAGCATACTCCCTTCCACTCATCTCCCTTGTTTGGTTGCTAATTCAAAGTGAGATTGAGTAATCCAAGTACATTGTGCTTGTGAGTTTGCATCTTAGTGGCACTTGGGTGATCTTTGGCTGTGGGATTCTTATTTCTCTTGGTGGTTGCCGCCACCTAGACGGCTTGGAGGCAGCGGAGGAGTTGTAGCAAGAGTAGTGCTTGTTCTTGGCCACCTCCCGGTGACTTATGAGGGATGTTGTGCCTTCCCCGGCGGAACGTCAAAAACAACTCTAGTAAATTGCTCGTATCATTGAGCTACCTCACTTGCGGAAGGTTCTTGCGGTGCTCTTGGGGAGCTTGGCTTTGCATTGCCAATTAGGCGTCGAACCACGAAGTGGTGGTTGACACAACGGGGACGTAGCGTGCCAGCAAGCACGTGAACCTCGGGAGAAAAATTGTGTGTCACCTTTGTGATTGATTTCTTGGATTTCTCCTGGTGATTTCTTGGATTTCTCCTGGTGATTTGTGAGGGGTGTTGTGGCTTCCCCGGCAGAGCGTTAAATACAACTCTAGTCAATTGTTCGTGTCATTGAGTTACCTCACTTATAGGTAGGTTCTTGCAGTGTCCACGGGTTGGATGAGGTTCGTGCTACACCTCTATGGGGGTATTAACCCCTATACCCCTACGGCTAGACTTGGGCTGGCTCAGATCAGTGGGCCCGGCCCATGGCAAGGATGACGCGCGGCCCAGTCGATCTGTTCGGCGTCCCGCGCAAGGAAGGAAAGTAAACTTGGAGATCAAGTAAGATCCTGATCGGTTAGAATAGGAATCCTTATCTGGCCAGTTATGACAATTGTAATCGAGCAGGATTAGTTTCCAGATTTGTAACCCTGCCTCCCCGACTATATTAGGCGGGCAGGGACCCCCTCAAAAGACATCTTAATACACACAACAATACAATCTGACGCAGGACGTAGGTATTACGCCCTCACGGCGACCGAACCTAGATAAAATCCTTGTATTTGTCTTGCGTCACCATCTAGTTCATAGCTTGCGCACCTGTATGCCGAGAATCTACTACCTTGGACATACCCCTCGGTAGACTGCCGACCATATCTCATCGACAGTGGCGCGCCAGATAGGGGGTGTGCGTACAACTTCCCAAGCGAGCAAGATGGTCATCATCCTCGACTCCGCGGCCGTGGCGGACGAACTCTCGTTTACCATCGGCCAGATCACCTGGACCACCGGCGTCAATAGCTTCACCGCCACTGCCACGGAGGAGGCACAAATTCGATCTGCGTCGACCACGTCTTCATCGGCTACGACTCCGACCACGCTGGTTACGGCTCCGACCACCCCGACAATGGCTCTAACCACGCCGACAACTCGTCGACCACTTCCCCGCTACAAAGCTCTCGACCAGGTTGGCCACAAGCTCTCACAAACCTTGACTTTGGTAGATTCGATCCAAAATCAATCTACCGAGCAAGTACCTCTCCACCACAACAGATCTACCCGACCAGTTCGGGTTCGCCGTCCAACATGGCTTGATACAGATCTAGTGGTCACCGCTACTCCTAAAGGACGTATAGTACGCCTTCACCCGGTTCCTACACCTAGCTTCAGGCTCTTTGGGTACCAAGCCCTGATAGAGGGTTGCCAGGCCCTCCCATATGGTCTGAAAAATGCTGCTTCCAAGTACGCATATCGTACGCCTCATCTATTCGTGGGTCCCATGGAGCGAGACCATGTTTCAGATTTGTGCTTACTGGATATACCTCGACCATCACCAGGCAACGCTATCAACATTGTAACACCTTAGGTGTTTAGCTCCATAATTGCATTGCATTTGCATGAGCATAAGCATGCATCATTTCATGTTATTTTATGTGGTTGCAACTAGTGTGGTTGTTTTTAGAATTTTGTTTGGCTCACATCATGTGACACTAGGTAGTTGGTGTAACAAAAGGGGAGAGTAGCTAATTATATCTCACAACACCTTAGTTATACTTAGAGTCACTAATGGAGCAAGGTTCATGTTGACCAAAATCACCAAAATGCCCTCCAAGGTGTAGTTGACCACCATTTAGCCCTAGGATGCTCTAGTTTGACCAATTAAAAAGTCTAGCTTAGAGACCCTGCATGGAGGAGTACCCTTAAGCAAAGTTATAGGGAATTTTATGGGGAACAAAAGTCTCAATATGACCATCTCATGAAACTGGCCAGAACATGCTCAAAAATGGCCCACAAGTCAGCTAGAGGGGCTGTCTCAACACTTAGAAATTTTTCTAAGTCTCAAAAGTGTCCCTCCAGTTTTACAGTGACCTACTTTGGAAGCTTGTAGTTTACAAACCAGACCAAACCAGCTCCAACTCATGTTGACACTTTTGTAGTACTCACTTAGCTCTACAACATTATCAACATCACCATCACCTAGTTCTAAATGGTTTAGGAGATATGGTGTCTAGGAAATCGGGTTTCAGTCGGCTTAATGACTGAAACTACGTTTCAGTTTCGAAGTGCACCACTTTGGAGCTCTGTGGTTTCAAATCCAGGCCGAACCAGTCCCAGTCTCAATTGGCAATTTTGTAGCCCTCATGTAGCTCTACATAATTGTTGTAATCACCTACGACTAAATCAAGCTGGTTTAGGAGATTTTCTTTGACGAATTCGCGCTGTCAGTCAAACAATGACGGCCTCCATTCAGTCAACAGCGTCGCCATTCAGTCGGACAGCCGACTCGCGTCGTGGCGCTTGGGCAGAGCCCGGTGGCCGCGTGGCGTGCGCGTCCTGCCATCGCCTCCACGTCGCAAGCTCACGCGCGGGAGTGAAGTGGGAGTCGATACCTCAGTCCCTATCACTCGCGCTCACTCTCCTCCCCCTCCCTCTCGTTCTGGCCAGGCTCACCGAGGCGGAAAACGGAGGCGCAATTGCCACCGCAGCCTTCTCCGTGCTCGCGCGAGCTCACCGTCTCACCACCGTCCTCCAAATCCCGTTCACTACTCCGCCAACATCCCCTCCACCTCCTTCACCCGTTGCTTGACCGGATTGTGCAGAGGTGAGGGTGAATTTCGGTTTCCGCCACAGCGAGTCCTCGCCGGCGTACTGTCCGCGCAGCGGCTCACCGTGGCCAGCTCCCTACGGTCTCCCTCCAGTCTCCCCGCTACGTGTTCTGGGTTCCGGGGTGGGTAGAGCAGCCTAGGTGATGACGCTACTAGATGGGATGGCCGGTACACGTCGGAACACCGTCGTGCCCTGCCACGCCATGGCCGCCGGTGCGGTGCTCACGCGGCCAGCGGCACTCGCTCCACCTCTGTTTTCTTCCTTGGCATAGAGAGGTCCGCCATGCCCTCAGGAAGCCGTAGCACACCTCAATTAGGTCCCTGGTCCCCGGAGCTCGTCGGACCGCCACCGGGTGTCGCCTCCGAGCCGCGGTCGCCATGGCCATCGTAGCTAGGGTGGGATAGGGTCAGCCAATCTAGGTTTGGTCGATGCGGGAAGTCGCGGGGATGCCGTTGGTGCTCTTCCCGTCGCCGGAGGCGCCGTCGTCGGCGAGCTAGAGCTCGCCGGAGTCGCGGCTGTCTTCCCCCTCCGCTCTTCTCTCTCTGGCCTGCGGGCCCGCGCTGTCAGCGCCACGTGCACGCAGGCGGGAGTCCGGGACGGGCCGCGCGCATCGTGGGCCGTGTCTGTTCCCGGGCCGGCCCAGTTTCAAATGAGATTTATTTCATTTTCTTTATTCTGTCACAGCTTTAAGTAAGATTTGGTAAAATGTATATCTAGGGTTTTACTTGTTCAAAAATTGTGAAGTAAATTTTGTTAGACCCTACATGATGTGTAGTATTTTAGAAAAATATAAATTGGATATGTGATGTTTAGTTTCTGGGAGATTTAAATAGGTCTTTGAAATGTGTTTTAAAATGAAGGCAAATTTGTTAAGTGCATAACTTGAGTTGTAGTAGTCCAAAAATTATGAAATTTGGTGGGTAGGCTAATTTATAGTTTCTCTAGCTTTGGTAAAAATTTGGGCAGTAGTGCTTAAGTACTTTTCAAGTTATAATACTATCTTGTTATTTTAGGAAATACTTAAATAAATTTTAGTAATTTTTCTACAAGTGCAATGTTCTTATAACTTTTTGGAGAATGTCTTGGTACCCTAAAGTATCCAAGAAAAATATGAAATCTGTTGTTTGATACTTTTTAATAGGATTTGTTAATTATATAAAAATCAGTCTTTTGGGCTTGTGAATTTTGTTTTGGGAGTTTCTTTAAATAATTTTAGTTAAAATTTTTACAGTGGTCTCTTCTTGGTTCATAGAGTCTCTTGTAATTTTTGTAGAATTTTAGGAACAGTTTACATATATGTTTAAAATTCCACTTAATTACTTAAGTAAATTAAGAAATGAGTCTAAATAAATATTTTAGGTAGGCAAACCTTACTTTCTGGTGTTTTTGTGACCTATGTGAACTTGTGGTAATATTAGTTTAGTCTTAAGGGATGTTTGCCACATAAATAAATATTTAACCTTTGCAATTCTAGGTTTTCTGGACAGCTGGTATTATTTCTAGGTTTGACCTTTGATAAAGGTGGTTGCTGGAAAACTTGTAAATACCAAAGTTGTAGTAAGCTTGATAAACTAGCTTGTGTCAAAATTTGGAGCATTTGGCTTAGTAGGTTGGGAGTTATTGCTGTTTAAAGTGACAGTCCAGAATTTGCTACTCTCTGTTTAGAGAGGACAGATTCTGGAACTTATGAAATTCGACATGGAAAACTTAGGAATTTAGGGTTGAGATCTGAAAATAATTTGTAGTGCATTTCTTAAGCTTTCCAGATTGTCTTAGATCATATCTTTTGGAGTTAAGAATATTCAGTTATGTTAGAATCTTTGAGCTGCTGTCCAGAATGTCTTACTGTGATATTTTGGTGTTGGATGTGGTAACCTAAGTAATGCTACTCTTGTCATTGTTAGGTGTTAGGGCCTTAACCGAAGAAGAACAGCTATATCTTAGGTTGAGTAGATTAGGTGAGTACTTCTCTACCGGAGAGGAAATTTGCACCTAATATTTGAAGTGATTTGAATAGAGCTTTAAGAGTGTTGTAATGCATTTCATTCCGAGCATGCTGCATCTTTCTTTATGCATCCATGAGATTTGTTATGCACTCATGCAATAGGTGTTCCGGAGGGGGTAACGCTCCTCGAATTCGAGCAAGTGATTCTGGAGGAAGTCCAGGACCAGCCGGAGCAGCCAGAGGAACCAACCGGCGACGAAGCTCCTGCCGAAGATCTACCCGAGTGTCCGACCACCGACCCTCGACCTTTCTAAAAGGCAAGCCCCGGTGCATGCTGAACCCATCATTTTATAAATCTATCTTGAGTACTTTTAATTGTTTAATGCATTAAGTTGTAGGAGTTGTATGAAAACAATTGTTGCATTATACCTATCCTTGCCTAGATATCGTACTTAAATCCTAATTTAGGTTTAGGCACGTATCAATGCTTAGCCCTGCTTATTACGGTAGAAGCCGGGTGATTTCCGGTCATCCGCGAGATGTAGGAAGGAGTCACGAGTGACTTTATGGCTATCGTGGATGGAACCATGCTTTAAAATGAAATTGAGACCGGGCGGGAGTTCGATAGTACAGCCGCAAGACACTTCACGTCTTGGGTGTGGAGCTATGCCCGTCTGAGTCGTTTAAGGACCGATTCGCTGTACGTCCTTGAGTCATGTTGAACGCAGTCTAACACTTAGTTGGCCGGATAAGTCGTTCCGACCGTGAAGCCGAGTAATGTGATTCAGGCTGGGAATCGAATGGTATGTTGCTTCTTGGAGGAGAGAAAGGATGTGCTTAGGGACATTGGCATGAGACCAAGGGGGGTTAGAGTCCCAATCACCTGGCAGAGTGTCGCCCTTGGGGTCGCGACATCATTTGGGTCCGCGCTTCCTGAATCATATGGAAAGGTGGCCTGTGCGACCCTGGCAGGGGTCTGCACGGTGAGTGTTAGAAATACCCCTCCAGCTGGATAGGAATTCGATTCGAATCGCCGTCGCTCCCGGTTAGTGAGCACTTGACTTGAGCAGCGGCAACGTAGATCTCATTAAATGAATAGATGGTTAAGTGAATGATATAATGTTGCCACAATTTATACCTGCTCTGGATATAATGTTGATAATTGTTTGATTATAATCAAGTGCATGCTTAGTACAGGTGCTAAGATAGATGACAAGTAAATGCTAAAAAGAACTGCTAGTACAGGTTATAAGAGTTTCAATTACTTATGCCTTTATGCAAAATGTGATGTCAGCTAGCCTCTTGTGTAAGCCTTGCATAATCCTTGGTGTCATCTTATTTCTGGTTTTTGACGGGTAAGTCTAGCAGAGTATATTCCAGTACTCAGGGTTTATTCCCTCCTGTTGCAGATGATATGCTCTATCAAGGCTTCTGCAAAACTTGTCTCCACCCTGCGGGTGACGAAGACTAGATCACTAGGGCGTGATCATCTTTTATGTACTTTCCTGATGCTTTTGTGGGTTGTTGATCATTAAGACTGGCAGTAGTATGTGAACTAATGCGTGTGTTATGCTTCCGCTACTTTATAAACTTGGTTTGTAATAATTGCGACTCCGTGTGTGTAAACTTATTTCGGAACTACTTGTGAAATGTAACGTATGATGTTGTATGTTGAATGATGCGATCTTGGTTGTAAGCAAGTTGGTTTGAAATCCTTCATGGTTTCGATTGACTACCGGGATTATATGGGCTCAAGTTCGAAAATTTGAGCGCTTCAGTGCTTGTTTTTGTACTTGTGCTCTTATAATTTGGTCGGTTCTGTTGCAGCTGGTACCGGAGCATAATTCAACATTAAACACATCGTACGAGTATTTAAAAACAAAAGTATTTGATTATGAAAAGGGTTAAAACTTTAAAAATTATTTTCATAGGTATGCCAGTGATCACATCCCTTAGCCCAAATAAGGACTCTTAGGTGGCTTATTATAAAGACTAACTTGGGGGCCTTGTTTGTTTTTGTTTCATCGTCCATACGACGTGATATTGTATGGATGCCATCCACTTGGGTGGTAATGTATGGATCAATTGCCTCGACGCTCTGGTAAGTGTGAGTTGTGAGAGCATGATCGTCCAACCGGCGATCTAGGGGAGAGTAGTTTTGGTGACTTGCATACTTACATGTTTAAACCGTGTAATTATATAAGCACTTAATTGTGGGAACCTTTATATCGGGTAGCTTTGATACTGAAGTATATACATCAGGGGATGTGTATATGGAAAATATTTAAATTACTGCTTTCTTGTGTGCTTATATTGGGAAAATGTTGGGCTGAAATGAGATTTTCTGCAGGTACACTAACAGCGTAACGAGTAGACCGATAGTTTCGCTTATATGAGAGAACGTATGTATGCCACCGCCTAGCGTTAGAACTTTAGGTTTCTACTAAGGTGAGAGGGCGTACAGAACGTGCATGTATCATGTTTAATTATATCATACATATCATTTACTCTCTCCTTAAAAATTTTAATAGTCCTGACTAAATTAAATTTCGTATCCCCTAAATGATCCTCACTTTAAGTCGTATCTTGTTGCTACAGATGGCACGTACCAAGAGGACCGCTCGCAAGTCCACTAGAGGCAGGGCACCTCGTCACCAGCTCGCTCCACGTGAGCCCCGCTCTGAGCCCACTGAGGTGGAAAGGCTGAGGGCTGAGTTGACCGAAGTGACTACTGCCAGGAATGCAGCGCGTCAGCAACTGGAGCAAGTAATCCGTGATCGTGACCAGGAAACACTTGCGGTCCAGAGATTGACCGTAGCAAATCGCAACTGTCAACGCATGCTGGTCCATATCATGAATCAGAGGGATGAAGCCTGGCACGAGGAGAACGTTCTAAGAGCTCATCAGTTTGAGCTCGAGCAACAGTTGGAGAATGCTGAAGAATACAATGACAATCTTCATGAAGAAGTGCACCGCCTGAACAACCAGCTAAATCCTATGCTGCCTCAAAACAACAACGCAGATGAGGACATGGGTTCGGGAATCAGCATGGCTGAAGATGATGAAGAAGTGGAGGTCAATGGGCCCCAAGATGCCGCACCAGAAGAAGCACTAGAAGAAGAGCCAGAAGAAGGAGAAGAAGACGAGGAGTTAGAGCCTGTTAGCGATGAGGATGGCAGGGAGATCCTTGACACCGACTCTGAGGACGATGCTTAGAGTAGTCATCGCGTAGCTACGTTGTTAGAATCATCTTTTGTGCCTCCTGGGGTTGGAGTGAGGCTTTGTAATAACTTGACTTTTGGGATATAAGGTCGAACCCTATGTTTCCTAGATGTTTAGTTGAACCTGTTAATTCGATCACAATTAGATGTCTTATTGCGTGCGTTCGATGATGGTGTCACGATTAGCACCCTTCAGTGCCACGACGAAACCGAGGGCCTCCTATGGCGCGCGATATAAGGTTGTGCTGCTTGGCACGTGCTGGTATCGAGGTGGCTAGTCATGATCCACCATGGAACTCTACCGTTGAGAAGTCTCTTTGTGGTCAGTTTGAAGTAGCCTTTCTCAGTCAACTAAAAATTTTGAGATCGAATCCAAGTACCGGGCGAAAGATCAAAAATCACGTAGATATTAACGTAAACGGTTCAGTAACTGCTGTGCTCCTTGTGAGTGAGCCTTTATCAAAGTACATCTTGTTGAATTCCCTCGCATGATTGCGCCAATTGATACGCTTGAATGGATTGTGTGGTTGTGATGAATTATTGTGCCATGAGTATTTTGAGAAGTCCATTTCAAGAAGTCAGTTTGACATATTTACAATAATTTATCTACAAATTTCCCACATCGTCAGTGCTCATTGGCTATGTATTTTGCAGATGTCGTACAATCTCCGTCGGGGTCGTGGCAATGAGGATGAGGAACAGCCACCCCCTCCGCCACCACCTACCCCAGCTGAGCTGATGCAGACCGTGGTCGAAGGGCAGCGCATGCTGGCAGATGCTATGCGCCAGCTTGCCAACCGGGAGGCTCGTCATGGCCGCCAGGGCCCAGAACCCAATCAGTACAGTGATTTTAAGGACTTTCTTGATACTAAGCCCCCGCTCTTTAAGGAGGTAGAGGAACCACTGCAAGCCGACGAGTGGTTGAACACTATTGAACAAAAGTTTCGTCTGCTTCGCTTGACCGATGAGCAAAAAACTGAATATGCTTCTCACCAACTGCATGGTCCAGCGGATATTTGGTGGAGCCACTATCGTTCCACACTGCCTGCAAATGTCCCGATTGCTTGGGACCAGTTCAAGGCCGCATTCCGTGGGAACTATATTCCTCCAGGTCTTATGGCTATCAAGCACACATAATTTATGAGACTGTCGCAGGGAAATAAAAGCTTGACTGAATATCTGCAATCTTTCAACAACCTGGCAAGGTATGCCACAGAGTTTGTGGATACCGATGCCAAGAAAATTGCTAGCTTTAAAAGAGGTCTTGGCCCAAAGCTGATAAAGACTATGGGCACTAGCAAGTGTACTACCTTCAATGATTTTATTAGTGATGCTCTGACTGAAGAGAACAATAACTCTATCTATGCTGCTTCTAAGAGCCGCAAGAGGGCACTTGAGGCAGGTGCTTCACAGTCTCGAGCTCCAGCTGCCCCGAGGGCTCCTCCTCGCCCTCCTGCCACAAGTGCTAAGTTTCGTCCTCCGCAAAAGAAGGCGCCAGTGAAGACTGGTTTTCGCAAGGCATATGCAGTCGCTCTGCCAAAGGGTAATTCGGGCCAAGGCATCTCCAGTGTCCCTCCTAGCAACATGCTTTGCTAGAACTGCAACAAGCCAGACCATTGGTCCAGGAACTGTCCTTACCCTAAGAAGAATGTCAACCAAGGTGGCCGTCAAGGGCACGCTCATTATAACAGTATTGAGGAAATCCCATCTGGTGAGGTTGTCACTGCTGGTAAGTTCCTAGTTGACCAACATCCTGCAGTGGTACTTTTTGATTCAGGTGCTTCACATTCCTTTATCAGTCCTAAGTTTGAGTGGGGAATCTTGAGCTTGAGATAGAAGGGCGAAAGTACTCGCTTGCCTTAGTGGTTTTGCCGGGATTAGGCATAGATGTTATTCTGGGCATGAATTGGATGAGTCAGAATGGGGTACTCATTGATACATCCACTCGGGTAGTTATGCTCAGAGATCCTATAGATCAAAAGGGTTTTCTGGTACAACTTCCCAGAAAAGTTGATTTGTCTGGGGAAGTTCATGCTGTGCAAGCAAATGCGTTGGCTGAAATTCCCATAGTAAATGAGTTTCCGGACGTTTTTCCCGATGATTTGCCGAGACTCCCTCCGGATCAGGATGTGGAATTTAAAATTGAGTTATTGCCTGGCACGGCTCCCATCTCTAGGAGACCTTATAGGATGCCTCCGAATGAGCTAGCTGAACTTAAGGTGCAATTGAATGAACTTTTGAAGAAGGGGTTGATTCGCCCTAGTTCGTCTCCATGGGGATGCCCTGCTATCTTTGTGAAGAAGAAGGATCAGACCTTGCGGATGTGTGTAGATTATAGACCTCTGAATGCAGTCACTGTCAAAAATAAGTATCCTCTACCACGTATCGATATCCTGTTCGATCAGTTATCCAAAGCTAAAGTCTTTTCCAAGATTGATCTGAGGTCTGGTTACCATCAGATTAAAATCTGTCCCGAAGATATTCCAAAAACGGCTTTCTCGACAAGATACGACCTTTATGAGTATCTTGTTATGTCTTTCGGCCTGACAAATGCCCCCGCACACTTCATGTACTTAATGAATTTGATATTTATGCCTGAATTGGACAAGTTTGTGGTGGTATTTATTGATGACATCCTGATATATTCTGAAAATGAGGAAGATCACGCTGAACATCTGTGTATAGTCCTCACCAGACTGCACGAACATCAATTATATGCAAAGTTCAGTAAGTGCGAATTCTGGCTTCGAGAAGTACCTTTCCTTGGACATGTGTTGTCCGATGGAGGGATTATGGTGGATCCCACCAAGGTACAAGAAGTACTGAACTGGAAGGCTCCTATCTCGGTTCACGAGGTCCGGAGTTTTCTTAGGTTGGCTGGCTATTATCGTCGCTTCATCCTGGATTTCTCAAAAATAGCCAAACCCATGACTCGGTTGCTGCAAAAAGACACCAGGTTTGTCTAGACTCCTGAATGTGATGCGGCTTTTCACCAACTGCGAACCCTCCTAACCTCAGCTCTGGTTTTGGCACAACCGGATATCGAGAAACTATTTGATGTTTATTGTGATGCCTCAGGCATAGATTTGGGAGGCATGTTGATGCAGGAAGGCCGAGTGATTGCATATACCTCTCGACAACTTTGGAAGCATCAGGTGAATTATCCAACGCATGACTTAGAACTGGCCGCAGTTGTTCATGCTTTGAAAGTATGGTGGCATTATCTGCTGGGCAATGTCTGCAATATCTACACAGACCACAAAAGCCTCAAATATATCTTCACCCAACCTGAGTTAAATATGCGTCAAAGAAGATGGCTCGAGTTGATTAAGGATTATAACCTTCAAGTGCACTATCATCCTGGCAAGGCAAATGTGGTTGCGGATGCTTTAAGCCGTAAGTCTCATTGCCATTCCCTAGTTGAAACTGATTTTCATCGATCTCGCCTTCTACATCCAGCAGTCTTGTACAACATCACTGTCAGTTGTACTCTAAAAAGCAGAATTATTGAGCTCCAAAAGACTGATCCTGGTGTATTCCACATAAAACGCAAGATGAAAAAGGAAGAAACTAAGTATTTCAGGGTAGATGAAGAAGGTGTGCTGTGGTTTAAGGATAGATTAGTGGTACCTAAGGACCAAGAGCTTAGAGATCAGATCCTGTCCGAAGCACATTCGTCCAAGTTGTCCATCCATCCTGGTAGTAATAAGATGTATTATGATTTGAAGCCACTTTATTGGTGGACCAAGATGCGGAAAGAGATAGCTGCATATGTTGCTAGGTGTGACACCTGCTGTAGAGTTAAAGCTGTGCATATGAAAGCTAGGTCACTTCAACCACTTTCTATCGTAGGTTGTAAATGGGAAGAGATAAGTATGGATTTTATTGTCGGACTTCCTCCTACTGTTAAAAATCATAACTCCATCTGGGTAATTGTGGATCGTTTAACCAAATCAGCTCACTTCATTCCTGTTAGAGTGGACTATCGTCCCACTGACTATGCTGAGTTGTACTTCAATCAGATAGTCCGGCTCCATGGGGTACCTCGCACTATCATTTCTGACCGTGGTCCCCAGTTCACTGCTCGCTTTTGGGAGCACTTGCATCACCTTCTGGGAACCAAGTTAGTGAGAAGCTCTGCTTATCACCCCCAGATGTCTGGTCAGACGGAACGAGTTAACCAAATCTTGGAAGATCTGTTGCGGGCATGTGTAATATCATCCAAGGGTTCTTGGGAAAAATGGTTACCTCTAGCTGAGTTTTTGTACAACAATAGTTACCAAGAGAGTATTAAGATGGCCCCATTCGAAGCCTTGTACGGTCGTAAGTGTAGAACTCCACTAAACTGGGTAGAAGCTGGTGAAAGGAGGTATTATGGTATTGATTTTGTTCGGGAAGCTGAGGAACAAGTCCGTACCATCCAAAAACATATGGCTGCAGCCCATGCTAGACAGAAAAGTTATGCTAATCGTCGTAGAAAACCGCTCGAGTTTGAAGTTGGAGACTTCGTTTACCTGAAAGTTTCTCCAATGAAGAGTGTCCAACGTTTTGGTGTTAAGCGAAAACTTGCGCCAAGATACGTGGGTCCTTTCCAGATCATAGGCAAGAGTGGAGCTGCTGCGTACAAAATCCAGTTACCTCCTGAAATGAGTGCCATATTCAACGTCTTCCATGTATCTCAGCTCAAAAAGTGTCTTCGAGTTCCTGAGGAAAGAGTCCCTTTAGGAGATATCAGGCTGGAATCCGATCTAACTTACGAAGAAAAGCCAGTCCGAGTGATCGATACTCAGGAACGAGTAACTAGAAGCAAAGTGGTTAAGTGGTATAAAGTAATGTGGAGTAATCAGGGTAGTGAAAGTGATGCTACATGGGAACGGGAGGACTATTTGCGGGATGGTTATAAGGAATTCTATGAAAAAATGGTACACTTTCCAAATCTCGGGACGAGATTTTTATAAGGAGGGAGGGCTGTAACACCTCAGGTGTTTAGCTCCATAATTGCATTGCATTTGCATGAGCATAAGCATGCATCATTTCATGTTATTTTATGTGCTTGCAACTAGTGTGGTTGTTTTTAGAATTTTGTTTGGCTCACATCATGTGACACTAGGTAGTTGGTGTAACAAAAGGGGAGAGTAGCTAATTATATCTCACAACACCTTAGTTATACTTAGGGTCACTAATGGAGCAAGGTTCATGTTGACCAAAATCACCAAAATGCCCTCCAAGGTGTAGTTGACCACCATTTAGCCCTAGGATGCTCTAGTTTGACCAATTAAAAAGTCTAGCTTAGAGACCCTGCATGGAGGAGTACCCTTAAGCAAAGTTATAGGGAATTTTATGGGGAACAAAAGTCTCAATATGACCATCTTATGAAACTGGCCAGAACATGCTCAAAAATGGCCCACAAGTCAGCTAGAGGGGCTGTCTCAACACTTAGAAATTTTTCTAAGTCTCAAAAGTGTCCCTCTAGTTTTACAGTGACCTACTTTGGAAGCTTGTAGTTTGCAAACCAGACCAAACGAGCTCCAACTCATGTTGACACTTTTGTAGTACTCACTTAGCTCTACAACATTGTCAACATCACCATCACCTAGTTCTAAATGGTTTAGGAGATATGGTGTCTAGGAAATCGGGTTTCAGTCGGCTTAATGACTGAAACTACGTTTCAGTTTCGAAGTGCACCGCTTTGGAGCTATGTGGTTTCAAATCCAGGCCGAACCAGTCCCAGTCTCAATTGGCAATTTTGTAGCCCTCATGTAGCTCTACATAATTGTTGTAATCACCTTCGACTAAATCAAGCTGGTTTAGGAGATTTTCTTCGATGAATTCGCACTGTCAGTCGAACGATGACGGCCTCCATTCAGTCAACAGCGTCGCCATTCAGTCGGACAGCCGACCCGCGTCGTGGCGCTCGGGCAGAGCCCGGTGGCCGCGTGGCGTGCGTGTCCTGCCATCGCCTCCATGTCGCAAGCTCACACGCGGGAGTGAAGTGGGAGTCGACACCTCAGTCCCCATCACTCGCGCTCACTCTCCTCCCCCTCCCTCTCGCTCTGGCCGGGCTCACCAAGGCAGAAAACGGAGGCACAATTGCCACCGCAGCCTTCTCTGTGCTCGCGCGAGCTCACCGTCTCACCACCGTCCTCCAAATCCCGTTCACTACTCCGCCAACATCCCCTCCACCTCCTTCACCCGTTGCTTGACCGGATTGTGCAGAGGTGAGGGCGAATTTCGGTTTCTGCCACCACGAGTCCTCGCCGGTGTACTGTCCGCGCAACAACTCACCGTGGCCAGTTCCCTACGGTCTCCCTCCAGTCTCCCCGCTACGTGTTCTGGGTTCCGGGGTGGGTAGAGCAGCCTAGGTGATGACGCTACCGGATGGGATGGCCGGTACACGTCGGAACACCGTCGTGAGCTGCCGCGCCATGGCCGCCGGTGCGGTGCTCACGTGGCCAGCGGCACTCGCTCCACCTCCGTCTTCTTCCTTGGCATAGAGAGGTCCGCCATGCCCTCAGGAAGCCGTAGCACACCTCAATTAGGTCCCTGGCCCCCGGAGCTCGCCGGACCGCCACCGGGTGTCGCCTCCGAGCCACGGTCGCCATGGTCGTCGTAGCTAGGGTGGGATAGGGTCAACCAATCTAGGTTTGGTCAATGCGGGAAGTCGTGGAAAAGCCGTTGGTGCTCTTCCCGTCGCCGGAGGCGCCGTCGTCGGCGAGCTAGAGCTCGCCGGAGTCGCGGCCGTCTTCCCCCTCCGCTCTTCTCTCTCTGGCCTGCGGGCCCGCGCTGTCAGCGCCACGCGCGCGCGGGCGGGAGTCCGGGACGGGTCGCGCGCGTCGTGGGCCGTGTCTGTTCCCGGGCCGGCCCAGTTTCAAATGAGATTTATTTCATTTTCTTTATTCTGTCACAGCTTTAAGTAAGATTTGGGAAAATATATATCTAGGGTTTTACTTGTTCAAAAATTGTGAAGTAAATTTTGTTAGACCCTGCATGATGTGTAGTATTTTAGAAAAATATAAATTGGATATGTGATGTTTAGTTTCTGGGAGATTTAAATATGTCTTTAAAATGTGTTTTAAAATGAAGGCAAATTTGTTCAGTGCATAACTTGAGTTGTATTAGTCCAAAAATTATGAAATTTGGTGGGTAGGCTAATTTATACTTTCTCTAGCTTTGGTAAAAATTTGGGCAGTAGTGCTTAAGTACTTTTCAAGTTATAATACTATCTTATTATTTTAGGAAATACTTAAATAAATTTTAGTAATTTTTCTACATGTGCAATATTCTTATAACTTTTTGGAGAATGTCTTGGTACCCTAAAGTGTCCAGGAAAATTATGAAATCTGTTGTTTGATACTTTTTAATAGGATTTGTTAATTATACAAAAATCAGCCCTTTGGGCTTGTGAATTTTGTTTAGGGAGTTTCTGTTAATAATTTTAGTTCAAATTTTTACAGTGGTTTCTTTTTGGTTCATAGAGTCTCCTGTAATTGTTGTAGAATTTTAGGAATAGTTTACATATATGTTTAAAATTCAACTTAATTACTTAAGTAAATTAAGAAATGAGTCTAAATAAATATTTTAGGTAGGCAAACCTTACTTTCTGGTGTTTTTGTGACCTATGTGAACTTGTGGTAACATTAGTTTGGTCTTAAGGGATGTTTGCCATATAAATAAATATTTAATCTTTGCAATTCTAGGTATTCTAGACAGCTGGTATTATTTCTAGGTTTGACCTTTGATAAAGGTGGTTGCTGGAAAACTTGTAAATACCAAAGTTGTAGTAAGCTTGATAAACTAGCTTCTGTCAAAATTTGGGAGCATTTGGCTTAGTAGTTTGGGAGTTATTGCTGTTTAAAGTGACAGTCTAGAATTTGCTACTCTCTGTTTAGAGAGGACAGATTCTGGAACTTATGAAATTCGACATGGAAAACTTAGGAATTTAGGGTTGAGATCTGAAAATGAATTGTAGTGCATTTCTTAAGCTTTCCAGATTGTCTTAGATCATATCTTTTGGAGTTAGTAATCTTCAGTTATGTTAGAATCTTTGAGCTGCTGTCCAGAATGTCTTACTGTGATATTTTGGTGTTGGATGTGGTAACCTAAGTAATGCTACTCTTGTCATTGTTAGTTGTTAGGGCCTTAACCGAAGTAGAACAGCTATATCTTAGGTTGAGTAGATTAGGTGAGTACTTCTCTACCGGAGAGGAAATTTGCACCTAATATTTGAAGTGATTTGAATAGAGCTTTAAGAGTGTTGTAATGCATTTCATTCCGAGCATGCTGCATCTTTCTTTATGCATCCATGAGATTTGTTATGCACTCATGCAATAGGTGTTCCGGAGGGGGTAACGCTCCTCGAATTCGAGCAAGTGATTCTGGAGGAAGTCCAGGACCAGCCGGAGCAGCCAGAGGAACCAACCGGCGACGAAGCTCCTGCCGAAGATCTACCCGAGTGTCCGACCACCGACCCTCGACCTTTCTAAAAGGCAAGCCCCGGTGCATGCTGAACCCATCATTTTATAAATCTATCTTGAGTACTTTTAATTATTTAATGCATTAAGTTGTAAGAGTTGTACGAAAACAATTGTTGCATTATACCTATCCTTGCCCAGATATCGTACTTAAATCCTAATTTAGGTTTAGGCACATATCAATGCTTAGCCCTGCTTATTACGGTAGAAGTCGGGTGATTTCCGGTCATCCGCGAGATGTAGGAAGGAGTCACGAGTGGCTTTATGGCTATCGTGGATGGAACTATGCTTTAAAATGAAATTGAGACCGGGCGGGAGTTCGATAGTACAGCCGCAAGACACTTCACGTCTTGGGTGTGGAGCTATGCCCGTCTGAGTCGTTTAAGGACCGATTCGCTGTACGTCCTTGAGTCATGTTGAACGCAGTCTAACACTTAGTTGGCCAGATAAGTCGTTCCGACCGTGAAGCCAAGTAATGTGATTCAGGCCGGGAATCGAATGGTAGGTTGCTTCTTGGAGGAGAAAAAGGATGTGCTTGGGGACATTGGCGTGAGACCACGGGGGGGGGGGGGGGTTAGAGTCCCTATCACCTGGCAGAGTGTCGCCCTTGGGGTCACGACATCATTCGGGCCTGCGCTTCCTGAATCATATGAAAAGGTGGCCTGTGCGACCCTGGCAGGGGTCTGCACGGTGAGTGTTAGAAATACCCCTCCAGCTGGATAGGAATTCGATTCGAATCGCCGTCGCTCCCGGTTAGTGAGCACTTGACTTGAGCAGCGGCAACGTAGATCTCATTAAATGAACAGATGGTTAAGTGAATGATATAATGTTGCCACAATTTATACCTGCTCTGGATATAATGTTGATAATTGTTTGATTATAATCAAGTGCATGCTTAGTACAGGTGCTAAGATAGATGACAGGTAAATGCTAAAAAGAACTGCTAGTACAGGTTATAAGAGTTTCAATTACTTATGCCTTTATGCAAAATGTGATGTCAGCTAGCCTCTTGTGTAAGCCTTGCATAATCCTTGGTGTCATCTTATTTCTGGTTTTTGACGGGTAAGTCTAGCAGAGTACATTCCAGTACTCAGGGTTTATTCCCTCCTGTTGCAGATGATATGCTCTATCAAGGCTTCTGCAAAACTTGTCTCCACCCTGCGGGTGACGAAGACTAGATCACTAGGGCGTGATCATCTTTTATGTACTTTCCTGATGCTTTTGTGGGTTGTTGATCATTAAGACTGGCAGTAGTATGTGAACTAATGCGTGTGTTATGCTTCCGCTACTTTATAAACTTGGTTTGTAATAATTGCGACTCTGTGTGTGTAAACTTATTTCGGAACTACTTGTGAAATGTAACATATGATGTTGTATGTTGAATGATGCGATCTTGGTTGTAAGCAAGTTGGTTTGAAATCCTTCGTGGTTTCGATTGACTACCGGGATTATATGGGCTCAAGTTTGAAAATTTGAGCGCTTCGGTGCTTGTTTTTGTACTTGTGCTCTTATAATTTGGTCGGTTCTGTTACAAACATGGTCAGAGTCCAAGAACATCGTGAAGGCTCTGTTCATACACTTCCCAAGGATGGCGACTCCAGCACCGGATCTACACGCTCCACCCATACCGAGGTTGAACACCTCGACGATGAATATGATCTGGATCCATTAGCGTATCCTCTGGGTTTCCCTCCGATCCTAAGGTTCCCACCGAGACATGCTAACATGGTGCTCAACGTTAGCAATGATGAGCTCGCAGTCGTGGGAGAAACTAACGAGCAATGGCAGCTTCGTGAACAGCATAACACCGACCGCGCTGAACGCCGTCGCCTAGAAGCTAAAGAAGAAGAGCGTCGAAGGGGACCTCGACCAAGAGATCTAGCCAACGCCTTTGATAGGGTTGGCAAGCGCCAAGTTTTCAGGACTCCAAGTGCCAACGTGGCTGTCACCATGGCCAACTTGGACCGCTTACCTGACCAACCGGAAATCTAGCAGGTCCACGATGACATCCGAGCACATTTGATCGCTGCTATGGGCCAAACTGTCGAGCTAGCAAAATGAGCTCAGATCACCTCGAGCATGTCAATTGCATCTAGCCGGAGTCGTCACGCTTCAGAACACCCAAGTCACTAACATGGTCCACCCCCAGTCAACCCTCGAGGCGGTGGCAATAACGATGGTGACGGTGACGCTGCCCATGGAGGTGGTCGTGGTCGTCGAGATAACAACCGCAACTCCCTCCTCGTGATGCCCGTAGCCGCATCGTCAGCCATGCTAATGACCATCAAGCTTATGAGAACGTCCGTCGCATCGAATATGACACCGAGCATGGTCCTCCCGGCCTAAGACAGTTCACTCCTCACCTCCGACAAGTCGTATGGCCGAAGAACTTCAAGCTTGAAAAGCTCAGGAAGTACGACGACAAGGAGAACCCCGAGAACTGGATCACACTTTATGAGATCACCGTCCGATCAGCTTTGGGCGATGAACACATAATGACTAATTATCTTCTAGTTGTTCTTGATCAAGCAGGTAATCAATGGCTCTTGAGTCTGCCGGAGAACCAGTTCGATAGCTGGGCACAACTCAAGCAGACCTTCATCAACAACTTCATCGCCATGTGTGACCAGCGAGGCAATAAGTACAACCTCGAGCGCATACGTGACCGCAAGGACGAGCCGCTGCACGACTACATCCGATGCTTCTAGGATATGCGCCTCAAGATCCCCAAAATCTCTCATGATGAGGCAGTCTCGGTCTTTATCAAGGGCCTCCGTCACCACAATGCCCTCAGAAGTAAGATGCTCCGGAAACGGCCGACCACGGTCTCCGAGTAGCTTGCCATCGCCAAAAACTACGTGGATGCAGATGACACCGAGAAAATAATCAAGGAAGATGTGGGAGGGCCCTCACGCCCTGAACACCCACTGCGTCGCGATGTCAATCGAGACGACCGTGGTTGGAACGACAACCACTGAAAGGATCAAGATGCCCAAGAGGGGGGGGGGGGGTGAATTGGGCTTTTCTAAAAATTAATTGCAAGAATTAAATCCTACAAGCCAAACTTCACCCCTAGTGCCTACAAATGTTCATAGTGATTCTACCGATAAAAGTTTTGCACCCTAAGTTCCAATCCTAGACTAGCATGGCAATTCTAGGAAAGTAAACAAGCAATGAAAGTAATGCACGAAAGTAAATGCTTGAAAGTAAGGGTTAGGAACACGGCGATGTTTTGCCGAGGTATCGGAGAGTCGCCACTCCCCACTAGTCCTCGTTGGAGCACCCGCGCAAGGGTGTAGCTCCCCCTTGATCCGCGCAAGGATCAAGTGCTCTCTACGGGTTGATTCTTCGACACTCTGTCGCGGCGAATCACCCAAAACCACTCATAACTTGAGTTGGGTCACCCACAATCTCGTCGGATGATCACCAAACTCCCAATCACCACCAAACCGTCTAGGTGATGGCGATCACCAAGAGTAACAAGCTAGAACTCTCACTTGACCACAACAAGCCTAATGAGAAGATGGATGCACACTTGCTACACTCTTGTCACTAGAGAGGATTCTCAAACTTTGATTCGCAAATCTCTATCCTCACTAGGGCTCTTGCACTCCCTTGCACTTCAAAGGTGTTTCTCAGCTGAACAAATGAGCAAGAGACCTCTAAAAGAGGTGGAGGGGATGTATTTATACACCCCTCAAACAAATCCAACCGTTACCTTTCGAAACAGCAAAACGCGCACTAACCGGACGCGCCTGTCGACATGACTGGACGCGCCGGTCAGGTGTAACGGTCAAAAACCGAAAGCTACGCTGAGTGACCGGACGCGCCGATCTGTGATGACCGGACACGCCGGTCTGAGATGACCGGACACGCCGATCAGGGATGATCGGACGCGTCCGATCATGCAAGAGCTTACTGGAAAAATGACCTGACGCATGACCGCATCCGATCATAGGTGACCGGACGCGTCAGGTCACCACGGGACCTTACTGGAACGTGACCGGACGCGCCGATCACTTCACAATCGTGTCCGATTACGCTGTTTACCCTCTGGAACACGTGTCAGATTGACCACCGTGTCCGGTCCTCTCAAGGACCGCGTCCGGTCGATCAGTTGAAACCGCAATGAAGTGTTAGTACTGACCGGACGCGTCCAGTCATGACTAGGACCGCGTCCGGTCATAGGTAAACGGCTCAAACGTCTTCTAAACACGATGCAACTTGAACCAAGTTGCTTCCATTTGAACTCTGAGCTTTTCTCGAGCTATCTAGTGCTAAGTTTGACAAGTGTGCACTACACCTAAACACAAGACTCACCTAGGTCAAGCTACTCGCTCATGCCCCCCTTTATAGTACGGTCAAAGGAAGAAACAAAGATTCTAACGACTATTCCAGATGTAACTCAACACCTTGACATCCGAAACTAACCGTCCTTAATCTTGTCGTTGATCCTTTGAAAACCGAAACGATTTCCATCAAGGGACATGAATACCAAATTGCCCAAAGCAGTTATCATCTCCATGACCTAACTTACCAACGTTTCTGCAAAACACACGTTAGTCATGGTAATTATGCGTTGTCATCAATTGCTGAAACCAACACCGGGGCCTAGATGCTTTCAATCTCCCCCTTTTTGGTGATTGATGACAACACTTAGATTCAGAAGATATGAGTTGAGGTTTTCGATCATGCTTGGTTCACATAAGCATAAAGCTGTAAGCACAAGGGATTAGTCATTGCTTATGTGTTCTAAGCCAACTGAGTGTACTCATAAGATAAAACATTAAGAGTTAGTACACATAAAACATAACTCATATGAAGTCGGAGTAAGGCACGGAAGCACAACCTTATGAGCTAAACATCATTAAGTGACATAAAACATTAAGACATAGTCTCACAAACTCATAGTCACACAATGCAGGGCGAGAAAAGTAAACATGATGCATGAAAGTAGCACACACGAAAAACGAAACCCTCTAACACCACTCCCCCTGAATCTATGCTCTCTCTCCCCCTTTGGCATCAACCGCCAAAAAACTAATCTAGGGATCTGATGGGGGAACAGAAGCTACCGTGTCTGGTGCCGAGGAGCGCGAAGTGATTACAAACTGTGTAGTATCCTCCTCAGACTCTGAACTGTTAGGCTGACCCTCTGAAGCTGAACGTGGCAGTGAAGTAGTCTGGGTCTGTAGATGAGGTGCAGTGACTGAAGGTGTAGAAGCAACTATCGTATCGGTCACTATCGCTTGAGCCTGAAAGACACCTAGAGTGGGAGGATCTGTAGATGCAACTGAGGAAGGCAAAGTGTCTGTGGTAGCAGCCCCTGTCACTAGAAACGCAGCAGTCTCGGAAGCTGACATGTCTGAGGTAGTCACAAAAGTCGAATGGGACGGTGTCGGCTGTCCAGTCAGCTCACTGTATATAGCACTGAAATCAGGGAATGCCGGGCCTGAGAGAAGGTGTGGTCCCGGCTGAGCTGGTGGAGTAAAACCTGTCTGGATAGGCGTGTAGCTCGGAGACTGAAACGTTTGTGGTACCTGCTGCTGAGGAGAGGTGTACTGAAAGCTGGGCTGCCCCTGACTCTGAGGTCCACTGGACTGTAAGGCTGGAGTCAGGACAGACGGTGGTGGTGGTACTCCCACAGTGATAAGGTGGCGCAGGAGCTCTAAGTACTGCTGCTGAGTGGCTGCCTGCTGCCTCTGCATCTCGAACTGCTGACGCTGATACTCGAGCTGCTGCCTCTGGAGCTCGTCCTGGCGAGCCTAAATCTGTGCAAACGCTGCAGCTGAGTCCTGTGCCTGTCGCTGCATCTGTATCTCCTGTCTCTCCTGGGCCTGGGTCAACCTCTCAAGGATAGCCACCATGGCTGGATCTGAGCGGGAGGCTAAGCCAGAGCCACTGACCTCATGGTCGTGAGGCCGAGGAGAGCGGTACCGGGGGATGGGCTGGTAGTCTTCATCTGTGCTGTCAGTGGCCACATCCTCAGCTTGATCAGCCGACTGAGCATCTAAGTATGCAAGCTCTGCCTCTGCAAGACCCTCAACGGTCTCGTCCTGCTCAGCGGCTGTCTCTGGTACTTCTGGCCTCTATCACCTTCCTGGGCCAGGTGTCTGCTCTCTAGTCACTGATGCCCACAGCTGACGAATGTCATACTCTGGGAAGGCAGTGGTAGTATCAGAGATTTTAGCTCTAATCTCTACAGGCAACTCACAATCAGTCCTGATGATGAAGCAGATCCAGTGTGCATATGGTAGCTGCCTGTGTCTTCCTCCATCTCACAAAGCATCAGATCCCAAAGGTCAAGCGGGGTCTGTGAGACGAGGTGATGTACCACCCATAGCTACATGCGAGTGAGACCCTCTCTGTATCCAAGCCTCGAAAGAAGTGTGCTCCTCACTATAGCATCCAGTACTCTCGCTATGGGTGTCAGGCTAGCTGGCGTGCGTCGAGACCCTTCACCAAAAGGCTCACGGAAGCAGGGTCGAATCAAGTCAGTAGGAGGCACTGTCCCGCCGTGAGGGCGTCTCGGAGGAGCAGTCTGTCCAAAGCACAACTGATGGATTTTGGTCTCTGAAGCGGGGAGTCTGAGAATCTCCCGTACCCTGGTGCTGTATAACCTGCGGTCACGACCTCTAAAAGCAAAGTGGATGAACTGATGTGCAGGGTCGATCCATAGTGACGAGTAAAACTCTCTGACCCAGGTTCCGCAGTATGCTCCAGTCCATCCAAGTAGATCTGATAGTCCAGGCAGAAAAGACAGATGTGGACAAAGCTGCTCACCAACCACCTCAACTAGTGCCTCTAGTCGACAGACTCTCTGGGGTCTGAAAGCTATTCCACTGTCGACATAGGCCCTGTAGAAATCCTTGTGCAGAGGTGTGTAGAAGCCCTCTAATGCCCGGGGATCCCGCTAGGGTGGGAACCACCGAGTGACCTCAACGAACCTGAGGGCCTAGACCTGTCTGGCTATAGCACCTCTGAGGTCAAAGTGCTCCACAGGGGGGTGACCTCTAGCCCTGGGAGGTGGACGACCTCCACGACACTGACCCTCTGTCCTGGGAGTGACCTGAGCTCGCGTACGTCCTGAGCGACGACGCTGTGGAGTCTATGCTGTCTGCTCCTCAGTCTCCTGTGGATCCTCTGAAGGCTGCTCTGCAGGGGCATCCACTGTCTCCTCTGTAGCCTCTACTGTCTCCTCTGTGGCCTCTGTGCCAAGTTGTCGACCTTCAAGATGAAAGCGACTCTCTCCAATGCGAATACCACTGCTCCTGCCACCCCTCTCTGCTGCATTTGCTGCATCTGCCACTGCCTGAGCTATCTCTGCCTCTGTAAGAGTTCTCTTCCTTTTCTTGGCAGCAATCTTAACTCGCTTTCCACGAGCTACCTCAGTCCTCCTGGGGGGACTGTCATCCCCGTCACTAGGTGCCCCACCAGCGTTCTTGCATCGAACCATACTGACAAGAGGATGTACTGACACAAACTGAAACATGCAGATGATGTACTGAACCTTGTGAGGCTTGGCCTCAATCCGTATCCGCTGGCTTGGCCTCGGATTCACAACTGATCACCTGAACCACTCAGCACTGACAGGACAAACTGAAATGATAGAATAGATGGATCTACTATAAGCAACATATATATCTAAAAGATAAGTGAGATCCTAGTAAGAGCAAGCAGGTGAGGTAAGATATGAGATGACCGCGATAGCTACCTCGACGAGCGATGATCCGATGACTCGAAGACAATCTCGACGTATTAGGGTTACCCGAAGACGGCGATCGAAACTCTGAAATACAATCGACGATCGATCGATAATTGAATTAGTAATTCACCAGAAAATCGACGGTAAACCCTAATCCAAGGAGAAGACGTCACCTTGTGGAGACGGAGATAATCGCGAAGACGGAGATGATCTAGGGTTAGGGTTATGGATGAGCGCGGCAAAGGGAGGACTCCGAGGAGAATCTAGCGCACGAGGGATCTCCGGCGGCGTGGCTGTGGCGGCGCAGCTCCGGCTAGAAGCACGCGAGCACGGGCGCGGTGGCGAGCGTGGGCGCTAGCGCGAGTGCGGGCGCGGCGGCGGCGGTGCTGCTTGGTCCGGCGGCGGCGGTGGCGCGGGCACGGGCGCGGCAACGGTGGTGGCGATGGTGGTGCGGACGTGGGTGCGGGCGAGGTATGCGGGCTCGGCAATGGCACGGCGGCGGAGACACGGCGAGTACGGAGAGCAGCTGAGGAAAAATGAGAGAGACGAGATCCAATCGTACGGTTAAAAAGGGTGAGATCCGCTTTTTTCGTGATGACCGGACGCGGTGGTCGAATGACCGGACGTGGTGGAGACAGCGTCCGATCACATTCCAGTAAGTTCCTAGAATGATCGGACACGTCCGATTATCCACGATCGGACGCTGACAGCGTCCGGTTTGACAGAGCCTGAAAACTTGGAACTGATGACCGGACGCGGTGGTGGTTACCGGGACCAGACGCGGTGGTCGACAGGGGCGCGTCCGGTGCAGCGTCCGGTTAGAGGTTTCGAAGAAAAAACTTCGGGAATGACCGGACGCGTTGGTGGACGCTAAGACCGGACGCGGTGGTGAAACAGAACCGCGTCCGATGCAGCGTCCGATGCAGCGTCCGATCGCTGTAAAAAGCTCTTTTTCAAACCGTTTTTCGACGTGACTTCTCCCAATCAAGTTCCAATTCAAAGAAACTCAAATAAACACCAATTGGAACCTGATATGAGTGACCTCACTCAAACCCTCAAAATTTTCAAAATATTTTGCCTTAGGCTAGTATGATTTTTAAGAAAATATTCAATAAACACCCGAGGAGCAACATATGGCCATGCAATAGAGTTTATGAACCCTTGGGAGCTTCAAATGCTCTCTCTATTCATGGACGAACACAGAGGTTACTCAAAGCTAAACTGAAAAGAAACGACAAAGCAACAACCATGCATATGCAATGCAAAACGAGAAAGGAAAGGCTAGGTTGCTTGTCAAGTTTGATCCATGGTTAGGCTTTTTCACTCCTCCAAAGGAGGGTTATCGTAACCGTGTTAGACAAGTCCTAGATGCATTGTGGGAAAATAAACATGGCATAAAGTACAATGCAATGCAAGGGACAACACAAGCTCATCTTTTAAAGTTACTAGAATCAAGCACATTTAGTTCACTTCTTAATCTACAAAAGGTAGCCTCATCTAAAGGTTTAGTGAAGATATCCGCTAATTGATTTTCACTTCTTACACCTTCTAGGGATATATCATTTTTAGCAACATGATCTCTTAGAAAGTGGTGGCGGATATCAATGTGCTTGGTGCGAGAGTGTTGTACCGGATTATTAGCAATTTTAACGGCACTTTCATTGTCACATAAAAGCGGCACCTTTTCAAGAACAACTCCATAGTCTAGGAGGGTTTGTTTCATGTATAAGATTTGTGCACAACAAGCCCCCGTGGCAATGTATTCCGCCTCGGCGGTGGACAAAGCCACACTATTTTGCTTTTTAGATGACCAAGATACTAAGGATCTCCCAAGCAAATGGCATCCTCCGGATGTGCTTTTTCTATCAATTTTGCAACCGGCATAGTCCGAATCGGAGTAGCCAACTAGTTGGAATCTAGCTCCTTTGGGGTACCAAAGTCCGATGCTTGGGGTATACTTAAGATATCTTAGGATACTTTTTACGGCACTTAGGTGAGGTTCTTTAGGGCACGCTTGAAAGCGGGCACACATGCACACACTAAACATGATGTCGGGCCTAGATGCGGTAAGGTACAACAAGCTACCAATCATAGAACGGTAAAGAGTTTGATCGATTGGTTTACCTCCCTCATCTAGGTCGAGATGTCCATTAGTTGGCATTGGGATCTTGATTGGCTTGCATTCTTCCATCTTGAATCTTTTGAGAAGATCCTTGGTATACTTTTCTTGAGAGATGAAAATCCCTTCTCTCATTTGCTTGACTTGAAAACCAAGGAAGAATGTTAGCTCACTAATCATTGACATCTCGAACTCTTTTGACATCAATTCACCAAATTCTTTGCAATAATCTTCATTTGTTGACCCAAAGATAATATCATCAACATAGACTTGACAAATGAAGATCTCTTCATTAAACTTCTTAGTGAATAGTGTGGTGTCAACCTTCCCAATAGTGAAGCCCTTCTCAATGAGGAAGTCCCGGAGGCGCTCATACCACGCTCTAGGGGCTTGCTTGAGCCCATATAGCGCCTTGGACAACCTATAAACATGATTAGGATATCTAGGGTCTTCAAACCCGGGAGGTTGTTCAACATAGACTAGTTCATTTATGAAACCATTTAAGAATGCACTTTTCACATCCATTTGATATAGTTTCATATCATGGTGTGATGCATATGCAAGAAGGATACGAATGGCTTCAAGTCTTGCAACGAGTGCAAAAGTCTCTCCAAAATCAAGACCTTCAACTTGAGAGAACCCTTTTGCTACTAGTCTTGCCTTGTTTCCTACTACTACCCCTTGATCATCTTGCTTGTTGCGGAACACCCACTTGGTTCCAATGACTCTTGCACCTTTTGGATGCTCTTCAAGTGTCCATACTTGATTGCGGGTGAAGTTGTTTAATTCTTCATGCATGGCATTCACCCAATCCGGATCTTGAAGAGCTTCTTCTACATTCTTAGGTTCGAGACAAGAGACAAAAGAGTGATGTTCAACAAAAGAATTAAACTTTTGAGATCGAGTCATTACACCCTTTGTAGGACTCCCTATGATGAGATCTTGTGGATGTGCTTGAAGTAGGGGTGAGTTTCTTCGATCAACCATTTGAGGAGTAGGATGGGGAGCATCAACATCTTATACTTGTGCCTCGGCTTGATGATGAGAGACATGGGTGTCTTCATTTTCAACTCTCTCATTCTTGTCATCATCTTGAGGCACATATGATGAAGATGGTGGATTGACAATTTATACATCGTCTTCATCATCTTTAGGCTTGATGTCTCCCACCAGCATGTTCTTCATGGCCTCCCTCAATGGTTCATCACCTATATCATCACAATTCTCAATTGCTCCTTGGGAGCCGTTAGATTCATCAAATTCCACATCATACGTTTCTTCAACCAAACCGGTGGCATGGTTAAATACTCTATATGCTTTGGACTTTGATGAGTAGCCAACAAGAAAACCAATATCACAACGTCTTTGAAACTTCCCTAGGTGTTGACGCTTCTTGTAGATGTAGCATTTGCAACCAAACACCCGGAAGAATGTGACGTCTGGCTTTTTCCCATTTAGCAACTCATAAGGGGTCTTGCAAAGGAACTTTTGTAGAAAGAGGCAATTTAAAGCATAGCATGCGGTGTTGATTGCCTCGGCCCACAATTTCTCCGGTGTGTTGTACTCATCTAGCATTGTTCTTGCAAGAGTGATCAAGGTCCGGTTCTTTCTCTCAACTACACCATTTTATTGAGGAGTGTAGGTTGATGAAACTTCATGCTTGATTCCAATTTCATCACAATAGGCTTCAAAGTTGGTGTTGTCAAACTCTTTGCCATTATCACTTCTAATTTTCTTTATCTTGACTTCAAATTCATTTTTAGCCCTCTTTGCAAACTTCTTGAAGCAATTTGCCACTTCGGATTTGTCATGAAGAAAGAAGGTCCAAGTGTATCTTGAGTAATCATCCACAATTACTAGGCAATAGAGATTTCCACCTAAACTCTTGTAAGTTGTAGGACCAAACAAATCCATGTGTAGAAGTTCTAGTACTCTTGATGTTGACATGTAGGCTTTGGTTGGATGAGTGTTTGCAACTTATTTGCCGGCTTGACATGCACTACAAGGTTTGTCCTTTTCAAACTTTACATCCTTCAAACCTCTCACTAATTCTTTCTTCAATAGCTTGTTGAGAGTGTTCATTCCAACATGAGCAAGCCTCCTATGCCAAAGCCATCCAAGTGTAGTCTTGGTGAACAAACATGTCATCAAGTTTGCATCTTCGGAGGTGAAGTCAACTAGATAGAGATTATTGTATCTAAAGCCCTTGAAAATCACTTGCTTGTCATCTATATTTGTAACAACCACTTCATTTAGACTAAACAAGCATTAGTAGCCAAGATCACAAAGTTGCCCAACGGATAGTAAGTTGAAACTCAATGAAGCAACATAGAGCACATTTGAGAGAGAATGATCATTTGATATTGCAACCTTGCCTATACCCTTGACTTTGCTCTTTAAATTGTCCCCAAATGTGATCTTGTCTTGACATACCCCATCCTCTTCAAGTAAGGTGAACATACGAGGATCGCCGGTCATATGTTATGTGCAACCACTATCAATCACCCAATGAGATCCACCGGTCTTGTAGTTCACCTACACACAAGAGATCAAGCCTTTTGTTTAGGGACCCAAACTTGAGAGGGACCCTTAACTTTCTCAACTAGTGACTTGGCAACCCATATTTTCTTAGGCCTACTCTTGTTAGGGGGACCCAAGAACATGACTTTCATCTTTCCACTTGAGTCCTTTCTAAGCATGTAATGAGCATTGAAGGCAAAGGGTCTAGCATGCTTGGGCAAGGGTTGTGGTGGTGGAGTTTTGCACTCATGAGCAAAATGGCCTTCTTGTCCACAATCAACACATCTCTTTGGTTTGGGCTTTGACTTGCTTTGAAGTTGTTGAGCCTTGACCTTCTTCTCTTGATTTGCCAAATAACCAATGCCACTCCTATCCAACTTCATGACGGTGTTCATGAGTAGCTCACTTTGCAAATATTGGGCTCTTGTGAACTTGCTTAGGCCGGTCTTGAGATGCTCTTTCTCTTGATTGAGCTTCTTGTTTTCTTCAATAAGTGACTCATTTGAAGCTTACTTTTCAAGAGCCATCAACTTCTTGTTCTCAACTTTAAGCATCTCATTCTCACTCTTGAGCTTGACATACTCATCATAGTCATTTGCCTCAACCACACTCTTGCCTTTGCCGCTAGAGCCTTGCTCAAAGTTCTCAATAATCAAATCATCACATGATGTAGCTATATCAATCTTAACAATTTGGTTAGTGGCATTATGTGTCTCAAGAGCAAGCTCATTGGCAACAATAAGAGTATCATAATTGATTTTTAAGGCGGTGTATTCATCTTTTAGCAAGTTTAGCCTAGTGATGAGTTTACCATGCTTCTTCTCAATTTTATCATGTTTATCTCTAAGCTCCTTGTTGGAAGTTTTGAGCTCCTTGAGAGAAGAAGACATAGTTTCATTTTGATCTATGAGCTCATCCCTAGTCTTATGTGCACTTTCAAGCTTAGATGAGAGTGATTCATTTTCATGTTGAAGCTCATCATTTTTATTTCTAGTTCTTCTTATGATTTTAGAGTATTTGTTCAACAATTTTATAAGTTCATCATAAGAAGGGGCATCAAATTCATCATCACTATCACTATCATCATCATCACTATCACTATTTTGTACCTTTCGATCACCCTTAGCCATAAGGCATAGATGAGTAGTGGAAGATGATGGTGAAGGTGGCGGTGAAGGTGGTGATGAAGATGTCGGTGAAGATGATGATGGCCCAATCACAAGTGCGGCGATCTTCTCTTTTTCATTGTCACTTTCATCGCCGGAGGACTCACATGATGATTCAATGTCAGTGAGCCAATCACCAACAATATAAGCCTTGCCTCCCTTCTTCTTCTTGTAGAACTCTCTTTTCTTGGCATCTTTCTTTTTGTATGGCTTGTTCTTTCTCTTCTCATCTTCTTCATCACTAGAGTCATCTTTCTTGCCCTTGTACTTGTTCTTGTACTTGTCTTTTGGAGGCTTCGGGCATTGGTGAGCTAGGTGGCCAAGTTCTCCACAATTGAAGCAATCCATTTCGGAGATTGGCTTCCTTTTGCTACTTGTGAAGAATTTCTTCTTCTTGCCATCAAACTTGATACCACTCTTGTTGAGCTTCTTTAGCATCTTGGTGGTCTTCCTCACCATGAGTGCAAGTGATTCATCATCAATGTCACTTTCACTTGAGCTTTCTTGCACTATCATGGCTTGGCCCTTCTTCTTTTTCTTTTCATGGCTAGCTTTGAAGGCCAAGTCTTTCTTCTTGGAAGATAATGAGCCCTCTTCCGGAGTGATGTGCATGTACATCTCATGTGCGTTGATCTTTCCTAATACTTGTGTCGGTGTTGCGGCGGAGAGATCACTTTGGTGAAGTACGGTGACAATATGTCCATACTTCTCAACAGGAAGAACACTCAAGATCCTCCTTGCAACATCCAATTGACTCATTTGAGTGAGTCCAAGAGCATTGAGATCTTCTACAAGAACATTCAAACGAGTGTACATCTCATTAGTACTTTCTTTGGGAAGCATCTCAAAGGAATTAATTTTCTTTAAGGCAATATGATAGCGTTCCTCACGCTCACTCTTAGTTCCCTCATGGAGAGCACAAAGATTTTCCCACAATTCATGTGCGTTTTTGGCATTACACACACGATTGAAGATATCTTTGCCTAAGCCCCGGTAGAGTGCATTCTTTGCCTTTGCATTCCACCGGTCGTACATCTCCTCGTCACCACTTGGATTGGCGAGATCCCTTATAGGAGGAAGCCCTTCGGTTGTGGCTCTAAGGCACCCAACATCTATGGCTTCGAGGTACGCCTCCATACGAATTTTCCAATATGGAAAATCGTCTCCCTCAAAAGTGGGAGGTGGTCCTTCCCCATTAGACATCTTGCTCTAGGCGGTGAAGCCTAAATTAAGAGCAACACGGCTCCGATACCAATTGAAAGGATCAAGATGCCCAAGAGGGGGGGGTGAATTGGGCTTTTCTAAAAATTAATTGCAAGAATTAAATCCTACAAGCCAAACTTCACCCCTAGTGCCTACAAGTGTTCCTAGTGATTCTACCGATAAAAGTTTTGCACCCTAAGTTCCAATCCTAGACTAGCATGACAATTCTAGGAAAGTAAACAAGCAATGAAAGTAATGCACAAAAGTAAATGCTTGAAAGTAAGGGTTAGGAACATGGTGATGTTTTGCTGAGGTATCGGAGAGTCGCCACTCCCCACTAGTCCTCGTTGGAGCACCCGCACAAGGGTGTAGCTCCCCCTTGATCCGCGCAAGGATCAAGTGCTCTCTATGGGTTGATTCTTCGACACTCTGTCGTGACGAATCACCCAAAACCGCTCACAACTTGAGTTGGGTCACCCACAATCTCGTCGGATGATCACCAAACTCCTAATCACCACCAAACCGTCTAGGTGATGGCGATCACCAAGAGTAACAAGCTAGAACTCTCACTTGACCACAACAAGCCTAATGAGAAGATGGATGCACACTTGCTACACTCTTATCACTAGAGAGGATTCTCAAACTTTGATTCGCAAATCTCTATCCTCACTAGGGCTCTTGCACTCCCTCGCACTTCAAAGGTGTTTCTCAGCTGAACAAATGAGCAAGAGACCTCTAAAAGAGGTGGAGGGGATGTATTTATACACCCCTCAAACAAATCCAAATGTTACCTTTCGAAACAGCAAAACGCGCACTGACCGGACGCGCCTGTCGACATGACCGGACGCGCCGGTTAGGTGTAACGGTCGAAAACCAAAAGCTACGCTGAGTGACCGAATGCGCCGATCAGGGATGATCGGACGTGTCTGATCATGCAAGAGCTTACTAGAAAAATGACCTGACGCATGACCGCGTTCGATCATAGGTGACCGGACGCGTCAGGTCACCACGAGACCTTACTGGAACGTGACCGGACGCGCCGATCACTTCACAGTCACGTCCGATTACGCTGTTTACCCTCTGGAACACGTGTCAGACTGACCACCATGTCTGGTCCTCTCAAGGACCGTGTCCGGTCGATCAGTTGAAACCGCAGTGAAGTGTTAGTACTGACCGGACGCGTCCAGTCATGACTAGGACCGCGTCCGGTCATAGGTAAACGGCTCAAACGTCTTCTAAACGCGATGCAACTTGAACCAAGTTGCTTCCATTTGAACTCTGAGCTTTTCTTGAGCTATCTAGTGCTAAGTTTGACAAGTGTGCACCACACCTAAACACAAGACTCACCTAGGTCAAGCTACTCGCTCATGCCCCCCTTTATAGTACGGTCAAAGGAAGAAATAAAGATTCTAACGACTATTCCAGATGTAACTCAACACCTTGACATCCGAAACTAACCGTCCTTAATCTTGTCGTTGATCCTTTGAAAACCAAAACGATTTCCATCAAGGGACATGAATACCAAATTGCCCAAAGCAGTTATCATCTCCATGACCTAACTTACCAACGTTTCTGCAAAACACACGTTAGTCATGGTAATTATGCGTTGTCATCAATTGCCGAAACCAACACCGGGGCCTAGATGCTTTCAACCACGACCATCGTGATCGATGCAACAATAACCACGACCACCGAGACAACCGCGATCGGTGGTGTGACCGCCACGACGCCTTTAGAGGCAAGCATCCCCGCGAGGACGATCATGAAGTCAACACGATTAACAAGCCAAGTGGTCGTCGCGATTACCAGGACGACTACAACAAGGCCCTGAAGGGTCCCTGCCAGCTTCATCCCAAATCCAATCACACCATGGAGAATTGCCGCTTCCTCAAGAACATCTACACTAAGCAGCTCGCTGTCGACGACGCCGCAAAGGCCCATGACGACGCACAACGACGAGATGGTGACAATGATGATGACGAACATGATAGAGATCATCGTCATCAATACGTCGCTCCCATAAAAACCGTCCACTCCATCTTTGGTGAAAAGGTGTCTCTGGAGTCCAAACACGAGCGTAAATTGCTCAAACGAGCTTGCATGAGCGTCACCAACGCCGATGACCTCATCACCGACCCTAGGTTTCCAGCCTGGTCTCACTGAAAAATCTCCTTCAACCATGAAGACCGGTGGGCCGTAATCCCTAAACCTGGCTGGTTTCCCCTCGTACTCGATCCTTGCATCAACAACGTCCGGTTCGAGAGGGTCCTTATAGACGGTGGTAGTTCTATCAACATTCTGTTTCACAACAGCTTGCCCACTCTAAAACTGTGCTAGGCTGATCTCAAACCTTATGAAGCATAGTTCTGGGGTGTTCTCCTCGGATAGAGCTCTATACCTCTCGGCTAGATCACGCTCCCCGTGCAGTTTGGCACTACAGAGCACTTCCGCACCGACTACGTCAACTTCGTGGTCACGGACTTTGACGGCACCTATCATGCTATCATTGGTCGACTGGCGCTCATCAAATTCATGGCTGTGCCACACTATTCATACCTGGTAGTCAAGATGCCTACCGAGCATGGCGTCCTAGCTCTCAGAGGCATTGTCTACACGGCCTACACCTGTGAAGAAGAAGGTTTCAAAGTGGCCAAAGCCACTGACCTCTTGATCCGCATGGAGCAAACCTTGGTCGCTGCCACCAAGACTCCCGCCGACCACCTAGAGATCCCAGAGCTACAAGCCCCGCACAAGAGCATCAAGTCCAAGGACCATAAGGAGATCCAGCTGGTCGACGACGATCCTAGTAAGACGGCCCTTATCGGGGCCAATCTAGATCCCAAATAGGAAGACACACTTGTCAGGTTTCTGAGGGACGACGTAAGTGTGTTCGCATGGAAACCCATGGACATGCCCGGTGTACATCGGCACCTGATCGAGCACTCCTTGAATGTCTCAAAGACCGCCAAACCCATCAAGCAGAAGCTATGCAGGTTCACTCACGATAAAAAGGAGGCTATTAGGGTAGAAGTTACACGACTTTTAGCAGCCGGATTTATCAAAGAAGTGTATCACCCGGAGTGGTTAGCCAACCCGATGCGTGTACGCAAAAAGAATAATGAATGGAGAATGTCTATCGATTATACCGATCTCAACAAACACTGCCCTAAAGACCCCTTCGGCTTACCTCGCTTAAACGAGGTCGTTGATTCAACAGCCGGCTGTGAACTACTTTCCTTTCTCGATTGCTACTCTGGTTATCACCAGATCACTCTCAACAAAGAAGACCAGATCAAGACATCTTTTATCACGCCTTTCGGCACCTACTGCTACACGACAATGTCGTTCGGGCTCAAGAACGCGGGGGCCACGTACCAGCGTGCCATCCAGAACGAGATAAAAGACGACCTTATCGATGCCTACGTTGACGATGTGGTTGGAAAAACCAGGGAGGGCCATACCCTGGTCGACAATCTCTAGCTGATTTTCACGGCTCTCAACACGTACCAATGGAAGCTTAATCCTAAGAAGTGTATCTTTGGAGTCCCATCTGGTATATTGTTGGGTAACGTTGTCAGTCACGATGGCATACGCCCCAATCCAACTAAGGTTAAGGCTGTTCTAGATATGCAACCTCCGAAAAACGTCAAGGATATCTAGAAGCTCACTAGATGTATGGCCGCCCTCAGCCGGTTCATCTCGCGACTCGGTGAGAAGGGCTTGCATTTCTTCAAATTACTCAAGGCATCAGAGAAGTTTGTCTGGTTGGAGGAGGCAGACACTGCTTTCACACAGCTAAAAGAGTTCCTTACCTCTCCTCCAGTCCTGACTGCTCCTTAGAGAGACGACGTCATTTTTCTCTATGTTGTGGCCACTAATCGCGTGGTCTCCACAGTCATCGTGGTCGAGTGTGAGGAACCTGGCCATGTCTACAAAGTCCAGTGCCCTGTTTACTTCATCAGCGAGGTACTTAACGAGTCCAAATCTAGGTACCCTCAATTTCAGAAGCTGATCTATGCCATCCTGATTACATCCCAAAAGTTAAAACATTACTTCGATAGATATCGGGTGGTGGTCAAGACCAATTTTTCACTTGACGACATCATCCGAAACAAGGACGCTAATGGACGCATTGTCAAATGGGCAATGGAATTATGCCCCTACTCCCTGGAGTTCCAGAGCCATACGACTATTAAGTCCTAGGCCCTGGTCAATTTTATAGTCGAGTGGACAGACCTAAGCGCACCTCCCGATCAGGGGCTACTCAAATACTGGAAGATGTATTTTGACGGTTCTCTCAACATCGATGGCGCAGGAGTAGGCGTGCTATTCATTTCACCAAATAAAGACAAACTCCGCTATGTCCTCAGACTTTATTTCCCTACATCTAATAATGTTGCAGAATACGAGGCCTGCCTCCATGGCATGCGGATTGCGATCGAGCTTGACGTCAAGCGCCTGTATGTCTATGGCGACTCAGCTCTAGTCATAAACCAACTTAGTAAAGACTGAGACACGACTAGTGAGAAGATGGATGCTTATTGCAAGGAAATTAGAAAGTTGGAAGGCAAATTATATGGCATCGAATACACACATGTGGTCCAGGATAAAAATTAAGCAGCCAATGAGCTGTCTAAGTTAGGGTCATCCCGAGCCAAAGTACCACATGGCATGTTCGTTCAAGATCTTGTTAACTTGTCCATCAAGGAAGAAGAAGATCAAATGGTCGAAAAGCCCCTAGACCAACAACTGGTGGCTACGGTCCCTATTCCGATCACTATGGAACCCTCTCTGACCACTCATACTTCCCCTTCGACCACTGATAATAGCGACTAGAGGGTACCATTTATCAAGTATCTACAGGATGAAACCGGTTATACTGACCGAATAGAGAATGAGCGCCTTATACGCCGTAGCAAACAGTACATACTAGTCGATGGCATTCTCATGCGCAAGAATACGAAGGAAGAAGTCTTGATGAAGTGCATCACTCAAGAGGTAGGTATTGAATAGCTCGAAGAAATTCACTGGCACTTGCGGCAATCACGCTGCCTCACGAACCCTAGTCGGTAAAGCTTTCCAAGCAGGATTCTACTGTTTGTTCGCCGTGGCCGATGTAGAGAAGCTGGTATGCCACTATGACGGTTATCAGTTTTTTTGCATAGTGCATACATGTACCAACACATGAGATCTAGACCATACCAGCCTCTCGGCCCTTTGCGTGTTGGGGACTGGATATGATTGGCCCCTTCAAGCCAGCCCCTGGAAATTTCAAATGTGTGATCGTGATGATCGACAAGTTCTCCAAATGGATCGAGTATATGCCGCGTCTTCAGAAAAAGCGGTTGAATTTCTAGACCAGATCATACACCGTTTCGGCCTCCCCAACAACATCATCACAGACCTAGGGACTCAGTTCACTGGCAGTGTATTTTGGGACTTCTGCGATGAAAGGAGCATTGTTGTAAAATATGTGTCGGTGGCGCATCCCAGAGCTAATGGACAGGTTGAAAGAGCAAATGACATGATTCTCGATGCGTTGAAGAAAAGGTTGTACAGAGAAAACAATAAAGTGCCTGGTAGATGGCTCAAGGAACTACCGGCTGTGGTCTGGGGTCTTCGCACCCAACCTAGTCGAAATACGGGCGCCTCTCCCTACTTCATGGTCTACGGTGCAGAAGCAGTGATCCCTACCGACATCGCTTTTTGATCTCCAAGGATCGAGAATTTCAATGGGGACAGGTCTGATGAGTCACGAGAACTTGAGGTAAATTGCTCCGAGGAATGGCGGCTTGATTCTTGTGTGCGTACTGCCAAGTACCTTGACGTACTACGCAAGTATTACAACAAGAATGTCAAAGAGAGGTTCTTTGTGGTCGGAGACCTGGTCCTAAAGTGGAAGACAAACCAAGATGACATGCACAAGCTTTCGTCACCGTGGGAGGGACCATTTGATGTCACAGAGGTTACACGACCTACTTCGTCCAGGCTGACTTATCCTGATGGCACCATGCTGCCCAATTCATGGCATATTGATAAGCTTAGGCGTTTCTACCCTTGAAGCACCGAATGAGAAAGATATGTACTCCTCTTGTATTTTGATTATTTCAATAAAGCATTTATGTTTTACTCAATGTGTTTTATCTAGATACTATTCTTTCTCAATGTTTTATAATAGACCAGTTACAGACCACCATCCTTTCTCGAATTCTTGGAGCCAGCACCATCTCTGACTTATTCTCATGCGTATACGGGACCTGCTCTCTATGCCCCGGGTGGTCGGCGGGCGCTCCCTGGTCTGACCTGTGTGCTCTCATGTGTAAACAGGCTCCGTGCCTCGCTCTCAGACCATAGATCCGGCCACGGATTCAATAGGATGACATGTCTCCCAACTGTTACAACTAAAACAGAACACTTATACGTTCTAACTTAGTTCTCGTCCATACAATATTCAAGATTTAAACGTTTTTTCATACAAAAACACAACAAGCTTATATTGTCTTAATAGTACATTATTGCAGGCTTGCCTGATGAGGCACAAGTCTATAATAAATTTAAACTATTCTACTTTCTACAGCTACAGGCTACTGGCTGGTCGGCGCTTGGTGCTCGGGCTGGGCGCCGCTCTTCGCCTTTTCACCGCTCAATGATGGTGGTGCCTCTTTGGCTGAGGAAGCTGGAGCTACCGAGGTCTGGTTGGTCGAGACCACAGCCTCCGGTCGCTCTGCGGATGAAGTTTCTGGCGCCGGGGACTGGCTGGTCGAGACCACAGCTCTTGGTAGCCGGCTTGAAGATGTTGGCCCCTACGCCGGCGGTGATGATGTCCCGCACAAGTTGATGTCACTCATCATCGACACCGACAAGTCGAGTAGCTAGATCCGTAGTTCATCTGCTCGCTTTGGGCCAACCTCCTTGGGATAACCCAGCTCAAAATGCTTAAAGTCGATCAGCGGGTAGTGCGCACGCACCATGCTAAGCACATGGGCGTCCGCATATTCCTCGGCCTCCTTCACGAACTGTTGGAGCCATCCCAAGGCACGCTAACACTTGTCGAGCACTCCAAGCGGTGGTCCTTTGGCCTCAGGCGCCAGGAACTCTAGGTCGATCAGGTCCAACACTAGCTTTATACCTGTCACCATTTGGCTGCACCGGCCCTTCCAGAGATCCCGGTCCTTCCCGAGCTCGAGCGCTTTCGCTGAACAAGAATTGCGATCTTTGATAACCTCCTCAAGGTGCTTTTTCGCATTCACTTTTAGTTCTACAGAGCAGTACTATGGTCAGGGGAATATTCCATGGAAACATACTGTACTGACATAGTATGACCAAGACAATCAATACTTACTGTTCAGCTCGAGATTCTTCGCCTTTAGCTCCTCGGTTATTTTGCTAGATTGCTCCCGAAGTTGCACGTGGTCTTGCGCCAGCTGGTTGTTTCCTACTGTCAGTCGGGCGCACTCTCTGACCACGTGCGAGTTCTCTTCTTACAGTCTAGCTACTTCATTTGCCAGGCCTACAAATAGGCCGGTGAGTACAAGAATATGTATTACAACACTTTTCAGTGCTCGGGGAGTTACGGCTAGACAAACTACCCATCCTCTCACGCTCCTTTTGGCTGAGCTCGACGACGGCATTGCATCGAGACGTCTCCAGCTCCGCCTTCTCCTTCTCGGTGGCCTCGAGCTTTTCACGTAGCCGATCAATCTCGGCTGTTAGCTCCTGGTTTTCTTTAAATGTCGGCTCAATTTGGTCGAACCACTGTTTACGGTACTTCACCATCTTCACGATATCCTGCAAGGCGAACACAGTATTATTCATATCAAATGCATCATGATACTGGTATATAAAGACATCAAAGGTGGCTTACCTGCACTTCGGCTATCAGCCGTTTTGCCGCTAGCTCAACTTTTCTCGTCTCATCAGCTGTGGGGATTTCTTCGTGGCAGATGAATGGTCCCCAAGCTGATGGCAGACGTACATGTGCTGACGCCCATCCTTGTGATGCCCCTCAATTTCCTCAAGGACGTCGTTGTCCTCGGACTCCGCGACATCAGCAGTCCTAGGTTCTTCTCGTTGCTCGCCCGCTTTAGTCTCCTCCTATCGCTGGCTGGTCTCGGGCCTCGATACCATAACCGGACCTTTCCCCCAAGCCGCGGTGTCTAGCAGACCACCCTCCTATGTGCTCGAGGTGGCTCCTGACTACTCTAGAGCTCCTTGTCCTAGCTTCGGGACTTGACTCTCCTTCGGGCTGCGTGTTCGACGTTTGGCGCTTTAGGCGCCACCTGCTCAGATGCCCTCAGCTCGTGGCTGCCTCCATCGTTGTTAGCTCCTTTTGGCTGGCACTTGGCGCCACCTGCTCGCTGGTCGCTCTTGCGCCAGCTATTGCTGGTTTCCCACCAGCAGCGAGCTCCTCGGGGACCTCCATCGATGCCGAGCTACAGTTTGATAAAACCACAGTTAATGTTGCATATTATTATCTGCCTTTACTACTAATGCTTACTGACGTGTAGATACTTACATGTTCGCTTGACGATGGGTGGCTGAGAATGCACGCCGATGCGGTCGTCCCTGGCTCCCCTGCTGGCCCGACGAGCCCTGGCCACCATCTCTTGGTGGCGGCACATGTGATGTAGCCACGGTTGACGCCGTCGGCGTTCCCCGGCCTGGTGCCGCTGCTGGTCTCGACGGTCCCTCCTGGACCATCCGCTCTACATCCTTCCTCTGACGAGGATTGAGCAGATCAGCGGTCAGGTTGTTTTCTTCGTCTTCATCTGACCAGTCTTGTATTATCCGACGACGCTTGCTTGTTGGATTTTTCGGCATCCCCGTGGTCTCTGAACTCCCCAGCCTCTTCTTTGAGTGCTCGGGGGCGACTGGGTGCTTCTCTGTCATCCTGTTGCTGGTGTTTATCCCGGTGCTTGGTGCTCTATCTCCTTTCTCCACGTTAACATGAGCGTAGCATCGCTGCACGTTCCATGGTGGGGGCTCCACGCTCCTCGGATGGTCCATCCCGGGTGCCAAGGACACGTACAGCGCGTGCCTTTCCACACCATGCACAAACATCATAAGGATCATAGGAATTACAACAGATATTTTTATCAACTATGCGATCGACACAAATGATAGATGTCAGAGTTACCTTCGGAGCAGGTCGGATGAGCTTGAACGCGTGCACGATGATGCTCAGAGGCTAGTATGCTGGGTCTGCTAGGTTGAATAGATCTGTAATCCTCTGATTGATCTTGTCCTCGTGCAGCCGCCTCGGACACATCCTCGTCTGGTCGGCTAAGCCCTGGTACTCATAGCCGGCATGCAACCTCTTCTGGCAAGGCTGTACTCGTCGGCTAATGAAGCTCCCGATCACGGTCGGACCATCCAGATGGTTCCACGGGAGTAGCGCCATGAGTTCGCTCACTTGCCCGGTGTACTTTGGCTACTCGTTCCAACTGACCCTCTTCTCCAGGATGTAACCAACGTCACAAAGGGTGGCAGTGTTGAGCTCTTCTCGGATGTAGAACCACTTCTTGTACCATTCACCAAGAGAGGTATTCCAGGGGCAGCTGAGGTACTCCAATTTCATTCCATCACAGAGTGTCAGGTACACCCCGCCGGCAATATGAGAACCCCCCTGGACCCCTTCTTCCGAAGATAGAAAAGATAGCAGAAGAGATCAAAATGTGGAAGAAATCTCCCAAAAGCCTCACAAAGATGAATGAACATAGAGACGAGAACGATTGAGTTGGGATGCAGATTGCAAATCCTGATCTCGTGGTACAGGCAAAGGCCTTGGAGGAACGGATGAACAGGAACCCTAAATCCTCTCTTGAAAAAGTCTTCGAATACAACGATCTCACCGGGTCGGGGATCGGGGAAGCTTTCTGACTCCGATGCTCTCCAGCCTCCGAGCTCCTTGTCATGGAGCACCCCAAGGCCGACGAGATCATTGATGGATGACTCAGTGGACATCGACTTCCACCATTCCTTCCTCATCACCTCCGCCCTCTTCATCGCTTCTATCTTGGCCATCCTATCTCGCCTCTTGGCTTCGGCTCAGTTGGTGGATAGAGAGTGCATCGCTTCTAACGGTGGCAAGGTTTGCTAATGGTGGCTGCTGTCACGAAACCATCCAAATTATAAGAGCACAAGTCCAAAAAACAATCGCTGAAGCGATCAAATTCTCAAACTTGAGCCCATATAACTCCGGTAGTCCACGAAATCACGAGGGATTTCAAACCAAACCGAGAGCAACCAAGATCGTAGTGATTCAACATAACACAACACTTGTTATAACAGTTCATAAGTAGCTCTCATACATCGGAGTACAAAATAATTTATTACAAAACTAAAGTAAAGATTAGCGGAAGCAACATAATTTCTAAAACTATTTGAAGTCAAATACTGCCAGTACATAGTCACATCCTGCAAAAGCATAAAAGAAGAGAAGCTACAGAGACCACGCCCATATGGTCTAGTCTTCGCGCCCACATGGCAAAGACAATACTTGCGGCAACAAGTATGAATCTGCTACCTGCAACAGGTGGGAATAAACCCTGAGTACGAGAAGGTACTCAGCTAGACTTACCTGACAAAAACCAGAAATAAAGTGACACCAAGGAGTATGCAAGGCTTGTAAAGTGGGCTAGCTTGACTCATTTGCAGAAAAGCTTAATACAGATAAGTAACCATTATTTACTTAAGCATTAAGTTAATCATTATTAACCTGCTAACTAGATTAGCACCTATACTATAGCAATCACTTGATTAAGCTAAGCAAGCAATAATAATCATATCCGGTTTAATCATGGCTATCATCATCATCCTTATCATCAATTCCGAACCATCAATATAATTAGTGTATCTACGCTAGAGATAACCAGTCAAGTTTCTCACTATCTAGGAGAAACGGTGACTCGAATCGATTCCAACTCAGTTGAGGGGGGTATTCCTGACACTCACCTGGCAAACCCCACTAAAGACAGTTGTAGATAACCTTTGGTACAACTCAGGGTGGGCCCGAACAGCGCCGCATTCTCAGGGATACCAGTGGCCAGGAAGCTTAGGACTTTTAACTCACCTGCCCTTAGACTCCCCTGACTCCCCTCCGAGGTGACTTCCACTTTTCAACTTCGCAACCTGAGTTGAGCTACTCGGCTTTGCGGTCGGCAACCTCAGGCCGGCAAGCTAAATGTCAGGCATGCGTTCAAAATAACATAGAAGGCTCTAGGTCTCGGTCCTTAATCGACACAGGCGGCATCACTACAACCGTAAGACCCCGCCCGGTCTTTTATTCATATTAACACATGGTTCTTTTCCACGATAGCAAATATAGCCAACCGTGACCAGGTAAAGCCCTATATCTCGTAGGTGACAGGAAATCACCCGACTTCTACCGGTCTAATTAAGTAGGGCTAAGCATAGATACGATCCTGTCTACATAGGATTCAAGGCTCAAATTGCTGGACACGGAGTGTTATCAATGCAGCAAGGGTTTCCAACCAATTCCTATAACGCAATGCAACAATACATATATAACACATATATATAGATAAAAGCTTTGAAAGTAGGAGGCTTATAATGCTCCGGGGCTTGCCTTAACCGAAAGAAGATAGTTCAAGGTTCGGCTTCAAGAACGGTTCTCACGTCTTCTCCGGCTTCGTCGGACTGGACCTTTGGCTCCCGAACGGACTCTAACTTTGGGGTTCACGCCTTGCGGAGCTTTACGATCATCACGATTCTCGGCACACCTATTGCATGTGTATGCACCCAATAAATTTTGTGTATGCACCAAGGATGACATGATGATCTATGAACATGTATGAATGATGCGAAGATGAATGTAATGACATAGCAACATCATAAGCACAAACCAAGTCATATGGTGCTCTATTCAAATCACTTCAAGCTTAGGTGCAAATTTCCTCTCTGGTATTAACATGTTTAAACACCCCTAAGAAACAACTAAATGCCACAAAGTTAAGACTAAACACACCCATATCAAGATTCCAGAAATTTAGCATTTCCAACAAGTTAACAGCAGTAGCTAAGAAACTTCATAACTGGAGTTCTAAAACTCCAAATGACTTGCAAGAGGACATTTTGGAAAGCTTATGAAATTGCCTACATTTATTCTTCAGATACCAAAGCATCATTCATAAGTTTATTAGGTCGAATTCAAACATTCCCAGAATCTATTCTGGGCAAATAGAGAGTAGGCTGCAACTGGATCCAATTTAAAACATGCATAACTCCTAAACCATGTGGCCAAATGCCACTAAATTTGAACAGCAGGCGCATCATAAATTTTACTACAACTCTTGTATTCAACATGAAGCATGAAAACACTTGGAGCATAGCTCAAATTACCAACATTTACAACCTGTCCAGAGAAGTGACATTTAT